>CM017566.1:44860866-45605420 GCA_007844125.1 Sinonovacula constricta
TACTAAATATTATAACTTACCTTTATTTTGGATGGTGGATGGTCCAGGAATTAACCACGAGAAACCTATGGAGAAAATATGGGCTTTATAAGAAACCTATGGAGAAAATATGAGCTATATAAGAAACATATAGAGAAAATATGAGCTATATAAGAAACCTATGGAGAAAATATTAGCTATATAAGACACCTATGGAGAAAATATGAGCTCTATAAGACACCTATGGAGTAAATATGTGATCTATAAGACACATATGGAGTAAATACGAGATCTATAAGACACCTACGGAGTAAATATAAGATCTATAAGACACCTTTGGAGAAAATATGAGCTCTATAAGACACCAATGGAGAAAATATGAGCTCTATAAGACACTTATGGAGTAAATATGAGATCTATAAGACACTTATGGAGTAAATATGAGATCTATAAGACACCTTTGGAGAAAATATGAGCTCTATAAGACACCTATGGAGGAAATGTGAGCTCTATAAGACACCAATGGAGTAAATATGAGCTCTATAAGACACCTATGGAGTAAATATGAGCTCTATAAGACACACATGGAGTAAATATGAGATCTATAAGACACCTTTAGAGAAAATATGAGCTCTATAAGACACCTATGGAGAAAATATGAGCTCTATAAGACACTTATGGAGTAAATATGAGATCTATAAGACACCTATGGAGAAAATATGAGATCTATAAGACACTTATGGAGAAAATATGAGCTCTATAAGACACTTATGGAGTAAATATGAGATCTATAAGACACCTTTGGAGAAAATATGAGCTCTATAAGACACTTATGGAGTAAATATGAGATCTATAAGACACCTATGGAGAAAATATGAGATCTATAAGACACTTATGGAGAAAATATGAGATCTATAAGACACTTATGGAGTAAATATGAGATCTATAAGACACTTATGGAGAAAATATGAGCTCTATAAGACACTTATGGAGTAAATATGAGCTCTATAAGACACCTATGGAGAAAATATGAGATCTATAAGACACTTATGGAGAAAATATGAGCTCTATAAGACACTTATGGAGTAAATATGAGATCTATAAGACACCTTTGGAGAAAATATGAGCTCTATAAGACACCTATGGAGGAAATGTGAGCTCTATAAGACACCAATGGAGTAAATATGAGCTCTATAAGACACATATGAAGTAAATATGAGCTCTATAAGACACACATGGAGTAAATATGAGATCTATAAGACACCTATGGAGTAAATATGAGATCTATAAGACACATATGGAGTAAATATGAGATCTATAAGACACCTATGGAGAAAATATGAGCTCCATAAGACACCTATAAAGAAAATATGAGCTCTATAAGACACCTATGGAGTAAATATGAGATCTATAAGACACCTATGGAGTAAATTCGAGCTCTATTAAAAACCAATGAAGAAATTATGAGCTCTATTTAAGAAACCTATGGAGAAAATATGAGCTCTATAAGAAACCTATGGAGAAAATATGAGCTCTATAAGAAACCTATGGAGAAAATATGAGCTCTATAAGAAACCTATGGAGAAACTATGAGCTCTATAAGAAACCTATGGAGAAAATATGAGCTCTATAAGAAACCTATGGAGAAAATGTGACCTTTTTACATCATGATTGTTGTGTCCAGTCTCGGGAGAAATATTTTACTCATATTTAATATCGTAAATATACATGTTCTGACAGATATTTATCTGCGATGTCAAATGGATATATGTAATTGTTACAGAATACCATATTTGCAGTTTTCGTCGTATTGACGTATTTATAATAAAAATTGTAATTCAAGCTAAATGCAGATAGCTTTTTCTGTGATCCAACATATGATACATGCATACTGAAATAATACAAGACCGGTCGGGCGAAGAATTTGTTGTGACTATGTCTCCCAACGGAGAGTCGATGGATCTTTCCAGACATTTTCCTCCGCAAAAAAGAAGCTATAATGGCTAGCATTGTGTCAAGTAACTTTTGTTTCTTTAACAAAACAAAACGAAACAAAAACCAAACTAAGACAACAAGGAGCAGTTGGATATGACCCTTAACAAAGAAAGAGAAAGGTCATGACATGATACACTATGGGTGCGTTTCATCATAAATATTTCGATTGAAAGAAAGTTTTTAAATTTTGGTCTTACAATCACTCCATTGTGCGTTTTAACAAAATTGTCCTAAGTCCGATTGGTAGCAAATCGATCAACAGCACTCTTAACATTTAAGAGTGAATTCGTCCTGAGAGCGATTTTCGAAATAGTAAGGAAAGGCTCTTAAGAAGGAAGCCATTCTTAAGAGAAAAAAACGATCTTAAGATTTATGGTGAAACGTACCCAAGATGTTCAACAAAGGACACGAGAAGATGGATGGTCAGTGGTAAATGGTATTTCGATTTAGTCTTCTTTTTTGGACAAAAAACAACAACAATCAATTAAAATAAAAAAGTTGACATTCAAATATAGGTTTTGATAGATCAAGATGTGTAATTATTTTATTACCGTAAATAAAGGAACGTAAATATAAAAAAAACATACCAGAGCGAGATCTTCTTGGTTCGATAATCCAATCTACGACTGTTAAAATTAAAATAAAAAATATAATAATATCATGTACTGTCAGATCATTATTTATAGGGTCAAAAAAATACAATTAAATACAACATATTAACTATTAACATCTATAGTTTTACACGCAACTTGACTGTGTTTCTTTAAGGTCACGATACCTTGGCCATTTACACATAAAAGCTTGCTTTTTATTCTTTTTAGTAAGTGTTTTATTTGTGAAAGAAATATAAAACATAATTCAGATATGTGGCTATTTGTAACATGTTTTTGTTCTTATGATTTAAAGGCTCGCCATTATATCCAGTTGCACCAAGACTCGTGTTGGTTAACTGTTAATGGTTGATGTAAAATCCTTGACTTGGCATTTTAAAGGTTTCGCAGCATTACATAAATAAGGTTGACCCAGACGGTAGAGTCGTCAACTTGTAATTCCACTCCATGGCGCCTAAACCACGTGGGTTCGAGTCCCAAACGGTACATAAACATTTATGTGGGAAGTACTTCCGGTTGGCGTGAGGTGCGCCAATGGTTCTACCCAATTATTTGTATCGGATCTTTCTCCACCGATAACATCTAAACATCGCAATGATGACACTAATCAAGTTTTAGCAATGTATCTAAAAAAGCAAAACAAGTGTAAAGCTGTATATTATCATCTAAAAGAAAATGACATAAAAGATTCGCGATAATTTTCCATAGTAAATATTTGTTTAGCTTAACGTACTGTTAAATCAGTTTTCAAGTTAATGTTTTCTAGTGTCATAGAAGATTAGAAGGCCATATGATTGTGCACACGAAGAGCACACACACTTATAACCAGGGAGCTGTCATGTTATTATTGTGGTCAATAAAAAAAATCAATTATAAAAACAATAACTCCATGAAAATTATTGTGCGATTTTATTTCTCGCCGCTGTCTACTTGCCTGGTGCTGGTTCGACCTCCCGTAAACATGTAAATGCACACCCATTATAGCAGCATCGGTACGATTCGCTGCAGTCCGTATCGCTTTGACATGAGTCTGCGCATGCGTCTGATGACGTCACGTCCGGGACTGGTGGACACGAATCGAAACTAGACTCATATCCCGGTGCGTCTGCTTGATATTCATCGTAGTTTATCTACGACAAATAAAAGTACAAATTAACAATGTAAATTTGCAAGTAAAGAGTTAATTGAGGATACCAGTATATGTCGTGATTTAACAAGTTTAATGACGTTCACCAAAATTTGATTTTTACAAGGTTAGTATATACGTATAGTGTGAAACTGAGTCCCTAACTTATGGTAAGATGGCAACATTTTGTAAAAAAAAAAAAGTAAAAATATAAAATATAAAAAGTTGCAACAAACACTAGTCAAGTAGAAATATCTTGTCATTTTCAAGCTTATACTGGTCAATTAGTTGCTGTTTTTTGTCTTCTTTTATTTTTCCAGTTTTATATAATGTACAGGTAGGTATACGACAAACAAGTCACACAAAAAAGAGCAGATGTGGGACACCAGAAAGAATTTCTTAATAAAATACAGATGCTTGGTATGTGGTTTTGTGTTAGGAAATGTTCAGCATCTGTTAATTTGAACATTGACCGGATATCATGTGTTTTATATACAGTTCTAATGAGCCATTAAGCCGTGCAGCACTTCCGCATATTTATCTGCAAAAACTGCAGAGGCGCTAATGGTCTGTAAACAATTAAAACAACATCTGCTAGATTTATTACCATTAAAATCCGAATTATTTTTCTTAAAAATTGCTTTCTTGCCAACTGTGTTAAAGGTGGTATCCAACAGTTTGGACCAAAGATATTTTCATTAAACATCTTAATAAACCCTCTTTACCTGAAAAAAATCTCGCTAATATGTGTATTCATGTCCTTCGCCTGTCTGAAAAGTGAACCCTTACGCCACAATCTTCATTACAAACCTGTTTGTCCTATCTGAGCCACGCTGCACAGTTAGCTATCTTTAAACTAAGAAAACCACGTGACCACTTATGTTTTAGTTCATCCATGTCATTCGCTTCTTTTAGCAGGAATCCCAATCGTTTTTATTTATAGATTTGAAAAGAATTAACATTTTAAGTGTTGATTAATGAGTTTTACTGCCCTAAAATAGAGAAACTGTTAAAAATAGCCAATGCTTTTACAATTAGTTCTTCAGAAATTATGCGCAAATACCCACAACAGAGGTCAGATAATGTTACATATATCAGATAACTGTCGGATGCCGCCTTTAACGAATACGGGTAGCCAGATTCTTTTCAAGAACATATGTTTACACTCTCATTTCCAGGTATTAACAAATAAATATTAAGTACTCTTCTAGGTAAAAGTGACTGCAAAAGAAGAAAAAGCCACCATTTCATCGATCTTGTGTGTAGATAAAAGTCAATACAGAACAGCAATACAATGTTTTTACGATATTTTGTAAACTGTGGTTGCTGCCACCATTGTGTTCATCCAAAGTCAAAGATGCCTGTAGTTATGAAAAACGATCGCCGATACTCGACTAAAAATGTAGATTGATTTACCTGTTATATGGCACTATGTCATATTACGCCCGAGCATTCGTTGTTCATTCTGCTCATTATAACTGGGTGAAAAGCTCCTTATAATAGTTTGATCAAATATGGCAATTAAGTTGTGGTACGTTTTGCAATACGCTCTATATGTATCGTGATACGCTTCAAGCGTATCGTGATAGAACGGTTCTTTAGTAATGTAATTTCACATTTTACATCCTGAAAGCTTTCGGCTAAACATTGCACATACATGTAAGATAGTTTGTGGAATGAAAGGGAGCCAGACTGCATTAGAATATTTAAAAAATAACATTTCTATAATCTGTATCTAATAAGGAGAAGGTATCTAATAAGGAGAAGGTGAATAGAGCATTTATTTCTTATAGAGCTCATATTTTCTTCATAGGTTTATTAAGACACATTGAATAGGTCAACACATCCTGTCTCCCTATAAACAAATAGTAATGATGATGATGATGATGATGATGATGATTATGAGGATGATGACGATGATAACAATGATGAGAACACTAATAATAATAATAATAATAATAATAATAATAATAATAATAATAATAATAATAATAATAATAATAATAATGACAATGATAACGATAATGATAATAATTATAATAATAATGATGATAATGGTGAAGATGATGACAATGAAAATAATGATGCTAGTGATGATGATGATCACGATGATGATGATGATGATGATGATGATGATGATGATAATGATGATGATGAGGATGATGAGGATGAGGATGAGGATAATGATGATGATGATAATAATACCGCGGTAATAATAATAATAATAATAATAATAATAATAATAATAATAATAATAATAATAATAATAATAATAATAATAATAATATAGTAGTAGTCAAATATTACAATGATGTTATCAAATGATTTATGAAAACACGTCAGTTGTACCGAAATTCAACTGGCGCATATTTAGCCAACATTACAACCGTTGTTAAATTGCACAGCACTGCACGTCTAGACACCATATGGTGTCTACTGGGTCCTTTATGTCAGATAGGGTTTGCAATAGTAAATATTCCAACAAACATAATTGTAACCTCTCTATCACCAGAATTTGCATGTGTCGGTCAGATGGGCGTAAGATAGAGCAGATGCGTTTTGTCTTCAGTCTGTTTAAATTCTGATAAATTCTGGCAAAAAAATGTAATCTGTAAATAAAGTGGATATCAAGGGGTTTTTGTTACGCCATAATTGGCGTTTTGCTATCTTAATGTATTTACATACTTGTATACATTTAGAAAATACATTATTATTGACTTAATGTCGTGGCTGTCTCAAAATTATGAAGTTGTGGTGTTGTGTTCGTCGGCGGGGGTTGGGCGTGGGGGTGAAGACGGGTTAATACTTTTAGTGAGTTATTTTCCAGTTGGAAATGTTTTTTGTACTTAGTTTGTTATCATATAGTATTGTGATACTTAAGTCTTTCTCAGACGAATTTCGTAATAGTTAGTTTTTATCGTGCTCGTGTGAAAAGAGTTGTTTGATGACATTGTATAAAATAAAATACAGTGCTCTTTTCTACACACCATAAATTGCATGTCTCAAGAGGTGATGTCACCTTCCACTATTCATAATGTGCACGCTTTCGCGCGTGTGCTTTCAATGCTTCCGTTGTAAACAAAAACCGATGACAGCATCTAGTTTGATTAGACGGATAGATGGGGATGTCTTGTGCATGTCTTGATGGATGCAAGATATGTTTGTTTAGACAATACAGTTGAAAGGTTGAAAGAAGCAAACACACGACGGAAAAAAATCTTAACACAAGATCTCTTGATGAAATAAGCGCGCCTTATCGCATGTGTGTATATATTACAATGGGGTACATTGGTGAAATGGAAATTATCTCCCTTGTTAGTTAATATCCGAGGTATTCCAAACAGTAGGTAGGTCGTTGTAGCTGAAATTTTTGGAGTTTATCGCCTGTTCTTTTGTAGATATTGCAATAACAAACAGTAAATTTCTTACTTTTCCATAAATGTAAGCTTAAACTTAATTTAAATACTTATAGAGATATGTTATTTTAAAAAGAAAATAGACATGTTTAGTGATGATGGTTAACCTGGGTATCATAAGAAAGGCAGAAAAGTCAATATACACTCCAAAGAGCACAAGCATAAAAACCGAGTAAAACAAATGAAAGGACCTACTTGCATTTAGGCATTATTCAGGGGAGACTATTCATTAATGTCTCTCATTGTTGCTATACATGATCACAGTTTAATAGGAGCTATATTGTCTTGATGGTTAAGTTGCTGCTCGGATACCCGGAAATTTTATCTTAATCATCTACAACTTACTAGTCAGTGATTAATACAGTTTCATGATGTGTACTCTCTTACAAATGGCATAATGTTATAAACAACAATTATTTAAAGTTTTTTTTTAAAAATGCAGCACTTATACACAAAGGTCCTCAGAACACGGCAAACATGCTGTAACATGTATTAGATCTAAGCAGACAGTCGGATACTAACTCTTAATCGCGCTCAAATGCATTTTAAACAGTGATATAATCATTGGTGCAAAAAAAAAAATTTGTAACAATATAAATCCCATTTAACAGGATTTCTCTCCACGTGGGCCACCGAGATCAAAGTGCCTAACTAAGGGAACTTATTAACTCGTTAGTGGCCGCCATTTTGTCAAGCGTTACTAATTCTTGAGTTAGCGCCAATCACGTACAAGTCTCGAAGAGCAGAAGATCATGCGAGAAGTTTTATTTTCTTAACAACAGACCCGTTTATCAAAAGGAAAACACACAAAACAATGATGAGAGATTCTCATATGAAATGAGCGGGGTCACAAATTATACTTAGCAAATTGTTTTATTAGAAACAATTAGAAACGAAGAGATCTAATGTTTATGGAAAAAAATAGTGTAGATCGTACAAAATTGTCATTTTTTTATTTGAAATATATGACAAGTAAATTTTGTTGTATTTTTGTTACATCGCACCGACACAATTACGGTCATATTGGCGACGTCCAGCTAATTATTTGTGGATGAAGATCCCAGACTTATGCCTGGGTAGAACCACCGGCGCAACGTAGGTTAGCTGGAACACGAATTAAAAATTACCAAACAAAAATTTTCAACTAAATATGTTTTATTTTACATCTGGTATAGTGATGCAGAAAAAAATATCAAAGTGAAAAAATATGAAGTCAAAAAGTTCACCATGTTTCACATAACCCCAGTCTTTAAGCATTTTAACCCTAATTTTGATACTCTTCAATTGGAGGTGCTGCATTACAGTTACTCTACCTTAAATGTCAACGTGACCCCAATTAAGAACTAATGATGCGTGTGTAACGCAGACACCATTTAAACTAACCAATGTTATGTTTGGCGTGAACTTATTCCGAACAATATGTACAAGACACTATGACACTTTGAAAGGATGTATTTATAAAATTGGATGCGTGAAATTGAAAATAAGACCAAATGTTGTGGATGTGTTTCAGGCCATGAAATCAATTTGTGCCGAATCATTAGATATCTGATAAATTCGGTTGACGTATCACGCACAAAGTCGTCTGCTTTCGCGGTCGAATTTTAAGTGACTAATTGTTCGTATTTAGGAAATTAGGAGCCCATAAAATTTGTTTGTTTATTAGGTTTATCGTTCCACCAACATTATTTCAGTTACCTGGAGACGGTCCCATAAAGTATAAAGACTTTAGCTTAAAAAATACCTGAAAAACCAGAGTGAGTAAATAGACTGTTCGAAAATGTTCTAATAATTGGTGCGTTAAAATATTTCTATTAATACAAAAGAAATCATCATTTCCTAGTGCATTAGTCGTCAATAAACCATACCCTAATCATTACTCACTTAGAAATTTAGTAAGGGTACAACTTGATGAGTTATGGCTGCGAACACATTTCGTCGGTGAGACGATAAGCACGGACAATGTATTATATCAAACTGAAGTTCTTCTAGCAAATGTTATTTATTACACAAACTACCAGAAATATAGAAACAATTAAACCGATTCATTAAAAAGGGTCCACATGAAGTAAGACCACGAAAATCAACCAATCAAACAAGAGGAAAAACGGCCGAATAACATATTCGTTCAAGATACGTCTGTCCGTATGATCCAACGTTTAAAAGTAAATTAAAAGTACAAAAAAATGATACTTTAAGATTTAAATTGGAAGCTTTTCATCTTTCGCCCACACCACGAAGAAGCAATGAGAGACATTAATGAATAGTCTCCCCCTTAATAATCCCTAGATGCAAGTAGGTCCTTTCATTTGTTTTACTCGGTTTTTTATGCATGTGCTCTTAGGAGTGTATGCAGAGTTTTCTGCCGTTCTTTGTGTTAACCAGGTTATCCATCATCAACAAACACTTCTATTTCCTTTTTTAAATAACAAATCTCTATAAAGTTTCTAAATGGATTTTAAGCTTATATATATGCAAAGGTAAGAAATTTCACTGTTTCTAATTGCAATATCACAAAAGAACAGGCGATAAAGTCAAAGAATTCCAACTAAAAGGACCTATCTACTGTTCGGAATACCTCGGATATTAACTAATAAGGGAGACAATTTCCATTTCACCAATGTACCCCATTAATCTCAGTTTATCCCAGGAGCTTCCTACTATGTCCGTGTTTACCTTGGCATTCATGCTGAGTTCCCGCCATTAATTAGTCGTGTTTAGATTAGACAGTCCGGTCCGAGGAGCTCCTAATGATACTGAGGTCAAACAGGATGACATTGCAGACAAATAAATTGCCGCTTCGTGTGGAGTGAAGTTCTCTGATACCAGGAGCACAGCAGGACTGACCGGGTGAAGGAATTCGGACGATGTGGCGACTAATTGCATAGCTGTTCACGCTTACCTATGTATAAGATGTCGACAGTCCATGCACATGTACGCCTATTGTTATATAACACCCCGAAATAAACCTTATTCTAACATTAGAATTTGACCATTTAATAACACATCTGAAATGCATCTGATTCAATCTTATTCAAGTGTTTAATGCGGATCAACGCCTATGTAGACACAAAGTAAAAAAAGTCATAGATTTATGTGGAGCATAGGCAACTATTTTTGTTTGTTTATTGGATTTATCGTCCCACCAACAATATTTCAGTTATCTGGAGACGGTGTCTACTTGAAGCAGATATAGTGCTGCCTTCACCATGTATACCATGCCGTGAACACCTGGCATGATACCACACCCAGTCACATTATCCTGACACCGGGCCAACCAGTCGTCGAACTACCCTTATATTTGCTTGAGCGCTAATAAGGGAGCTATACCACTACCATTTTTAAAGACTTTGGTGTATCGCGGGCCGGGTTCGAACCGTCGCACCCGGGGCCTCCCATACCTGGAGCCAACGCTCTACCGATTGCGCTACCAGGTCCGGTCAACTATTCTTGTATAAGGACCAGGATAAATAAATGTAAATTATATGACACAATACGCATTTAAAGGAAAATAGGCAATAAAAGCACAATGTTGCTGAAAACGTTCAACCGGTGAAAGAGACTTCCTGATTTCCACAATTCTATGAAAGCATGGCTGGATTAATGTGAATAACTCTGCATACATATTGTAATATTTAAATGATGCAGTAACACGCACTTATTAAAAAATATCACGACTTCATTTTGTGGTGACAGAAAAAAAGAGCATGATGAAAAAAGTATTTTAAAACGTTTTACGGAATTTGTACAGAACACAATTTAACAAAGTCTATTTTAGTGTCATTTATTAGTTTAAATCTATTTATTGCCATTTCTTGCAACCAAATGTACACAATGAGTCTTGTAAGTTATAATGCCATTTTAAAATGGGTCTTGATAGGTGAGTATTCGAAAGTTTGCCTACGTCAAAGTCAGGTAACAATATTCTCCCACTGTATGGTGGGAATTTAGACATAATTTCTGCATAAACTCATACAATAGTCTAAGTAAAAGCGATTTTGAACATACCTATATTGTACGCGCCAAGAAGCGCTCTAAATATTCATTCTGTCCAAATCTATAAATAGGCATAATAGTGATCTCTGCTAAAAATAGATATCGACGTCAGAGCGGACTACACGGATGACGATGTAACTCGTTCTCAAAAGTACGTTGTCAGGCGGTTTTCTTAGTTTTTAAAATAGCTATCTCTGCAGCGTGGCACAGATGGGAAATACGTCTTTGCAATGACTTAGTGTGATTATGCTTCGCTTTTCTCAAAGATCTCGGTCATCAATGAATATATTTTTGCAGAGCCTTTTCAGGTAATAATATCACATATTTGGTCATTTGAGAAAAAAATTTGGTCCAAACTGCCGGTAACCACATTTAAATCTGTAACATAGGTTGCATGACTGGGACGGGTTCTTCGTCACTGTGTTGTTTTGAAGTGTATGTTAATTGCACAAGCTGACAAATATGTTCAATGAAATACTTGTATATTATAGTTTCTGTCGATGGTGTTATTGTTTTTATTAAAATAATAAAAACATCCTTAAATAAAAAGAAATAACCCTGCCCAGTCATGAAAGTTTTAAAATATACCTGCCGCATCCCAAAATGTTACAACCAGTAATAAAAGCGTCCATTTAATGTGTGACTTGCAATTCAATGTGTAATTTTGAAAATGAAGGCAAATTATGTGTTATAACCAACTAAAGACGCACCAAGAACACATTAGTACCAGGTTGTCAATTCTACACGCGCAATTCAGTAGCATGCATATTAAGTAGATATATTTCTCTTTGTTTATTTTACACTAACGGCAAATGTATTCAAAATTCTGGCACTATTACACCACCATACGTTTAAATATGATTGACATGGGATGTTTAATGGAAAATAATTTTATTAACTTAACTGTTGTTGTTGTTTTAGTTGTTGTTTCTGTTGTTGTTTTTGTTTGTTTGTTGCTGTTTGTTTCGTTTTTGTTGTTGTTTTTGTTTATGGTTGAGAATGGACGTTTATGTGTTCTCATAGATAAATACACAATATTGTACAATGGCGTCGATGTTAATTCTAAGTTCAATATTTAGAATTTATTAAAGGGCTCATACTAAGCATGCCCAAAATCACATAAACGTGAAAATATATTATCTGTTCGATTTTTTTTCTACTATTTTTGCCTTAGCTCTTCCTTGGTCGTCTCAAAGGCTGAATAAATGTCATGCTGTTTAGGATCATAGCCCGCCGACAAATCTCTGCGTGATAATGAGATAGTCTCCTTTTAATGCACTACAAATCCACATAAACCTTCTTTGAGAAACGTACCACACGCTATCTATTTTAAAAAGAACAACGTCTGACAAATATCATAGTTTTTATTTATGACATGGCAAATGTGTGTTCCTTCTCAAATCAACAGGTTATCTGTTAGCTATCATAAAGAATAGATAGAGTGTCAGATTAAGGGAGAAACCTGGTTGCTACAGCAACATATATCTGACAAGTGTCTTTTTTTACCCCAAACTTTATAGATTACAGCGGATTAGGAAGTTTCATTATAAAAGCCATCGTAATTGTTTGTTTGTTTGTTTGTTTGTTTTTGTTACATCGCACCGACACAATTATGGTCATATTGGCGATGTCCAGCTAATTATTGGTGGAGGAAGAACCCAGACTTACGTCTAGGTAGAACCACCAGCGAACCGCAGGTTAGCTGGAAAACCTCCCCACATAAAAGTTCTCGCCCCAATCGGGACTCGAACCCACGCGGTGAGGGGCTGAGCAGTTTCAAGTCAGCGACTCTAACTGCTCGGACACTGGCGCCCCTCATCGTAATTCCATGATTTTTTTGTTTAGATAAGATGTGAAGTATTTAACATGAGACATGCTTCCCGGAAATCTAGGACACTGGAGCAGGATAGGAACTTGTCAAGTTACGAGCGATTGCTAGCGGGTGGGGTGAGATTATGTCATAATAAACGGTCTGGTATTTCAGAGTTTAGCAGATCCAAAGTACAGTCACGTTGATATACCACAGGTAGATTATATTGCTTTGTCGGCAAAATATCCATTTGCTTAAAGTAAAAACTAAGTCACAAGTCGACGGAGAATATGAACTAGATACACACTCAGGGGCGGACCCAGACCCTAATTTTGACCTGTTCACAGTTACAGAGGGGAATCATGTAGCCAGTCCTTGGTCCCATTCAGTAATAAAATAAAATGTTTCATTGTAAAAAGAATACAACTTCAGTTCAAATGACATACATGTGCCTATCTAACATGCTTAGAAGTGGTTGTGGTCAGGGCGTGAAACCAAATATTTGGGGCCTTTGAAAAATTAGCTTCTGGAATTTTGACCGTTTTATATGAAACGGTGTGAACTGGTATGGATCCGCGGCTGACATTTTTATCATATTTTAATTAGATCCGAATCAAGCAGATTTATGGCCTCCAAGCAAGCCTTTGTCATGTTTAGAATCATGGTCGCATCCGATCATAACTCTGGCCTACATGAATGATTTTGTCATGTTTTAATTATTGTCCTAAATAAATATGCCGGCTTTCAGCAAATATCTATCAACAAAGTAGCTGTTTTTGCTTAAAACTTCTTTGCTTTAGCTCAATAATTTTATTTACCGACCCCCCCCCCCCCACCCCACCCCAACACACACACACGCACTCACACTCACACACACGCGCGCACACACACATACACAAACACCATTCGGATAAACTTGCAAAGCGCGGACAACATTGCAATATTCGGTTTTAATAAGCAAAAAAGTGTAACTTCTGACAAAAAAAACTTTAAACAACGTAAGCGTGCATGATCCGCATGCAACATATCAAGATGTATTTCAATTATCTTTAATATGGGTAATTCGACTGCCAATTATCTGTTTAGGCTGTGATCATTCGGTATTTACTTTCAACATCTAATTGATTTATTATCCCGCTCGTCTGGGAACTGAGTCTGGGAATTCTCTGTAGTTCCAAACCATATCACGTGATGAATTTTGTTTGTTACAAAAAGTCTCAAAATTAGCTTATCAAAGCTAGATGAGTTACATATGCTTATAAATCGTTATTGTAAAATTTCAACATGCCAATGAACCGGAAAAATCTTTATTACACAACTAAAAGGGGGTATCCGATACGTGGCGGTAATGGCGGTGGTGGCGGTGGTGGTGGCGGTGGCGGTTGTGGCGGCGGTGGCGGTTTTGGCGGCGGTGGCGGCTGTGGCGGCGGTGGCGGTGGTGGCGGGGGTGGCGGTAGTGGCGGTAGTGGCGGTGGTGGCGGCGGTTGCGGCTGTGGCGGTGGTGGCGGTGGTGGTTGGGTGGCGGTGGTGGCGGTAGTGGCGGTAGTTGCGGTGGTGGCGGCAGTGGCGGTAGTGGCGGTGGTGGCGGTAGTGGCGGTGGTGGCTGTGGTGGCGGTGGTGGTGGTAGTAGCGGTGGTGGCGGTGGCGGTGGCGGCGGTAGTGGCGGTGGTGGCTGTGGTGGCGGTGGTGGCGGCGGTGGCGGTAGTGGTGGTAGTAGCGGTGGTGGCGGTAGTGGCGGTGGCGGTGGTGGCGGAAGTGGCGGTGGTGGCGGTGGTGGCGGTAGTGGTGGTGGTGGCGGCGGTGGCTGTGGTGGTGGTAGTGGCGGTGGTGGCAGTAGTGGCGGTAGTGGCGGTGGCGGCGGTAGTGGTAGTAGTGGCAGTAGTAGCAGTAGTAGCAGCAGCAGTAGTAGTAGTAGTAGTAGTAGTAGTAGTAGTAGTAGTAATAGCAGTATCAGCATAGTGGTTAAATAAATATTTACTGATTCTGGTATGATATAATTCAGAAGATTAACTATAAACATGACCTACATTCATGAAAGAGCGGACCACGCGCGTGGATCTTGTCTATGCATTTTTGCAGACCTTTTCGATATCGAAAGGAATTTGCATGTCTGGCTAGTGTCATAATTATTCTGCTTATTGTCCAATTGAACCATGAGAAAATGTCACCTGCATGAATAGTTCTTACCGATCTTCTCTCACACAATGAGAGTGCTTACTGTAGTTGTTTTACTTTGACGGGATATTTTTATTTACACTGTTTGTTTGATAGAAAAACCTCCCGGAAGTGCGAGGTTGGAGCGCTCCACAAATAATGTTCAAGCACCTCAGTTGGTCCTTTTGCCGATTGACAGTTCCAAGGCGGTAACTGATTTTTTTTTCTTTTGTGTGTGTTATGTCTCGTCTCTGTGTTTTGTCACATTTACATTTACCCTGGTTGCCTTTATCTTGAGGTATTTTAAATTTAAATATCTGTGGAAATTTTGACAGGACCTTTTCTTATTTATCTATTTTTAACTTTAGCATCTTATACTTAGTATTAAGAGTAATAACGTTTGCCTTTTTTTGCAAGCTTATCAAACTAGTGTGAAATCTATATTGAAAATTAATAAATTATTCAAACAATTAATGTTCGTTTTTAGTACCACTGACATAATAAACATAATCTAACGTCAAACAGAGAAGAAATATGTAGCTTATACATATATCATGGTTTCTGCCAAGATTGTACTAAAGGTGGTATTCGATAGTTTTTGAGAATTTTTTTCTAAAATAACCAAATAAGTCATTGTTATGTGAAAAGTTGCTGCAAAATGCTGTTCACTGGTCTCCTAGATATGCGTGAGTAGTCAAGCATAAATCACCACTCGTCATCGCAAACAGGTATTTCCTATCCGAGCCACGCTGCAGCGATAGCTATTTTTATACTTAGAAAACCGCGTGTCCACTTACTTATGAGATCACGTTATATAGTCATCCGGTTAATCCGCTCTGACGTCGATATCTATTTTAAGCAGAGACCAGCATCGAGCTTTTTATACAGTTGGAAAGAATATACATTCAGAGTGATTTTCGCCATTAGTTCTGTCTAACAAATCAGTAAGTGTTCAAAATCGTATTTATTTATTAGGACTAAAGTAAGAATATGTTCAAAAAATACGCCAAAATTCCCTAAAAGCTGCGGTTCGTTATTGTTATATGTATCTGGTATAGGCAAATCGTAGGACACCATCTTTATATTGTATTAAAATGTAAATGTATCACATTGCAGCCGTAATAAAAATGTTTAGACGTACTTTTCGTTAAATGGCAGATGAAAAGTTTATGACATGAAAGCTTGCTTTTAAAATGCAAAAAAACATATGACATACATGACGTATAAAGTTAATGTTAAGTAAACACATTTCTACAAAACAGGTTGTTATTCATCATGTTTCAATACTTAATTTTCAAATAATGTAAGTTAATTGTAGAACGTGACAAATGAAAAACGTTTCTTAAATGCGTAACCATTTTATTGTAACTGTTGTCATTTGTAAATAAAGGTTGAACTAAAATGACAAAAAACGCACACATGTGCGCTTTACAAGTTTAATAAATGACAAAATGGTCAAATTACCAATGTTATACAAATACAGCTCAACCTTAGAGAGGACATAATAAACAAAATTAAACTAGTGTGCGGAATTAAGCAAACAAATTAAAAAGCAAATATGAGATATTGAGAAAAGATTTCTGACACGCCATTAACATTTGAAACCGGATATACGTCATCGTCCGATTGCGCATAAACACAATGCTGACTCACCTAAATGCACGATACACTTAACTGCTTAATTGTTGGTTTTAATTTTCACGGGTAATAAATGGATACACCTTCGTTAATTAAGTCCTAGTCATGGAGCGCATGGCAAGGTAATTAGAACCAGATGTAATTGTCTATTTGGCAAGCCCAGGTTGTTAGGCTGACAGAGTGCTGAAAAGCAGGAACTCTGCGCAGAGTTGTCTTCAAAGTTGGTGGGCAGATAATATTTACCGCTTATATAATTGCTTTCTTTAGTGCAAATTTGTTTTAATTTTGCGAATTTCTTCGTGTTTTATGGCTCCTCAATATTTTTACGCAAAAAGTATGAAGCTTAAGTTGATTAAAGATTATATACAATGAAATGTACATGTGATATTGTTGTCAATTTAATTTTATTTATTTTTGCCATAGATTTTGATTGTTTAATGCGTATTTTGAAAGGGCGTTACATTTATGGAATATGTAATAAAATATACAAATATTGATTTGATAATGCATACAATATTTGTACTATTTTATCCCAAAAAATATTTCATTATAACATTTATTATCGTGTGTTGAATCTACGATGACAATGTAATTAATTTTTCAGTGACCTTAACGTCAGCAAATGTATTCGATACCTGGCCCAATGTAGTGATATATGTATAAATAATCTTCTTGAATTTCTTTAGAACCTTGTTTTTAAATCCTTTTTGACAAGACCGTTAACAACAAAATGTTGTTTGAAGTTGGATGACGGATTTGTTATCGGTCTGGTACAATTCATTATAATTTATAACCTGGCAAAGATCCAGACTGTTTGCACACTGCTTGATAATGTTAAATTTATAATGACCGTGAGATTTTGCATTCGCAATAAAAAATTTAACACTCGAATGATGTTTCTTCTTTGATGCTCAAGTATGCTGCAATGCAACGGTGGCACACTGGTGAAATGGAAATTGTCTCCCTTGTTAGTTAATATCCGAGGTACTCCAAACAGTAGGTGGGTCCTTTTAGTTGGAATTATTTGTCTTTATCGCCTTTCTTTTGTAGATGTGGCAAATACAAACAGTGAAATTTCTTAGTTTTGCATAAATATAAGCTTAAAATTTATTTAATTACTTATAGAGATAAGCTATTTAAAAAAGAGAATTGAAGTGTTTGTTAATGATGGTTAACCTGGACATCACAAGAAAGGTAGAAAAGTCAACATACCCTCCATAAAGTACAAGCATAAAAACCGAGTAAAACAAAATGATTTACTTGCATTTAGAGATTATTCAGGGGAGACTATTCATTTATGTCTCTCATTGGTGTATTAGTGATAATTCATATAAACTGACGAATTCTCCATGGCAACAACTAGGAGACATACAACTTGCGATCTAGGTTTTAAAGTAGAAGTGTAACAAATTTCATAGTTTTGTTTACGACATGCTAAATGTGTGTTCTTTCTCAAATTAACAGGTTATCTGTTACCTGTCATATTAATAAAAACCTCCCGGAAGTGCGAGGTTGGAGCGCTCCACAAATAATGTTTAAGCACCTCAGTTGGTCCTTTTGCCGATTGACCGTTCCAAGGCGGTAAATGATGTTGTTGTTTTTTTTTTCTTTTTTGTGTGTTAAGTCTCGTCACTGTGTTTTGTCATATTTACATTTACCCTGTTTGCCTTTGACTATGGGGTAGATTAAATTTAAATATCTGTGGAAATTTTGACAGGACCTTTTCTTATTTACCTATTATTAACTTTTACATCTTATACTTAATATTAAGAGTAATAGCGTTTCCTTTTCTTTGCAAGCTTATCAAACTTGTGTGAAATCAAACTTGAAAATAAATAAATTATTCAAACAATTAATGTTCATTTTTAGTACCACTGAAACTTAATAAACACAAATCTAACGTCAAACAGAGAAGAAATATGTAGCTTATACATATATCATGGTTTCTGTCAAGATTGTACTAAAGGTGGTATTCGATAGTTTTTGCCAACTTTTTTCTCAAATAAGCAAATAAGTCATTGTTATGTGAAAAGTTACTGCAAAATGCTGTTCACTGGTCTCCTAGATATGTGTGAGTAGACAAGCATAAACCACCATTCGTCATCGCAAACAGGTATTTCCTATCCGAGCCACGCTGCAGAGATAGCTATTTTTATACTTAGAAAACCGCGTGTCCACTTACTTATGAGATCACGTTATATAGTCATCCGGTTAATCCGCTCTGACGTAGATATCTGTACCTGATATAGACAAATCGTAGGACACCACCATTATATTGTATTAAAATGTAAATGTATCACAATGCAGCCGTAATAAAAATGATAAATGACGTATATAGTTAATGTTAAGTAAACACATTTCTACAAAACAGGTTGTTATTCATCATGTTTCAATAATTTATTTTCGAGTAATGTAAGTAAATTGTAGAACGCGACAAATGGAAACACGTTTCTTAAATGCGTAACCATTTTATTGTAATTGTTGTCATTTGTAAATAAAGGTTGAAATAAAATGACACAAAAAAAACGCACACATGTGCGCTTTACAAGTTTAACAAATGACAAAATGGTCAAATTACCGATGTCATACAAATACAGCTCAACCTTAACGAGGACAAAATAAACAAAATTAAACTAGTGGTGAGGAATTAAACAAACAAATTAAAAAGCAAATATGAGATATTGAGAAAAGATTTCTGACACGCCATTAACATTTGAAACCGGACGTACGTCATCGTCCGATTGCGCGTAAACACAAAGCTGACTCACCTAATTGAACGATAGACTTAACTGCTTAATCGTTGGTTTTAATTTCACGGGTAATAAATGGATACACCTTCGTTAATTAAGTCCTAGTCATAGAGCGCATGGCAAGGGAATCAGAACCAGATGTAATTGTCTATTTGGCAAGCCCAGGTAGTTAGGCTGACAGAGTGCTGAAAAGAAGGAACTCTCGATAGAGTTGTCTTCAAAGTTGGTGGGCAGATAATATTTACCGCTTATATAATTGCTTTCTTTAGTGCAAATTTGTTTTAATTTTGCGAATTTCTTCGTGTTTTATGGCTCCTCAATATTTTTACGCAAAAAAGTATGAAGCTTAAGTTGATTTACGATTATAAACAATGAAATCTACATGTGATATTTTTGTCAATTTAATTTTATTTATTTTTGCCATAGATTTTGATTGTTTAATGCGTATTTTGAAAGGGCGTTGCATTTATGGTGTATATTATAAAATATACAAATATTGATTTGATAATGCATAAAATAGGTGTACTATTTTATCTAAAAAATATTGTCAATGACCTTAACGTCAGCGATTGTATTCTATACCAGGCCAAATGTAGTGATATATGTATAAATAATCTTCTTGAATTTTTTTAGAACCTTGTTTTTAAAATCCTTTTTGACAAGACCTTTTACAACAAAATGTTGTTTGAAGTTGGATGACGGATTTGTTATCGGTCTGGTACAATTCATTATAATTTATAACCTGGCAAAGATCCAGACTGTTTGCACACTGATTAATAATGTTAAATTTATAATGACCTTGAGATTTTGCATTCGCAATAAAAAATTTAACACTCGAATAATGTCTCTCCTTTGATGCTCAAGTATGCTGCAATGCAACGGTGGTACACTGGTGAAATGGAAATTGTCTCCCTTGTTAGTTAATATCCGAGGTACTCCAAACAGTAGGTGGGTCATTTTAGTTGGAATTATTTGACTTTATCGCCTTTCTTTTGTAGATATGGCAAATAAAAACAGTTAAATTTCTTAGTTTTGCATAAATATAAGCTTAAAATTTATTTAAATACTTATAGAGATTTGTTATTTAAAAAAGAGAATTGAAGTGTTTGTTAATGATGGTTAACCTGGACATCACAAGAAAGGTAGAAAAGTCAACATACCCTCCATAAAGTACAAGCATAAAAACCGAGTAAAACAAAATGTTTTACTTGCATTTAGAGATTATTCAGGGGAGACGATTCATTAATGTCTCTCATTGGTGTATTAGTGATAATTCATATAAACTGATTGCGAATTCTCCATGACAACAACTAAGAGACATACAACTTACGATCCAGGTTTTACATTAGAAAGTGTAACAAATCTCATAGTTTTGTTTACGACATGCCAAATGTGTGTTCTTTCTCAAATTAACAGGTTATCTGTTAGCTGTCATATTAATAAAACTGTCAATATATTATGATGATTTTATTGCGGAAGATAATTAGCAGATGTGACGTACATCCGGTTTCTACAGACAAACATTAAATTCTCACAAAAAGTCGCTACTAAATACAAAAACAACAGAAGTATGCGGCTTTGACGGAAGAGAATGCATTTAGAATGCTTCCACCTTAAATATGAACTATGTTACATTCCTATTCACACTGAATGAGATATAATAGCGTGTATGTCACGGATGTTTTAATATTCCTTGATAGGCTTGCGGATCGGGAGGTCGCGGGTTCAAACCTCGGCCGGGTCAAACAAAAGACTCTTTAGTTGGTAGTAGTGGCTTCACTCCTAACGCTCGGGGCTAAGGGGACAGCATAACGCCTGATTCGTCGGTGTCAGTACAATGGACCGGCCGGGTTCAGTCCCTGGGCACCTCATAAGTGTCCCTGTGCTATAATGATAAAAATGTCGCTGCACAGTATCGGCAAAAAATGCCGGCAAATCCCATCCCATCCCACAACTGCGTTACATTTTTTTAAACAAGACTAAGTTTAAATTCTCCATACTTGGACCTCTGAAATGAACAAGCGGATAAAATGCTTTCCAACATTTATAAATATGTCGTTATGGATTGCAGTTGCTTCACAATTTCGTTTCAAGTTTAAGCCTTTGTCTTAAAACCCCAAAATCTCGTTTAAAAGAAATCAAACGGATCTTTAAAAAAAATATGACAAGTATTTTGTCATAAGAAATGAATTAAGAGGATAAAATACGTTCCAGAATATAGAAATAAAATGCCTTTATAAAATACAGTTGCGTCACATCGACCAGTTGGATGGTAGTTCATTATCATGAAACAGGTAACATGCATTATTAGTTCGTATAATGAAACTCATTGCAACTTAGACGCTTAAAAGTATTAGAAGTCGCCCTACATTTGTAGCCAATCAGAAGCTATGAAAATTCCTCAGCGATTTATTTCAATAGAATTCCTTTCTATTTTACAATAAACAAAATAGATCGATCTATTTTACTAAATGCTTTTATTTTCAACTGCGCATGAGCAACAAACAACGCATTCTGGCTTGACTCCTCCTCTTGTGACGATAAGTATGAACATGTCAAGACGATTGACAGTTTAATTGACAGTTTAATGAGGCGGATTACATATCATTTTGGTAGAACAGGTAGAAGTGAGGCGGGGACTTCTAAGTCGGATAGAATCTATTAAGACTCTATCCTATACGAAGGAGTAAAAGTAGGAATGTAAAGATATGCTCTGTGCATACACGTTTTCGTTTTGATAAAAAATGGAATAAAAAGACTTAGTAAACCGAAGAGGCTGAATTATAGCAGAAGTAAAAAAAAAAAAAATATTTTAAAAATCTACAATTTATCTGCTTGCACGCTTTACATGAATGACTCAAACATTTGCACTGGAAGCACCTTGCAGTTGAATGTCTGGTTTCAATTGCCCTCGAAAAAATAAATGTCGAATTTCCGTTAATTAAAATCCGAGACATGAATCACAAGGAACGGAAGCAAGAACCAGAAGTAATTGTCTATTTGGCAAGCTCATACATCTGGAAAATGGATACTGAAAAACCAAGAGTTCATCCGAGAGGAACTCTTCAAAGCGGAGGGCCAGAAAACACACACCGCTTATGTAATGACTTTTCGTTAAGACAGTCGTTTAATTTCATGGTTTTGTTTCATGTTATTGTTTATTGCCGGCACATTTTACAGAAAGCTTAATTATTAAAAGCATATATGCAATACTAAAAGGCAATTTTAAGTTATAGTCTATTTTCAAGCTACTGCTAGTTCAGCCGACTTTTTAGTTTACCCCCTGGTCATTGGGTCGATTCGTTAATCCCGTACAATGGCAACAGACGCACGGCGTTTTGGAAGTCGTATTACTGACCCGAATTACCCTCGCAGGTACTCATGTATACATCTGGGTGGAGTGGAACAATTTGAGGTAAATTTCTTGCTCAATGAAATTAGCTGCGACCTAACCGGGATTCGAACCACGGAGCCCGTGATCCGGAGTCGTGTTTCCTACCACTGGACTATTCCTCTCCTCAAACTAGTTATATGTTCTTTTGACAATGTTTTAATTTCCCCCTTTTTGTGTATGTATGCTGTTATTGTTGTTAGATTCTTATAATTACAATTTAGTTATATGTTAAACATATGTAGACTAATTAACTGTCTTGTTGCTGCTGGTGTTATTTTATAGCAATACGTTCCTGTGCGAACATAACCCTAAGAAGTAGCCATATGTTGAACTAGTTTACCAGTCTGTCGTCAGATAAATATCGAGATTTTTTTATATGTTTTTTGCTTTACCTTCCAAAAACTGTCTAAGCTGCTAATTTTACGCCTTTGCTTCGAAAGGTGACGAGCGTAACAGTAATCGAGACTTAGCGAATAGGAACTAATTAGACAAAGTAATCAGTTCAAGGAACTGAAACAAGACTCTTTAAAGGTTCTGTCCGACAATTTGGACCAGCTTTTTTCTCTCAAACAACCGTATAAATTGTTTGTTTGTTTGTTAATTGGGTTTATAGTCCCACCAAGAGTATTTCAGTTATCTGGAGATGGTGTTCACTTAAAGTAGATATAGTGCTGCATTCACTGTGTATAGCATGCCGTGAACATCTGACATGATACCACACCCAGTCACATTATCCTGACCACGGGCCAACCAGTCGTGGAACTACCCTTATATTTGCTTGAGCGTTAGCAAGGGAGCTATACTTCTACCATTTTTAACGAGCTTTGGTATGTCGCGGCCCGGGATCGAACCCTGGGCCTCCCGGACCTGAAGCCGACGCTCTTTCGCTTGCGCTTTCATGTTTAGTCCGTATAAATGGTTGTTCCCTGAAAAGATTCCGCAGAAAGCCGTTTCTTAATGTCTTACATCTGTGTAAGAAGTAGAGCATATCACCAAGTTTGTCATTACAAACAAGTATTTCCTATCTCAGCGAAGCTGCACAGTTGTCTATTTTTAAACTAAGTTAAACCACGTGACCACTTACATTTCAGCTCACCTTTTATCTTCTTCCGGAGTATTTGCTCTGACGTCAGTATCTATTTTTAACCGAAATTCACATGGTGCTTATTTATAGATTTGGAAAGGATGGAAATTTATAGTTATTGGGCAGTCCGATAACTCGGTTACTTCCCTTGAATTCAAAGGGAGGCTACACCTCTGGGGACTAAGTAAAAAAAGATGGCGGACAAGGACAAAGAAATCAACGAAGCTTGTGTAAACAACTAAGAATTGGACCATTTCAAGCTAACAGATTTGAAGAAGTACCTGGCGAATCGTCATTTGAGCGAATTATCGGCGCTCACAAGCTAGATATTACTGACAATTATGAATTGAAAAGGAGAGACCAACTCGAGAAGAATTAGTAACACTCCACCCTCCCTTAACCGGTAACAGGTCGCTCTTGATCGGTAACAGTTCGCCCTTGATCGGTAACATGTCGCCGACGGATATAAGTGTATACGTCAAGCAAAAATGTATACTTGTTAACTTATTTATAATTATTTCGACACCTTTCACATCAATTTGTATTTGTTTCCATCGGCTTCATATGCATTATGAGTACTTCGAATATAAGTGTACCATTTCCACGCGTTAAATGAAGGGGGAAAATGATGTCAAGTAACGTATATACTTGATTTAATTTGTTATATAGTGTATTATATATATATATATATATATATATATATATATATATATATATATATATATATATATATATATATATATATATATAATATTTTATAAGATATGCACACAAACACAATTAGTTGGTTGCGGTCTTAGTCGACTTCTTCATACTGTATTGTGATAAAGCTAGCGTACGATTGAATCTCTGACTAGCCTATTAATTGCAAGCACTTATATACGTCTATGACGGCAAACATCAGTTAAGATCACGGTGACTAATTACATGTATCAATCAAGATTAGTGCTGACACTATCATCACAATAATGACCAGGCAAAAATCAATTAACGATCACACACTGACCAATTTATTAATTTTAATTTTTTATATACGTCTATATCGGTAAACATTAATTAAGATCACACTGACTAATTATCAATCAAGATTAGTGCGAATGGTATCATCACAATACTGTCTGTAGGCAAACACAAATTAACAACGTTCACGCTTTTATGTGCAATGTTAAGATAACTGCATACTCAAGTCATCTTGAGTATGACAACCATATTAAAGTATTTGCAACAAAATATGTATGCAACTAAGTAACATTAAAATCCTTGCAACATCGGAATTTTATTTCAATATAAAATATGAAATGAATAAACCACGTACACAGTATAATTATTATATTTTAGGTCGCAACATTGCATTTAAATCAAGGAACAGTGACAGTTCGTATATTGTACTGGGAGGATCAGATTTTTTTCTTTGGTTAAAACAATTTTAAAATATGAAAAATAAAAATATAATAATTTACGATGCTAATAATGCGATGTTTATAATAATAAAGAATAAGGAGACAAAAGAAGCATAAATTTAATGTGAATGGTGTCAAAATAATAAAAAAATAATAAGTTTACATTCTTTTTACTTAATTTCTTAAAGATTTTAAGGGCGAATGGTGGCGTATACACTTATATCAGAAGAGCTCATAATGTATATTAAGACGAAGAAAACAAATACAATGTGAATGGTTATAAATAAATTAACCAATTTACTTTTTTTCTCGATGTATACACTTATATCCGAAGGCGACATGTTATAAAGCAAGGGCGAACTGTTACCTGTCTAGGGCGAGCTGTTACCAATCAAGGGCGAACTATTACCAGTTAAGGGAGGGCGAAGTGTTATAATACCATCGAAATGCGTCGCAGTCGCTTGTTTTGAGGAAATCGATGCAATGAAACAGTTCTGTTTTTGACCACCTTCCCGCTATAAACACCTTTACATATTCAGCAATATTTCGGCGATTTCCATTTTGGTTTTGTTTCTTTCTTTAATTAACTTTCCATGTCACTCGATGTGTGTGTTATACACGCTGATAAAATTTCTACTTATACCCCGGAAGTTTTAATGCGCATGCGCATTCGGAGAGTACTCAAGGGCAGACAACTTAGTTATCGGACTGCCCAATTTTCTCACGATTTGTACCTCAAGCAATTAAGATAGTGTTCTAAACCTTTATTAAGACTAATTAATGCATGAGGTTTTGCAGAAATTATTGCAAAAATTCACAAGGGTAAGGTTTCGTTAGTTGTATTTGATATAGGCAAACTGCAGAATACAACTTTTAAAAGAAACATGGGGAGTAGTATACTTGGCATGGAATACCGAAACATTCCTTTTTTGCAAATGGAAGGTCGTCTCGAAAAAATACCGGTGACAGTTGATGATTCTTTCGAACATAAATGTGTACAAAGTTTATTTTTTAAATACAATCGTCAAAATCTTACCAAGAGCTGCGGATTCCCTTAAGAGTGCTGATAAGGTATGCACGTTTGTCTTGATGTTGTTAGTTACTCAGTGTTCGGATGGCCAATATGCCCTTAAATAATAATATTGGAATTACAATCTTATCAAAGTTACATTTAGCTGATAGCAATTTATTGTTATATAATCATTACAGTGTTGTTCCTGATAGCTGGAATGTCATTTAACTATAATGGATCTATATATAATCTATAACAATGATTTCATTTGTTGTTCCTTAATCTTTTATTATTTTTGCTAAGAATTCGTCTAAAATATACGTATCTATACGTCCTGCAATGTGTTATGGAGTGTATTTTATGGGGATAATAGTATCCCATGCAATAACAAGCAATCGCAGCTGTTCTGTGAGACCTTTTGCAACGAAAAGAACCGAGTGTGCCGCGTTAAACAGTGTAGCTTGCAACAACAAAGTGTATCTTGTTATAATTACACGCTAATTGATCTTTGTCTGCTAACCTTTCTGTCTGACCTCTAGGTGCTCTAGGACTCGTCGCTTTCCAATTTTCGGTGCGACTACTGGTGTTTCTTGCGCGGGTAACAATCGGAACACCTCGGGTAATTCCGTCCTCGGGACAATCATCCCTCGGACGTATCTGGTGCAATGATACTGAAATCACGATCGTTTTGTTCGCCGGAAATCGAAAGAAGAATATGTAATGTAGTTCGCACCATATAAAAACAATGCCATCGTTCGACCGCTGCGTGTCTGCTGCGCTGGGAAAGTTAAAATTGGATGATTTAAATTTGAAGCCGTCACAAATTGAAGTTTTATGAAAACAGTCATCGAACTGTAGTCAGCTGTCACCCGAGCTGCCATCTTTGTTTTGACGTCTGTCTCAAAAGTAGCCCCATTTAATGAAATGGCCGACGTGATTCGACTACCTATATGCATCCGAGAGAAGATTCGTGAATTATCGGAGGTGTTTCGATTGGCACGGGTAGGTCAGTGGGTTAGTTAATAAGTTTGTCCACATCTTGTTTCCTCTTAACGACGAACGCTTAAGCCGAGCAACATTTTTACGGTTCCTTTATTCAGATTTACCTACACAACAACCGTGGTTCTCTCATGGGTCAGAGTCCTATTTCATTAATAATAGACAAAGACTGTTGAATCTTCAGTTTATTAACGATGACTAACATATCAAGAGATTGTTCTGTTCAAATCGAATATGCAGTTTGTTTCTGTTTTGTTATGCACACCGTTTGTGCAATTAGTCTGTTATAGAGTTTCGGATTTTGTTTGTTAAAGCAGCATTAATGTTTTTTTTTTTGCTTCTGCAGAAATAAATCTAGTTAAAAATTCTTTCCCTTTAACATAATTTAAAATGATTTTTCTCACTGTGCAAAAACCTCATTTGATTACGCCGCTGTTTTTCTTATACATGCAGATGTATGCATGCTTATATTTTAAAGATGGTGTCTCACAGTTTGGAATTTTTTATCATGTTACCAAATAAATTATTTTAACATGAAAAGATCCCGCGAAATGTTGTTTATTTGTGCCAAATATCAATGTGAAAACTAAAGCACAGTATCATTACAGAATTGTATTTCTATTCGAGCCACGCGGCACAGTTAGCTATTTTTAGACTAACATTACCACGTGACCACGTACTTTTGGGAACACGTTACATTATCATACGGGTAACTTGCCCTGATGTTGATCTATTTTCACTTTTCAGCTGAAATCCCCATTGTGTTTATTTATAGATCTGAAAATAAAGGATATTTAAGCGACATAGTTTACGATTTGTTCTGTCTAGCTATATCATAACCAGCCTTTCCCTACACTTAAGTATAAGTTTAAGAAGAAAGTATGCGCAATTACCCCAGAATATGGGTGAGATATTGTTACATGTAGTAGATGTTTGTTTGTTGTTTGTTTTTTAAATCTCACCGACGGAATTATAGTCGTACTGGCGACGTCCAGCTAATTATTGGTGGAGGAAAACCCAAGACTTACGTCTGGGTAGAACCACCGGAGCACCGCAGGTTAGCTGAAAAACCTCCCTACATGCAAGTTCTCGCTCCGACCAAGACTCGAACCCACGCGGAGAGGGGCTGAGGAGTTTCAAGTCAGCGACTCTAACCGCTCGGCCATGGGCGCCCCCTCCATGTATTACGTATATGAAAACTGTAATCTGTATGATATCATCTTTAAACTATTTTGTCCCCGCTCTTCTTCGCTTGTTGTGTAATTTATCATAGTTAGATTTGGGTTAGGGTTAGGGTTAGGGTTAGGGTTATGTATGTCACGGTGTTGGCAAATCCTTGTGTATTATAGATTTATTTCCCAGTGGACTTTGACTCTCCAAAATCTCTCAATGGGAAACATACCTCGCGCTGTCAAATTTTACAGAAGAACGTATAAAATATCTCATATTTTTGTTTACGGCATGCCAAATGTTTGTTTCTTCACTAGCTACAGGTTATCTGTCAGCTGTCATGGAGAGTTAACAGAATGTCTACTTAGAAGAGCAAGCCTGGTTTGCTCTAGCAATATATCTGATCGTTTCTTCAAACTCTTCAAACAATTGTTATCACGTCTTCGCTCATAAAAATATCAACGTCTTAATCTAAAATATTACAAGCAATATGTTTTTTCAAGAGACAGTGCATTTTGTATAATGCGATGTGTTTAAAAAAGGTATAAAAATGTAAAACAAAACTTATTTTCCATTCTTCCATTTTAAATTGCCAATATGTTTGTTAATTGTTTATTGGGTTTATCGTCCCACCAACAGCAATTCAATTATCTGGAGGCGGTTTCCACTTGAAACAGATGTGTATAGCATTTCGTGAAAACTTGGCATGATAGCACACCCAGTCACATTATCCTGACGACGGGTCAACAAGTCGTGGAACTATTCTTGAGCATTAGCAAGGAAGCTATACCACTACTATTTTAACGACTTAATTAAGTATGTCGCGGCCCATGATCGAACCCGGGGTCTCTCTTACCTGGAACCGACGCTCTACCGATTGCGCTGCCAGGTCCGGTACGGATATGACATTACGATTACGTCTCTTCCGGCCTTTTATTCTAGTTTCTAGCACATGTTTGATTAATACTGACAAAGGCAGTTATATTTTTTTTATTTCAGGTGTAAATGGTTTCACTTAATGCAAAGAAAAAATGTCATTTATGAGACGTCTAATACACATCTGCCTGTCACATTAACATTTCTACAGCAACCATTTAATATATCAAGAATCCGTTTTGTCAGAAATATTTACTCTTTTTGTTCCCGTTTAGTAGAAAGAAATCTTATCACGTGACATGATTTGGAACTAAACGGAATTCCCAGACACAATTCTCAGACGAGTTCGCAAATAAATCAATCCAATGATGAAAGTAAATAGTAAATACCGAACGGTTACACAACAGACAGATAATTGGCAGTCGAACTGCACATTTGGCAGCTAGCTTCGACGCATCATGAAATTCCCAAATTAAGTCCTTCGCTCTGACTTGGGCCTGAACAATCGCGGTGAGAGGCTAAGCGGTCAGAGGAGTTACAAGTTGGCTACTCTACCCAACGCCACGGGCACCCATTTATGCAGATTATGCTATGCTATTAATGTTAACAAGCGATCAGTCAGTTCAATCAAACAAGAAATTAATAGTGCCGTATCTGCACAATGTCTGTGTAATAAATTATTAAATAACAATATTTTTTTAGTCCTATAAAAAAGCACCTGCCATGTTCAATAACACGACGGCCTGCTTTAAAACAGTGCCAGTATAAATATCACTTTTATATAAAGCCCGAAGTGATTTGATTGGCTTTATTAAATTTTAGCAAGAATCTCTGGTAAATGGCAGCCACTTTGTTTTAACTCGGTATATGTGTAGACGCCGAAAGGTTGCATAAATTTATGAAACAAAATATTCTCAGTTTTTGTTACAGCATGAATTGATAGTATTTAACCGAATGTGATATCAATTTTACAACGTCTAGATTTCACAAAAACAAACAAGCCTTCGATCTTGGGCCAATACGACTACCCACGAACAAATAACAGGGCCAATATCAAATCACTTATTTATTAACATATATAATGAAATTAATATAAAAAAATTGATGAATAATTGCATAAATTCTGCTATAATAAAAGGCAAACTGAAACTGTTTACATAACAATTGAAAACACATAAAGCTAAATCATGCTGATCGATTATCAAAACTAAAAATTAAAACAGCATAATAAATGTACCAGCACCGAATATCATTGCTTTTTTATTCGCTTCATCGTTGTCAGGTGCAGAATAAACAACAACACAAACAAAACTTAACTAAACAAGGACAAACTAAACAAAATTAGCATAAAGTATGCGTGATGCATTGACAATAACAAAATTATCGGAGAAACATTGATGTTATTTTTTACACTTAACCTCGCTTGAATTCACGTAACACTTGCGTGGCTCACTTATTTGCAGAAAATGCACCTTGCAGTGTTTGATATTTTTCTTTTCAATATGCCAATATAATTGGTGGAGGAAAATAGTCGCACCTAACTGCATCTCAGACATGACGTGACGCGCATGGAAATGCTATTATTACTTAACGTATTTTTCAGAGCGGCAAGCGCTTGAAGATAGACTGAGAGTATTGAAAACCAGGACTGTCTAATGAGTTCTGTGCTGAGATAATGGCCTGAGACAACAACCACCTCTTTATCAATCAATTATACATTTGTCTTTGGCGGCATTTCTCTGTTATTTACTTTTAAATGGTCAGAATTGTCTTAATTCGAACGATGACCTTTATTATAAATCAATTATGAGTAACGAACGATGCGTTCGCTGTTGTTAAAACGTGACATTGAGAGGAATCACCCATTTGCATGCTATAGGGGCATGAGTTACATCATTTTTGCATTAAATGTCCTTTGCAGTTACTTTAAGGTTTTAATTGCCATGAAAAATAAATGGGCAGATTTTCGTTAATTAAAACCAAGGAGGGCATTCACAATAAATGGATATAAGAACCAGAAATAATTGTCTATTTGGCAAGCTTAGGTAATTACGCTAATAGAGTGTCAAAAAAAAACAATATTTTTTCTGATACTTCTGTGCAAAGCGGGTGGCAAGAAAGGTCCATGTCTTATCTTTGAGTACGGCCGGTTTGTGTTCTGTTGATGCTGGATATATTTTGTTGATTCAAACATATGTTAGAGTAGCAAGATGGCTCCTCTGTCGTTCCTGATTGACGATAAATTTAATTACAGTCAAACCTGTATTAAAAGACCACCATCGGGACAGGGCAAAAGTGGTCTCTTAAGACAGGTGGTCTCTTAATGCAGCATGGTTACTTTTTTTGTGAGAACCAGACTTGAAATTTACAAATTGTGTTGTATAAGCAAGGAGTAGAGAAAGCAATAACATCAATATATTTTATTAGTGTAACAGAACAGTTACGCATGTAAAGGTCAACTAATGTCTATAAAAATAAATAAATCAGCACATAAATACATGTACATGTATGTTTATCAAATATTATGTTTGTGCATTTTGTATTGTGTACATTGTAGTTGATTTCGACAATTTATTGCATTAAAACACACCGTGTTTTACTGCAAGACAAAATACATGTATGTATAACTATAAAGTGACAAAAGGCAAAGAATATGAAATTATCTGGAGAGCAAGTAAACTGCTATAATAATCACGATCCCATCTTATTAGCAAAATATATGTACCTTAAAATGTTTCTCTTTATTCCTTTTGATGTTGACTTTCATTAATAAAACGAACCTTTTCTTAGTAGGTCTTGTATAATAGTACCTTTATGAAATAAAGAGTACGTATTTGTGAAAATTTAGGGCTTATAATTGAAAAGTGATATTCTCTTTCTGTTTGATGTAAATAACAGTTTCTGCACAATAAATGCCGGTGAAGACTTTTGGTGAAATGGGATTTACAGACATTCATTGACCTGCTTTCTGACCCACCTTCTTAACATGCCAGCAAGATAGCGTTTACATGCCAATTTCACACTTTTGCTGGAACAGTCACGAAGATCAATGGGACAATTTAGACCTAATTAGACCTAATTAGTTGTAGAAATCAGATTCTGTAGCTAAGATAAGTGGGTATCTCTAGATCAAACACGATGTAACATAATCTAACTTAAATTGTAACAATTAAACACAAAGCATTTTGATGACAATGGCATATTTGATCTGAAATTCTTGAGGTATCATTAAAGTATTGTAAAGATAAAAATGCAGCTGCTTTATTGTACAATTACGATGGCAAAAGTCGAATACAGTCTCCCAAGTTAAACAATATTCATAGAAAGATATGTGCTGAAAAATGGAGGCAGCAGCTAAAATCCCCGTTGAGTGAATGTTTTTTGTTGTTTGTTTTGCTTGTTTGTTTTTGTTTGTTTGTTGTTTATTTATTTTTTATTTATGTAATTTATTTATGTATTATTATGTATTATTATTATTATGTATTATTATGTATTATGTATTATTATGTATTATGTATTATTATGTATTATTATGTATTATGTATTATTATTATTATTATTATTATTATTATTATTATTATTATTATTATTATTATTATTTCTAATCTGTCTCTTTGAACAATGTGTCATTTTTCAGAAAAAAACGTATTTTACCTTATTTGTCTATATTACTATAGTATATATCAATCAAATCGTATATTAATGGAAAAAAACAACAGGTTTTCAAACATTGGCTCGATTCAAGACATTTAAAACTCTGTATTAGTTTAAACATGCATTTACGTTCTGGCACTTCTTGATTCCAGCCAAGGAAAAGTTATTATAAAGACAGGTATTTTATCTGGTAACTTTTCTCATGGAAATCGTTTTACGTAGATGATTTTTGTTACAAACCACGAAACAAGATACATTTAACTAGCATGTTCATCTTTGGAAAGCAATCATATAAAACACCAAGAAGTTTATATGTTTGACAAATTTACATTGTGATTTTTCCCCATTTAGCACAAAGATATCCTTATCGCGTGACATTATTCGGAACAACATGCGAATAAAATTCCTTAACACATTTTCCAGACAAGCCAAGCATTACATCAAGTTTACGATGAAAGTAAGTACCAAATGATCGCAGTAAAAACAGATGATAGTCGAGTGATGTGCATTGTGCAGACAGCTGAAACGCATCGTGAAATACCAGTCGGGTCTCCTCGGGTAATTCCGTCTGAGATACGATCATCCCTCCCTCAAATGTATCTTACAGAACCGTGACCTTAATTTCGTCGGAAGAAAAATTCGGGAAAAAAAGTTCTTAAAAGAAGTTCTTAAAAAAGCTAATATTTAAAACGTTAAACTCTGGATCGGAAGGTCCAGAGTTCGAACCCAAAAACTGACCACATGATGTTCGTCCTTGAGCAAGACTATTAACCGCACATTTTACCCAGGAAGTGGGCAGTCAAGAGAGATTGATACAAGCTAAAAGAACTTTTTTCCCAATCTATAAATAAGTCTATAAATAAATAGGCTTAAACTAACTGAAAAGCTTAAAGTTCATTCGCTTTAATGCTCATACGCTGTATTTTCAAGTTAAGTAGTGTGATATCCGACAGTTTGGACCAGTTTTTTTTTTTCAATCCAAGAACCAAATGAATTATTGTTGCCTGAAAAGATCACCAAAAAATGCTGATTATTGATGTCCTACATCTATGTGAAAAATGAAGCTTAACAAATCACTCGTCATTACAAATATGTATTTCCTATCTAAGCCACGCTGCAAAGTTAGCTATTTTTAAACTAAGAAAACCAAATGACCCGTAACTTTATATAATCATTCGGGTAATCCGCTCTGACGTCAATGTCTATTTTTAGCAATCACAATCATGTATATTTATAGTTTTTGAAAGAAAGTACATGTAGAGTGATTTAGTTCACGATTTCTACCGTCTTATAATATAGACAATGTTCAAAATCGGCGTTTGTTAAACTTAGGTTTGACTTTTTGCAGAAATTATGCCCCAGTTCCGACAATTCAGATTTACTTGTATTTGATGAAGACTAATAAAAGTGTTGTTAATGTTGTTTGTGATGGTATTGCTTATGTTGTTATTGCTTTTGTTATTGTTTTAGTTACTTGTGTTGTTTTTAAATAAAAAATATGAGTTGGCATTCACGACTACGTGTTTCTCAAAAGAATCAATTACAAGGATGCACAGCAGTACTTGACTGACGATAAAATATGAACAGAACAGAACAGAACCTTTATTAGACTTATACAAAAGTACATCGTCTCAATACATAATACATGTACATAAGAGTCTGTCACGTGTCTGGGAACAACGAGCAAGTTTAAAATAAGTGTAATATTGGTAGTAAAAGAACTTACGTATTTTTACATTTTTAGGATATTAAACTTTATTATTATTATTATTATTATTATTATTATTATTATTATTATTATTATTATTCCTTCAGATAGAAGTCCCCTAGCATTTATAAATATAATTTTAAAAAGTTTATATTTTTAACACAAATAAATATTTAAGTTTTTTGTAGAGATGTTTACCGAATCTTTCGGTTTTTGTCAGCCGCAGTTAAGCACGCATTTATCAGGGAAGTCTGAGTAGAACCATGGGAAATGTGATTTGAAGATAACCAACGACCGACAGTTAAACCCTTTCCTCTCCCCTAGATAGTAGATTAACGTTTCTTTGTTGCAGAGTTCACACCTTAGCTTTGACGGGTCGTGAACGTTACAAGATCGCGGGCCTAATGCTACGTAATTAGGAACAAGCCAGACTAAGTTTCTGTGCACAATAAAAAAAAACTCAAAATATACCACAAACCACTCAAATATATCCACACAAATATATCCACAAACCACACAATTATACCCACAAAAAACTCAAATATACCTCCAAACCACTCAACCCCAAATACACCCAAATAACCCATGTATACCTTACAACCCAAAATACAACCAGATACCACAATAATGCAAAATGCAAAAAAAAAAGACGTCTCGTTCATGACAATAGACACTTACCTGGATGTCGTTAACAGAACAAAACAGAACGTATTTTATTACAGACTTGTACAGAGTACATACTCTATACATCTTGTAGGATTATTAACATTTTACGTGGTTAACATTGTGGCATTGTTGTATTACGTAATAAGACTACGATAATTGTTTTACCAACAAGACAGATGGTGTCGCATTAGCCAGTCTGCTAGTGAGTCAGAACGGGGAAATGAACAGCAAGCTAATATGTCAGTCACAAAAATGTTTGCGAAATGCGACGTACACGATCTACAATTTAACACACAGCAACCAAAGGTAAATACAGAAATGTATGTGATATATGAGATACATGTAAGACCAAGACTGGCAAGAGGTCAGTGGCTTTGATAGTCAATGTCTCTCTCTCTCTCTCTCTCTCTCTCTCTCTCTCTCTCTCTCTCTCTCTCTCTCTCTCTCTCTCTCTCTCTCTCTATCTATCTCCCTCTGTGTCTCTGTCTCTCTCTCCTTCTGTGTCTCTGTCTCTCTCTCCCTTTGTGTCTCTGTCTCTCTCTCTGTCTCTCTCTCTTCTTGTGTCTCTGCCTCTCTCTGTATCACTCCCACTTTATTTCGGCCTGTCAGTCTCTGCCCTTTCACCCCTTCTGCCAGAACACCCCCCCCCCTCTCTCTCTCTCTCTCTCTCTCTCTCTCTTTCTCTCTCTCTCTCTCTCTTTCTCTCTCTTTCATAACTAACATTATGTTTAAATGGTTATTCGAGTGCGCAGTCTCCATTGCTGGTAATATCACAACAAATTGATGACTGATTACAGAATTATCCAAGGAGTTCAGACACCAACGCCTGTAAATCGTTCACTGCACTTTTGTAGCAATAACCAGACATGTCGGTATTTATTATTTTGACAGGGGCAAATCCGTTTAATCCAGGTACCACGAGAGAGGTATACCGACCAGTCTGCGGGTTAGAGGTGACCACAACAGCTGTTCCTACAAGGGCGGCGGTGTTAATATGTCGACTGTTTATACTTCTAGTCCTATCACTTAAAGATGGTATCAGACAGTTTGCCTATATCAAAATCCTGTAACAATTCCTTACCACTGCTTTGGGGAATTAGGGCATAATTTCTGCATAAACTCATACTTTATACCAAGTTAAGACGGGTTTAAACACTGCCTACATTGTTAGACAGTACAAATCGCGTTAAAAACAATCTAAAAGTTCAATAATTAAAGGCTGTAGCCGACAGTTTGGACCAAAATATTTTCCTCAAATAACCAAATAACTCATTGTTACCTTTAAAGGTCCTGCAAAATGCTGCTCATTAATGCCCTAGATCAGTGTGGACAGTGAAACATAAATCCCCATTCCTCATTGCAAACATGTATTTTCTATCTGAGCCACGCTGCAGAGATAGCTTTTTTTAACTAGGAAAACCACGTGACAGCTCACTTTTGAGATTACGTTACATCGTCATCCGGGTAATCAGCTCCGTGGGTATCTATTTTTAGCAGAGATCACTATCGTGATTATTTATAGATTTGGAATGACTGAACTTTTAGAGTGTTTTATCGCGAGTTGTACTGTCTAACAATGTAGACCGTGTTCAAAAACCGTCTTCATTCTTATTTAAGAATGGGTTTATGCAGATATGATGCCATAATTCCCCCCCAAAACAGTGGTAAGGTATTGTTACGCGACTCTGATATCGGCAAACTGACGTATACTACCTTTAAACACATTGAACAGATATTCAGATAGAATACGTCACCTCGTATCACAATGATGAACATATCATCTGGTATACAGTTTAATCCGTATGTGTCATTTTTATGTAATGTTGGTGTTCTCATCTGAATATAGCAAAGAACTATATAACAGGGGCCTTATATAGCAAAGAACTATATAGCACAGAACTTATATAGCAAAGATCTATCTAGCAAAGAACCATATAATACAGATATATAGCAAAGAACTATATAGCAAAGAACTTATATAGTAAAGATCTATCTGGCAAAGAACCATATAGTACAGCTATATAGCAAAGAACTATATATCAAATAACATATATGTAGCAAAGAACTATATAGCAAGGAACTTACATATCAAGGAACTTATGCAGCAAATAATTATATAGCAAAGAACTTGTATAGCAAAGAACTATATAGCAAAGAACTATGTAGCAAATAACGATATAGCAAAAGAGCTTATACAGCAAAGAACTTACGTAGTAAATAACTTATATCGCAAAGAACTTATATAACAAAACTATATAGTAAAGAACTTACATAGCAAAGAACTACATGTATATAGTAAAGAACTTATATAGCAAAGAACATATATTTTTCAACATTATGCTTCAATATTCTTGGAAAAGCATTGCTATATCCAGCTATAGCAGCACCAAAGACAAACGTCGTTTGGCGACTCTTACATACTCAAACAATTATCCAAAATCCAACAAAAATAATGAACCAAACAGATTGAAAATATGATTTTACAATTAGTTAAAGGTGGTATCCGACAGTTTGTCTTCATCAAATACACACAAACCTGGACTGAAAGAATTGGGACATAATTTCAGTAAAAAGTCAAACCTAAGTCTAACAAAATACGATTTTGAACATTGTCTATATTGTAAGACGGTAGAAATCAAGAACTAAATCACTTTACATGCCCATTCTTTCTAAAACTATAAATAAAGCGTGATTGTGATTTCTGCTAAAAATAGACATCGACGTCAGAGCGGATTAACCGAATGATTATATAAAGTTATGGGTCACGTGGTTTTCTTTGTTTTAAAATAGCTAACTGTGCAGCGTGGTTTAGATACAAAATACTTATTTGTAATGACAAGTTATGTGTTATACTTCACTTTTCACATAGATGTAGGATATCAATAATCAGCACTTTTCGAGATCTTTTCAGGCAACAATTTATTATGTTCTTAGAGAGAAAAATCTGGTCCAAACTGTCGGATACCCCCTTTAAATAATTACAACATTTTAACAAGGTCATACTTACAAAATCCGCCACCCATTTTTCTTCTCGATCTTTCCTGACGTTATCATGACTGCTGACGTCATCACTTTTGTCCTTATTCCGCCGACCTTTGCTTCGGCTCCGTTCAAAGGTCACTTGCCGTCCAGCCACAAGTATCACAGATATTTGTAAACAAAATAATCCAAGCAACTTCATTGTCACTGATTGGTTTTCTGTTGTGTTTTTTTGTTGTTTTTTTTTGTTTTTTTTTCAAATGTTTTTCTACGTCATCACGTGGCTATTTTTAGATTACACATTGAATATTAAGTTGTATTTTTTCTAAAAACGCTCCCACTCAAATTGTCGGCAAAAAGTCTTTTTCAAGAGTTGACCATAAACATGGCAGCGCATATAAACGTTTGCAAATATGGAAAAACAGAAATTGTTTGTATTTAACTCTTTTAACTCTTGAAAAGGGCAATTTGCAAAAAAAAATAGTGAAAACGTTTTTAGAAAGAAATATAATACAGTTCCCTCTGGAACAACATTGTATTAGTAATAGTTCAAGAGAATGCTATTTCAACACACCAAAAATAAAAGTATTAAATGTGTTAATCTTTATAAAAAAATGTGTGCAAGTTTTAGCTATTACAAGATCTATCTATTTGTCATTTTGACGAACCCAAAACATTAGCCTAGTTTTCGGTAGAAACATCATTTCTTTAGTTAAACTTTTATATCAGAAATTGTCTTAAGGTTTTAAAAGTATTTTCCTTATATTTTATCAATTAACAAACTTTTTGATGTTGAATATACGTTGTCCATACCATAGCAGTCGGTGTTATTTTTTATATTTTTTCTGTGATGTTTATTATCTTCCATTAGGAAGGTATTTTTGTCGTTGGCAGTAATAAAACTAGTTTTAATAGCGAATGCTCATTCCTTATACTTAATGTGTTACGCCTACTACCCACTTTCAAATATTTTACAACCTGCGGCAGCAATCGGAACACCTCGTATAAGTCACGAATCATCTCTCGTATGTATGTTGGTAGTTGGATCACCTCGGCCATTTCCCTAAATGGGACTACTTTTGTGACAGACGTTAAAATAAAGATGGCAGCTCGGATGGCAGCTCAATACAGTACGATGCCTGTAAAACTTCAATTTGTGGCGGCTTCAAATTTAATTCATCCAATTTTAATTTACCCATTGCAGCAGGCACAGATGTCAAATGATGCCATTGTTTATGTTTTGTGCGAACTACATTTTAGGCATATTCTTTTCTCCCGACTTCCGGCGAACAAAACGATCGTGATTTCAGTAAGTGTCATTGCACAAGATACATCCGAGGGATGATCGTCCCGAGGACGGAATTACCCGAGGAGTTCCGATTGCCCGCGGCAGCTGTGAATCCGAAATAAAATCGAGCCTACTAACAACTTGTTTTGCATTATCTTAGAGTAGCTTCTCAAAATGTAGTTAACTCAATGGCGTAAAGATAATAAACGAGCGGATGACGTTAATAACAAGCGATGTTATAAATGCAGACACATCGTTGTTGCACGTTTGCCGGTAATCCAACATACCCTGGAGGGAACTAGTCCGTCTCCGAATGTTTTGCTAAGTGGTTTGTTAGTGTGTTTTTGGAGATGACAGACGATTAAGACATAATTAAATTAAATATCAGTCATCGAATTTACGCCGACATTTCGAGAAAGAGTGATATTTAGTTTCTAATGTATGTAGTTCCCGTAGAAGCGTTTTTGTGTATTTTATCATTAAAGGCGGTATCCGATAGTTTGGACCAAAATATCTTTTCTCAAATAACCAAATAAGTCATTGCTACCTGCAACGGTCCTGCAAAATGTTGTTCATTGTTGTCCGAGATCTGATTAAACAGTCAAGCATAAATCGCCACTCGTTATTGCAAAGAGGTATTTTCTATCCGAGCCACGAAGCAGAGATAGCTATTTTTAAACTTTTTGTACTGTTTGAGAGAATACACATTTAGAGTGATTTTATTTTTGTCCAACAAATCAGCCAGTGTTAAAGTTTATATTTATTTTGACTAACGTATGGGTTTATACAAAAATTATGCCCAAATTTCCCAAAGCATTGGTTAGATATTGTCTTATGTATTTGATATATTCAAACTGTCGGATACCACCCTTAAGACACGGTTTAAATTTGATACAAACGTTTTGGTGTGTATATGTAATTAAATAAAATATATGTGTGTGTGTGATTGTGTGTGATTGTGTGTGCGTGCGTGCGCGCGCGCGCGTGTGTGTGTGTGTGTGTTTGTGTGTGTGTAAGTGCATATCAAAAATGACTGATAAAAGTATCTAATGTAGAAATGTTGATGAAATATTCGTATGATAGCGCCTTAGATTGATTTAATTCAATCATGATAAAATCCATGCACAAGGTTTAACAATATACAACACTAACGCGTCATTATAATAATTATTTACTACATCTATATTCTGCATATATTCACAGTCTGCTTTTGCTGCTATTATTGTTGTTGCTGCTGTTTTTGCTGCTGATGCTGTTCAATAAAACGGGAGTGGTTGAAAATGTAAGAAGTTTTAGTCGTTTTTGAAATACATCGCAGCGACCAACTATGATCTTTATAGCGACGTCCAGCTATTTGGTGGAGGAATACCCCAAACAAAAACACATGTCTGGATAGAACCACCGACGCTCCGCAAGTCAGCAGAAAGACTTTCCCACATTAAGTCTTTCGCCCCGAACGGGGCTCGAACCCACGCGATGAAAGGCTTAGCAGTCAAAGGACTTACAAATCGGGGACTCTACCACTACGCCACGGGCGACATCAATGAACCGCCTTTTGAAGGATCTTTTCAGGTAACGATGACTTATTTGGTTATTGGAAAAAAAGAAATGTTGGTCCAAACTGTCGGATACCACCTTTAAATGACAAGTTGACAAACTTATTTTAGTCAAGTCATTTAATTGTTATTATTTGGCAATTCAACTGACTTAAGCAAATAACTTGTATTCATAACATTCCTTAAAGACTGTTTACTTAAGTACATATATTTATATACGCCCATGTGGCACAGTGTGTCCCTGTTTAACAGATATTTGATAACTACGCCTGATATCACATTTAAAGCGGCCTTGCCACACACCACGCTCGGAGTGCACAAGGTGGTACGATTTATTCCATAGTTATTTTTTTAATTAAAATAACATGTATCTCAGAGGGCAGTTACTGAATGCAATTTTACGACTTACAGTATTGTTACCTGTGTGTTCCTTTGATGTTAATTGGACTATGGAACGTAAATTCCATCTACACATGAACAGGGTGCTACAACCATTTACACTGTAAATATTAAATTACTTTTATAAAAATATTTTTGTGTCGGCCTTCTAAAAGAAATATTGATTATTCCCTCACCAAAATACAAAGTGGACAGTATTTTAATTACGTCACTACATTTATGTACTTTTTAAATGGCGTCATTTAGCTCTAACAATCCATCTTTTGGACAGTTTTGATTCAAATAGAACTGTGTTCTTTTCCTTACGTGCATTTTAGAAACCCCTCTGAAAATTAAGTACAACAGTCGACCATTTTCCCGACTGACCGTTCCAAGGCGGTAACTGTTGGGTTTTCTGTATTTTATATAATGTTTCAGTATTGTTGTAACTTGTGTTTGTCTAGACTGTGGGGTGCATTGTTCCTGTGCAACCCCCCGCCGCCGCACCCCCCCCCCCCCCCCCCCCCGCCAACAAGGTAAAAGAGCAGAATTGTGAAAACGCGTACACGTAAGCTTAAAAAATACTAAGCTTTTAAAGTATATTTTGTCTGTTGACTGCTTAGGTCGAAGTTAGGGCTCCTTACTGTGTATTTATATCTAGTATTAACTGCGATAAAGTTGAATGGATCTTGATTCATACCACCCCCCACCCCCACCTCACCACCAAAACTTTCGGGATCCGCTCCTGGACCCTATCATATTTTTTATTACTTAAATCGTTTATTCGCACTTGGAAGTTATGGCGACATCCTAATCATACTAAGTGAAATAGCTTCGTTCCCGTTACAGGACTCTTCTATTTTTTCGCCTTCCACTTAAGACGCCGCATTAATATGAAGGAAAAATGTTTACTGGTAAAATCAATATCGACGATGGTAATTTAATCTAAAATAACATGTGATCTAACAAGAGATTCGATTGTGACATTCATTTTACGTTTAAATTGCAGACTTGACAACATATGACCTCGCAGCTTTATCACTCCGATAGAGTCAACACTTCAATTTATGTTCTGTCACTAACTCAATCAAGTGTCTATATTTGCTCAATTATTGTGAAAGGATTTGGATAATATGGCGCGTCTTACTCAACCTCAATTGATCTAGAATTGTAAATTTATAGAAAAATGCCACGACAGCGGAATAAAAAATACATGTATATAGCATACAATATCGCTGTAAGACAGTTAAGAAGTTCATCATTTTGAAAAAGTTTAAATTTTGACATAAAGGTGGTATTCGACAGTTTGCCTTTATCAAATAATGTAGCAACATCTTGCTCCCGTTCTTTGAACTTTCTGTATAACTGCTGCGTAAATCTAAACTTAACATAACCAAAGCATACATAGCCGCGCAAGAATGCAGCAGAAGCGTCATGCTACAAGGGCCGGAGAATATAGACTGAACGACACTTCACTCGTCACCATTCAATTTAAACCTTATAGATTTTTATATTTTAACTCACGTATTTTAATTATAACCTAATAACATATACATTATACCAATTGTTTGATAGTTCAAATCGTGAATATATACCGCATTAAATTCGCGTCATGGGGTGATCGTCAAGAGAACAAAATGATCTTATAGGCTCTGATTTGAAATATAAGAATCTAAAACTTCTCTTATACCAAATGATCAGGGCTACAAAAAAGTTACTAAATCGATTTAGCAATTTTACTTATTCTTACTTGTTGTGAATGGTGGAAATTGTGGATTGCAATAAATATACCTCTTACCCCTACTTCGCCAAGATTTTGATTGCAGAATTAATATTTTTATATTTTTTTCATTCTGTCAGGCCAATGCGTGCGCAGCTGCGAATTCTGCGTACAGGCAGCTACGCGCCTGTCTTACAGACATGCCACCCTTAACTATGTAATAGATATTTTATGTTACTGGTACGACTGATACCCCCTTTATAAAACATTAGAGTTGCTATGGTTACATAAACGAAGAAATTGCCAAAAAAATACCAAATACATGTGACATTTTTATTTGTGTCACTTTGGTCCCATTGCCTATTGTTGGGAAGACCAATTTATCATGCTACTTTATCAGAACACGATTCACTCTAATCCATTTGCACTGCAGGTATATACGCCCCTGTACACTAGTGAACCTAACAAGATGTTACCTTGCTTACATGTAGTGCGAAATGATCAGATTCATGCAAATATTGTAGATCCAGATCAGTCAGAACTCCGCTGTGTGTTGTCTGATCAGGATCTACACTATTTACTTATAGGCCGTTATCAGTGTAATCATTAAACATTAAACTAGTTCAAATAATCAAGACTTTTGAGGATTTGTTGTTTTTGCTGCTGTTGTTGTTGCTGCTGTTGTTGTTGTTAGGGATGACGGTTTGAGATACATTGCAGTGACCAGTTATGATAATTATAGCGACGTCCAGCTCTTTTGGCGGCGGAAGACCCAAAACAAATGTCTGGCTAGAACCATCGGTCAGATTGAAGACCTTCCCACATTCAGTCCTTCGCCCCGACCGAGACTCGAACCCACGCAGTGAGAGGCTAAGCAGTCAGGAGAATTACTAGTCGGCGACCCTACAACTAAGCCACAGGTGTCCCAATATATACTTTCATATCGAGTTTATTTAATTAAAAACAATCATATTTTTAAACTGTGACAGACGCTTATATTTTGTTTAATGCTTCCTACTTGTTATGTCAACCCAAATACTTTATTTTCAAATGAACATGTTCGAAATAATCTAGCTCATATTAACTTAGATATTTTTCACTTTACCATTACTTTTATGTAATAACTGAATTATTTATTATAATTATGATATTTATTTAAAGACCTCAACATCTCCGCGATTTCACTCATTTGGTCCGAAGCGCGAAAGATATTCCGAATCACAACCTCCTTTAATCCAAGCGACAATCATCTTTTAATCCAATTGATAATCATGATTTAATCCAATCTGGTTTAGAACTTTATTCCTGGTTTATTCAACCCTGGGATATAATTTCCCTGAAAGATGGATAACCGAAGGCAATTCCAAATAATTAACACTATCAAACAAATCTCTTCGGATAGTCACTCAAAGCGTTTAAAAGCTTAACATAATAGCTTAACAACATATCAACAACATCATTAAAAGCATTAACAGATTAACAACGGCTTAACATCATCTAAACAACAGCTAAACAGAAAGCTTAGCGCGGTCTACCTTTCCTGTAGGTAGAAAACTAATGTTACGATGTTACAAGGTTTAAAACACGCTGGCGGACTTATACAATCTGGATGTACAGACGACTTGACTGTGCGACTGACAGGCGAACGGCCCAGCGAAGGGGAGGAGGGGATGGGGGTGTTACAGACGAATCTATCACTACAGGGCTTGATTGATTTACCATCGGTAAATCTACCTGATACAAACCATTGACGGTCTGCCGTGAGGGGGCGCCGGGATTAGATTAACGAAATGTTAGTATACAGCAATGCCTACTAACACGCGTCTTGAAGGTTTCCTAGCTTTTCGTTTTTTTTTTATCTTATCCATATCCGATAATCTCACCATCTGTTATCATGAGCAGCAACGGTGGTTCTGCCCAGACATTTTGGTGGGTGAGGGCGCATGGGCGGATCTAGCGTGGTCAGGGGTCTTGGGGGGTCGTTTTCCCCTCTCCCCGCGGAATTAAAAAAAAAGCATTTTTACCATTACAGATAAGAAGATACGAAAACAAGTATTAATAGCTAAAGTGTATTAAAAGCGCAATGAAATTAAACTATTTTCGGAAAAATATACTTTAAAAATGTCTGTCAAGCATCTGAAATGCAGGAAATGGCACTATTTGGCTTCTAGATGTCAACATTTCTCCTGTTGGAACATGCCTCTAGACTGTCTAACACAACACGTGCCTATGATTTTCGCTAAATTTGGCCTCTTCCCACATCCCATGAAAAAAAATGATTATAAATTATCTTTGTCGCTGAAAATACCCCCAGCCTGGACTCATGAAAAAGGTTTTAGCAGCTTCTCAAAATGCAAGAAATGGCTCTATTTGGGTGCAACTTTTTTGTTAAAAAAGAGAAGTATGACCCAGAGAATGGATACCGACATCAAGCGAATGCGGTACATTGGTGAAATGGAAATCGTCTCCCATTTTAGTTAATATCAGAGGCATTCCAAATAGTTGGTGAGTCCATTTAGTTGGAATTCTTGGACTTTATCGCATGTTCTTTTGTAGATATTACAATTACAAACAGTGAAATTTCTTACTTTTGCATAATTATTAAGCTTTATATCCATTTTAATACTTCTAGAGATTTGTTATTTAAAAAAGAAAATGAAGTGTTTGTTGATGTTGGTTAACCTAGGTATTACAAGAAAGGCAAAAAACTCAACAGAGCACAAGCATAAAAACGGAGAAATTCGAAATTATTCAGGGGAGACTACTCATTAATGTCTAATTACGCCAATGGTTACATAAGTTGACATAAAAAATGTGGTCACGTGGTTTTCTTTGTTTAAAAATAGCTAACTGTGCAGCGTTACTCGGATAGGGAAAGCATGTTTGTAATAACCAGTTGGGTGTTGTTGTGCTTCGCTTTTCACAGATATGTTGATGACAGACATCGATAAGCCTCTTTTTGCGGAATCTCTTCAGGCAACAATAATTTATTTGGTTGTTTGAGAGAGAAAAATGATCCAAAGTTGTCGGACACAATTTTTTATGAGGCTGCTACAACTTTTCTAACAATAGTACTGAAGATAGTCTCCCTTGAGACTTTCGCCAACTGTTTCTGGCTTCTAAATTCCTTCAAAACCAAATGGATTACATCTTGTAGACAGACAAAAACAACATAGAAAAAACTCTTGGGGGAGAAACTTTGGTGTTGGAAAAGTGGTGGTTTTCGCTCGTCTGATAGATAAACCATACCATAATTACATCGAAACCTCGTTGTTCTCAGATAGGAAATGTCTCTCTTTCCTTCCATCATACAGTTTCTCTCAACATGATGTTTTAACGGTAATATTAAAAGGGTTATAAGAAACAAGTACACACAGATTGTATTGGAGAGGTGGCAGCGAAATCTTTGTTTGTAATTTCACGGGAATTCATTGAAGAAATTCATTTTATATCATATCATCATCAATAGCTAAGATATAATAATGAGTAAGATGAAGATGAGGAGGATAACAATGATGATAATGATTATGATGATGATGATGATGACGATGAAGAGGAGGAGGAGGATAACAATGATGATGATGATGTTGATGATGATGATGATGATGATGATGATGGCGATGGTGACGATGATGATGATGATAACGAGGACGTCGTTGACGATGATGATGATGATGATGACGTCGATGACGATAATGATGATGATGGTGATGATGATGATGATGATGATGATGATGATAATGATGATGATGATGATGATGATGGCGATGGTGATGATGGTGATGATGATTATGATGATGACGATTATGACGATGACGATGATAATGATGATAACGACGACGTCGTTGACAATGATGATGATGATGATGATGATGATGATGATGATGATGATGATGACGATGGTGATGATGACGTCGATGACGATAATGATGATGATGGTGATGATGATGATGATGATAAAAATAAATGTGCACAATTTAGGGTGTAGTTGCTTGTCTTAGTTGACTCAATTTCCCGCAAAACATGTCGCTTATAATTTATTATCTTTATTTTTGTTTTGCGGAAGTGGATCAGTTTGATGGTTTTACCACGCACACAAGTTACGCTGTGGGACCAGACTACAAGACACGCTTCGTCAAATGTACGATGCGTCTTTCTCGTAATGCGCTGCAAGAAATTAATTAAACCGTGCCTGTTTCATCCGGAACTGCATTCCAGAAACATGACTGTCATGCAAACAGTGTGGTGCATGAGCAACGCTTTTACAGTAGCGGGTGTAAATGTGGTGCTCCCAGCGTGCGGTGCCTAAAGTTCCCGGACCATGCATCATTTTGTTAAACTTCTAAATTGGTAATTTCTTTACCAGCTTTTAGTCGGATCGCATCTTCGGTTTTCCAGAAATCGAAAGCCTCTGCTCCCACCTCACAGTCCCACCCCTACCCGCACAATCCCCACCCCTACCCCCACCCACACAGTCCCCAACCCACCCACACAGTCCACACCCCACACACACACTTCCCACCAACACAGTCCCCATCCCTATCCACACAGTCCCCACCCCCATCCACACAGTCCCCACCCCTACCCACACCGCCTCCACCCCTACCCACACCGTCCCCACCCACACCCACACAGTCCCCACCCACACCCACACAGTGCCCACCCCTACCCGCACAGTCCCCACCCCTACCCACACAGTCCCCACACATTAGAGGCAGGTTTGTACATGTGTACAAAATACGTCTTCTCAGTTATTCTTTTTTAATTTGTGTGACTAAGTTCATGTCTTTTGTTCTAATTTTATGACATGTGTAGGTTTAAATTACAGTGTATTATTTATAAAGCTTCCTTCGTTAAACACTACTTTCACAAAACTTTGATCTAAGAGAGGAAACAAACCACGCCCCACGCCTCAGCTAAATTCTAGATCCGCCTCTGTTTCATATACGTATGATTGAACGACAATTTTGGAATGGTTGACGACAGAATAGAATTGAACCAATATTTTGGATATGCATGTAAATCAAAATACACAGACCTTTTTTTCTATATATAAAACGACACGTGACAACTGCACAGGGAGATAGTATTTGCATAATGTTTAAAATCTAACCACGGTACAAAAATCACAGCAAAAGATTGCAGGAATCAAATATTGCTTGTGTGTTATTGATTTTATTCATGAAATAATAAAAGTATTGTTTCAAAAATTTAATAGTTTGTTGTTACTTTGTTGTTGTTGTTAATTTGTTTGTTTTTGTTGTTGATGTATTCTTGTTTGTTAATGTCTTCATTGTGTGTGTGTGTGTTGTTGTTGTTGTTTTGTTGTTGTTTTTGTTGTTGTTTTGTTGTTGTTTTTGTTGTTGTTTTTGTTGTTTTGTTTGTTGTTGTTGTTGTTGTTGTTGTTGTTGTTGTTTGTGTTTTGTTTTTTTTTTGTTTTTTTTTTGCAAAATGAGAAATGTGTTCTATTAGTAGAGCATGCAGTAGATGCATCTTATATAGCATTAAACAACGTAGATTGATCAAATAGGAAATGTATGCAAACTTATTCACATAGAACCATGAATGACACCATCCACGAAAAACAAGATGCTAATACGGAGTCATTTTCTTAAGAGATCTAGACGTGTTTTGCGTTAATTAGCTTGCCAAAAGCAGGGGACATAAAGATAAACGATGGGGGTTTACGCACAAAACAAAATAAGATGGCATCTCTTTGTACTGTTTTGCAAGAAAGACTCAAACAAATGGTTCATTAATGACGATTTAATCATATTTTAAATTAATGATCACCTTTTAAATGGTTTTAAACGGGTTTTACCTTTTAATTAGAAAATATTTGATAATAACCTGTCAATTAGCATCTGGAACATACAATTAAGAGAAACCTTGAAAGAAGATTTTTCCTAAATGTTTTAAAGTTGCGGTAAGACATTAATTGTAAATTATTAAAATCACGGGCGATTAGATACAATTGTTGGAAGTCTTCCAAATTGAGTGCATCATAAACACACCATTTTAATAACTTCGAGCGAAAACTATACCTTACTGAATAAAATAAAAGTTTTATTTTTATTTCACTCTAACTCTTTATGCCTCTATGAAAATGTGGGTTACATCATGTTTGCTCGTGAGGAAAATGAACACGCATTCTTAGGATGTGTAGAACTAACTGATTTACAAAAATAGGGAGCGAACGTAATGACTTTGGCCGAGATTCAAGATTGAATCAAGGTTAATTACTTAATCCGTGTCTGGGATCGATCATTGTTTTTTTTTTATTCCAACCCAATTAAATTACAGGGAGTAATTATTTTTTCTATGAGCAGACGCTGAAAATGGAAGAAAGCCAAACAACGGCGTTATTTTTAATGATGTGACTACATGTAAAGGAAAGAATACGAATTTAAAGGCTTTTATTCTATAATGGGGCTTATATTTAATAAAAGAGAGGCCAGAGAAAGTTTAAAGCTTTGATAATTTGAGACAATTTGGCTTAATGATTCAATAATTGTAAATCGTGCTTTGTAAATTAAAGCAGTTGTATGAATTTGGTGTCCCAACTGTAATATCCGAAATAAACTTAGGAATGTACAACGACGGACGTTAGTGTATCAGAACTTCTTTTTTATAATTATAATAAAATCATAAAAATAAGCAGATCAGACGAAGCAATTTGTTGTTTTTTATGAGATATTATATTAATTCATATCTAAATAGAAAAAAAACACAATAAAATAACTATTCTTTTCGGATTCCTTGCGCTTTTCGTATGTTACTGCTTCACGCTAATGCAGCCGACCTGACAACGTTCAACTATTTCTAACGCGACAAAAAGTAGTTCCATGATAGGCTGTGAAACGAAAGGCAGAGTAACAAAGCTTTATTCCCGCAGCAGAATCAATCAATGCTTATATTAATATGCCTATCCTGTTTAATTAAATCAAAGCTATGCCACATTTTTGTATATTTCAGATAGAAAAGAGCCTAGACCTTGGGTTTGCCCCCAATCAAGCTGATGTATGGCCTTACATGTATGTATCTTATCTGTTTTAGGACTGGGAGATCATCGCGTGTCTCGTCAGTTATTATTTAAAAAGCCACTCAATGGTTTTGTCATTTTTTATGACTGAAGGGAGTTTCAGAGCGAGAACGACTTACAGCGCTCGGGTCATCTTTCTGAAATTTTCTCCTTGTGGATGACAATCCTTGTCTAACAGTCACTAAGAAGGGCATCGTCGGAGCACACGTATTCTGATTACGTTTCAATCCATTCATACACCTTTGGATTTTTATCTACGATATCGCCATATCGCGGGTTAAATTTGAAGAAGTATCAGACAATCAAAACAATGCTTACATTTCCACTACTCGTACGCGTGGAGGTAGCTATGTATCTGGAAACTTGAATTCTCTTTGCACTGATGACGTCATTTTGGAAGAAAAGCAGAAAAAATGAAACAACGAGCTTTATCATTAGACTGAAATCTTCATCGGATTATGAAGCGACCAATGAAATATCATTACCAGAAAGGGCGAAAAGTGAACTAAATACTAGTATCCCACGGGCGATGAATGGAGAGTAACGGAATAGTTTGGTCGTCGGTGTCCGACGATGTGTGGAGGGGCGATGACTCAAAATATGCAGGACCCTATAATTCTTTAAGGTCATAGCAGAAGCTATATAAGTATCACTGTGTATTTATCTGTCTAATCATACAGCTAAGCGACCTTCATCTGAGGCAGTACCTGTTGAATGGATCTTCGTGCATCTTTCTCAACTAAATGATTTGAGATCATTAAAAACGATAATTGAAGCCACGCTTTTTATCTGTCGCATCTGTCAGCAAATCAGTTGTTGTTGTTGTTTACGATTCTTTGAATTCTATTCCAAAGTTGTGAACACTGTTCTGAAGCAACGACATTTGATTATCCAGCTGGATTTAACGCAATTCATTCTTCCATGGTGTTAACATGGATACGTTTAACATCGTTGTTTATCAGTTTGCTTTCAGGCGTTTTGTAATGTTCTATTTCTACCGATCTAATTCGCATATGGAAAATTGTACAAACATGCAATCTTGCTAAACGCAATATTGTAAGTATAGTTTGATGTATACAGGGGCGGTAATCATGTTGGGTTTGTATCGGACTGGTATTAAACCAGGCCTAGTTGTTTGCCGTTACTAAAACGGAAGTACAGCTTTTCGTCAGATATGAAACAATCTCCACGAAGGCTAATCACAGATGGGTTAAACTTTTGAATAATAAATTATTTAGAGTTTTTTTTTCATTGGAAAATATTGACACACCAATTTCGATGTACACAAAGCAAGACATCCCTCCCCTTCCCCCTCCCGGACACACACCCCAAGTGGTCACTGCTTTTAGAGAATCCACTACAAACTATGACACAGAGTGACACAACCAGGTGTGGTCAGTTGAGCCAATTGGCTAATTGACTTACTCCAACTTATTTTAAATGTTTCACAGATTTGAACAAAATATTAGTAATTTTAATTGTAAATATGATCAGGTAATAAAAATAGGCCATCTGATAAAATTAAATAAATTAATTTATTTGCAGTGAAGACTTTGTCGTATGGAAGAAAAACAAGCGTGGATGTTTAGTATTTGAATGTTAGTCTAGGCCTGTATTTGGCATACGAGTTACATTCAAACAATTAACAGGGCGAAGGATTTAATGTGTTTTCCAGCTGACTAGCGCTGCGCCGGTGGTTCTACCCGGACATTTGTTTGGGTCTCCCTCCACCAAAATAGCTGGACGTCGCAAAATGATCATAGCTGGTCGCTGCGATGTATTTAAAAAACTAAAAACATCAAACATTTTAAGAACATGAACTGGAAACGTAAGAAAATTGACAACAGTCTAAAAAATCAAATAAGGCAATTGCAGGAATGGGTTTGTAGAGGCACACAATGTTACCTGAAGCTTCGCAACTTGATCCCAACCACTGTCAGCATTTTGTTTTTATTGTGATTTGATACTATTTGACTTAGGCATCATGTGCATTAAATATGTTATGGTGAAAAGATCAAATTTGCAACATTACATTCAGATTTTTTTTTCACTGTATACGGTGCAGGCAACTGTAAAACACCTCACTTCGAACACCTCGGTCATTTCTACGATGTCCGAATTCCGCCGAAAAGTTACGAATGTAGTACATCTATGTAAGTGAATTATTAACATTACAAGACGACCTACATTTATGATCGTGTCTTCACCAAAAGAACATCTTTTTACATGTAAACAAAATGTTTTTATGACCGTGTTTCTGTTTTGCCTTGGTTGATATACGCCAAGAACAATGGTCTTGATCCAGGGATGAATCCTGGGCGAGGGATGGGGGGATGCACCCCCACCACCACCAACGATAACGAGTTAAAAGAGTAAAAACTTATACAGGTAAGCTTAAAAATATTTTAGGGTTAATTTTGTCTGTTGACTGCTTAGCTCGAAGTTAGGGTCTCTTACTGTGTATATATATGTAGTATTTACTGCAAATAAGTTAAATGGATTTTTATTCGTACCCCAACCCCGTCCCCACCAAAATTTTCTGAATCCGCCCCTAAACTAAACACCCTCTTTTCACTGTCGATTAATTACATAAACATTTGAGAGTTATTATACAGAGTATTTGCTACTTTGTTTTCCTTCCCCCCCCCCCACCCCACCCCCCCCCACCCCAAAATTTCTAGATCCGCCCCTGTCTTGATCGTGGGTCGCTGTCCCGTTAATGAGGCAATGAGCGTTCTTAACAATTCATTATAATTGACAACAAGGTTTTTATTGCGGCTAGCACTTTATAACATATATCGTTCTTACATAATTAATTGCGGAAGATGTGGTTCAAAATGAAATGTTGCATTTTAGTATGAGTTTACATTAACGACATACGGAAGAAGAAACATGCACCGCCTAAACGTAATTGGAATCTAATTACATCATATTTTGAATACATGTAAACAATTTGATTTACGCTGCTTCGTCATTGGCTGTTCTTATGACCTCATTAAAGGTGGTATTTGACACTTTTAACCAAAAATAAATAAAATCACATACATTCGTTATAAGGTTTTGGTAAAAAAAACTGCATGTTGATATCGTAATTGTATAGGATCTGTTGCAAAGAAAAAAAGATAAAGTTTCTCGTCTAATTTGAAATTTAGCGAATTAAGCAAAATACATATTCCATTTTCAAAACGGTTGGAAAGTGAAGAAAATCATGTCTTAAGCACCCCAGTCGGTCCATATTGCCAAAGGACCGTTCCAAGGCGGTACCTGTCGGGTTTTCTCTATTTGTTAGATGACTCATCACAGATTTGTCTCTTACTTTTACATCTGGCATGCATGTGACTTCCTTTGTCCTGTGCCTTTTCAAATCTTTGTATATGTTGCAATATTCATAGGACTTTGTCATATATTCTTATTATTGCAAGTTATTAAGCTAGCAGGCAGAATCTGTCTGATTAAAACATGGCTGTTCCGAAAGTCAGTTAGAATTTTTAAATTATTACATTCTTGTCTTTATCGCGATATGTATTGAATATAGGACATCACCTTTGATTATATTAATTTAAAACGATCAGAACACTATTTAAAAGATCTTATTTGTTTTTTTCGGCGTAGCTCTCTAACCTCACTTTTGACCTACTTACAAATGCTGACGTAAGACTAGCCCGAATGAATATCACAGCGATTCGCATTGGTAGAAATTCTTAATAGCATCATTTACCGTAGTGTTTCTATTAAACGTCTTCGGGGTGGGGATATATAGTTATTTATACAGGTATTTAAGTCATAAACAAGTCAATATCAATTCCCTACAGTATTATTGTATATAGTGAATAAAATGTCACTTGATCCTACATTCGTTTAATCATCATCTCTGCCATATACCATAAAGCAGATCGTTCACTTCCGCACGATCTAACTACTTCGTAACTTTTAGTGCCTATTACGTGAGGAACTTCAGAATTATGAGGCGCAGATGGAGCGAGCGACTAGTTTAAAAATGTACACAATTTTGATGCCATTGTTCTCACAAATTTATATTCAATAAAACATAAACACGATAAAAATGTGTAAGTTAATGCTTCACAAACGCCGCATATCCTTTTTAAAGAACTTTCTTGTTACAGTATTCTGACGGAAACAGTGGGTAGAATCTAAAAGATTACTGTTCCTCAGGTTAGAAATAATTTCCGCAAATCTTACATTTAATGAGATCTATTAGATCATGAATACCACCTTTAACTATGTTAAATAAAAACTGAGCAGAGCGCTATTTAAAAGACCTCATTGTTTTTATTATTCCGACACGAAACAAAGTACATGCGCAATATGTCGAGAATTATTTTTTGCTGTTTTATTCTAATTATTTTAGTCTTACCAAATGGAATTTATTCAAGAGGAATGTATCAAGGTACGTGATGTGTTATTTACAAGACCTTTTAAATTTCGAGTGCGACATTTGGTTTAAGTCCACTATCAAACAACTATGGGCAACGATGACGCAATCATAATAAACAATATACAATAGAATATTTTATTGCATAAAACAAATACATGTTTATAGCAAAACACTCCCTAAACTCAGTTTACATGGATTACCAGAGGAAAAGTGAGTTTAATGTAAGGAATATATACATGGAAATATTTTAACCACTTTTTCTTACTAAACTGGCATAATATATGTACCTATTTAGTCCTTTTAAAATATTAATAGATATACTTAACAATATATAAATAAAATTCTGTTTTGTAGGCCATGTGAAATAATATCGTTTAATATATCTTTTTCTAAGTATTACATTTTTTGGACAAATTAAAAGGAAGTGATATTCATTTTCTATTAGATTTAGTTGACAATGTTCAAATATTCTTTCATTTCTAGGCAAGTTAATATGTCTCCCTTGTTCGATAAGTAAATTATGAGAAGAAGTTATAAATCTAGACATTGCAATCCTATATTCTAGTTCTTTAATAATGCTAAGGTATTTTTCTAACTAAAATGTAAGCTTAAATTGACAGTAAGAATGTAGATTATACAATTGAACTGGGTTATGTTTACAGGAATTGTACAATAAACGATTGGTTTCCGGGTTACTTTTTTGGTATTTTTTGTGAAATATATTTACAGTAGCAATTTAAGACTAGTCAAAATACAAAGTCGGGCTAGCTCATTATCAGATGCTACACAAATAGCACCAGTCCACATTTTCTTCTTCAAAATATGTTTTATTGACCATCTGTCGAAATGGACATTGTAAGTTCTATCAACTGATTGTAAATATATCAATTAAAATATTTGACATTATTGTGTTTATTTAATTTTCATTTCCTTTGCATTTAGGAGATATGATGACATTTGCCTTTAATTGCGTAGTAAGCATATCGCGCAACAACCGGAAATGATGTGTTCACAGTCAGCTTCCGGTCGAAATTATGTTGACATAATCCTATGCTAATGTTCGTGTTTGCCTGCCTTATTTTGCGTATTATAACGAAAACTTTGTCGTATATGTACCAATGTGTATGATTCAATCGAAACACCTTGGACTGACCCGATGACGAAATTATCCGAGGAGTTCTGATTGGTATATGATTACGTTTTGTTTATCTTTCATTGTAAAATTACATTGTACATTTCTTACCATTCTGTTTTCTTAAGCACTTTTTTGTTTTTTCTTATTTTTATTCTTTAAAATATAATTCATGTCTACAATGTCAAAATGTTATGATGAAAGTTCTCCTTTTTCGGTTGTTATGACAAATACAGCTGATCATAGACTATTTTTGCAGGATATTGGAACTTATCCCCTATGACTTTCAACAACGGATGTAAGTACAAATTGTGGATTTTAAATTGTGACATGTGCATTACAAACTATTTACGCAGCAATAAATGCTAAGCTGTAAGTGAAGCCATATTTATAATAATCCAACAAATTTTGATGTTGATTTGTTTCGTTTTTGAAATACATCACAGCGACCATTTATGATCATTATAGCAACGTCCAGCATTTTGGTGGAGGAAGACCCCAGACCCCAGACACATGTCTGAGTAGAACCACCGGCGCACCGCAACTCAGCTGGAAGACCTTCTCACATTAAGTCCTTCGCGTAACGGGACTCGAACCCACGCGGTGAGAGGCTAAGCAGTCAGAGGAGTTACAAATCGGCGACTCTACCACTGCGCCACAGGTGCACCTAAACAACAAATTTTGAGACTGAATTTTATTTTAGATTCTGGATTTATTTCTTCTCTACTGTTTCTTATATTAAATAATTTGGCGAGCGATGTTTCAGCTCGCTCTTTATATGCCAGTATATAAGCATATTGATAAAACTGAGATTGTGATTTGCCGGCATTTTTGCCGATACTGTGCAGCGACATTTCTATCATTATAGCACATTGGCACTTATGAGGTGCCCAGGTACTGAAGCCGGCTGGTCCATTTTACTGACACCGACGAGTCAGGCGTAATGCTGTCCCCTTAGCCCCGAGCGTTAGGAGGGAAGCCACTACTACCAACGTTAAAGTTTTTGGTTTGTCCCGGCCGTTGGTTGCCATGATAGTCATCTTCTTGTTTGAAGCTCATGCTCTCAGCTGCGCCTTGAATGTCTTACATCCGTTTCTTGTAATATTTCTAAATGCTAATGAGAGCTGGAAAACCCTACTGAGGATGCATATTTAACCAGTGACTATAGTGGTCAAGGGTACAGCTTTAGCAAGTGAAGTGGCTGGAAAAAAACCTTCTACAGTCGTCGTGCGGCTTGCTTTATTTACCATTTTATCATCATGACATTTATTTGAACACATTTTATTTCAAATCTTTTACAATGAATACCATAAGCGTTATAATACAATTGAAAATGGGTTGAAATGAAAGCGTGTTTCGAAGAGATGTGTTTAAGTGTGTATTAATATCTGCCAGGAACAGTTGTGAGTCACCATGAAAGCTGACATTCTTCAATAAAGTGGGATTTGGGTTTTGCCGGCATTTTTGCCGATACTATGCAGCGACAGTTCGATCATTATAGCACAGGCGCACTTTTGAGGTGCCCAGGGACTGAACCCGGCCGGTCCATTATACTGACACCGACGAGTCAGGCGTAATGCTATCCCCTTAGCCCTGAGCGTTAGGAGAGAAGCCACTTCTACCAACTTGAAAGTCTTTGGTTTGAACCGGCCGGGGTTTGAACCCGCAACCTCCCTATCAGCAAGCCGACGCTCTACCACTTGTACTTTTGCGGCTGGTCCCTTCAATAAAGTTGAGCAGTCCGCAGACAGTCGGCAGTTTATGTAATCTCTGATGAAAGATCGTTGAAATAGAAGAGAAATCTGTGAACTCAGTATAGCTCCTTGCGGTATACCTGATGTAACTGTGTTGGCGTCTAAGATACAGCCACCATAAACTACTTGCTAGTGCTAAAGGAGGGAGTGTATGTGGTCAAAGACAAAATATTTTTTCTGATTTCAAAGTAGTCTTAATTTTGACAGCGTCAAGTAAAGGAAACCTCTTTCAGGGGCTTTGGAAAGCTCCACGAAAAGACATCAACGTTTTTCCTATAATTCATTCGTTTTGTAAGATTATTGGTTGTGTTAATAAATATTTCACTTCGAATATCTTGCTGGATGTACGGAAGAACATTGTGTTCGTTTAAAATCAGCCATGATGCTGGAAAGTGTATGCTCTTAGATTAAGAAGTTATTGATGTAAGAAAAAATGCTTATAATGGTTTGTGACGAGCGGTTTTCTTTCCTGAAAGAAGGTGGGGTGGTGACATGATTCCAGTTAAGTAAGACTTCTCTAATATTAACGGTCAGCTGAAACATTTAGTTTAATGGTAAACCTACAGAATTTTAGTAATTTGTTAGATATATTGTCTGGGCCTGCGGCTTCATGAGCCGTGAGATCTGACGCTAGCTTCTGGAAATCCTTTACCGTGTCATCTAGGGGGGGGGGGGGGGGGGGGGCGCTTAGGATGGGATGATGCTACGTGGGCCGGGGATGCGACCTTTCGACCGATGAAAATGCTAATTTAGTATATTTGCCTTAACTTTGTTTTTTATACTTATTGTATAATGCTGCACAAGAACCCGTACATAAATTAACGCGTAATACTTCACCATGTTTATTTCCATTTTCAGTAGGAGAAGCGAGAGCAGCCTTCGGCGCGGATGCCTTGTGTGCGTATTGTATCCAGAGAGGTTTCCATCATTGCGTCAGGAAATACTGCAACCACCCCTCGTTCAGTGGCTTCTTCGGTTATCCAGCGTTCTTTGACTACAGTGCAACGCGAACATATAGACAAAACACCATGTCTGGATATTTCTACGGCTGACTGTTTGGCTTCATGAACTTTATCTCATGTTCTTTGCTTTATTTCCGTTTGCTGTTGATGATGTTGTTTGTTGTTGTTTGTTTCTTTGGTTTCATATTTCGTAATCTTTTATGGGACTTGATATTTTGTTGGAGATGTTTTTGTTTTTTTTCAAATATCGTAATCTATAATAGAACTTATTTTGCTAGAAATGTACTACTTGGTGACCTATAATGTGTTAATGTGTTACTAATGTGGCTTTATTTGGAAAATAAATTTTTAAATAATTAATTCTTAAGTCTTCTCATTCAAAGAATGACCCATACTTAGGTAGTGTATATCTTTTCAATAAGTAGTAAATTGCATTACCAAAAAACTCATATTTCGTAAACTATAATGGGAAATATTATTTTGTTGGAGATGTTTTCGCTTAAATATCGTAATCTATAATAGAAATTACTATTTTGCTAGAAATGTAGTTCTTTGTGACCTATAATGTGTTTATGGTTTGAGTTGAAAAAAAAATCTTTAAATAATAAATTCTTTAGTTTTCTCATTCAAAGAATGACCCATACTTAGGTAGTGTGTATCTTTTCAATAAGTAGTAAATTGCATTACCAAAAAACTAGAAATTACTATGTTGCTAGAAATGTAGTTCTTGGTGACCTATAATGTGTTAATGGTTTGATTTAATTTTTTTAATAATTCATTCTTAACTCTTTTGATTCTTAGAATGGTCGATACTCAGGTAGAATATACCATTTCAATTATCAGTAAATAGCATTGCCCAAGGACAAACCTCTCGTGTCGGTTGTTTGTCTCGAACCTTGGACCCTCCAATTGAGAGTCACACTCCTTAGCCACATCCGGAAAGGTAAATAAAAAAAATATATATACAGTAACTAAATAAAACACTCTTTAATATGCCGTGGATTTTCATTATTCATGTTTTAGATGGTACTGACATGTCTCTTATTTTGCTGATCAGTCAGAGCAATAGGTTTACTTTGCTTTTTGTGACTCGTTACCTTAATCATATCTCAGATGTTAAAACTTTGTATGTTAAAACATATGTATGATGTACACGAAACCTTTTCACGTACATGTAATATTATATTATGTCGAATGACCAAAGTACCAAATGGCATTATTGATTAAAGATATTAAACAGAACAGAACAAATTTTATTGGCATAAAATATTAACAATATTTGTAGCCATACAATGTAAAATAACAGATAGTGATGAAAATAACATTACCATAGAAGAACAAATACGTGAGTTTTTAAACTATTAAAAACATCGTACAATTTTACAATGCGACATTTTACTATATTATAATAATTTTATATTTACAATTCTATGAAGTGTGCCCAATAATGTTTAATAAAAATATGAGTGTAGTGTTTCCGTGAATCAAGTCAGTTTCGATCAACCAGACGCCCTCTCCCCCACCAGGGAAAGCAAAGGTAATTTGCGAAAGAACCAATTGACGTTATTGATTAAAGCTATTGCGCGTGTTAATAGGAACACTAAGGTAATTTGCGAAAGAACCAATTGACGTTATTGATTAAAGCTATTGCGCGTGTTAATAGGAACACTAAGGTAATTTGCGAAAGAACCAATTGACGTTATTGATTAAAGCTATTGCGCGTGTTAATAGGAACACTAAGGTAATTTGCGAAAGAACCAATTGACGTTATTGATTAAAGCTATTGCGCGTGTTAATAGGAACACTAAGGTAATTTGCGAAAGAACCAATTGACGTTATTGATTAAAGCTATTGCGCGTGTTAATAGGAACACTAAGGTAATTTGCGAAAGAACCAATTGACGTTATTGATTAAAGCTATTGCGCGTGTTAATAGGAACACTAAGGTAATTTGCGAAAGAACCAATTGACGTTATTGATTAAAGCTATTGCGCGTGTTAATAGGAACACTAAGGTAATTTGCGAAAGAACCAATTGACGTTATTGATTAAAGCTATTGCGCGTGTTAATAGGAACACTAAGGTAATTTGCGAAAGAACCAATTGACGTTATTGATTAAAGCTACTGCGCGTGTTAATAGGAACACTAAGGTAATTTGCGAAAGAACCAATTGACGTTATTGATTAAAGCTATTGCGCGTGTTAATAGGAACACTAAGGTAATTTGCGAAAGAACCAATTGACGTTATTGATTAAAGCTATTGCGCGTGTTAATAGGAACACTAAGGTAATTTGCGAAAGAACCAAATAACATTATTGATTAAAGCTATTGCGCGTGTTAATAGGAACACTAAGGTAATTTGCGAAAGAACCAAATAACATTATTGATTAAAGCTATTGCGCGTGTTAATAGGAACACTAAGGTAATTTGCGAAAGAACCAAATAACATTATTGATTAAAGATATTGCGCGTGTTAACAGGAAAACTAGGGTAATTTGCCAAAGAACCAAAATGACATTATTGATTAAAGATATTGAGCATGTTAATTAATTTATAGTTTCCAATAAAGTGAGACTTTTGCCCAAACGTCTGGTTATGGGCTTAATCATTTACGTCTGCTGTTGTGAACAAAATCTTGAATATTTGTAAAGCTGCTACAATACAAGTCTCGGTATATAAAAGATATCTTTCCTTATGAGGCTATAGAGATGTTATAGAGATGTATAAATCCAAAGAAGAACGAACTTTTGTTATTAGCTTAAATGTTGTATATGACAGTTTACCTATATCATATTCTGGGGATTTAAGGCAGAATTTCTGCACAAACCCATACTTATATTTCGAACGCTACCTATATAGTAAGGCAGTACACATGGCAAAAAAAAAGAAAAAAAATCACGGAAAAAATGTTAATTCTTTCCAAACTTATAATCAAGCACGATAATGTTCTGAAAAACTGATACCGACGTCAGAGCGGACTAACCTGAGGGCGATATAACGCGATCTCAAAAGTAGTTCTCACGAGGTTTTACTTGTTTAAAAATAGCTATTCCTGCGGCTGGCTCAGATAGGAAATACATGTTCGCAATGACGAGTGTGGATTTATGCATCACTGTTCAAACAGATCTATGACATAAGTGAACAGCATTTTGTAGGACCTTTTCAGGTAACAATGATTTAAATGTATTTGGTAATTTGAAAAAAAATCGGTCCAAACTGTCGGATACCACCTTAAAAATCAAGCGCCAAGTTAATCATTATCTCAACACACCAATTTTAAACAGGCGATAATAGTGATCTGTTGATATCTTTCAACCACTTTTGGAGCGCCTGTGGCCTAGTGGTGAAGTCGCGGACTTGTAACTCATCTGACTGCTTAGCCTCTAACCGCGTGAACTTAAAGTGGAAAGGTCTTCCAGCTGACCCGCGGTCCGCCGGTTGTTCTACCCAGACATAAGTCTGGAGCCTTCCTTCAACAAATTAGCTGGCCCTTGCTATAATGATCATAATTGGTCGCTGCGATGTATTTCAGAAACAAAATAAACTACATCTATTTGCCTGATGCTTTGGAAATGCAGATTGTCGTTCAATAAAATAACCTATGACACATCATTCAGCTTACTAGCACACTTCTACTTATTTTAATTTCTAACGAGATTTTCTTAAAATTCTTATTTTTATTTTGTTGAAATTATAAAAATTATAATCAAAGCCCTGAAAGTGTAGAGACAGAATATGTATGTACAACTACAAGTCATGATGGATATTGGCACAATTGTTGCAATGGTGGAATTATGAATGCTTATATGTTTAAATGTTTATAAAACTAAAATAAACTTATACAGCCAATATATACTGACTTTTGTCATTGTTGTTCTTGGAAGTAGTTAGGTTAGTAGTATGCCACGTGACCGGAAATTCAAAGTCGTCCAAGATTTTAATCCAAAATTTGAGCCATGTTTGATAATGATTTAATAAAAAAGTTAATTACGTGTACTTAGATTTTTACAAGCTATATCTAATATCTAATGACGAGCGATGGATTAGCTGGCTTTCAAACAGTAAAGTGTATGCTTCTGCATTTGTAATTATTCCATTCTTGTCTTTATTCCTGTTCAAGACCGTTTCTCTGACGCATGCAGCGGAATGATACATACTACGGTGTGTGTAATTTTGCCGTTTGTAAAAATCTCTTTTTTAATGTGTTTTTCTGCAATCTTTCATTATTTCTTGTAGAATGTTTATTCTTAAAAGTACTGGGAAATCTTGATTGTAGTTGGTGTTTGGTGTCATAAATAATACTTATGTTTGTTTCCAGTTATCTATCTTACTTCCCTCTACACACTCAGATCCTCTTATTTTATACTATTACTTTGAAATATATTAACAATATGTCTATGTTTTAAGCAAATGAATGCAAGGTGTGTAACACTGTCTTCTTCACACTAACGCCCTGTACGGGTTACTTCCCTTGGGTGTACCTGCTTCGCCCTCTTGTCTTAGATACTCTATCAGTTCTATTCAGGAAAACTTCTTGTGAGTCTCTTATCATCGCAAACATTGTGCTAACAATCAGTTCTCATACACATGTCCCATTCATTCTTTGAAAGTTCTCTTGTATCAACCTTGTTCTGTCTCCGCTTACTACAGTACTCTCTACTTCATCGAACTCTATACAGGTAAACTTTGACAGAAAAAACCTTGCTGGATATATTTCATACAGTCTGTTCCCAGAGAAAAAAAAAACCAACTTTGAACGTTGAGTATGTTATATGCATCCAACTCAACTTCTAATACAGTAATGTGTATTTATTTCCAAAGTCAACCAACCTATTTAACTTTGATAGTTGAATATGTTACCTGCATCCAACTCTGTTTTTAATACTGCATTTCTCTCCAAAGTGTTTTCATCCTACTTGTCTTTTAGACTTGAATAGATCAAAACAGATAATTTATGTGCGTTTTGCAATTTCAACATTTTTTAAAGGCAATCTCTTTAAATTTATTATTCATTTCAATTTATTTGTATTCATTCACTTCATTTGTCCTGCCAATCGTTCATACCACTCTCTTGCTCATCGGCTTCCATTCCACTCACCTATGTGATTGGCTCAGAAAGTATTGAGGTACGAACGACAACTCTTTTTGGAGATAGTGCGTTTACATCTGCTGGATTATCCCATCTGCGTAATTAGGCATGAAAATGGTTCCAGTAATAATCAGGGGCGGATCCAGCGGGGGAAGGGGGGGGGGGGCACCGGGGGCAAAGTCGGTAATGATTATATCATGGACGAGCTTTTCGTTAATTTTGTACTGCAAAGGGGCACAACTCACTTTTACCTCGCTGAACTTGTGATTGAGTATGTCCCCAATTTATCATTGAAAATTATTAATTTAGATATGTCCTTAATATATGCACCCACCCCACCCCCAGCCCGTCAAAGAAACCTCTGGATCCGTCCCTGACATATACATATTTGCCCTATGATGATTTAATAGCCTATAACAGAGGTGTTATAGTGAGGTACGAATGACAACTCTGCTTAGAGATTTGCTTTATGTTGTTCACTCTACTAACCTTGGTACTGGTTCTTCTCACCACTGCGCTGTTTCCCCATTCAATTTCAATGTCTAGTTTCAATACTAAAGTATGTGATCACAAAGTCTGTTGTTATTCTAACAAAGTCTGTACTTGTCTACTTTACGTCTTTCGTACAGAGAAACTCTAAATACAACCATCATGCCACTTTATGCACACATCTATATCACTTCTATATACATTCTTATATCTCAAATTATCAAAGTGTGTACACCATTTGAATTTAGGCATCTTCGGTGTATCAATGACCATATGAAATAGGTATGTTTAAACTCTATTTCAACAGCAGTATTTGTCAATGTCATTATTGTGTTAGATTATTATGTGGGTTTTTTGTGGGGTTTTTCTTTTTTCTTGTGTATATATGCAAACATTACATACGAAATGCTGACAATGTACACAATTTTAAAAATATATATTTCATAAAATTGCATTCTCTCTACAAGTCAAGTATCGAAAGTCACACAAATGGATGAATTAATAATAAAAAAATAATTATTATACCGATTGTGTTGAATGCACTTTACATGTAAAGCTACATAAATTTACAGTATTCTTTAAAATATCACATGTATTGCAATTCAAATGATATTAACATCTTTGAACAATAACACATAAATAGCAATACTGCTGGTGTTGTTTTATATAAAAATGTTATTATATCATTTAAAAAATGTTCTGTGTGTGATACATGATTTCTTAAATTATTTACTCAATATCTCAAAATATTTTAAATTGAGAAGCTGATCTCTCCACTTTCTTAATTTATTTCCAACTACTAACTAATCAACACTTTAACACGTGATGTCACCTACACTATTTACACTTCTACTACACTCTGTACATGACCACTAGCGACCGGTCAGTCAGATCGGTTAGGGCCCAGTGGTAACTTTACAGTCCATTCCTTACTGTCTCAGTCAGTGTTACACATTTTATACTTCTCATTTACCGACTACTGCACTAGTTCTACAACAGAGACCAGACAAAATATGTAGATAAGCTACTATCATATATATGTGTGTGAATTCCTGCGCAATTGTTTTTCACCTTGCATTATGCAATAATATATATTTACACTGACATAGTTTGCCAGTTATACACATGTGTATTCTCATCAATTTTGCAATAGAGAAATATAACAAATTAATCTTGGGAAAATAGGAGAATAGCATGCAGACAAACTATCAACTGTAAACAGATGGCATGCAGCAGGGGCGGATCCAGAAAGTGGTGGGGGGGATATGAATCAAGATCCATTCAACTTTATAGTAGTAAATACTAGACATATACACAGTTAGGGGTCCTAACTTTGAAATTAGCAGTCAACAAACAAAATTGACTTCAACAGCTTAATATTTTTAATCTTACATATATGTGTTTTCACAACTCTACTCTTTTACCTGGTTGGTGGCGGGTGGCGGGATGCGTCCCTCCATCCCCCGCCCCTGGGTCCATCTCTGTTAACTATACAACCACTGATATGTCTTATTTTATTTGCATCCCAATACCTCCCTCCCACCCTACCCCCGACCCCACCCTCATGGATCCGTCTCTGGCATGCAGTGTGACACACTTTCTTTCTACAATAGCACACTGTTGTTCCAATATCACACAAGATCTGCAGTTATTTATATCTCAATGTAATCTGTACCTCAGATCTACATTAAGATAATAAGGATATTATTTGTTATAAAAACAAACATTTTAAATTGAACTACATCAATGTAAACTGAAAATAAGTTAAAATATAACTGCAAATTTTGAATGATAGAAAAAGTATGAGACTCACCCTTGTTGACCTTCGCTGATAACCTCAATGAATGCCACTGCTTCATTCGGAACACATCAAAGGACGGAATTATCCGAGGAGTTCCGATTGCTTATGTCACTAATCACATCATATTTCCATTTTATCGCGGTTTATAGTAGTTCTAAAAATTTTCTTTAAACAAACAAATCACTATTCAATAGTCCTATCTTGTTATCTCAAGCGGATGGCTCTCGCTCCTTGGTAAATCTCCGTCTGTCCTCGCGTGTGTGCGCCTTAAGCTTTTTATTCATAGTAAATGTATATTTTAAAAATTCACTTGATTTTATTGATTTTCTTTGAAACAGTTTTAAATATTTTTAAACACATACATTTCTGGCATATAATTATATAAACTTGATTTAACTAGTCTACAATTATACCCTTAGTTGTACTGATGCAGCTGAAGATAAAAGGAATAATCGTGAATGCTTTACAAAGGTGTTAAATAGCGTATGCATGAGCTAAGGGGTTAAATACACTACAGTTCCGCACTCTCAGTTCTAAGTCTGGATGCAGATAATGTTCAATTTCTGAGTGCTTTCATGACTGTTTATAAATGAACATTAACAGTATAAAAGTTTCACCGGTGTGATATTATTAATTCCACCAAAAATATTAATTCACACAAACTAAATCACAGACACTGCGATAAAATCCAAAGTTCTCAATTAACTATCACTGGATCTACTGTGTCACACTGTGATGACACAACATTAAGTTGATCCCGATCCACCAACAAGGCTCTGTCCAGGATGTAGTATCACTACACAATACTACTCGATAAGTGCATGCAGTATACAGCGGCTCGTGGTGGTTGACACAACTGCTGTTCATCACATCCTCGCTTCTCTCTAACTAAAGTCACTGCGAGTTTCTAGATTACACGACCTTCTTTGGGTACCTTGGGGGCTACATTTGTAACTTGGTGACTAATTTTATAAGCATTATTTTTAACGTCCTGGGGTAAATATCACCTAAATACAACAGTTTAGTTACAGTACATCTTTATTCACATATATTTTAAACTTTAAATCCGTCCATTTGTGTCACTGAATATTCTAGGATCTATTTCAGGCTTGTGCGTGCTAGGTTGTTTTTGTAATACATCAGTGTCCAGCATAGAACTGACCACTTATCAGAACAAAGTTATCCAAATTTAAAAAAAAATCAATGATGCATGACTAACACGCGGGTTAAAATTCAAGGGTCGCTACCTACCCAGAATTAAACTGTCGCAACGTAACTTTAATCTCCCTTTAATTAATATTCACTATTAATGTTGCTTACCCCAAGACTTTGCTATTGCATGAATAACATATTCCTTCACTTTTGTCTATACCATATATAACATTCCTTTTGCAATAGACATTTTTGTGAATGGTTGACCGTATAAAATGGCAAAGAGTTTATGTCAATTTAGGCCACCTAAATTGACATAAAATCTTTGCCAGTTTAAAGGGAATTTTGTTGAAATAATCCTCAAAGTAAAAGTATGCATTTAAAATCTGTAATTAAAACATTTAAAAAAATAGATTTATTTTAGAACGCGACGTCTGTTTATACTAAACCATGAGTATATTATTTGCCAGATTTTTGAACATTGTTGGTGTCACACAGTTTTGTTGATTCTAAATGTTTGTTTACACGCCAGATGATATTTGAAGTATCGACGTTCCTAGTAGACAAAATTTCGGATAGGGCCTTTAACGAGAAATAAACAACGGCCTTCAGTTGTGTGAGGAAATGCACGTTCATTACAATTAATTATAATTGAAAAAGTCCTGTTTCATTGCGACGAAGAATTACATCAGTTATCTTTCGTTCGTGATTAATTGCAAAAGATGCGGTTCAAAATGGAATGTAGCATTTTATTTAAGGTGAGATGAATGAGGTGTTCATAAACTCACGACAGAAGCGACACAAGTTGGAAGGAACCTGCATTACCTACACGTAAAATGGAATATCTCAAATCATATTTAAAACACGTGTTAAGCCTTTTAAATACGCAGCTTTCATACTTGGATGCGTTTAATCATATCATTAACTATGTTCAATTTAAACAGATGACCGCCGACATTTACAAACATTAACGACGGACCCGTGTATTCGATATTATTTGAGCACAAACCAAGGGACCTTCGCAATATGTCGAACATTTTATTTTGCTATCTGATTTTACTTCTTTCAGTTTTACCAAATGGAATTGGCACCAAAACAGTTTCTGGAGGTAAGAAAGGTTCTATGTACTAGCCCATTGAAATGTCCCGAGAGACAGCTGATTAAAGCTTTCCGAAGTCAGTCTTTTTATAACGGGCTGACCATTCCAAGGCGGTAAACTGTTAGGTTTCTTTAATATTTTGTGTTGTGTTTTCATATCGTGAAGAAATGTTTTAGACACTTTTACATTGTACTATTTGTGTTTTCCTTTGCCTACTGTGTTTTGTTTTGTTTTTTGTTTTGTTGTTGTTGTTGTTTTTTGTTGTTGGTTTGTTTGTTGTTGTTTGTTTTTGTTTTTTTTGTTGTTTGTTTGTTTTTTCTAATTGAAATATACCTTTTCATACTTGACTGAACTTGTCACATATATGTAAAAAGTGCATTTAAAATAAATGAAAAAAGATGGCGCGATTGTAACCAACGAATACAATTAAAATTGGTTATGTTCTATGAACTTTTCATTGAACCACTAATTTTTCGTTTTACTTGATATATTTCTGTGATCAAAATTGAGTAAACATTTTAATCTGATCATGTTACCAGTGACTGTGCACAACAAACGACTACGTAGTTGTAGTGGTTATTCGGATTTGGGATTTGGGATTTTACGGCCCACCGACACTTGACAGCAATCGGAACACCTCGGATAATTCACGAATCATCACTCTTATGTATGTAGTAGTCGGATCACCTCGGCCATTTCCCTGGATGGTACTTCTTTTGTGACAGACGTCAAAACAAAGATGGCAGCTCGGATTACAGCTCACTACAGTACGAACAAAACGATCGTGATTTCTGCAAGTATCATTGCACCAGATACATCCGAGGGATGATTGTCCCGAGGACGGAATTACCCGAGGAGTTCCGATTGACTTGACAGGCCATACTGTGCCGAATAAGATACGTTTTGACGTAAATAAAGTATAAACTGATAAAAAATAAAACACGTAGGTGTAGAAATATAAAAAAAAATCTTCCAGGTTAAAATAATGTAGTTATACAAGTTAGGATAATAAATACTTAAAACATGTATGACTAATTGAGAATACAAATTTCGTTTAGGAAGGAAACAAATTTAGAATTGGACACTGTCCTAAATGGTTCGTTATTGAGATTGAAGTACGAATGTGGTTTGTGTCAATACAGTGTATTAAAATATGGTTAACTTTTTGTTGTTCCTGGAAAGGTATACACTCAGGTTGAACTTGTCTTTTATAAAGATTTGAATGGGTTAGTCTACTATGCACAATGCGACAGCGCCTTATAGCTACGTCTTCCCGTCAGTTTGGGGCCCTCTGGTCAATCTTTACGATAAACTAAACAAATAACACCAGATCACAGTTTCTTCTCCAAAATATGCTTACCTTTAGCCATCTTGCGGTCTGCACCTTGTAAGTTCTATCAGGCAGTTGTACCGTGTAATTATTTGACATAAAACTTTTATCAATAAGCGATTGATAGCTAACCTCAGAGACTAGTAATTCAATAAAACATTTAATTGAATTATATATATTTATATTTTTAGTGTTTAACATGTTCACGTGTGCATTTTGTGACGAAAAAAACTAGCATAGGGTTAAGACTTTCGATTTAATTATAGCATAAATATATAAATTTAAGTTGATCTTGCAATTATTTTTTCTTCCAGGTTATTGGAACATAGTGCCCATGAATTTCAGCAGTGGCTGTAAGTACAGCTGGGGTATTTAGTTAAGAATAATGAAAAGTCGAACGCTAATAATCCTCTTAAATTAAAATTAAAAAAAAGAAGATTTAGGTTGTGTTAACATATCAGCACTGGATTACATATGATATTAACAATACATGGTGTGCTATTGATAGTATTAGGCGCTGCTTTGGAGAACGGTGCTATGGAATGCATTTAATGGGGTCGATGTAGCAGGCAATAATAGGAAATCGCAGCTGTTTTGTGGGGCATTTGTCAGAGAAAGGAACCAAGTATTCCACTTTTAACAATGTAGCTTGCAACAATAATGAGTAGCTTGCAATTATAAAAAAAGGGAAGCCGAGTGGTCTGCTTTTAACAATGTAGCTTGCAACAATAAAGAGTAGCTTGCAATTATGCAAGGTAGCAGACATGTATATGAATTCGCTGCTGAGGTCAGAGGGTACTATTATTTGATCTGAGGGGTTAAAATCTTACCTCAGAAAGCATGATATGGCCTGAGGGGGTATAATCTGGCTTTTAGGGTGTATAATCTAGCTTGAGTGGCATAATATGGCCTTAGGGGGTATAATCTATCTTTTAGGGTGTATAATCTAGCATGAGGGGCATAATATGGCCTGAGGGGGTATAATCTGGCTTTAGGGTGTATAATCTAGCATGATGTCAATATGAGAGGTATAATATGACCAGACGGGGGGTATAGTATAGCTTTAGGGTGTATAATCTACCATGAGAGGCATAATATGGTCAGAGGGGGTATAATCTGGCTTTAGGGTATATAATCTTGCAAAAGAGGCATAATATGGCCTGAGGGCATATAATCTGGCTTTAGGGTGCATAATCTAGCATGAAGGGCATAACATGGCCAGAGGGGGTATAATCTGGCTTTAGGGGGTATAATCTAGCAAGATGCACAATATGGCCAGAATGGGTATAATCTGGCTTTAGGGTGTATACTCTAGCATGAGAAGCATAATATGGCCTGAGAGGGTATAATCTGGCTTTATGGTGTATACTCTAGCATGAGAGACATAATATGGCCAGAGGGTTTAATCTAGCTTTAGGGTGTATAATCTAGCAAGATGCACAATATGGCCAGAATGGGTATAATCTGGCTTTAGGGTGTATACTCTAGCATGAGAAGCATAATATGGCCTGAGGGGGTATAATCTGGCTTTATGGTGTATACTCTAGCATGAGAAGCATAATATGGCCTGAGGGGGTATAATCTGGCTTTAGGGGGTATAATCTAGCATGAGGGGCATAATATGGCCTGAGGGGGTATAATCTGGCTTTAGGGTGTATACTCTAGCATGAGAAGCATAATATGGCCTGAGGGGGTATAATCTGGCTTTATGGTTCAACTCTAGCATGAGAGACATAATATGGCCAGAGGGGGTATAATCTGGCTTTAGGGGGTATAATCTAGCATGAGGGGCATAATATGGCCAGTGGGTTTAATCTAGCTTTAGGGTGTATAATCTAGCAAGATGCACAATATGGCCAGAATGGGTATAATCTGGCTTTAGGGTGTATACTCTAGCATGAGAAGCATAATATGGCCTGAGGGGGTATAATCTGGCTTTATGGTGTATACTCTAGCATGAGAGACATAATATGGCCAGAGGGGGTATAATCTGGCTTTAGGGTGTATAATCTAGCATGAGATACATTATATGGTCTGAGGGGATATAATCTAGCTTTAGGGTGTATAATCTAGCACGCGAGACATAATATGGCCAGACGGGTATAATCTAGCTTTAGGGTGTATAATCTAGCAGGAGGCATAGTATGGCCAGAGGGTGTATAATCTAGCTTTATGGTGTATAATCTAGCAGGAGAGACATAGTATGGCCTGATGGGGTATAATCTGGCTTTAGGGTGTATAATCTAGCATAAGATACATTATATGGCCAGAGGGGATATAATCTAGCTTTATGGTGTATAATCTAGCAGGAGAGATATAATATGGCCTGATGGGGTATAATCTGGCTTTAGGGTAGATAATCTAGAATGAGACTAGGGTATATTGTATATCTTGAGTAGGGTATATTCTGACCTATGACACCGGAATCGAACCCAGACCGTTTGTACCTGATGTCCTATCTGCTGCGATGGAAGGACTGATACAAGACCTCCCATTATATAGTATCGTATACGACTTTCCTCGTTTTATTTATACTTTCAGTAGGAAGATTTGACGCAGATGTCATCTGTGCTTACTGTCTCTGGAAAGGTTTCCATCACTGTGTCCAAAAATTTTGTAATCGCCACTGGTTCATCTTCGGATACCCTGGTCTCTTTGGCTACAGATACACTCACCCATACAGAAGAAACACCGTCAGATACCCGGGACACTCTGCCTACAGTTATAAACACCCATACGGAGTAAACACCATGTCTGGATATTTTGGGGGCTAAGTGCCTGGCAATTGTGAAAAATAAAAAGTTGGCTTCATGCCTTGGATCTTGTTTTCTATTATATTTTCGTACAGAAGGCTACTCGGTGGCGGATCAAGCAAATTTAGGCGTGTGGTGGGTGGGGCGGTATGCATCAACATCCATTCAACTTTATCGCAGTAAATACTAGATATATACACACAGTAAGGGATCCTAACTTCGACCTAAGCAGTCAACAGACAAAATCTACTTTAAAAGCTTAGCACTTTTTAAGCTTACATGTATGTGTTTTCACAACTCTACACTTTTACCTGGTTGGTGGGTGTGGGGTTGTAGGGATGCATCCAACTGAATCCATTCGTTCAATATGGCAAAACGTAAACAACCATAAAAATGAATTAAATACAATATTAAGGAATGTAGAATATATGCTAGTGGCTGGCTGATTGCCATTCATTCAGTCAAATTATCTGACTAATAGTCCACTAACGTCAGGGTGCCGACAAAAAACAATTATTGATAAACTACTGATTAAAGCACTCACACACTAATACACACCTAAAATCATACTTATAAACCCCAAGCTAGTTTGGGGCATCCATACATATAAAAAGGCATATTGTTCGTAAACACTCTTTTTGCGTCGAAGTAATAAAATAATCAATATTGGCAATATGATAAGTAGTAGTACGAATTATTCACAATCGGCAGTTGATATACAGCAAAGTTGAGGATTCGACATACTCATACAGTAACCCGTTTACAAATGTTAACTTTTCATAGGTATGGTTACCGCTCCCCTACGCGACTTTTTTTCATGTGAACCAAAATGTGTCTTAGGGTGTCTAGAAACAGAATCTCCAATGTACCCAAAAATAAACTCATTTGTTATACATTTAAATTTAAATAGCCTCCACTTAAGGAACGATATAAAAATTATTATTCAATGTTATTGTTGGTTATAAGCAGACTTAAGGCTTAATTATGAATCTAGATTGACTGAGAAAATTTGGTCGAAAATAAAAATATCAACAAACAAACAAAAAAGAGAAGCATATGAAACTTAGACTAACGTGTGTAAGGCAAGTGGAGGCATGTATTTAACTTTAAAATCTGCTGCGTTTTTATATATTGCTTTTGAATAACAAGAATCTGACCAATTTTTCAAAAATTAAGTTATTTTAGATTCTCATTAGGATATATAAATATTCATGTTGGCTAATTTGCATAATTAATTATTTCAAATCTAAGTTTAGTGATAGCCTCTACTTAATGGTTAGTTATAAATATACTTCTAGCACAATTACGAATTAGGATTGAATGAGCAAAATTTGGGCGAAAATAAAAATATCATAAAAAATAATCAAATGAACCAAATATGAAACTTAGACCAACAGATATAAGAAAAAAAAGTGGTATGCATCTAACTTTAGGAACTGTCGAGTTTCTTTGAATATTGCTTTTAAATAAACAGAATCTAATCACCTTTTTAAGAATTGTCTATTTATAGATTCTCATTTAAATTTATAAAAATACGCAAGTGCTAATTTGCATGATTGACATATGACCATAATGGTCATTCAATAACCGTCAAGTGCCAGTTTTATAAACAATCACCATTTTTTGAAAGGTTACAAGCATTTTTCTAAACATTCCCTCCCATCAAAATTTCATGATGGTTGCCATGGAAATCCATTAGTTTTCATATAGCCCAAATGAGTTTATATTTGAGTACATTAGAAATTTTGTTTTTGGACACTCTAACGAACATTTTGGTACCCTTAAAAAAGTCAAAAGGGGTGGGGGTAACCATTCCGAGCTGCCAAACTGTACAGCAGTTGCGCGTTCAAGGCAAGAAACTCCAAGGGAGATAACCGCTGTAGTTTGTTATTTTAACTCAGGCCCAATAACCTCCACTTAGAAATCCGGTCTGGTATGGGTTGTAACCTACGACACAACTAAGGACAATTTTACATGACAATTTTACATGCGCCAGGACACTCATTTGATCTTTTAATATACTCATAGGACCTCGTCGTACTTACGTATTAGTATGAAATCTACATAGCACACTAGTATGCCAACATAGCAAAATTTAATTAGACCAGTAATTATTTATTTATTCGGGTTTTAACGGCACACCGACAAGAGGCATTATCAGGTTAAACTAATCTATGCGAGTAAAATATAGAATATAAAAAATCTATCTGGTTAAAATAATGTGCAGTATAAATGAAAACAGGTTAATATATTAAACGGTTTAAAAATTTATAACTTACTAAGAATATTGATCTCATTCAAGAAGCAAACAAGTTTAGGATCTGACACTGTCTAACAGTTCATACAGGTTATGGACATTAAAATATTTCTGACCGAACATGTCGATACACTGCAATAAAATATGGTTGACTGTCAGTGGTTCCTGGCAAGGAACAGGTTGAACTTCTCTTTATATGAATGAGTTTATCTAGTATGTCCGATGCGACAGCGAATTAAGAGCTACGTCTTCCCGTCGACGTTGTTATTAAGCAAAATATAAATATCGAGGCAACTAGGACTGACTGAGCATTTCAAAATAACTTCTTCACATAGACAAGGGCATCAAAACTGACTCCAATCCTTTCTCAATTGATATTTAGCTCTTTTTTTCCATTTAATTGTTCAAGGTAAATGTAAACCAATATGGTTCTTTAATAAAACTATTCAAGAAATAGTTGGCTTAAGCAAAATGTTCTTAACGTTTTGCAAGTGTTTTTTAAATCCCTTCATAGTATTTAATTATAAAAGTATATGCTGGAAATGGATCATCTTTTCTTTAATTGTTCTATGGCTTTATTTAATTCCCTCTTGATCTTTTCTCCTATTTGACCATTTTAAGCAAAGAAATTGTCTCCTATTTGACCATTTTAAGCAAAGAAATTGTCTCCTATTTGACCATTTTAAGCAAAGAAATTATCTCCTATTTGACCTTTTTAAGCAAAGAAATTGTCTCCTATTTGTCCATTTTAAGCAAAGAAATTGTCTCCTATTTGACCTTTTTAAGCAAAGAAATTGTCTCCTATTTGACCTTTTTAAGCAAAGAAATTGTTGTAAATCCTATGTTAATTTAATAGAAGTTTAACATATTCAGATACAGTAAATGAAACAGTTTTTCTATTATGTTTAGTATTGATGGTTTAAAGTTAACCAATGATCAGCGCAAAACATCTTATACCTAATACTCTGAAATACTGAATACATTTATCGAGGGAAGCAATCTGTACTGAATATAAGTAATTGGAATGAAGAAATGAAAAACAAAGCAAGATGGGTTACTGTAACAACCACAATTTATTGTGACAAAACAATATCATGATCATCACAGCTGGGGAGATGAGAGAATGTTTACTCGTCACCATCTTCCTCCTCCTCATCCTCATTGTTGATCTGGAAGTACCTAAGCTCATAGGTATCCTTGGTAGCTGCCACCACACGCAGCCAGTCTCTCAAGTTGTTCTTCTTCAGGTACTTCTTGGTCAGGTATTTCAGGTACCTGCATAAAAAAAAACATGGCAGTTTTAGTTAAGAGCTTTGATTTAAGATTAGTTTAACTTCCATACCTGAACCTCCTACCACAGGACTCAAACCAAGGCCGAGACAGCATAAGCAGTTGGAGTTACCAATCAGCAACTCTACAACTACAAACATGTGAACTCTCCTACTTTTATGGTTTAAAGTTATTTTAAAATGAAGGGTGTTCTACACATTTTCAGAAATCTCCCTATTTGGAAACCGATAACTTTCTTCTTTGTTTATATGAAAGTAACAGCTCTAAGTGAGTCTCCCACTTTGGCCTCAGAAAAAGTTCACATGTATGCAACTATGCCACGACTCTACCACCACATTAAGTTAATTATAACATGGACAGATTTTACACAGGATTAAAACAGCCCAGAATACCAGAGAATGCATAATATTATAGAAAAAGATATAATAAAGGCAGATTTTCCTTTTAACTAAACTACTGTTCACACCCTATTTGAATCCTGTAAGTAGCATCAACATCCTTCCCTATTTCAGGTACAAAACAGTGTAACATACAGTTTTATTTCTAAGATTGCAACTGCATACATAGAAGAGTTGTCAGTACAGTTACCTTTTCCCATTGAAATGGGTTTCCGCATTACAGCAAAATGTATTCCAAGTTTGAAATGACTATCGAACCTCTTGAGAGAGAAATGGAACTTGACAGAAGGTTTAACTGCCCTCACCTAACACCTAACAACAAATCAACTTCCTTTGAAATACTCTTAAAAAAGTCGTTTAAAAATAAATTTCAATTGAACTACTTATTTATCAAAGTAATGAAAAATAAAACACTTGTGTGCACTTAAAATATTGAACAAAACGAACAAAAACGTGTTCAACTTACCTCTTGGAGAAGGGGATATCGGCATTGAGGATAACCTTGGACTTGTTCCTCTCCAGGGTGATGTTAGAGCCCATGTTTCCGGTCTTGCCACCAACCTTGATTCGCTCATTGAGGAACTTCTCCTGTAGTCAGTCAGAACAAAGCATGCTGGGATTAGGGAAGATAACCCTAACCCAGACTAGGGAAGTGAACCCTAGTCTAGTCTAGGGAAGATAACCCTAGTGCAGTAGCAATGTATCAGTTTCCAATGCCCAAACATTTTCACATACAAGCTACTAGGTGGGTTGTTTTTTAAAATTCATAATTGAAAAAAAGATATATGAAAATGCCTATTTTAGCAATTTTAAATGCAAAAGATTTATACTTTGGGTATTATTTTAACAATACAAACAATGCTTGGTACTTTTTAATAATTTAATTTTTCTCCCTTTTTTTTTAAAGATTCTAACAATTCCACATTCATAATATTCCTTTTACATTGCTATTTAATAACAAAATGCCAGTGATTGACGTGAGCATCTGCAGAAAGTCAAACTTACAAATCCAGCAACATCCATGATGCCGTCCTCTACAGGGTGGGTGCAGTCCAACACATAACGAATGGACAGCTTCTTCTTCTTGCCCTTGCTGGGCTTGCCAGATGGAGGCTTGGCTACTTTCTGCAAAAGAAAAGCATGTTAAATATTTGTAAGAAGGATCTGGTCTGTATAAAAAATGTTCTGACTTTGAACTATCATCTTTCTGAATATAAACATTGCCAAGTCATATCATGCCAAGTGTTTGTTTATCCCAATAGCTTGGCCCATGTAGAGACTGTATTTTGCTTTATTTTCAAGACATAAATGCCATTTTGCAAGCATATACATTGATCAAATTACTGATTTTATAGACAAACCAGCTGAAACAGATTGGCTATCATAGTGTTGCCTTCACTGCGTTTAGCATTCCATAAACACTGCTGCAAGCATTGGTAAAGTCTAATTACAGTAATGACAGGAATCAAAGGTCTAAAAATATTGTCTAAGTTAGATAAACAATAAATTGCCACTTTGTTGCCTTAACATTTATTGATTTTTTTAAGGGAACCTGTTTCAGTCATTCCAGTTAGCTAACCTTATAACTCTAACATAGGGAAGGTACTGGTCCAAAAAGGCCGCAAACCAGAAAGGCCCGTACCAAAAAGGCTGCACCAAAAAGGCCGCAAGCCTTAAAGGCCTTATATATAAAAAGAGATGGTGAATCTAATATGTTATAAATCTTAATACAGTAAATGTTATATGACTATATATGATTATAATAGTCACTAGAAAGGAGACCTGTTTTGAAATAATATTAATTTATGCAGTTAAACTTTGAACACTTATAGATCTGCTTAAATTGAAGTAATTTATAACATAATTGTGTTATAACATTAACTTTAAGCTGTTAATTGTTAAATTATTACATTCCTACTTCATATTGTCTATTTTAAATTGGAAAGTTTGTTATTAACAGTTTGTCTCTTTTTTTTAAGAAATTTCTTTCGCACTGATTGAAGCCAAAGTTCAAAGGTAAATTAATTAGCAATACGATATTATTGCAGTACCATAATTACTAATTAGAATTGATTAAAGACCTCAGTCCCTTTAATGTTAAGTATAGATAATTATTTGTTTGTTCACATGTAAAATTATGCAGGTCATAGCTGAAAGAGTGATAATCGAGTAAATGCCCAATGGTAGGTATAGTATAAATGGAATGTTCATCAGAAAGCTATTTTTTATTAAAGAATTAATAAAATGATGTTTGTCTCCAATGTTTAGTTTCATATTTTTTTTATTCTAATTATTTATTATACAGTACTTGATTTGAAAAAATAATAACTTAGCTCAAAAATAAAATGAATTCAACTATTTGTCTGGCTTTGTTATTTTATCATTCAACTATCTAGCATCAAACGCATATTCATAATCCTATACTGCATGAAACTTGCGGCCTTTAAGGTTTGCGGCCTTTTTGGTAAGGCCTTTTTGGTCAACGGCCTTTATGGTCTACGGCCTTTCTGGTTTTTGGCCTTTCTGGTACCCAACCATAGGGAATAGAGTTGTGCAAGTCAGAACTACATGTCCGAACGGAATGTAGCTATTGCAAGTTTATTAAGAAGTTTATCATCAAAATTTGGCTATCTGATGAATATATGTGATTTACGATACAGAAAACTCCTTTAAACAACACTTTATGTATCTATACAACACTGCAGTGGTCTGCACACGTTAAACTTTCACCCATTACATCTCATAAATCATTCAAGGTTTTGAGTTGACATTCACCGCTTTACAAATGTATATGATCCCCCATTTTATCTAGCTTAGAAAATCTTTAAATGATGTCCACAATTCAAAATATATTACCTAAAAAAGAACAAATTTAGACGTCTCCCCACCCACCAGGTTGGCTTAGCACTCGGCATGGCTAAAGTTTAATTCGATTTTTCCACAAATGAATGGATATCATTGAAAAATGAAATACTGACATAAGTTACAATTATACTGGAAATTATTTAGTTCAATTTTCATTGCTAATTTATGGGAATTAATCTCTAAAAAATCACAAAAACTTGACAGGAATTTTACTCACTGCTGGAGCCATTTTCGTTAAGTCGTGAAAGGAAGGAGCACGTGTTTTCTGACTGGTTTTCAATTCAGCCACAGATTCGGACAACATTTTTTCGGACCCTCGTCTTAACATATCTACGGCTTGATTTAACAACCAATTATTTAATTGAAATCATCTTTTCTTTCTGTAACAACGTGACACGTCGTGAATCTTTATTATCCATGTTAAATGTTTGTAGACGCATTAAGTTTCTGGAATCATCGGTTACGATGCATTTGAGGACAAATCAAAATAAGACTTCATGTCCTTAACCAGTCACATATTGACAGCTAAGTAGTGCATTGTGGGACTTGGTGAAACACCCACAAATGAATAATTTTTACCGGTGTATATAAAAAGGTAGGATTTTACCTTAGCATGGGGATCTTTATTGTTGATTAAGTAACAGATACTTGTTGTTAAAGACTGTCGACATTTCGCCATTTTTTTTCTGACAGAAACATTAACTGAAAACGTTTTAAATTATTATCTTCCGTTGGACCTATCGATTGAATTCTCGAAGTTGCATTAGGATAATTTCTGCATTGAATTAGAATGAAATGTTAAGTATTTGTATCTGTCATATAGAAAGACTGAATAATGTAAACTATAAAATACTTGATTATATGATAGTAATTTTACCGATTATATAGAGTTGATGTCAAGTCGGAAGTTGGAACGACCTGGCCTTGTCCAGTGGTGTCATGATTGGTACCACGTCATATCGTACCATAGACATCACCTTATTTAAGTTATTATTATTACTATTATTATTTTCTCCAGTTTTTGAGTCTCAGGCGCCCGGGAAATTTTACACTAGGGTCTATGTTCATGTATGCTGAAATGGGCAGAAGAGTTTGTTTGTTTTTTCTCAAGATATAAAAAGCAGACAAAAGTCCACCCAACATTATTTACTAGGGCATACAATATACCCATTTTCAAGAGTTTACCAACACTAACCTATCATTTTGCCAGGGCAGCCAGATGCTAATCTCTAATTTTCAAGAGGAGACAAATGCTTACCTTACTTTTTCAAAGGACAAAAGCTCAGTCATTAGTTTCGTATGATTTTATCAAAATAAATTTAAAAAAAACATGATTCATAGTGTAATTAAGGATGTTACATGTAAATTTAAATTATGTTATGCTTGATTAAAGATTGTTTGAATCAAGTTATTTGTTACACAGACAATAATCTTAAGATATTACTCCTTCTTTTTGGCAAAATTGGTCATCACTTGCATTTTGCCAGATTGACCTTCTCACTGTATTTGGTGAAGACAGATTGCCACTTTTCAAGATAGAGCCCAGCAACATGGCTTGCTTGCTTGTCATACATTGTTGATAAGCCATTCAGGAATTTGCATCAATTTTAAAAGTGTGATTGACAACTTAAAAATTAGCAATAATAGATGTTTATGTTCTTTTTTATCCTTACAGGAATATTATGAGAGAGTAAAGAATTAAGAAGACAAGATGATTGGAGGGTTGTTTATCTACAACCATAAAGGGGAAGTCCTCATCTCTCGAGTCTACAGAGATGATATTGGGTAATATGACTGTTAATATAAAATATAACTAATCCAGGTTGCAACAATTATAATTTGTACATGTATTCAACCACCAAATTATGGAATCAATTGTCTTATTTCAAAACAACAAAAAAATTACCATTTCTTTCAAAGAAAGAATTTCTAGCTAAAAAAAGGTTTTATTGCATCTTATTTTTTATATAAGTTGACATAACTTTGACATATTTTGTACACTTTAGACGTAACGCTGTAGATGCATTCCGGGTCAATGTGATCCATGCTAGGCAGCAGGTGAGATCACCTGTAACAAACATCGCCAGGACCAGCTTTTTCCATATCAAAAGGTAACATGGTTATAATTTATGTGCAACATGCAGAAAATATTGTATTTGAATAGTATTTAGAGGCTTGATTTGAAAAGACATTATAAATGTCATGTAGGGGCACTCGTAGCTGAGCAGTTAGAGTCGCTGACATGTAACTCTACAGCCCCTCATCGCTTGGGTTCGAGTCTCGTTTGGGGTGAGAAATTTCATGTAGGGAGGTTTTCCAGCTAACCTGCGGTGCACCAGTGGTTTGACCCAGGCATAGGTCTGGAGTCTTCCTCCACCAATAATTAGCTGAACGCTGCTAATATGACCATAATTGTGTCGGTGCAATGTACCAAAAGACAAAACAACAACAACATAAAGGTCATGTTAATGACAAAACTTGCTATTTCCCTTGATTAAATGCATTTTAATTTTTAGGTTGTTAAATTTTAAAGTTGATTAGGGCTTGTTTGCCTTCATGAAATGGTGGGGCGCCCAAAATATCGGCTCTAAAGGTAAAGGTCACACTTAGAGGTCAAAGGTTAAAAATGTTTCTGAGCTTGTCTGGGCTCTACTTTAAAGTATGGATAAAGGGATATTCAATTATCTTTGTTTGTATAAGTGTTTGCCCTCATGAGATTTACTGGGTGTGTTTTGAGCCTTTTTTAATGTTAAATGGCAAACTTGAACTGAAAGCTTTATAGTTATTATATATAATTTACTCAATGAATCCATTGCTAGGTCCAATATCTGGTTGGCAGCTGTAACCAAACAGAATGTTAATGCTGCTATGGTGTTTGAGTTCCTTCACAAGATGACTGAGGTCATGGCTGCATACTTCGGCAAGGTCACTGAGGAAAACATAAAAAATAACTTTGTCCTCATCTACGAGATCCTGGATGGTAAGGAAGTAGTTAATGGGGCAATTGTTCCTGTTTAATTGTTTTTGTTGACTGTTTGTTGGTGGTTTTTTTTATTTTAACTACCATGAAGTCTTAAAGATAAGATGCGTTTTTTTTTTTGGCCCCAAATTAGAGTGTCATAACACGATACACACTTATTCGGCAAACAGTCGCAACCATACTATTCAAGGTACTTAGAGAATAATAAGCACTCTGCGCAAACACTGATTTACGGACCAATTGGAACATGTTCCTTCTAGTCAAATCGAGCAATTCAGCAACACGGGAATTGCTTCAATGGTGGCCGGCTGGATTAGTGAATAGGTTATGTGTCTTGTCTTTGAGAATTTGCTTTTTTCCTTGACTCTGGACCTCGAAGAGGGGGTGCGTCTTATCTTTGTATTTGTCTTATCCTTTAAGACTTTATGGTATCATAGTTTTGTTTTTATGTCATGGAGTAATCCCTAAGTCTTTTTTCTTGTCAATAGACTATTCCTCCTAAAGTCACTGCTTAAGAAATCTTCAAAAGAATTGGGTAAAATTCTAAAATGGACTCTACATGTATCATCTTGGCATTAAATACATGTATTATAATATTGTGTTTATGACACCAAAATGTTAAAGCAATAAATGAACTATCGTTCTATTGTTAAAATAACACATTTTTAATGCTTTATATGTGTTTGTATCATGTATAGCCAGGCTCTGTGCCAAGCTTTACAGGTTTACAGGACCTTGGTATGGCTGCTTATGTTTATGTTTGCTTTTTTATTGCTTAAAGATTATTGATTTTTGTACAGTTATTCTTTATTTTTGAAAATGATAACTTAATTGAAATAAAGAACATATTAATTTAAATAACATAACACAATGCCTATTGCTGTTAATTAACTATGTAGCATGCAATATTTTAATGTTTCAGAAATTTTGGACTTTGGTTATCCCCAAAACACTGATACAGGTATACTGAAAACATTCATCACTCAACAAGGTGTAAAAACACAGGTTTGTATACAGGTTCTAACTTTACACACTCTTTTTTTTTTTACTAAAGCAAAGAAATTTTCATACATTTTGAAAAATATTAAAAAATCTTCCAGAGAATTTTTTTTTTTTAATGAAACTTAAGACATTTTCTCATATATAAGTCAATAAAAAAAAAAAGGTCTAAGGATATTTCATATTTAAAGTAAAAAAAAATAACTATGATCCTTTTTGAAAGTTGTTCCTTGACTGTTGTAAAATTTGTTAAGTCATTTTTAGTATTAAGACCTGTGTTAGCTTTGTATGTATTGAAGTCAAAGTTTTAGAAACTCTGTGAAATTGATTAAAGTTTTAGTGCCACCAAATGACAGATTACAATACTGAGGCTGAAACCAGACATTTGCCTGGTAATCTTTCTTCACCTGTAATCGCTGGGCATTGTCAATATGACTAATTGTGTCAGCATTGGCAGTATGACTAATTGTGTCAGAATTGCCAGTATGACTAATTGTGTCAGCATTGGCAGTATGACTTATTGTGTCAGAATTGTCAGTATGACTTATTGTGTCAGCATTGTCAGTATGACTAATTGTGTCAGCATTGTCAGTATGACTAATTGTGTCAGCATTGCCAGTATGACTAATTGTGTCAGCATTGCCAGTATGACTAATTGTGGCAGCATTGTCAGTATGACTAATTGTGGCAGCATTGTCAGTATGACTAATTGTGTCAGCATTGCCAGTATGACTACTTGTGTCAGCATTGTCAGTGACTAATTGTGTCAGCATTGTCAGTATGACTAATTGTGTCAGCATTATCAGTATGACTAGTTGCGTCAGCATTGTCAGTATGACTAATTGTGTCAGCATTGTCAGTATGACTAATTGTGTCAGCATTATCAGTATGACTAATTGTGTCAGCATTGTCAGTATGACTAATTGTGTCAGCATTGTCAGTACGACTAATTGTGTCAGCATTGTCAGTATGACTAATTGTGTCAGCATTATCAGTATGACTAGTTGCGTCAGCATTATCAGTATGACTAATTGTGTCAGCATTATCAGTATGACTAATTGTGTCAGCATTATCAGTATGACTAGTTGCGTCAGCATTATCAGTATGACAAATTGTGTCAGCATTGTCAGTATGACTAATTGTGTCAGCATTATCAGTATGACTAATTGTGTCAGCATTGTCAGTATGACTAATTGTGTCAGCATTGTCAGTCTGACTAATTGTGTCAGCATTATCAGTATGACTAATTGTGTCAGCATTGCTAGTATGACTAATTGTGTCAGCATTATCAGTATGACTAATTGTGTCAGCATTGTCAGTATGACTAATTGTGTCAGCATTGCCAGTATGACTAATTGTGTCAGCACAATATATATGGGAAAACAAGACAGAGGAAAGTCTAATAAGAATATATGACAAAGTCCTATGAGCATATACTAAACCCTGAAAAAGGCACGGGACAAATGTATTTACATGCAAGCCAAATGTTAAAGTAAGAATTAGAACAAATCTGTGAGGATTCATTCAACAAAAAGAGCAAACCTAACAGTTACTGCCTTGGAACGGTTGGTTGGCAAAAAAGCCATTGCTAAACCTAGATTACTGAAGATATTGTGTAACATTTTAAAAATATTATGATGTAATGAATCACAGTGAAATATAGTAGTAATGATCTGGCAGCTGTATTGTAGAAACATACTAATTGTTTATAACCCAAAACATGGAATCTTCTTTGCTTTTTTGTAGTCCAAAGAAGAAACAAGCCAAATCACATCGCAAGTCACGGGTCAGATAGGCTGGCGACGCGAGGGCATTAAATATCGTCGTAATGAGCTGTTCTTGGATGTTCTCGAATCCGTTAACCTGCTCATGTCACCGCAAGGCCAGGTGTTATCAGCCCATGTGGCTGGTCGTATTGTGATGAAGAGCTACCTGTCAGGGATGCCCGAGTGCAAGTTTGGCATCAATGATAAGGTGGTGATGGAAAGTAAGGGTGGAAAGTCGAGTCAGGATGAGGGGCGTGGAGGGTATGTGAAGAGCAGTTCAGGGTTAGTCTCTCCGCTATTGTAACCTCCTCTCGCTCACAATCTGGAGTCGTTGATTTTTTGCAATTTTTTTTTATATAAAAAAGGAATTAATTTCATTATTTGGAAATTTACTTTTTTGGATAATATGCATACTTCTTTTTTTACCTTCAAATTTCTTTTTTTTCTCAATTTATAAAATATAAAAGCTTCTAAATCAACAAAGTATAAAAGGCTGTTACAGTTTTTTTATCAGTATTATTTAATTTCTCAACTAGTTTTCTACTTTTTATCAATGCACTTTATTATATATATTCATTTTAATTCACTATTTTTCATAAAATTCAAAAAATAAAATTAAAAATAAACTTTTTTTATTGACTTTTTTCACGATTTATTCAGCATCTCAACATAGCTCTTACTTTTAATAATTCATTTTTTTGTGATTTTATCATACTTTAGTATTACTTGTGTCATATAAACATTTATCAGGAACATGTAGACTGCTCTGTTTATCTTTGAAATGTCACTGACGTATCCATGAAAAAGACATGGGTAGGTAAGATAAGTTTATCTTCAAATTATCATTTAAGTGCTTGGTTAAATACCTTTATTATTTGCCTTTCTATGTCTTAAAGCTATAACACCTACATAAATAAGATAATTTTTCACAACTCTCTAAAGCAGGTTAAGTAAGCTGTAACTCCAAATTGTGAGCTATTTCTGTTGTCTTGCATTAAGTTGGAGATCATGAGATAGTCGCTGTCACATTATTGTTTTTTATAAACTGTTGAATTGTATATTTAATACTTTTTTTTTCAATGGGTCATCTATTATATGTCTAATTCTTAATAAGCCACTAGTTTTAAAAACTGCCCAGACACTTACTTTTAGGGTGGAGAAGGTATAGAATTTTCATGGGAATGATATGTTTTGGTACCCCATCAAATCATGGTAAACTAAAGACATTTTAGAAAAGGGTTTTTTATTGATCCCCATGGTGATGTGATTAGTGTTCATTTAGAAAACTTTTTTTACAATGAAGGAGTAAATGTTCATTTAGAAAACTTTTTTTACAATGAAGGAGCATATGTTCAGTTAGAAAACTTTTACAATGAAGGAGCATATGTTCAGTTAGAAAACTTTTACAATGAAGGAGTAAATGTTCAGTTTAAAAAATGTTTACAATGAAGGAGCATATGGAACATATGTTCATTTAGAAAAGTTTTTTTTACAATGAATGAGAATATGTTCATTTAGAAAAGTTTTTTTACAATGAAGGAGCATATTTTCATTTAGAAAACTTACAATGAAGGAGCATATTTTCATTTAGAAAACTTTTGCACTGGAGGAGTAGATGTTCATTTAAAAAACTTTTAAAATGAAGGAGATGTTCATTTAGGAAAGTTTTTTACATTGATAAACAAACCAATTACTCTCTTCTAATGCAATGCTCCTTGTTTAATTTATTACTGACCTTTTTGGTCGTGGATTAATAACTTCCAACCTAATAACAACATCTCATGATCTCCTATCTGTTGTTTATCCCTCTGTTGTTTGTAACAACATTATATTAACAATTGATTCACTGTACATTCTTAAAATTGTTTAAATCATAATTATCATCATTGCAATCATCACCAGGATCATGATTTACTTTAACACAATTATGCCTTGAATTGGACTATATGAACTCGGAAGTGTTTGATTATTTAATTGGGATGCCCATGGCGTAATGGCAGAGTTGCAGATTTGTAACTCCTCTGACTGCTTAACCTCTCACCGCGTTGGTTTGAGCCCTGTCAGAGCGAAAGACTTAATGTGGAAAGGTCTTCCAGCTGATCTGCGGTGCGCCGGTGGTTCTACCCAGACATTTGTCTTGGGTCTTCCTCCACCAAAACAGCTGGACATCACTATAATGATCATAATAAAACGAACAATTATTTATTTTATCTGCATGTATACTTAAAGGTACAAGAACCTGAAAGGTATATGGCATATTATGATACCTTATGTAAACAAAGTCATGGCTTTCTATGAGTTTGTTGTTTCTTTCATATTCACAATGTCTACCTTTTTTACTTTTAAATTATCAGTGAATCTGGTTTTAAAACTAAAAAACTCAGTTAAATATTTAATAACCTTAAGTTAACTTGCTGTTTTTCGGTTGATTATACATTAGATTTGCAGATAAAGGAAGTGCTGTCCTGCCTATTCCTTATGTTTCACCAAACTATATTTGAATAATCATTGATGCAACAGATGATATAATGTGTATGGGACCGGACCTGGTAGCACAATCAGTAGAGCATCAGCTCCAGGTACGGGAGGCCCCGGGTTCAATTCCAACATACTAAAGACGCTAAAATGGTATTGGTATAGCTCCCTTGCAAATTTCATGACTGGTTACCCCGGTGTGTCAGGATAAAGTGGCATGCTATACACAGTGAAGACAGCACTATGTCTGGGTTGGTTGGATTAATCGTCCCACCAACAGTATCTCAGTTATCTGGAGACGGTGTCCACTTTAAGCAGATATAGTTCTGCCTTCACTGTGCATAGCATTCCCTGAACACCTGGCATGATACCACATCCAGTCGCATTATCCTGACACGATTTTTTACGACTGGTATGTTGTGGCCCAGGACTGAATCCAGGGCCTCCCGATCCTGGAGCCGACGCTCTACCGATTGCGCTACCAGGTCCAGTTTTGAGATATTTACCCAATCAGGTATGCACACACATGTTCTACTTATTGCTAGACGTTTTAATTGTACTTGGTGAAGGTACAGTTATTTTAACCTTGATCTCAAAACCTGTTTTTCCTCTATATTTATATGGGCACAATCCATCTCGAACTGCTTGCAACCTTTTTGTATTATACATTCAGCATTATTCATATGTTCAACACAACTATTTATATTATCCATTATTCATTATTGTGTATGCCTGTATGATATCATTTTATAAGTTCCATGTTCTTTTTTAATGTTTGCATTATTCTTATAACAACTTTTGCAAGTAAGCACCATTTTTTTTATCTGTTGTGCATGTTCAAATTAAGTTCTTCTATGTGTAATTGTGTATAATTATACAAGATTATTTTCATTTAAAGGATATAATTTGTAAGTAATTGTTTTAACAATCAGTCATTTATATTAACTGTCATAGTATAATAAACATATTCAGATAATTAAGAAAGCTGTCTTACTAATCCTTTGCTTGTTTTAGTAAATACCTTCTGCTGAATGTTTTCATTTCTTTTGCAGTGATAGAGACTACTAATTGAATGCTATTTAACTGGAAACCTGTTAAGCAAGATAAAGATTATAATAGATTTCTATGAGTTTCTAACAATTTAACTTTCATACACAAGATTATCATCAAAAAGTTTATTTGAAAAATTGAAATAAATTGCAAAAGATCATAAAAGTCAAATTTTACTTGAAAATGTTTTGATTCAGATTGTTGTTGTAATATCTTAACCTTTTTAAAGATTTTATGAATTTTATTTATTAAAAAAGCATTGCTTTTGGATATCACTATTTGTAAAATAATATATCACATCCTTTCTTCTATTTTTGAACCAAACTTGACATTCTCTCAATTATTTTGGCCACAGAACCACCACTGGTAAGACGGCTATTGCTATTGATGATTGCCAATTCCACCAATGCGTGAAGCTGAGCAAGTTTGAGACGGAGCACAGCATCAGTTTTATACCACCGGATGGAGAATATGAACTCATGAGGTGAGTGGGAGAATATGAACTCGTGTGGTGAGTAGAATATGAACTCATGAGGTGAGTGGGAGAATATGAACTTTTGAGGCGAGTTAGAAAATATGAACTCATGTGGTGAGTGGGAGAATATGAACTCATAAGGTGAGTGGGAGAATATGAACTCATGTTGTGAGTTGGAGAATATGAACGCATGAGGTGAGTGGGAGAATATGAACTTTTGAGGTGAGTTAGAAAATATGAACTCATGAGGTGAGTGGGAGAATATGAACTCATGAGGTGAGTGGGAGAATATGAACTCATGAGGTGAGTAGGAGAATATGAACGCATGAGGTGAGTAGGAGAATATGAACTAACAAGGTGGGTGGGAAAATATGAACTCACTGTGTGAATGGGAGAATGTGAATTAATGAGGTGGGTGGAAGAATATGAACTCAAGTGGTGGGTGGGAGAATATAAACACATGAGGTGGGTGGAAGAATATGAACTCAAGTGGTGGGTGGGAGAATATAAACACATGAGGTGGGTGGGAGAATATGAACTAACGAGACAAGTGGGAGAATATGAACTCATGAGGTGAGTGGGAGAATATGAACTAACGAGATGAGTGGGACAATATGAACTCACTGTGAGTGGGAGAATGTGAATTAACGAGGTGGGTGGGAAAATGTGAACTCACGGTGTGAGTGGGAGAGTGTGAACTAACAAGATCGGTGGGAAAATATAACTCATGAGGTGAGTGGTAGAATATGAACTAACGAGATGAGTGGGACAATATGAACTCACTGTGAGTGGGAGAATGTGAATTAACGAGGTGGGTGGAAGAATATGAACTCACTGTGAGTGGGAGAATGTGAATTAACGAGGTGGGTGGGAAAATGTGAACTCACGGTGTGAGTGGGAGAGTGTGAACTAACAAGATCGGTGGGAAAATATAACTCATGAGGTGAGTGGTAGAATATGAACACACGAGATGAGTGGGAGGATACAAAATCAAAGAGGTGAGAGGGGGGATATAAAGTTTGAGAATAAGCCTTGAATCCCTGATATCTAAAATGATCATATGTGCCACATTTGTATACATGTATATCATCACAGATACCGCACCACCAAGGACATTAGTCTGCCCTTCAGGATTATTCCCCTTGTACGGGAGGTTGGCAGACAGAAGATGGAGGTTAAAGTGGTAGTGAAGTCAAACTTTAAGCCCTCTCTCCTAGCACAGAAAGTGGAGGTGAGTGGATCTTTTGCTTTTTTCAAAAGTTTTTTCTTTACTTTACCATTTATTGCCTGTTTTGCATTTGTTTTTGCCATTGGAATAATTATAAAATACTATTTTTCAAAGGATTTTTTTTTCCCCAATCAGTAATGACAAATGAAAGGACCTACTTGCATTTTGGGTTTATTCAGGGGAGACTACTCAATGTCTCATTACTTACCAATAAAATCATAAATAGCAAGCAGTGACTTTTTTTTAGCTAAGCAATTTTTTTTCTAAAAAAATATTTTTATTTGTTAATTGTTTGTCTTTTACAAATTACATTGGACTCAAATCCCCTGTCCATGGTTTCAGGTGCGAATCCCAACCCCGCTGAATACGAGTGGTGTTCAGGTGATATGCATGAAGGGCAAGGCCAAATACAAGGCCAGCGAGAATGCCATTGTCTGGAAGTAAGTAGAAAACAAGCAACAGAGATCAGGACCAGTAAGAATAATGCTTAAGGTCGCAATAGCTCAAGTGGTAGAGCGTCAGCTTGCGGAACAGGAGGTCACGAGTTAAAACCCCGGCCGGATCAAACCAAAAACTTTAAAGTTGGTAGTAGTGGCTTCCCTCCTTACGCTTGGGGCTAAGAGGACAGCATTATGCCTGACTCGTCGGTGTCAGTATAATGGACCGGCCGGGTTCAGTCCCTGGGCACCTCATCAGTGCCCCTGGGCTATAAGGATAGAAATGTTGCTGCACATTATCTGCAAAATGCCATCATGACTTGGTCATTAGTACTTTTTTAAAACTGTTGACATTTTTGACACAAAAAAAATATTTAGTCAAAGATACCCAGATTGTTTATTAAATATGAAATTAATACCAGCAAATAAATGAGTTTATGCAACCAGATTTGAAACTAAGCAACAAAAAAAAAGGACCATTATTTTTTTCCATTTATCTGAAAAAGAGCCAATTGTGACCTTGGTTTATTCCAGAATCAAGAGGATGGGGGGTATGAAGGAGTGCCAGCTGAGTGCTGAGATAGAGCTGCTGAACACCAACGACAAACGCAAGTGGACACGCCCACCCATCTCCATGAACTTTGAGGTATGAGGCCCATTTATTGTTTTCATGTATAGCGTACTATAACACCAGCCCTGCTGGCCCCATCAGTAGAGGGCTGAAATCTTTAGCTGTTGCTTAATACAAGAGAGTCACACCATCAAAAGGTATCTCACCTGATTATAGTTAAAGGCCGAGTATCGAATTCGAGTTCCGTAGATAATTAAGCATGTGAAAATAGTAGTGGATGCATGTATTTGTTTCTCCTGACCCCTTACTGTAAAGCACAAGTTTACATCCATCACTGGTTAAAACCCTGTTTTTTCTATTGTTTACAAAATACCACAGCTACCGCAGCTCAATGATGCATCAAAAGTAACTTTCACTTTACAGATAAACAACAAAATGGCTGGCTAGTGGCAGTCACAGTAGGGTTTGTGCTGGCTGTTCTTTTAACAATTGTACTGTTCTGTTCCCAATATGCTTTGCAAAAACAGCGTGGAATCTAAAGATAATATTAAAAGTCTACAAAGCCCTAATATGAAAACACCCTATGTGCAATAGTAACTTGAATAAAACAGAATATTTACTGTTGCCACATGCTAACATTCAATAAGTTACTAACTCTTATTTTAAAATATGATGGAACATTGGATTTGGCCTTTAATGCAAAACTATTATACTGATATTTTTTTGTTAATCCCCAGGTCTTTAAAGCAGTTGGCTATTAATATGCTAGGTTTGTGTCTTGGTTGTTTTGATAAACTTAATGTAGAAAGGATATCTAGATGACCTGAGGTGCCTCGGTGATTCTACCCAGACATTCTCTTCCACCAACAAAATAGCTGGCTTTAATATAATGACTTTAATTGTTCTTGAGTGATGTTTTTCTAAAGACAAGAGCAAGAAAAATTGGTATTCGCAAGACACTCAAATGTAAAAGTAACAAAAAGAAATGTGAGACAAGACATAAATTGGAGCTAACCCAACAGTAACAACCTCTGAATGGTCACTTGGCGAAAGGACGGACTACGATGGTAAAACAGGTTTATAGAGAGCTCTAAGCTCACAATTTCTTGGAGGTTTTTTCAAATACAAGAGGTGAAAAGAAAATATTGATTAGAAAGAAATGCTTTTATTCACAAAGGAATTTAATTCAAAAGCTATTTTTTGAGAAAAAATTAGCAGAATAATGCATTGTTAAAGGTAGTATGGGACAGTTCTCTTCACTAAACCTGTATTTGGGGAATAGGGGCATAACTTCTGCAGAAAATCAGACCTATTTTCTAACAAAAGACTATTTTGAACATTGTCCACATTGTAAGACAGTAGAAATCAGGAACTAAATCACTTTATATGCCTATCTTTCTAAAACTATAAATTAGCATGATTTTGATTTCTGCTAAAAATAGACATCGACGTCAGAGCATGTTACCCGAATGATTATTTAAAGTTGCGGGTCACGTAGTTTTCTAAGTTTAAAAATAGCTAACAGTGCAGCGTGGCTTAGATAGGAAATATGTATTTGTAATGACGAATGATGTGTTGTGCTTCACTTTACACATAGATGTAGGATATCAATAATCAGCATTTTGCAAGATCTTTTCAGGCAACAATAATTTATTTGGTTCTTAAAGAGAGAAAAGAAATGGTCCAAACTGTCAAAACCACCTTTAAGTGTAAACTATTAAGAATTTATGTATTATAATTTTAATTTTATTTCGATGTTTATACAAAATATACCTAAAAAATCATCGGTGGACAAGTTCTTAATAATATTATTTTCCATTTAATTGCATTTTCAGGTTCCTTTTGCTCCATCTGGATTCAAAGTTCGCTACCTGAAAGTGTTCGAGCCTAAACTTAACTACAGTGATCACGATGTCATCAAGTGGGTGCGATACATCGGACGCAGCGGACTTTACGAGACCCGTTGCTAGAGGAACGACCAATCAAGAGAAGATAACTCCAGGTTGCTCCATTGGAAAGACAAATCTCGTACTTACCCTTTTGTGGGTAGATTAATCACTAGTGAAAGTATTCCAGAATTTAAAAGTCAGTGGGAAAAAAGCTTGTTAAGGTTATGTAAAGCCATACGTAGGAAGACGTCATCATAACTGATTCAGAGTGCATTTGCAGAACCAGTGATGTGGGACTGATTTTTTGAAATATTGCATATGTTGTTCATGTGTTAGAAGATATATTGTTGCAATGAACTTTTTTTCAGTAGATTAAAGGGGGCATTTTTGAATTAGTGAATTATATTCATTATTAATTAATAAAATGCAGATAAGTAGAGTTCTATGGCAATTTTTGTTTAATGTTGTTGATAAATGCCAAATACAAACTATGGGTTATCACTATTTGCTATATAGTCAAGAAAGTATAGTGAAATAAATTGTTCCAAAGGTTGTGGAATGTTAAACAATTTGCTTCTAAGGGGCATTTATCCAATTTATCAAAACAAATAGATATGCATGTATTTAGATGACACAATAAGCAAAACAACCACACATGTAAACTGTCAGCAAATCAATGTCTTAACTCTTTTTAACGTAAGTTGGTTGAGACGAGAAAGTAAATGCACTAATTACAGGCTTTCTACTGGTCCCTACTTTTTCAGCCGAGTCCTACTTTTCCCTACTTTTTTTTTCGGAAAATATTCTATTGTCCTTACTTTTTTTTCAGAAAAAAATGTAGCATGAACCTCAAAATACTAGTTGTCAAAATATTAGTTGCATATTCAGTTTCTCCATTTCTTGTGAATAACAGTTAAAATGTGTTAGTGGGTACACCTTGGGATGTCCATCCTTGAAAGCAACATCGTCCCTTTGCCAGTCAGTCCTGACATATTGGTCAACAGGTGCCTGTCTTTCAAGCATGGACAGAACAGTGGATTATGGTGGGCAACATAATGACATAACGTAAGAACATAATGGAAATTCCAAATAAAACCGATAAGAAATTCCTTATTAAGCCCTATTTTTTACTAGTGAAATTCCCTACTTTGCCCTACTTTTAAAAAAACAACAACATGCCCTTCTTTTGTATGAAGAGGCAGTAGAAAGCCTTTTAAACACCATGTTAAACAATAAGCTACTTTCACAATACACAGACGATTATATTGTTTTATGATGTAGCAAATTTTTCTTAAAATAAACCCGAGTAATTTAATGATTGGTTCACCATGTATTTAAAGAAACCAAATTGCGTTACAAATATGAATAAGCTTCTGTGTTATGTTCATTTAATTTCACCATGTCATCATTGTTTTGTATGGTTTTATCTTTAAATTTATAGAAAATTTAAATTTGTAGAAAAACCAGTTTCGTTGCGTCATTGGATGTAGTAGTTATGATAATGTTGTAAACAAATACTCACGCAGCGTTTAATATTGACAATTACTATTATGGTGTATAAACACGTTCTATAAACAGCATAAAACGGACTTTCAATAGAAATAACTATTCATTATTTACCTTCAAAAAATTGAAAGATTATAATTATAATGTGAAAATTGCTTGAAAAATTGGCGGACATATGTGAGTTCCCTCAATAAGTAAAAGTAAAAGTTTTTTATTTTACCAATTATGCACTGTAACTCGCTGCATATGTAGAAAATGTATTTATTGATTTGAAATTGGTGTAAGCATGGTTAATGTATGTAATTATGTAATTATACAAATGAAATAAAAATTTGCACAAGCTGTCAATTTTTTCGGTTTGTAGTTTCTGTTGTATAGCATACTCTCCGACAATGTGGATAGTGGCAATATATTCCAATAAACTGTATCGTACATCTTATGTTATTCTGTTTTGATTTCCTTTGTTAAACATCTCATATATAGTTAAAGATGGTGTCCGACCGTTTAGACTAAAGTTGTGTGGGTTTTTTTAAATAACCAAAAAGTCATTGTTACCTAAAAAGGTCCTGCAAAATGCTGTTCGTTGATGCCCTAGATCTATATGAACAGTGAAACATCGCAATCGTCATTGCAATCAGGTATTTCCTATCCAAGCCACGTTGCAGAGATAGCTATTTTTAAACTAAGAAAACCACCTGACAGCTTACTTTTGAGATCACTTTATATCGTCATCAGGGTAGTCTGCCCAGACGTCGATATCTATTTTTAGCAGAGACCACTAACGTGCTTATTAATAGCTTTGGAAACAAGTAATATTTTAGGGATTTTTTTCGCAAGTTGTATACCCTAACAACATAAGTAGCGTTCAAAATCGTCTTAACTTAGACCTAAATACCAGTTTATGCAGTAATAATGCCTAAATTCCCCCAAAACAGCGTAAAAGGTTATTATTGCATGCAACTTATATAGGCAAGCTGTCGGATACCGCCTTTAAGGGTACAAGTATACTTGATGCATTGGCCAACATGTTCTGTGCTTTCCCTTTTTTTTTGGCGAAGCTGTCTAACCACACATTTGACCTGTTTACAAATTCTAACGCAAGGCCAGTCTGAATAAATAACAGCTGTTAAAAATTCTAGGCAAGCCACACACTTTATTGTTTCTATTTAACGTCACCGGTCGTTGCATTTGTCAAGTCGGGGGAGAATTTTCACGTCATAAACAATCCAGAATTACTTCTCTGCAGTTATATTTCGGCGTGTATAATGCATAAAACATCACATGCAAAAAACATCTGTTAGAATGGAGAGTCGCAGATTTATCGAGCGACAGGTGACAAACATGTATAATCGCCCTTGACGTAGTGGTAGAGTCGCTGACTTGTAACTTCTCTCCCACTTAGCTTCTCACCGCGTGGGTTCGAGTCCCGTTCGGGGCGAAGGACTGAATGTGGGAGGGTCTTCCAGCTAACCTGAGCAGCGCCGGTGGTTCTACCCAGACATTTGTTTGGGGTCTTCCTCCACCAAAACAGCTGGACGTCGCTATGATGATGATAATTGGTCGCTGCGATGTATCGCAAAAACAAAACAATCAAGTTTCCAACTGCTACGGATACTGTAAAGGATATATCGGCATGAACATGCAAAAATGAAACATATACACATAGCATCCTCCATGATCGATACCGTGCTACTCTGCTTCATACATTGAAAATCAGAAAATACATTTGAATATGCGCAATCGGCACTCCTCGTGTAATTCCGTTCTCGGGACACTCTTCCCTCGGATGTATCTGGTGCAATGATAATTACAGAAATCAATATCGTTTTGTTCGCCGGAAGTGGAAAAATATGCCTAAAATGTAGTTCGCACAAAACATAAACAACGGCGTCATTTGACAGTTCTGTGTTTGCTGCGCTGGGTAAATTAAACTTGGATGATTTAAATTTGAAGCAGCCACAAATTGAAATTTTACAGGCATCGTACTGTAGTGAGCTGTCATACAAGCTGTCATCTTGTTTTGACTTCTGTCACAAAAGAAGTCCCATTTAGGTAAATGGCCGAGGTGATCCGACTACTTACATCCGAGAGAAGATTCGTGAATTATCCGAGGTGTTCCGATTGGCATATGCAATATAAACATACATACAATGCGGGGCACTTTCAGGTAGATGACATGCCTATGGAATCAGATAACCGTCATGTATTGCCATACGTAGATTGCATAACTTATTTTTTATTGTGAATGATGCCCTTGTAGCTAGTAGCAAAAAATAATGTATGTTCATATTCAGCATCGTGAGTTGGTGAACAAGCCTTGCCAGTAATTCGAACACAGGTAATGCGCATGCGCATTCCAGAGAAGACAACATTTTCAGCATGCGTAGGAACCCTCAAGACCGAAGGCAAAAGGGTAAGATCGGTGACCACCTGAAGACAGAGTCTAGAAGCCAAGGTCAAGCTTTACCGTCTGTCATGGAGTGAAGTAAAGCACAGGGCAGACAGAAGCAGACGGAGAAATATAGTCAAGACCCTATGTCCAGAATGGGATGGGATGGGATTTGCCAGCATTTTTGCAGATACTGTGCAGCGACATTTCTATCATTATAGCGCAGGGGCACTATTGAGGTGCCCAGGGACTAAATCCGGCCGGTCCATTATAAAGACACCGACGAGTCAGGCGTAATGCTGTCCCCTTAGCCCCGAGCGTTAGGAGGGAAGCCACTACTACCAACTTTAAAGCCTTTGGTTTGACCCGGCCGGGGTTTGAACTCGCAACCTCCCGATCCGCAAGCCGACGCTATATGTCCAGAAGGGACGAAGAAGACGAAGTATTTAAGTAATGGGACCATAAGATTGGGACTACGAATGTACGTGCAACTCGGCCCCATGACAAACCTAAGCCAGGGACGGTCTAGTCTCTGAAAGGTCGCATAGTTCGGGCGTTCATAACACAGCCTTTAAGTAAACAACAGAAAATGTCAGAGAGGAGGGTGACAGTTTCTATTCTGAATTTACTGCACATGAAATAGACCAATATTAAAAGCCCCACCCCACCTTGTGGGGGACAATAAGTGGGGTGGGGCGGGGGAAGAAGGGTGGTCTGATATTGGGTGGTTGCTTTTTTTTTTCTAAAGAAATAAAAACGGGCGGTCCGGTCAAAGAAAGAGGAAAGCAAGCTGACGAAAGTTAAACATAAACGTCTACGTTATGTGTTGACAAATTTCAGGTGCCACATGTAGAATCAAAGCGCCGCAGTCACTAGAGTGTTCAGTGCTTGAAAAAATGGTTAGAAGTGTAGTTGCATGACATTCTTCATTTGTCATTAATCTTTCGAGGAATCAAGGGCGAGGGGCGGGATTAACTGTATATATTCCATTGCATTACGAGCGTGCCAGATTGCAGCTAGGTCTTCGCTGTTGTCATGATGTTTGCACATTATTATAAATAATGTTGCTACATCAACGTCTTCTCTTAATATTTGTCTTTGATGAATATAAAGTTGCATGTTGGAATTTTATTCCCTATTACATTTGAAACAATTACAGCATGATGACCCTTTATAAAAGCCCACTCACACCCACAACCCACCCCGACCGCCCCTCTTAATTCCGTAGAAGCAATAGTTTAAATAACAGACTAGAGAATTGTAATATTGTCAAATGGAATGTGCGCACAGTCATTATTTGACAAATAATTTCAACTTAATTAAGAGATGTGATCTGAAGAATTTTTTACTACGTTTTACTATATAAGCATACATGTATAAAAAGAAATGTCCACGTCCCCGGGAGACATTTTTATACTTAGTCTTGATAGAGGACCACACACATATCAAGTCTCTAATTATTGTAGTTTCTGACAGGAAGAGCTTCAGTGATTTCCAATAACAATACAGCAATATTTGGAAAATAGCTATGCTCCTGGCGGCCATGTTTTGGCGGAGCAGAATTCTTTGACCAATCTTGACAGATGGCCTCTTAAGTAACACGTATACTAATTTTCAGGGCAATACATCTTGTAGTTTCGTTTCTTCAAAGAGGCTTTAAAAATTTAATCAGCAATTTTGTGTAGTTCTTCTAATAGATATTTATCTTCTACCATGTGGGCAATATTTTCAGTTAAACGACGTCATAACTTATTTAAAAAAAAAAAAACGTTAGCGCTTGGGCATTTTTTTTTTTATTAAAGAAGATCGGGTTTCCGTTCATTGCTTGCATTTGAGAAACTCCAGGAAGTGCGAGGTAAGTGCTTTGTAAAACCAGTTTATGCACCCCAGCCAGTCCCTTTGGCCGACTGACCATTCCATGGCGGTAACTGTTGGGTTTGCTCTTTTTGTTTAATGACTCATCACAGATGTCTTCTTACTTTTACATTTGGCTTACATGTGAATACCTTTGTCCTATCCTTTATCAAATTTTGCTATATGTTGCAATGCTAATAGGACTTTGCCATATTTCCTTTTCAAAGTTTTACTATAAAGCCAAAGCGGGAAAACAGCTTTACACCCTGATGATAATGTTTTCAGAGAGATCAAAATTATTTTAACAATATTAACCAAAAAGACCAAATATCAATGCTAGAGCGGTTGTAGTTTATGGCAAGAAGATTTTTAAAAAATATATCTGTAAAGCCATATATGGACAATGGCTACGCATTGAACGGCATGAGATACCAATTGTTAATCAGACGGAGTTACTTCTTCACGCAACTTTAAACACAATCAGACCACAATAATAATACGCATGAATTCTATATTATAGTACCATGCAAGGGTGTTGTGAATGCAATAGTTTTTAAGAAACTGATTTCATTCATACAGAAAACGCTAAAATAATAATTACAAATTAATATTAATATATTGGCTGATCATGCATAACGTATCAATACCTTGTCCTTATTTATATAAATTTGTACTACAATTGTGGTTTTGATGCCGAGTTTTAAAACCATCTGACTTTTAAATTATAACGACCACGACTTCATATAACTACATTACTTCCGGAAGGTGGGTGTAAGTCACTTCGTAACCATGCGAGTTCGCAAATGACTCGAGTGAGTGGGATGGTATAACAAACAGAAGCTGATTGTTAGGCACAAACCGGCTGTTACATTGCAAGTCGTTGAGTTTAACTGTTCGTGTTCAGCAAGTTCGTGACTCAACCCATCAGTCTAGGTGAACACATTTTGGTGAACGTATATAACACAAATGAAAACTAGACAAGTCCAAGTATGGTGGCAAATATGTCATATTTAGAAAGATAAAAACTGATAAATTGACCATAAATCACAAGTTTTTGCACATCTAATGTCGATTGGCTAAGTAAGTGCATAGCAGATCCGGAGGGGAGGGGGGGGGGGGGCGCTATAGAATAGCATGTTAAAACGTGTAAATACGTATATGTCTTATTTATAAACATATAATTACCAATGAAATACAAGATTTAATAGTAAAACACAAATAGATCTTCATGTAGTTCCACAAATATCTCGACATCACATTGTGGGTTCAGTTCAGACAAATCACTAATTATTTCCGTATTTTAACATTCCACTGCTATGTTCAGAAACAATATGAATCCAATTAACAGATAATAAAAAAAGATTCAATTAAACAAATAAGTATGAAACGAACAATAATCGGAGAATTTGCAAAATTATTAGGAAAATTTACTGCGGCTTCACCAGGTGTAGGCATACCTCAAGAACTGTTGTTTTATTATGTGTCCACTAGCACAGGTAAACAAGGTGCAGCAACTTAGAGTCAGATCATTTCGACGCTTCACAAATATTCCCGAGTCTATATATAGCCTACTATCTGACAATAGTGGCCAGAAAACGCCAGAAGTTATCGGACCATTGAAGCAGTACACTCAAATAGTTACCCTCACGAATCAGAAAAATTCATAGGATCTATTTGAAAATCTGTGATTTAAAAATTGTCAACCAAAGAACAGCTGTTACATATAAGCATGTAAGAACCGAAAGCATGTGGATAAGTACGTTCTTTGATAAACACGGGTGAACGTACAATGCTATTAAAACATAGCTGTGTGTATATTTAGTATTATGTAAGGAAGGTAAATTCAATCGATTATGTCGGCATAACACTGGTTATGGTGTATTGAACGTGAAATACACTTAACAAGTCACACTAATTGACTATAAAGCTCATAAGTTGATAGTTTAAGCGTTTTCATAGCAAAAAGGGGATGATTACTTGTTGTTCTATGACAACAAAATGAGGAGATTTTTTTATGAAAGTATTAGGTATTATTCTAACATCATTATGGGCTCGTTCATGTCAAAACTGATTAATAACCTGACAGGTTCTGTATCTAGATATCAGGATCCTAATGCAAGTACAATTAATGCAATTTCACTGATGTAGAACAATGATTTACATACTTCTAAAACGACCGCGGAGGTAGAAATATGAGCACTTCAAATCAGTCTCGCTACTGGCTTAACTCTTTAGCGACGTAGTTTAAGCGGCTTCCAAAGTTGCGCGGTTAAGCAACGGTTACCGTGGCTGGTGTACGGATGGGTAACCGTTGGAGAGCGCCGGCCAGCGTTACACGTTCTCCTTTTAGTCTTTTACATCATTTTTGAAAAAAATCGAAACAGTCAAAAGGTTATTGTCATCCTCAACTGGCCAACCCAAGCGGCATGGCCATTTCTAACAGACCTAAAAGAGTACCTACAAAAAAAACCCCAAAGAATTACTGGCACTAGTTCACAAAAATGGTAAGAAAACATCAGCTAACAAAGATGAGAACTGCTGTTGTCAAAATATCGGAGGGTGGGGTCGGCAGTTTGCCTATGTCAAATATATGTAAAAATACCCAACTTAATTTGGAATATTTGTGCATAATTTCTGCAGAAAAAAATCGTAGTTTAGTCTAAGCTCAGACGATTGTAAACAGTATATCAATTTTACGCTAGTAAAACTCGTTAATCAGCTCTAAAATGTGCATTAATTTTAATTTATAAATAAGAAAGATTGAAACTCATGCTAAAAATAGTCATCGACGTCAGAGCAGATGACGAGGAGTAGCTAAAACATAAATGGTAACGCGGTCTTCCTAGTTTAAAAAAAGGTAACTGTGCAGCGTGACTCAGATAGGAAATACGTTTTTATATGACGAGTATGGCGTTATGGTTCACTTTTCACACATGTGTAAACGTTAATAAACAGTATTTCGCGAGATGTGTTCAGGTAACAATTATTCATTTGATGTTTTTTAATGAAAAGTTTTTTGGTCCAAACTGTCGGATACCACCTTCAACACGACAGGGATCAGCAAGAGATCGCACCATGTAATCACGGCGTGACAGTACACGACATAATATATAGCACCTATCTTAAAAAGGTCTATTAACTGAGAAGAAATGTCAAACCCGGATGTAAACACAGTACGTGTACTTGGGTTTCTTAATATATCATTGTTTGTTAAGGGACTAGGTAATACCGTCATATGCACAGCCAGATCAATAGTAAGCTGTTTAATGAATTTAAAAAGTAACCTCACATATAACATCAGATATAATGAACTGACTCATTTCTTTATGCGAAATGTATTCCACGGCAGGGGTGGATCCAGGGGTGGGGATGGGGGATGCACCCCCCCCCCCCCCCAACAAATAGGTAAAAGAGCAGAGTTGTAAAAACGCATGCGTGTAAGCTTAAACATTGTAAGCTTTCAAATTAAATTTTGTCTGTTGTCTGCTTAGGTCGAAGATAGGGTCCCTGACTGTATATATGTTATATATAGGTAAGTATTTACTGCGATAAATGTGAATGGATCTTGATTCATACCTCCACCACAACCAAAATCTTCTGGATCCGCCCCAGTTCCAAGACCTGCATTTCCATGGGTAAAGAGTGCTTTTAAGTACGTGAGATCTGGATAATTTATGAACGCAAGGACACTTTAGGCAATATTGTGTAATTATTTATGCTTGTTAGATCTACTTCGCAGAGGAACAAAACACATTCACGTGATTAAGAAAACAGATATACTGTGTTCTACAGATCCGAAAACAATAGGTTTATCTAGCAGAAAAACAACAACAACTAAGTCCCGTATTTACTAACCATTCTTAAGCCCAAGTAAGTCATGACTTAAGCCTAGGTCACAAGTTTCATACCAACAAAATAAGTTTATTTTATGAAGTTTCAATGTGAGTTTAAGCTCCAACTTGCAAAGTTAAGAGTGCCATGCAAAAATATAGTCATGAAGCTAAATACATAATGAAGATATTGTGGATTAAAATCCACGACTTGAGCAATTCTTAATTAAGAATGGTTGGTGAATACTGGCATAACAAAACATAAACAAATAACATTGATTTTCACACATAACCAGTAATTGATGATCTGGATTTATCTGAAGACAAAACAAATCCAAAAAGCGTAAAAGAACTAGATATCTACTATAAAACTATATGGACCAGTCTCAAAGCAAAGTTTTGAAAGATGGACAAAACTTATAATGCAGATAGCTAACATACAGTTCTGTGATAAACAGCACATATGCACTCAGTGTTTCATGCTTTACAAAGCAGTGACGTTGCTTCCTTTCGGCAATCTAGGCACATGACAACACGCATTTCTCAAAAATCACAATTTAAAAACAATGCCCCAAAATGCCAAATAAAAAAAACAACAACAAATAAATAAATAAATAAATAAAAATACAATAAATAAAAATACAATAAAATAAGAAGATGGGGTCAGGGTATATGCATGAGCTTCAGATAAATCACACACTCTAAAGAACCTAATATCATAAGTACATTTATAAGCATTATTGATTTTTTCTGAAAAGCATAACACAAGCATGTTTACATGATTCAAATGCGCAATACCCGTAACATTAAACATGGCTACTCCTTACCCAGATCTATATCGGTTCGCCTGAATTTTGTGCGAGCATGACACAGGACACCTACTAGATTTAAGGTGCATATATACATATTTTCTCTCATCCTACGCCCCTGCAAAAGGGTGTATCTCTAGATAACAGATATTATCAAATCATGTGGTTGGATCAATGTCTGCATGTTTGCTTTATCTCAAAACTAGAAGTTAAAGGTTTAAAGAAATTTTATCTGACAAACAGTTTTGTTTTTAAAATACATTGCAGCGACCATTTACTACACATATGTCTAGGTAGGACCACCGGCGCACCGCAAGTCAGCTGGAAGACCATCTCACATAAAGTCCTTCGCCCCGAACGGGACTCGAACCCAAGCGGTGAGAGGCTAAGTAGTCAGAGGAGTTACAAATCGGCGACTCTACCACTCTGCCACAGGTGGTTTTCATCGTTAGAAAATATGTAACTGTGCAGCGTGGATCAGATAAGAAATGCGTGTTTGTAATGACAAATAAGGTGCTATGCACAATTTTCACATAGATGTAAAAAAAAATACAACAGCAAACAAACAAAAACCAATAATAAAAAATAAAAAAAATACAGCATTTCGCGGTATCTTTTCAGGACACAATAATTTATATGGTTGTTTGAGAGAAAAAAAATCTCTTCCAAACTTTGTAAAAGCAAAACCAAATTTTCTGGTCGTTTATTCTGGCCAGACCGATACCCCTTACTCCCAGATTTGTGTATGCACAGCGCGACGTGTCCTTCAACCCAAGTCGGCACACGCTGCACTATCAATCTCGAGGCATATCATATAGTGTACATGTTTGGACTGTAGCTTCAACTCTTTGAGGGAGTAAACAACTAGAGCTAAAGTTCGGAACAATGGCGGAATTAAATGCAACAGAATCAGACGACGTTACAACTGAAACAAAGAATGTATTGATAGCGATGGATACCAGTAAACACGCCATTTATGCATTTGAATGTAAGTGTTGTTTATTTAGCTTTATTCTACTTTCTACTCAACCGCTTCAATTGCAACTACACACACTGCTTATAAATGCACACGCGTGCATTTCGCTGTCTTACTCTGTACTATGTATGTCTTTAAAATGTATTTTAGTTATATTTGGAAAAAAAGAGAGTATTACTTCCAAAAAGGAACAAGAAAAAAAAATAACAACATGTTTATGGAATATGCATATGCTTGTGCCATAATTGAATGCTCACATTTTTAGAAACGGCTTGTCAAAGAGTAACCGGGTCGTGTGCAATGCAGTCCTTTTTGTTTTCGATTATTGATGATATCTGCAACAATCAATATGCTATTGAATCAATAACACGCCGTGAAACTAATACAATTAAAAATCTTTAAAAGCGAAAGTGGTTGTACTTTTTTTGCATTCACTTATTTTTTTTTTGGAATTCACTAGAGTTATCTATTCTAGATTACATTATTTTAAGTCGCCACATAATTGTTTACATCATATTAATTGTTTGCACGATTAAAGTAATGAGAACACGAGATCTCACGGATATTACTTAGATATGCCTGCACACCCAAACACCGTATTATACCGGTATATATATACCGGTATTCATTTACACAACAGTCGTGTCATCCAAAATTGGCTGGGATACAAAAACATAATAAAAAGCCAAAACATTTTGTTATTAAAACATGATTGTTTGGCGACATCTGATTAACCCAATAATAAAATACAAAGACCATTATTTTTTTAAATACAAAGCTATAAATAGATATTTAAATTGTGAGGCATGTTTCTGTACATAATCGGGAATTTCCAGTACAGACTATGTCTTGACTCATAAATTTACTATTGTTGGCTAATTGTGTAACATAATATATACGCTCGAGAGTCCTCTTCTTATTTGTTCTGTAAAGTCTATTGTTGTGTATATGCAATTGCATTTCAACAAGTGTCGTAGTGTACATGGCTTACTTGTATTAAGTTACTATCAAAGCACTGAAAGTGTTGACAGCCAGCGAAGCTTTAAATGCCAGTATTTTCACATGCCAAGAAGCTGAGATTGGTGCCAATGTGACACTGGCGGTAGTGAGACATGTCCGAATACGTATAGAATGGGTGTGCACTTTCGAAGGTCGCGTGCAATCGCATTCTCTTGCACTTTCGGTTTGTGGGAGTAACGAACGATAACTATGCATAGGGATATGATGCAATCGGCATCTAGCGCAGTATGCAGTTGTTGTTGATTTGTACGTCCTCGAAAATTGGTAACATATATTGAACGCATTTATATTAGACGGAAATTTCTAAACGTATGGAAGCTAAAACTGGCCAAATCTTTTACGATACTTGATTAAACCGTTATACCGACTGTTTCGTACATATTGTTTGAAATGGCATGTATGTGACTCATACAGTACAACTGCAATGCAGATATTTTGTTATGATACTATTTTGGTAAGAGCACACATTTTCTGTGTATAAATTACATTTTGAATTAATGACTGAAAAGTGCATAAAATCAGGGGTTTGAACTTCTGGACATTCACTATCGCTGCAATTTCTTTATTATTAACCGGACCTGGTAGCGCAATCGGTAGCGCGTCGGCTCCAGGTACGGGAGGCCCCAGGTTCGATGAGGGCCGCGACCTACCAAAGCCGTTATAAATGGCAGTGGTATAGCCCCCTTGCTAACACTCAAGCAAATATAAGGGTAGTTCGAAACTGGTTGGCTCGGTGTCAGGATAATGTGACTGGGTGTGGTATCACGCCAGACATGCTGTACACAATAAGGCAGCAGTATATCTGCTTCCAAGTGGACACCGTCTGCTGATAACTGAAACACGGTTGGTGGGACGATAAAACAACCAACCAACCAAACAAACAACAAACAAATCCTTTATTGACTGACTTGACCGGACACCTTCCACATAACCTACATATTCCACCCGGTTGCATGCACCCGGACCATGTTTAATGCCCATTCTAGTACATTTAAGCCACTGTCATTTTAACAAGCACTGCATCTGTACTTTTTACCAATTTGTCGTTTACAATGATTGCCAAAGTAGCATAGATACAGAAGGTTTCACATAATGCTAGAAAGGCAACTGTTCACATGACCAAGGCCATTGAAACATTCCCCCACCACCCCTTCTATTTCACCTGGTAAAGTGTTGACCATAGATTTGTTGTTAAAAGATGGGGAAAATGTAGAAGTCATTTTGAATTGATTTAAAACGCATGTTATGTTTTATTTCTTGTTACTTTTATTTAGATATAAATTTTATTGTTTGCAGAAATGCCTGAAGTGATCTCTATGATTCATTGGAATCCCTTTCATACTTCATATCATACTATTTAGTAAAAAGAAAGAGCTAGGATGTGAGACATCCAAGGCGCCGTAGAGAGCATGCGCTTTAAACAAGAAGATGGCTATCCCGGGAACTAAACACTCTCTTATACATTATAAACATTTGTCAGTAACGAACCATAACTCTGACGGGAAGTCGAGTACTTTTGCTACTTTGTTCTCTGCTACATCTGTATTTACAAGCTGCATTTCTAGCATCGGTATACTCGGTTTCTTTCCCAATAGTTTACATTGATACCAAACTACAGCGTGATCCTTTTTTTATTTTGTTTCTTTTTTGCTTCCTGTGCTAGTGTCCATCGATGTACAGACGACGAGTATAAGAGGAGGAAATGTCAAACTTTTCAGTTTGTGTGCTGACGTTTAAAATTTATTGTTTTCAGTTGGCGGCTCGTCCTGCAACACCCTACTTATTAAACATGGTACATAATGTGGATACCCGTGTTAGTGCACTAAACTGTAAACTGTAATTGCCTTCCTTTGACAAAGTTTCATTTAATTAAGTGTTTGAAAACAAAAAAATACCGCATACGACTTAATGCTTATAAAATGAACAATGCAGTTAAGCTGATCTTAGTTCACAGCGATTTAAACGTTTCTTTAGCGAGCTGTATTATCCAGATCATTAAGTATGTGAGTGGTCAACATCAACTGATGTGTTCGTTTAAGTTCATACAGTGTTTCTGAAAGTTGATTACTAAAACCAGTTTTGGAGAATAAAAAAAAACCGATTTCTCGATAAGTAGAAAAAAGATGTAAAAATGATGTTTTATTTTTCTTTACGTCACTGCTCAGCACTTTGGCAATTGCAGAAGAACATGTGGACTGCATAGCATTTTTTATTCTACCATCACCTCGGACATTTGATTAAAGCCGCGTGTGAAAAAAAAAGCTTTATCAAACACCAGTGTGTAAAACGTGCCACGCGCATCGACTACTTTTTAAAAGCGTAAATTTCATGCCGCAATTGAAGCGTCAAACGTCGTCAAATCATAAAAAATAGGATTTTAAAGGCTGCAACAGCTTATGATCAAAATATAATTGTTAAGAAGGATTTGCATCCCTTCGTTGTTTTTATTTTGTTTTTTATGAAATATGACGTCACTACTATGACGTCATTTGTAGTGACGTAAATCTTTTTGAAAACTTCACGTCATTTATCTGTGTAAATACGGGCTTTAAAAGCCCCAGAACTTACATATATATATAAGGCAAACCTGCCGAATTTGGATTTAACATAGTGCGATAGTAGGATGTGTAATTATATTAGTTTTTCTCCATCTCGGTTGCGGAGAAAGCTTAAAATGAGACTTAATCCAATGGTCCAGCGAAATTTAAATCTGATGGCGATGTTCTTCAGCCTTTCATGGTTTAGTATGAGTTTGATATTATAGTAGTGCACCAACTATGACGTTTTAGTGACTGAAGCTGCAAGTAATTTCAACTTCATTCACGTTTATTACAGATCATAGTTCATGTAGGATTAGTATTTTTACCTTTTTATTGTTAAGTGCTTACGAAAATACCCACACTGGAACGCGAATTCCATTTTCGGGAAACGAAATAGATCCAAACATTAAACAAGACATTTGTATATAAAACAGATGGTAGAATAAATAGAATTCTAGGTTATTGTTAAAAAAAAAGAAAATGTTATCGCACTCGGCACGACAAAACTAAATCGCGAGGCAAGTCTCGTGTGATAACATTGTCTTTATTCAGCACATATCTCTATGTTACATTAAGTTAAAATTGACGAGACAAGAGGGCATTGGCAGGCAAGAACATAATTCTCTGTCCCATTCAGTGACTCAAATGGTTATCGCGAAAGAACGCTTAGGGAATTAAAACTTTTTATCCAGCTTTTGAGCATTCTGGAAACCACGTATTTGGGTGCCGCTCTCCTGAAGAGCTTGTTTTCTTCTGCTCTGTGAATTGAGGAGGTAATGTGACAGAATATAACTGTTATTCGCAACTATTTGCCAGTGTCTTGGGGTTTTATATAAAACGAGCCGTATAACAGTATAACATGGGGGTTGCAGCTTTGAATTACAAAAACAACAGCAAACACACACACACACACACACACACACACACACACACACACACCACGCACCTATAAAACACACACACACACAAACACACACACAAACACAACCATTTAGGGATCTTTTTGCTTTTTTTACTATATTTAATTTCGCAACACATTTTATATGTTAACACATTTTATAATTATGTTCATAATCTTCACTGGTTTCCGGCACAATAAGCCCACAACTTTCGTTTTCTACAGAAAGAGCTCCAAGTTTCAATCCATTATATTATAACAATTCGGAACATTACTATGCCAAACAGACTGATAATTTGTTGTATTTTTGCCTTGTTGAGGTCATGATTATTTTTTCTTTCCTATTGTCAGGGTTTGTGGAGCACCTGTATAAACCGACAGATAAGGTGTATGTGGTTTTCTGTTCAGAGAGTTTGTCAAGTAAGTATCTATTGTAATTACTGTTCCATTATTTATATCATACATAATTTAGAATATATTGTCATGACCAGTTAAATGTACATGATTCTATATCGGTTCAAATGTCCATATTATATATATAGTTGGGTATATTGTCATCGGATCAAAGCGCCGTATGACCTGTTAAGTGTCGGTGTGCCGTAAAACCCAAATAAATAAATATCGGAACAAATGTCCACATTATATATGTAGTTTGGTATATTGTTATAACTTTGTACATATCCATAAATAATTTTTACATTACTGCTAGCAAAATGTCTATCATATATGCTTTGGGGCCTATTGTTATTACTGGTCAAATGTCTGTATCATATTTGGTCTGGGGCCTATTGTTATTACTGGTAAAATGTCTGTATCATATATGCTTTGGGGACCTATTGTTATTACTAGTAAAATGTCTGTATCATATATGCTCTGGGGCCTATTGTTATTACTAGTAAAATGCCTGTATCATATATGCTTTGGGGCCTATTGCTATTACTGGTAAAATGTCTGTATCATATATGCTCTGGGGCCTATTGTTATTACTGGTAAAATGTCCGTATCATATATGCTTTGGGGCCTATTGTTATTACTAGTAAATGTCTGTATCATATATGCTGTGGGACCTATTGTTATTACTGGTAAAATGTCTGTATCATATATGCTCTGGGGCCTATTGTTATTACTGGTTAAATGTCTGTATCATATATGCTCTGGGGCCTATTGATATTACTGGTTAAATGTCTGTATCATATATGCTCTGGGGCCTATTGTTATTACTGGTAAAATGTCTGTATCATATATGCTCTGGGGCCTATTGTTATTACTAGTAAAATGTCTGTATCATATATGCTCTGGGGCCTATTGTTATTACTGGTAAAATGTCTGTATCATATATGCTCTGGGGCCTATTGTTATTACTGGTAAAATGTCTGTATCATATATGCTGGGGCCTATTGTTATTACTGGTTAAATGTCTGTATCATATATGCTCTGGGGCCTATTGTTATTACTAGTAAAATGTCTGTATCATATATGCTCTGGGGCCTATTGTTATTACTGGTAAAATGTCTGTATCATATATGCTCTGGGGCCTATTGTTATTACTGGTTAAATGTCTGTATCATATATGCTCTGGGGCCTATTGTTATTACTGGTAAAATGTCTGTATTATATATGCTCTGGGGGCCTATTGTTATTACTAGTAAAATGTCTGTATCATATATGCTTTGGGGCCTATTGTTATTACTAGTAAAATGTCCGTATCATATATGCTCTGGGGCCTATTGTTATTACTGGTAAAATGTCTGTATCATATATGGTCTGGGGCCTATTGTTATTACTGGTAAAATGTCTATCATATATGCTCTGGGACCTATTGTTATAACTAGTTAAAATGTATGTATCATATATGCTTTGGGGGCCTATTGTTATTACTGGTAAAATGCCTGTATCATATATGCTCTGGGACCTATTGTTATTACTAGTAAAATGTATGTATCATATATGCTTTGGGGCCTGTTGTTATTACTAGTAAAATGTCTGTATCATATATGCTCTGGGTGCCTATTGTTATTACTAGTAAAATGTCTGTACCATATATGCTCTGGGTGCCTATTGTTATTACTAGTAAAATGTCTGTACCATATATGGTCTGGGGCCTATTGTTATTACTAGTAAAATGTCTGTATCATATATGCTCTGGGGGCCTATTGTTATTACTAGTAAAATGCCTGTATCATATATGCTCTGGGGGCCTATTGTTATTACTGGTAAAATGTCTGTATCATATATGGTCTGGGGCCTATTGTTATTACTGGTAAAATGTCTGTATCATATATGCTCTGGGGGCCTATTGTTATTACTGGTAAAATGCCTGTATCATATATGCTCTGGGGGCCTATTGTTATTACTAGTAAAATGTCTGTACCATATATGCTCTGGGGGCCTATTGTTATTACTGGTAAAATGTCTGTATCATATATGCTCTGGGGGCCTATTGTTATTACTGGTAAAATGCCTGTATCATATATGCTCTGGGGGCCTATTGTTATTACTGGTAAAATGTCTGTATCATATATGCTTTGGGAGCCTATTGTTATTACTGGTAAAATGCCTGTATCATATATGCTCTGGGGGCCTATTGTTATTACTAGTAAAATGTCTGTATCATATATGCTTTGGGGCCTATTGTTATTACTAGTAAAATGTCTGTATCATATATGCTTTGGGGGCCTATTGTTATTACTAGCAAAATGTCTGTATCATATATGCTTTGGGGGCCTATTGTTATTACTAGTAAAATGTCTGTATCAAATATGCTCTGGGGGCCTATTGTTATTACTAGTAAAATGTCTGTATCATATATGGTCTGGGGTCTATTGTTAGTACTAGTAAAATGTCTGTATCATATATGCTCTGGGGGCCTATTGTTATTACTAGTAAAATGTCTGTATCATATATGCTCTGGGGGCCTATTGTTATTACTGCTAAAATGTCTGTATCATATATGCTTTGGGGGCCTATTGTTATTACTAGTAAAATGTCTGTATCATATATGCTCTGGGGGCCTATTGTTATTACTAGTAAAATGTCTGTATCATATATGGTCTGGGGGCCTATTGTTATTACTGGTAAAATGTCTGTATCATATATGCTCTGGGGGCCTATTGTTATTACTGGTAAAATGTCTGTATCATATATGCTCTGGGGGCCTATTGTTATCACTGGTAAAATGTCTGTATCATATATGCTCTAGGGGCCTATTGTTATTACTAGTAAAATGTCTGTATCATATATGCTCTGGGGGCCTATTGTTATTACTAGTAAAATGTCTGTATCATATATGCTCTGGGGGCCTATTGTTATTACTGGTAAAATGTCTGTATCATATATGCTCTGGGGCCTATTGTTATTACAAGTAAAATGTCTGTATCATATATGCTTTGGGGCCTATTGTTATTACCTGTAAAATGTCTGTATCATATATGCTCTGGGGCCTATTGTTATTACTAGTAAAATGTCTGTATCATATATGCTCTGGTGCCTATTGTCATTACTGGTAAAATGGCTGTATCATATATGCTTTGGGGGCCTATTGTTATTACTGGTAAAATGTCTGTATCATATATGCTCTGGGGCCTATTGTTATTACTGGTAAAATGTCTGTATCATATATGCTTTGGGGGCCTATTGTTATTACTGGTAAAATGTCTGTATCATATATGCTTTGGGGCCTATTGTCATTACTGGTAAAATGTCTATCATATATGCTTTGGGGGCCTATTGTTATTACTGGTAAAATGTCTGTATCATATATGCTCTGGGGCCTATTGTTATTACTGGTGAAATGTCTGTATTATATATGCTCTGGGGCCTATTGTTATTACTGGTAAAATGTCTGTATCATATATGCTTTGGGGCCTATTGTTATTACTGGTAAAATGTCTGTATTATATATGCTTAGGGGCCTATTGTTATTACTGGTAAAATGGCTGTATCATATATGCTTTGGGGGCCTATTGTTATTACTGGTAAAATGTCTGTATCATATATGCTCTGGGGCCTATTGTTATTACTGGTAAAATGTCTGTATTATATATGCTCTGGGGCCTATTGTTATTACTAGTAAAATGTCTATCATATATGCTTTGGGGACCTATTGTTATTACTGGTAAAATGTCTGTATCATATATGGTCTGGGGCCTATTGTTATTACTGGTAAAATGTCTGTATCATATATGCTTTGGGGGCCTATTGTTATTACTGGTAAAATGTCTGTATCCTATATGCTCTGGGGCCTATTGTTATTACTGGTAAAATGTCTGTATCATATATGCTCTGGGGTCTATTGTTATTACTGGTAAAATGTCTGTATCATATATGCTCTGGGGCCTATTGTTATTACTGGTAAAATGTCTGTATCATATATGCTCTGGGGCCTATTGTTATTACTAGTAAAATGTCCATATCCTATATGCTCTGGGGCCTATTGTTATTATTAGTAAAATGTCTGTATCATATATGCTCTGGGGCCTATTGTTATTACTAGTAAAATGTCTGTATCATATATGCTTTGGGGGCCTATTGTTATTACTAGTAAAATGTCCATATCCTATATGCTCTGGGGCCTATTGTTATTACTGGTAAAATGTCTGTATCATATATGCTTTGGGGCCTATTGTTATTACTAGTAAAATGTCTGTATCATATATGCTTTGGGGCCTATTGTTATTACTAGTAAAATGTCTGTATCATATATGCTTTGGGGGCCTATTGTTATTACTAGTAAAATGTCCATATCCTATATGCTCTGGGGCCTATTGTTATTACTGGTAAAATGTCTGTATCATATATGCTCTGGGGCCTATTGTTATTACTGGTAAAATGTCTGTATCATATATGCTCTGGGGTCTATTGTTATTACTGGTAAAATGTCTGTATCATATATGCTCTGGGGCCTATTGTTATTACTGGTAAAATGTCTGTATCATATATGCTCTGGGGCCTATTGTTATTACTAGTAAAATGTCCATATCCTATATGCTCTGGGGCCTATTGTTATTATTAGTAAAATGTCTGTATCATATATGCTCTGGGGCCTATTGTTATTACTAGTAAAATGTCTGTATCATATATGCTTTGGGGGCCTATTGTTATTACTAGTAAAATGTCCATATCCTATATGCTCTGGGGCCTATTGTTATTACTGGTAAAATGTCTGTATCATATATGCTTTGGGGCCTATTGTTATTACTGGTAAAATGTCTGTATCATATATGCTTTGGGGTCTATTGTTATTACTAGTAAAATGTCTGTATCATATATGCTCTGGGGGCCTATTGTTATTACTAGTAAAATGTCTGTATCATATATGCTTTGGGGCCTATTGTTATTACTGGTAAAATGTCTGTATCATATATGCTTTGGTGCCTATTGTTATTACTGGTAGAATGTCTGTATCATATATGCTTTGGGGGCCTATTGTTATTACTAGTAGAATGTCTGTATCATATATGCTCTGGGGGCCTATTGTTATTACCTGTAAAATGTCTGTATCATATATGCTCTGGGGGCCTATTGTTATTACTAGTAAAATGTCTGTATCATATATGCTCTGGGGCCTATTGTTATGACTAGTAAAATGTCTGTATCATATATGCTCTGGGGGCCTATTGTTATTACCTGTAAAATGTCTGTATCATATATGCTCTGGGGGCCTATTGTTATTACTAGTAAAATGTCTGTATCATATATGCTCTGGGGCCTATTGTTATGACTAGTAAAATGTCTGTATCATATATGCTTTGGGGCCTATTGTTATTACCTGTAAAATGTCTGTATCATATATGCTCTGGGGGCCTATTGTTATGACTAGTAAAATGTCTGTATCATATATGCTCTGGGGGCCTATTGTTATGACTAGTAAAATGTCTGTATCATATATGCTCTGGGTGCCTATTGTTATTACTGGTAAAATGTCTGTATCATATATGCTCTGGGGGCCTATTGTTATTACTGGTAAAATGTCTGTATCATATATGCTTTGGGGGCCTATTGTTATTACTAGTAAAATGTCTGTATCATATATGCTTTGGGGGCCTATTGTTATGACTAGTAAAACGTCTGTATCATATATGCTCTGGGGGCCTATTGTTATTACTAGTAAAATGTCTGTATCATATATGCTCTGGGACCTATTGTTATTACTAGTAAAATGTCTGTATCATATATGCTTTGGGGGCCTATTGTTATTACTGGTAAAATGTCTGTATCATATATGCTCTGGGGTCTATTGTTATTACTAGTAAAATGTCTGTATCATATAAGTTTTGGGGGTCTATTGTTATTACTAGTAAAGTGTCTGTATCATATATGCTCTGGGGGCCTATTGTTAATTCTAGTTAAATGTCTGTATCATATATGCTCTGGGGGCCTATTGTTAATTCTAGTTAAATGTCTATGATTTAAGCTTCAAAGCTTTTACAAGTTACTAGATAATAGTCCGAATTTGGCTTTGGGCTATATTTTTACAAGTTAAATACACATATATATTGTATTTGATTTCGAATATCAATATATGGACATACATGTTTAAATATCAACATCCTATACGCTAAAGAATATTGTAGGGCCTATTGTGAAGAACTGAAAAAATAACTATTTTAAAAATCCATATATGTCCTGTGTTTAATGGTTTGATATGTATTATTATAACTACGTTAGATGTTAATTAGGCTAAAACACTATTGTGAGAATATGATTCGATTACGTTATAATTCGCACACCATTCTTTGAAGTACTCCAATGCAAATACTATCTTGTCATAAAATAACATGACTATTGAGAACAACCAGTGCGGAAAACATATTCGTTATCAATGTTAAATATTTAAAAATCATTTTAATTTGCACAAAACTAAAACAGTTATTTTGTTGGGAATATCATACAATTTTAGTAAAAGTCATGTACAGATGAGTGTTGGAATCTCGGTAGACTAGATGTCAGCTTGTTTGTTTGTTTGTTAAGCGGGTTTATCAACCCACCAACAGTATTTCAGTTATCTGAAGACGGTGTCCATTTGAAGCAGATATAATGCTGCCTTCACAGTGTATAGCAAGCCGTGAACACCTGACATGATACCACATCCAGTCACATTATTCTTACACTGGGACAACCAGTTGTGGAACTACCCATATATTTGCTTGAGTGTTAGCAAGGAAGCTATACAACTATCACTTTTTATGACTTTGGTATGTCGCGGCCCGGGATCGAACCCGGTGCCTTCCGTTCCTGGAGCCTACGCGCTACCGATTGCGCTACCAGGTCCGGTGGGTGTTAGCTTAATAAATCAATGTGTATGCTGAGGTTAATGTGTTGGTATGTGACACTCGCAGTGTTCGCGATTCCGGCATAATTATTTCAAAATATGCTCTGAAATTGCATGGGACGCATTTTCAAAAGGTTTTCCAGGGACGCAACATCCGAAAATGTCAACCAGTTCTTACTGAACTAAAATCGCCCGGGATATACCGCTAGTGGTTGTTTAGTCTGGATTACCTGCCCTTTGTCTAAACACAAAGGGTCAGGCACAAACGAAATAATGGCGGCGGCGATGGAATCGCTAAGTTTACGAGCTAATAGCAAAAGGCGGGTCATTGTGATAGTATTGATTTTTTGGTCAATTTCATTGTTGTAGTTTTCATTCGTGTAAAGCGTTGTTAAGGAGCTATTACTAATGATGAGATTTTACATTCCTGACAAGTTGAATATTTTTCGGACAAATTTACGCAGTGTAATTTCGGACATTATTTATTTAATTGATAAATATTAAGTTACAAAATAATTTAAGTGAAAATTTCAGTTCCCCATATTTCCTTCATTAGGTAATTAATATTGAAAATTATTACATCTGTGTGAAATGCATTCATAGAACATTTCTTTTATGCAAAAATAAGTCATTTTAAAACAAAAGTATAAATGTAATGGTGTTAAGAAAATTTTTAATAATTTTAAGTTTTGACTTAAGATGCTTTGTGAATACGGCCCCTAGGAGTGGCATGATAAATTTGGTAAAGAGATCTTATTATTACTTTATTATCGCCATTTTCACTATATTTGTCCATTTTTAAACTTGATCATGTTATACAGTCCCATAGAAGTTATTAGTAATAGGTTTGCAGCAAAAAAAAATTTTTTTATGCCGCTAGGATTTTGTTTCAGCTGAAAAATGGTATGTAACGTGACAATATGCACTGTGTATTAATTTGAAGAGCTAAAAATGATGGTTTTTCAGCATTATGTTGTATCATTTAAATTTTACTAAGATTGCATAGAAAAATATTATATTTTGCATTAACAATTTATACTCATTGGTTATATTTCACTATAAACATTTCTTTCTAGTTTAATTAGCTTTTTGTTTCATCAATTTTTAAGAAAAAAATAAAAAAAAATTGACAGGGGTTTGTATACAAGTAGAGTTTGTTATACATTTTGACAATTTCTTTCAAACTGAAATTAAGAAGCCAATGAATTGAAAAAGAAATTAATATTAAAATGATTTGCAGTTTATTTTTCAAGATTTATATGTATTTAACACAAAAACATACCTAACTTTGAACTAGCTTTTGTGTGCAATGTTTTTAATTATGTAATTCCTGCACACCTGCAAAGGGTAATATTTTGTAGTGTCTGCAACAGAGCTTCACACATTACAAAAACAGGAGATACAAAGTTTACTTTGCTGTTATATAAATTGCCTTGGGCACATGTTTCTACAATCCAAGCGCTTTCACCAAATGCCTTAAGGTTTTTTCGCATTTAATGAAAAGCTTTGTTTGCAACGGTGACAAAAATTAACAAGAAATGCTATTATAAAATGAAATACTGCTAATGTTTCTGTAAGAAAAGTCCCCAGGAAGCATGAAGTCCAAACAAATGAGTGCAAAACACTTACTTAATTTGACTTAGCATTTGCATATTGCAGTTATTATTTGCTATCAGTTTTTAAGTGTTTTTATATAAATTAACAACATTAAAACACACAATTTTATCTTCAGTAATTTAGGAAAACTATTTTTTAAAGTTTGCATTGATTTAAGACAACAAATCTGAAGTTTCTACAACATTTAAGACTCCTTATTTTTTATGTTCACTTATTTGTTAGTTTGTATGTTCTACTCTTAAGTTTTTGCATTTTGGCATTGTAAAGATTCTATTAAAATTATTCTATCAACACAAAAATGAGGAGCATGTGTCTAGGTGGATCAGACAGTAAGAATAACAGTACATATTGTGCAATTCTTAGAATGCCCTAATTTTGAAATAGTGCTCTTTCATACACATGGTAAATGATGAAATATTCAAGTAAGTTAATAAAATGACATAACAAGCATCCCACAATAACTGTATAAGCACAATATCTTTGATTATATTGTAACATTTACATTTAAGATAATATATGTAGTGTCCGCATGGCAATGTAATACTTTCTTAATAAACGTAACTAAAACACATTCGTATTGATCACAATGCAAAACAAAATCATTTTTATAATCATTTTACAAGAGAACTTATGATCACATATCCGAAATATCACAATCTTCGTATTTGTCCGAAAAGTACTCAACTTATTGAAATTTAAAAAAAAATAACATACGGAAATGCTCCACGAAAAGAAACCTTATCTTTAAGAATTTTATATATGCATATCGATTGAAAATTGAACAATATCCCGATGAACAACTTTTGAAAGTATTTGGTTAACTTACAGCTATCATTGCGTCGGCCATTGTTTCGTCAATGCCAGACTTCTATTATGATTACAATGGAAGCTGGGAACCAGACTAGTGGTTGTTACGTATGATAAACCAATCTCCTCACAGCGATTACGTCACGCGTTGCTACTTAAATCTCTGCCCCCAGCAAGGATCACGTGACGATAGAGTATCACGTGAAGTAAACATGGCGGCCTCCATAAACACGCCACGAAAGAAAGTGAGTCCCGTACCCGACCGGCGATTACATCTCTACCACTAAGAACATTGTTTAAACATTCAATTGTTTGTCTTTAAGTTGCAATGTCCACTGAAATTCGCTTTTGCACAATCAGCGAGGAGGTGATCATCCATGTTTAGTTTTCTGTATGTATGGTACGTTGTATTCTGTACAGTACGGTGAAATTTTACTTTCATAATTTCATATTTTTTTTCATATTTTAAGTTCCTTTTTATTTTTAATATGATAAATTAATATTTTTAAAGGAAAGATACTATATTTTGAGGAGATAAGTCAAGAAAAAACAACAACAAAAAAAACACACTATCCGCCTGTATTTAGGCGAAAAACTTGCTGGTGGCAGTGATATAATGTACTGTCAAGGGAAGTAATCACTGCGGGGAGTTTGATGATAAACGTAACGCTGTCTCGACTGGTTCTTCATTAATGTGAAAAGTGGTAGCAATTTATCAAGTATTAACGGCAACCAGTCGCGGTTGCATTTAGGTGCAGTGTTCCAGATGCTGACAAAAAGGCATCAGTTCCGAATTTCCAATCTTAGTGGTTATCGGATCCTTTGTTTACAGAATAATTAATAAAGCATGTGGACTAACGCAATAGCTCAGGTGGTACATGTAGAGAGTCGGCTTGCGGATCGGGAGATCGTGGGTTCAAACCCCGGCCTGGTCAAACCAAAGAGTTTAAAGTTGGAAGCAGTGGCTTCCCTCCTAACGCCCGGGGCTAAGGGGACAGCATTACGCCTGACTCGTCGGTGTCAGTATAATGGACCGGCCGGGTTCAGTCCATTGGCACCTCTTAAGTGCCCCCTGTGTTACAATGAAAGAAATGTTGCTGCATAGTATCGGCGCAAAAATGCCGGCTAATCCCATCCCATCCCCCAAATAAAATATCATAGGGACTCGGTGGATTTTGTATGGGACCCCACATTTTCCCTGGTACTGGGTCTCAAGGACCTACTGGGTCCCAGGGGCCCAACGTTATTCAGTGTAATCACGAACACTGACCTCCGTGATGACTTGGGGTAACATTTTGAGTATTTGTATTACAGAGGTCTCGATGTTGGCGGGGAACCCGACCATGATAGAGATCATGTTGGATAAGCACAAAGCACAATTGAGGGAATTTGTTGCCGTTGTTGACCATCTGAAAGAAAAATACAATGTAAGGCATCACCTTTGTCCTCATCATCTTTGTCATCAGCGTTATGATCGTTCAAATCACGATAAAAATAAATATTATCTCCTCATTATCATCAGCATTATCATGGTCATTACCATCAATATCAGTGCAACATCAGCACCACCAACAATCAAAACACCATCCCATGTTCGACTGTTTATAGAAAATAAAGTTTAACAAATTTAATTAACCGAATGGCTTCCTAACTTACATGTGCCTTTAAAATTGTACCTAAGGACAAAACGGGCGCTTGGGTTAAGGGCATAATTGAAGAACAAAAGAATGCCATTGTTTCGTGTTAATAGCCTGTATCCATTTTTCTTTGATCTGACCGTTGTATTGCCCCGTTGATTCATTAGACTAAAATAAGTCTCGTTAATTGATAAGTTTAAATAGCTTGACATGATTTCTATCACATGTCTGGTTTTAATGTTCCAACTGATTCAAGGTATACCAGATTAAAATTATTTAAAACTATTTTTAGCTTCTAATGCTGTTTTTTCTTTGTCATATAGGCTAAAACTATTGTAAGTAAATGATAAGAATTTAATTCAATATTTATCCTTCCCCAACCACTTTTCCCAGATCAATCTCCACCCAATTGAGATAGAAGGTCACCCGGGTGAAGTTGTCATCAAGGCTGCTGATAAACATAACTGTCACGTGATCGTGACCGGAAGTCGGGGCCTTGGCACCGTCAGGCGGACCATTCTGGGCAGTGTCAGCGACTACATCCTCCACCACTCCAGGGTCCCAGTCCTGGTGTGCAAACACGCAGACGAGCACGCGAAGCTGAAACATTAGACGATTCAACTAAAAGATTAGACATTTAAGCTGAACCATAACCCGCTTCAAGTTTTCATTAGACGGTTCAGCAAAACTATTAGTCAATTAAATGGACTAATACGTCAGTCATCTTATTAAGACAATTTAACGAAACAAACAATCAGTGCTCCAGACATTTTTTGGTCGATAAGTTTTCACTACAAGATTTTTTTGACATACATTTATTTTTAAATATCCGACCAGTTTCCTAGAAGCAGCCATTGCAGTAATCATACAGTAATTTTTACCTTAACACATCATGTGGCATACCTCTGATTTGACTGCTAAATTCATATGTTATCGATTAAACGGTGCACTCGTATCTTTTACCCTGTAACTTTTGCCCGAACCGGTGTGTATATACATTTCTGCCTTGATAATTTTTACTCTAAACAAAACGATGAGGAAATCAACTGCAAATCGTTTTTCACTTCCCAAAATCGTTTTAGTACGATAAGATTTTTATTTCAGTTTGTTTTACATCAAACTTTATTCGTAAAAACGATAAAACGATGATTATCTGGAGCACTGAAACAAGGATTCATCTGAAACATTAAACACTTAACTAAAATATACATTCGTCTAAAGCATAAGATTCTGTAAATGCTTTAATTGAGTAAAAAGATGACATAGGTGTACAAGCAGAAAATTCAACTGACAAAGACAAAAACTTATTAACTAAATGTATGGCGATGTGTCCGAAAATTAAGACGGGGTCAACGTATAAGTTTTATCTATTTCATCCAATCGAAAATCAATCAGTCTCAAGTAATTGGAGATCTAACTGAAATAGTAGACTATTTAATAGAAACCTTGCTCAAAACAACCGGCTCAAGAGACGATTCAATGAAAACATTTTAAATGAAACATCGGACGATACAAAATTAAACATAAGACGATTCAACACAAGCACCATATTTGCGACGGATTGCTGGCTTCAATCGAAATATTAGGCGATTCAAGTACACAATTAGGTGAATCAACCATTCCATTAGCCTAATAACTGAAGCATCGAACGATTCTAAAACATAACACAATTTCACATCGGCTTAACACGATTAAACGGACATATTTGTGCGGTTTAACTGAACATTAGACGATTTAATTGAAAATAACACGAATCGTCTGAAACATACGACGATTTAGTTGAAATGTTAGACGACTCAACTTAAACATAAGATGAATTAGCTAAAGTATTACAATTAGATAATTAGATAAATGTATTTAAAAGCAACTATGCAAACATATATGCCGATTTAAAGTTCAAATTTAATTCTAGTTCACAATCAACTAAAGAAGAAAAAAATATATGTCCATTATAAACATTATGTTATTGACGTAAATAAAACGATGGCGTAATTAAAACGACAAAGACGTGCTTAGAATTTAAATGTTTGCAATTGCAGTGCCATACTATTAATTTTATATTATGTGACGTGTGATAGTACGTACAGTGTGTAAATGATTTGTGTGACAATGGCAGCCATCTTTGATGGCAAATTCAAGGGATTTTCAGATTAATTGTGTAGAACCGTAAATTTTATTTTTTTGGAATTTCTTCATTTGTGGTCCACAAATTAAATGTTTTACACCATTGGAATCTCTTGAAATTTATATTTTTAGAATAAAATATTTTTAAAATTGATAAATGCACAGTGAATTTATATACATAAATAAATAAAATTAGTGCCTCATCCTTAACCTAAATGAACAGTGTATCTTTTTTTGGCTGTACGCTTTTTACCTTTAAGACTATCAAAATATAGTTTTAATATTTAAAATACTTAATAAAAGCTGTTAAATTTGATATAAAATTCAGTAATATAGACTGAAAAATAAGAACACAGTTGTGAGTTTAATACAGCACATAATTCCAGATTTCGGCCTGCATTAGCTTCTGCATTCAAAGATGGCTGCCTTAAACTGTCTTATCAGTGGCTATGACATCACGTGGAAATTGTCTATTGACAGTGCCTCACAGCCCGCCTACATTCCTGTGTCTCAAAGATACAACTATGCCATATATGTTGACATTAAATTAAGACCATAGACAATTCGCTCTTTTCGTAAGTATAGGAACATTACTCTATTAAAAAACTACATTCTTACCTCCCTTGTGGGTAGGTACTTGGTATATAGTTACTGTATAAAAATTTCCACTTTTTAAACTTTTGTAAAACACTTAGATTGAACCATGTGCATAAAATGGAATCTTATTGATTGATATGAGGATTTAATAAAAAGGTTGGGCGCTTTTATTTAAGAATACGCCAATTAAAAATAAATACTTCGTACATGATGTATATGAAAATACCTTCCTACAAGGGAGATAACTTAAAACATTTCTTTCATTTCGAAAATAGGGAATATACTTGTGAAGAAGAAGAAAGTATAGTAAGTCGTTGTTTAGCAGTAAAAGGCTTGGATCGTTAAGATTAAAATCAGTGTTGTTAAACCCGTGTGCATTGTATAGGAATTAAATGTGGTAAAAGGAAAATATCGGTAGTTTTTGTTTTTTGCTGTTTACTTTTATTTTCGTTGAACGACTGTCCCAAGATTACCAGTGTGCATGTTATTTTAAATCGCTCCATTGAAAATATCCACATTTTAAATAAACATGTGTTTTCACAATGAAATCTTGTTGACCTTGTGTTTACCCAGTTTACCAAACATATGTCTTAAAGGCGGTATCCGACAGTTTTCTTATATAAAATAATATATAACACCGACAGTTTTCTTATATAAAATAATATATAACACCAACAGTTTTCTTATATAAAATAATATATAACACCGACAGTTTTCTTATATAAAATAATATATAACACCGACAGTTTTCTTATATAAAATAATATATAACACCATCGAACCACTGCTTTAGGGTATTGTGGCACAATTTGTTTACAAATTTATACGTAAGTCTTAATAAATACGATTTTGAACACTAACTGAATTATTAGACAGAACTAATCACGAAAAATATCACTGATTGTGTATTCTTTCCAACCGTACACAAAGCTCGATTGTGGCCTCTGCTAAAAATAGATATCGACGTCAGAGCAGATTACCCGGATGACTGTATAACGTGATCTCAAAAGTAAGTGGTGACGTTACTGTGTCTTTTTTCTTAAATATTTAGTTGAAATAAAATTAAAATATAAAGTCAAAGCGTTCGTAAACCCTGCTGCTTAAAGCAATTTTAAAGCCATCCTTTGTATTGTTTAATTTTGTTTAATCAAACCGCCATAATAATTTCAGCAATCTCATTAAAATCATATCCTGAAAACCGCTCCGCTATCAGGATCTGAGGATGAGGCAATAAAACCTTTCCAAACCAATCAGATTGTCGCCCACAAAATCGCAAAAGTAAATGATGATCCGTTTTGCGACTCTTACCGAAAGCGTTATTTATTACGCTCTCTGAATGGCCGTTATAAAAATAGTAATCTGGGAAAGCAATTCTTGTTTAATACGGTATTTGCTGGCCGTCATCATATCTAACATTTGAAACATCTGACTTGAGTGAGATTGTTAATGATGACAACAGTTTTGATGACTTCTCAAGCTTTATTTCGAAATTGAAACCCGACGAATAATGTCTTGATAGAACCACCATAGCACTGAACGTCAAATGATGATCGTGTCTCTCTTAAAGTAGAGAAATGTAATGCTGCATCTCCAATGGAAAAGTAACTAAATTAGGGTTAAAATGCTTCGAAACTGGGAAAGTTCGAAAAATACTAAGCTTTTGAAGTAAATTGTGTCTGTTGACTGCTTAGATCGAAGTTAGGGTCCCTTACTGTGTATATATTTCTAGTATTTACAGCGATAATGTTGACTGAATCTCGATTCCCCCACCCCACCAAACACCAAAATTTTCTGGATCCGCCCCTGATGTTGCAGTGTGCCTATTCTAACTCTTCCCTTCTTGGTCAAGTCCTTAAATGTCTTGAAGAGGTTCTGAGCCTGTTCTGCTGAATTAGAACTTAAGGTGTCAGCGAATAAGGAATATTGGAGTAAAACTTCATTATTTACCAACATTCATAAACAGGCATAGAAGCCAAATCATTCTTGATGAAGTTGTGGTATATTCAGCAAATTCACAATTTAGTTTTTGCAAGGTGTCCCGCCGATGTCATGTGCCCATCCAAAAACATAAAAAGCGTGACGATTTTTAAAAGATGTTAAGTTAACACCCATCATATGAGGACGGATATAATAATGTTAATTTTGTCTGTTGACTGCTTAGGCCGAAGTCATGGTCCCTTAATATATATAAATAAATAAATAAATAAATAAATAAATAAATAAATAAATAAATATATATATATATTATTTACTGCGACGAAGTTGAATGAACCTTGATTCATACCACTTCGCCCCCCATACGCCCCCTCCCCCTTCAAATTTTCTGGATCCGCCCCTGATTACATCTGTTGTAAACAAATGTTTATGATAAGTTTAGGAAAAATACAACGTTTCTGACATATTAACAGTCGCATAAATAGCAAATATCATGACTTAACAAGCAACATAACAGAGAAAGTTTAACCAGTCGACGCAAATACACTGCAATTGTACGTTAAAGGAATGTCCATATTATTTACATAATAAAAGTAACAACGACAAATGTTAACCCATTTGCCGGATATTGCACACCAAAACCTGGCAAAAAATACGTGTACATGTGGTAATATGTTAATTAAACACTGTATTTTTAATAGCACTACATAAAGTAGGTTTAATAGTTCAAAAATATTTTAAGTCCTCAAATAATTCTCTCTGCGTCCACGCTGACGATTCAAATGCACGCAGTGGCTGTCCTAACCTAGTTCAACCTAAATCACACAGTGGCAAACATACTTCTTAAACCTAAGTTGACATTTCGGTCATTTACAAGTTGGAATTTTCTGCAAAGAAATACTGTTTCCGTAACGGCAATCGATCATAAACTCTATATAAATAAAGACGTATGTATTTATTAAATTTATTAAGTTTATAGAATGACCGTATAAAAATGCATCGTCGGACACCCTCGACCGAACCATTCCGTTACTCTCGACGAATGTAGCAAAACGGAATAGTCGAGCGTGGATATCCGACGTTGTATGAAATGCATCGGCAAATGTCTTCAATCTTTATTGTGTGGAAAAGACAGAACATCGCGGTGTAAATAGATCTACAAGCGTGATGCAAATGTCACATTTTTTTGTCATTGGAAAAATAGGTAATTATGGCCCAAATGGTTTTAATTAAGTAAGATTAGCTATGTATACGTTTTCGAATCATTAATTAGAGGCGGTTTCCAGTTTCAAACCGTCGCTTCTGTTACATAACCTTCTAGTCGAGATGTAGAATCTTCGAATGCAAGGAAAAAAGCAAGACTAATGGTTCAAGGTTCTGTCAAGTTCATTTTACATAAAAATGTCCTATGACTTTGTAATCCTAAAACAGCTTATTAATTAAACTAGGTCTGTGTTGAATAAAGCAAATGTTATCAAACGAGGTTGAGACAAAATTGAATCACGAGGCTTGTCGAGCGATTTAGGTTTTTTCTGCTGACCCTAGTATGGTGGCAAAACTGCGCCTAGACATCATTAACTGTTTTCATGGAAAGTTTATCGAATTTTCCAACCATTCACAGCGTGTTTCACTGACTGGATATACCGTTTTATGCAAACATATTTCGCCGACTGTTTTAAACATCGACCCCATATATAGGTTACAGAGATATATCAAGCTATATCATACAATGAAACTTTATATTATGTAAATATATTATATCATACACATATATATTATTATGCACATACACACCCGCCCACACGCACACACTCGCGTGCGCCTACACACCAACACGCACCCACGCACACGTACATAAGAACACACGCCCATCTGATGTTGACACTATGGAAACATGTACTATTTACTAAATAGATGCCGTCACCCGGCTTCTTTCGAAAAAGAAGCATAACTTTAAAATCGGTTTCTCGCTATAACCAAGTCGGCACACCATACTCCTTAATCTATATAAATCATCCACAGCCCAGTCTACCCTTCAACTTCTAAACACGGTCAAAAAACTAATCGACGGCAGTGTACGTTTAACGTCTTGGACACAAGTGTTTTAAGTTAGGCATCAAGAGACAAGTTTTAAGCAATGGCAGGAAAAAGTGCAACAGCATCGGAGGATTGCTCAACTAAAACAAAAAATGTACTGATAGCAATAGACGGAAGCCAACACTCCATCAATACATTTGAATGTAAGTATGTTTTATACGTTGCGTCGACACAGATATGCTCATACCGGCGAGGTCAAGCTAGAAATGATGGAGGAAGACCTCAGATAAAAGCCAAGGCGGCACTACCAGTGCACTGCAGGCAAGCTGGAAGATCTCCTTATATTAAAATTCTTTCCACAACCGGGACTCGAACCCACGCGTGATTAGGTAAGGTGTTTTAACTCGGTTTAATCACCCCAGTCGGCCGCATTTGCCGACGTACCGTTCCAAGGCGGTAACTGCTGTTTTTTTCTTTTTGTGTGTTATGTCTGGTCTTTGTGATTTTTGTCACTTTTACATTTACCCTGTTTGTCTTTGTCTAGAGGTAGTTTAGATTTAAATAACTGTGGTAATTTTGATAGAGAGGTAGTTCGGATTTAAAGGTGGGATCCGACAGTTTGGACCAACATTTATTTTCTCAAATAACAAAATAAATCATTGTTACCTGAAAAGATCCTTCAAAATACTGTTCATTGATGTCCTAAATCTGTGTGAGCAGTCAAGCATAAATCACCACTCGTTATTGCAAAGAAGTATTTCCTATCCGAGCCACGCTGCAACGATAGCTAGCTATTTTCAAACCTAGAAAACCACATGACCACTTACTTTTGAGATCGCGTTATATAGTCATCCGGGTAGTCCGCTCTGACGTCGATATCTATTTTTAGCAGCGACCACTATCGCGCTTTTTATACAGTTCTAAAGAATACACATTCAGAAAGATTTTTTTTGTGATTAGTTATGTATAACAATGCAATTAGTGTTCAAAATCGTATTTATTTATATTAAGTCATGATTTATTTAATTTGTATGCCTAAATTCCCCAGAGCAGTGGTTCGATAGTGTTATAGTGTATGTGATATAGGCAAACTGTCGGATAGCACCTTTAAATATATGTTGTAATTCTTATAGGACCTATTCTTATTTTCCAATCAATCAGTCAAGTTTACTTCTTATAATTATGTGTGTTGCTGTTGTTTAACTTTATTTTGCAGATCTGAAGTGAAATATAACATATATAAATAATATATATATATATATATATATATATATATATATATATATATATATATATATATATATATATATATATATATATATATATATATATAAATTAATAATATATAATATATAAATAAATAATAACAGTCTAATATAAAAAAAAGCTACACATATTTCCAATAACTGCATTTATTCCACAATATAACATACTTTCTCTAAAATGCATATTTAATTATATTTAAATATGAATGAATTAAAAGTTATTGAATAGAACGTGTAATTAGCTGGGAAATTCATAGACACGTACGAGACCTCTGTAGGTGTCGTAATGACGTGTTAGGATGAACATGTAAAAAGATTCAATGAATTTGGTACAATCATACTTGTTTAATTAACATTTTAATTGGTGAAATCCGACAAAAAGATGGATTTAATTAAAGCATTTTACGAAACCGACACAGGTGACACTAAAACATTTTAAATCAAAGCGATGGTTAATTAAAAGACTGGCCAACTGTACGGCAAATTACAAAACAAAATTAAAGGTGGCATCCGACAGTATATCTTTTCTCAAATGACCAAATAAGTCTTGGTTACCTGTAAAGTTCCTGCAATCTGTCGTTCATTGATGTCCTAGATCTGTGTGAAATCACTACTCGTCATTTTGGAATACCTCTTCAGGTACCAGTGACTTCTTTGATTATTTGAGATTTTTAACCAAACTGTCGGATACCACCTTAAGAACAGGATTGTGTAGGTTGTAGCTATTAGCATACACCACAATCGCAAATAAAACCATAAAGGGAAGTGCACAGGCGGAGACCTTCAAAATAAAGACAAGAAAAGTCGTTGATGCGAAGCATCAAAGGCGACGCAAAAAAGTGGAAGAGGTAAATAGATTAAAGCAATAAGTGAGCAAGTAACAAAGACATTTGAAACGTTATGGTTTTTATTTGAAAGTTCTCAGTATACTATAAATCCCGAGAAAAAGTATGTATAACTTATATTCCTGAGGCCATAGAATAGTTAAAAACAAAATGAAAAGCAAAATCCGACACCATTTAATAGGTTTTCACATGTAACATCTGTAGGAAAAAAAGTTGCAATTTTATTATAATCAACTATAAAACTAAAGTGTACAAGCAGAAAATGCACATGTGCAGCAGCTTCACATTACACAAATACGTATTGTTTAGATAGTATTTTTCTCGAACGTAGTATGTTGTTTTTTTCTCAGTATCTTATTGTTTATTTTCAAATTTACTTTAAAAGTTACACACACACACATGAATAAATACAAAAATAAATAACGATACTAGAACGCCGTTTACACAATTTAGACCCGTATTTTATCAGGTTTAAAAAGTCCGCAAAAAAACTTTTCTCCATGTGAAAATTTCTTTGAGGATTCCATATATAGACATCGCGTTGAGAGTAGCCCATAAAATATGACTGGTAGGTTAGGAACTTTTTCGTTGGTGTCGGTCTGACTGTTGTTTTTTTCTCATGACAGGGTATGTTGAGCATTTATACAGACCCACCGACAATGTGATCTTGGCTTACTGTGCTGACAAAATGCCGAGTAAGTATATACTTAAATACTGTTTAAATATCCATTAGTATCCTACAGGACTTGGGATTTATTATATTATAACTGCAATTAATGTATCCTTACCACCTATGCCCTGTTTTATTTTAGTAGTATCTACTTTTTAGAATTTTAAGGCGAGTGTATGGCCTAGATTTTATAACTAAATGTGATACTAAGCTATGGCGTACAGGGGTGGATCCAGAACATTTTGTTGCGTGTGTGTGTGTGTGTGTGTGTGTGCTTGCGTGTGTGTGTGGTTATGAATCAGGATACATTCAACACACACACACACACACACGCACACACACACACACGCACAGAGAGAGAGAGAGAGAGAGAGAGAGAGAGAGAGAGAGAGAGAGAGAGAGAGAGAGAGAGAGAGAGAGAGAGAGAGAGAAAGCGATTCTAACTTCGACCTCAGCAGTATATGTATGTGTTTTGACAACTCTACTCTTTCACCTGGTTGGAGGGGGATCCCTGATGGTTTAATTAACTTGATGATCTGTTTTATATAACAGTCAATGTCATGAGACACACTACCCCACACTACCCCACCACACTACCCCCACACTACCCCACACCACACTACCCCCACACTACCCCACACCACACTACCCCACACTACACTACCCCACACCACACTACCCCACACACACTACCCCACACCACACTACCCCACACCACACTACCCCACACCACACTACCCCCCACACTACCCCACACCACACTACCCCACACTACCCCACACCACACTACCCCACACCACACTACCTCCACACTACCCCACACCACACTACCTCCACACTACCCCACACTACCCCACACCACACTACCTCCACACTACCCCACACCACACTACCCCCACACTACCCCACACCACAATACCCCACACCGGTTACCTAACAATTGGCAAACTTTAAACAATCGTCTCCGCACGCTGTGTAGTGGTAGAGTCGCCGGTTTGTAACCCCACCCGACTGCTTAGCCACCCACGACGGGGGTTCGAGTCCCGTTCGTGGCGAATGACTTAAATTTGGAATGGTCTTCCAGCTGATATGCGGTGCGCCGTTGGTTCTACCCAGACATTTGTCTCAGGTCTTCCTCCACCAAAACAGCTGGAACATAATTGGTCGCTGATATGTAACTCAAAAACAAATCGTCTCAAAAAGCATGTGGAATGTAAATGCTTTAATCGTTTTTAAACTAATTATTCAAACGTCGGTTTAATATTTCATTTCCTGCACTGTATAATTAAAATACGTAATTATCATGTCAATAAATAAAATATTGAAATCTCGTTGGACTGATGCCAGCATAACATATTCTAATGTGTATGCAGATGTAACTTGACACTGGTTATGCGATAGCTGTGGGTGAGTTTTGGGTGAGTTTTGTTAGAGTAACATTCTAGAATGATTTTGTCACCGTTGCAGATATGTCCATTGTGGCAGAAAACCCATCTATGTTTGAGAGCATGATCGATAAACACCAAGAACAAGTGACGAAAGTGTTGCAAATATTTGACCAACTTGCACGCAAACACAATGTAAGAAATTATCTTTAGCATTCAACATCAACTTTAATATCTGTTTCATTGCCAACGTCTCCCTCCCTTTTCTACTCAATGACGTCATCATCAGCATCGCCGCCATCATCAGTATCGGTATAATCATCATAAGCATTTCAATATCCATCACCTTCAGTATCATGTTCATCGTCATCCTTGACATCATTATTATTATCACCACTATATCATCGTCTGTTTAGTGTTCGCTGTACAGTAAGAAAAAGTCCAATACTCACAATAATCATACCCTGATTTCATCTTTGTCTGTTTCTTTCCACATTACCAACTTTGAGACACAATGCCAAAACAACGTTGGGAAAATTGAAATAAGTAATAATTTACCGATCAAAGGATACGCCCACCCATCCCAACCCTTCCTAAAAGCATCTTCTTGAAGCCGACAAATAAGAGAGGGCGATTGAATGGAACATTTGTTTGTTCACATTTTAAATTTCCGACAAATAGCAAAATGTAAAGTCAAGTTTTGATCAGTCGTTTCACATAATTTCAACGTGTTTATGTTTAGGAATAGACCTGTGTGTAGGTCTTCAATTAAGGTACTCTTTGAATTAAAGTAATGGTTCAATGAAAAGTTCATTAAGGTGACGAAACAAACATTACCATCTTCTTTCTTGATATCTACACATTCTATATTTCTCTAACCTAATGTATTATACTCACAAGCGAAAAGGATACACTTAATCATCGACCAAACTGCATGTGATTGGGTATATTATCAAACTTTATGCCTTAAACAGCTCAACGTTTGTCGGACTTGACCCTGACCCGTCGAGGCATTATGAAACTGGCACTTTTGATCGATCAGTTGCAGAAACGAGAGAGTCAATAGAATGAATGACTCATCTTTATATTACCTTATTTCAATAATCTCATGTTTGTCTTCCAGTATTCCTTGGTTAAAAAGAATAATGCGATTTGTTTGTTGGGGTTATCGTCCCAACAACAGTATTTCAGTTATCTTGAGACGGTGTCCACTCGAAGCAGATACAGTGATGCCTTCACTGTGTATAGCATGCCGTGAAGACCTGGCATGATACCACACCTAGTCATATTATTCTGACACCAAGCCAACCAGTCGAGGAACTACCCTTATATTTGCTTGAGCGTTAGCAAGGGAGCTATACCACGACCATTTGTATACGATTTTGGTATGTCAGGGCCCGGGATCGAATCCAGGGCCTCCCGTACCTGGAGCCGACGCTCTACCAAATGCGCTAGCAGGTCCGGTCTAATAAAGTGATTTATTTTAATACTTGATTGCAATACGTTCGTGCATCGCTATGACTGTTCCTAGTTAAAATAGACTAAACTATATTTTAAACTGTATTTCTATATTGCTGCCACTGTTCACAGGCTAAAAAGGCTGAAATTACGGTCGATATTTCAGTTCAATATTATCATGTTTCTTTACCACTGTTCTTTACTGAAAAAGGCTGGAATGCGTGTTGATATTTGATTTCATATTCTCACGTATCTTTACCACTATCCCAAGGATGAATAGACTGTACTATGTAAGTGTTGAATAAAGAAAATGTTATCAAAAGAGGCTGAGACAAATCTAAATCTCGAATCTTGCCGATTGATTTAGATGTGTCGTGCCGCGTGTGATTGACAACATTTTCTTTGTGCAACACCAACCACGTATTCTATTTATCCTACCATCTGTTTTATAAACAAAGGCGTTGTGTAATGTTTAGATCTATTTTGCTTTCTGAAAATGGAATTCGCGCTGGAGTGTTGGTGTTACGTTTTCAAAAGCGCTTAACAAAACAGTAAAATTAATTATATATAATTATATAAAATTTAGTATTCATGAAATACGATAAGCAAGAAACGAGTAAGTTAAAGTTTAGCTTACCTGTAGACAAAGTCACTAAAACTTCATAGCAGATGCATCACCGTATCATCAAACTCAAACCAAACCATGGATGGGTAAGGTATACAGTCTTATGTTTCACAGGGCCATTGAATCGAGTCTCATTTTACACTGCTCACCGCGACCGAAATCGACGACAAACTAATGCAATTTCACATTATATCATCGCACTATCTCAAATCCAAATTTTACATGTACACATTTGCCTTTGTCATATAAATAACCTCAAGTTTTGTTGATTCTAAGCCCGTGTTTACCATAACAAGGTAAAGATAGGAATTGGTAACAGTACTGACAATGAAGAAAATATGAGGTACGCTAGCAAACAATATAAGCTAGCAAACAATATAAGCTAGCAAACAATATAAGCTACGAACAATATAAAAGAACAATGAAATGTTATATGAAAAGTATCAACACCATCAACAGAAAACGCTTAGGAAAATGAATATAAATAACCCTAAAATAAAAGCAAAAATAATTATACACGAAATGCCAACAATACAAGATTTCTTTTATCACTTCAAGTCGAGCAACGCAAACAAATGGACAATTAAACTCGCCTATAACTGAAGAGGAAGTAAGGAAGTGTATACTTAGCTTAAAAATGCCAAGCCGCAAACCCCAATGGCGATATATTTAACGAATGCATAAAAACTACCCAAAATATTATGCCCCCACTCTATGTCGAGCTATTCATCGCTGTCTTTGAAACTGGTCTACTCCCAACTTCATGGCTAGAGGGTTTTATAATACCAATATATAAAAATAAAGGTGACCCTTTTGGACGTAAAGAACTATCGCCCATTAACAATTCTTTGTTGCATTGGAAAAGGATTTACGGCCAAACTTAATAACAAATATAACCGATTTATAGTAGATAATGAAATTTAAACGAAAACCAAGCTGGTTTAAGGAATGTATTGTTCAGACCATATTGATACACTTTATGCACTAACCAAAATATTAAAAAAGAACAAAAGTTATTTTGCACATTCACGGACTTCTCTCAAGCATTTGATAAGGTTTAGGGAGCCGGTCTTTGGCATTAAATTTTTGCAGAACTCAGTAAATAGAAAGTTTTCTAATTGTCTACAATATCTACAAGATATAAATCAAACATATCGTTAAATGATGAATTCTCTGAAACATCCATCTCAGCAATGGGACTGACAAGGAGAAAACCTGTCGCCAATACTAATCTAATTTTTTCTAAACGATAAACAAATGTACTTACATGTGCTTGGTGCAGTTGGTGTAGAGTTCGGTCATTATGGCTTAAAATTTTAGTCCTTCTCTATGTAGACGCCACCGTCGTTATAGGCAACTTACAACACAGTTTAAACATTTTCCACGAATACTGCTGCAAGTGACATCTTCAGCTTAACCCAAGAAAAACAAAAGTTATTATTTTGGGGGCAAACTCAGAAACTTCACTTTAATATTGGCACACAAAGCACTAGAATGCACTGATCACTGACACTACCTTGGCATCATCTTTTCTAGTAATGGTTCCTTCCTTCCATGCACATATCGCAACAGGCAAACAAAGCACTATATTTTCTGTTCACACGGTCAAATAATGCCGACCACCCAACAGACTTACTTCTAAAACTGTTTGACCATACTATTTTTTCTATCTTAATATTTGGTTTCGAAAATCTAGAATTAGTAGAGACAGTGCACAAATATTTCCTCCGTAGAATAACATACACATAAATCCACTCAAATGGAATTCTTGTATGGCGAACTTGGAATTTATCCCATATCCATTACAGGTCAAAGTCGCATGGTGTCTTTCTGGTTACTTCTTAAATCTGGAAATGGAAACAAAATAAGATATAATGTAAACATGTATATGCTCTCAAATAGTAATTATAAATTTAAATGTATAGACAAAATTAAAAACAGTCTTATCTCCATTACCAGACCTCTGGTTAAATCAAGAACATACCCGACAGAATAAGTTAGGCAAAGTAATTCAACAAACCCCAGTCGAACAGTACATGCAAAACTGGCATAGTAGTTTACAATTGTCAAGACAATTTATGATCTATAATGGTTTTAAAAATACAATAGAAATTGAGAATAACAGACACCAACTTAACCGTGTGTTCGAATTCTGTGTAACATGTTCTATGAATACTTTTATGAACTTACTATTATTTTTATTTTCTTTTATTTAATTCATTCCTCAGTCTAGAGTATACACATATTTACACCTTGATACATACAAGAAAATAATCTACTTACCTTTTCACCTGTTCACTCGATAGCCAAAGGTAACTATGCTGGAATGAGCCATGAGTCCACGTGCACCTCATGTTTTTCTCTCTCTCCAGTCAAACCCGAAGCGGCCTCCACACGAACTGCACTGTGACACACTCCTCAATCAGAGAGTGCAATCTCACTTCGAGAATTAAATGTAACCCCCATTGACTCTCTTACTCCTGTAACAGATAACATGCTTACGAATCGAGCCAGTTAACTGTCACAGTTACCGAATTCCCTAAAACCATCTCTCTCTCTCTCTCTCTCTCTCTCTCTCTCTCTCTTTCTCTGTTTCTCTCTTTCCACTCTCTCTGCCCTCTCTCTCGTGTAATAAATTTGCTGTGAATTACTGGCGAATTCAGTAGATCTGTATAATTGTCGAATATTATTACAATGTCCACTTGGTAATCCTAGCGTTTCCGGTTTCAAATATTGGCAAGGCAGCTAATTAACGGTGTATACATGTACCTATGTTTTAAGGTAACGCTACCTTAAGATATTATTGTAATTTATTTTTTGCTATTGCTTTTTGTTCTGTAAGAGTGTACCGATGCTTTATCTCCCTCCACCTCTCTCTCTCTCTCTCTCTCTCTCTCTCTCTCTTTCTCAAAATCACTTACACTCATGGTATTCTCTTTTCCAAAGCCACGCACTGTTAATTTGTTATTCCCATTCTGTATTATCCAATTAAATGGAAACGTTCATGTTTAATGTTTCATGTTTGTATATACAATTCTCCATGTTTTATACTCTGTATAACTGGAATAAAATAAAGATTTGTTCGGTTCTGTTCTGTTCAAACTGACGCATAAATGACGTGTATTTTTCGAAGAAATTTACGTTACCACTTGTAACGTCATATGACGTCAAATTAGAGATTTAAAGAGATTTAAATATTTCTAAACTATTTTATATTTAACACAAGCTGAACATTGCGTCCCATACAATTTTAAAATGTGTACGATTTGACGACGTTTAGAAGTGCGGCGTGGAATTTATGCATATAAAAGTAGCCTGTCCGAATGGGCGTCATAGGTTTATCACACTGGTGTTTGATAAAGTAAATGTTATCACTGGGTTTTTATAAAATGTCTGCGGGGACGGCAGGATAACAATACTCTTACGATTCTTTACCAATATTTCCAGATCAAGCACACCTCGGAGCGGCTGGACGGATCACCTGGCGAAGCCATCATCAAGGCTTCTGCGAAGCATAACTGTCACGTGATTTTGGCCGGAAGTCGAGGCCTTGGCACCATCAGGCGGACCATTCTGGGCAGTGTCAGCGACTACATCCTCCACCACTCCAAGGTCCCGGTCCTGGTGTGCAAACACGCAGACTAGCTAGAAGCTAACAGTCACATGATTACATTGAAGAATACGATGCTTGAAGCCACGTTCAGTAAGGAGATTCAGTTGATGTTCAAGAGGATTAAAAGTTATATGTCAATTATGAAGAGGGTTATCTGACTGGAGAATAAACCAATCTTTACTGTATGATAGTGTTTTTCAATGGACTGGTTAAAACAAATAACACAGTCAAGTAAAACACGATATGCCTTAAACCATGGAGTAATTATTATGAATGTTGTTGTTGTTTTTCTCTCATCGCATCGACACGACACAAAGCGTACAATTCAGGCCTACGTTAACGGGCGTCCGGGCGTAAATTACGTCTAGAAATTATCAACGTACGCCGAGATTAATTTTTTAATTTACCGCCAATGAACAATTATTTTACAAATCCTTATTTTTTTCAAAAGTGAAACAGTATCTCACAGTTCCTACATTCAACGGGAAATAAACAGAGTAAATGAGCTTATCAATATATCACATTAAGAAAATTAATTCAAACTAATTTACTGAAAAAAAAATCGCGTCAAAAATGAAAAGTGTTTTTAAAAAAATGGCCTAAAAATTAACTTTAGCCCGAGGAAAACGACATCTATGCTCGATTAAAAAATTAAAAAGATACAATAAAAACCACTTCAGAGCAATTTAAAGCGAAGGCACAGAAAAATGTTGCAGCTGAGAGGTGTTGATTTGCAGACGTTATCAAACATGTCAAGTTAAACATCGTTATATAAAACATTACATATCCAAATTATTCTATGGATGTTTCAATAATCAAAAGTGTACTATTTCACATATTCATTATGTAGTTAACATTTATTGAAATAAAAGTCTAAGAGCATACAAGCGTACAAAGTGTAATTTTAAACAAAGTAAATATCCTTATTAGTATCAGACAAGTTTTAGGTAAAAACAGAACTTAATAAAGTGAACTAAGTAGAAGCAAACTGAGCACTAAAATATGATTGCTTCAACATTTAGTCATCATAAATTAGAATTATAACGGCAGCTAAAGAAATAGTCATCTACATTTTTCCACTTCTTACAAACTCACCAATAAGCTTTCGTGGGCTTAAAACCCATTATCATTAGTCACACTAACCAATAAAGTAATGTTTTTCTTTCTATAAGCACTATTTTGCAACAAGTTATCAAATGGTTTTCACACCTGACTGGTTAACTGTCAAGTAGACACCGGATAAGCACCTATAAAAATGTCAAGCATGATTCCATAGTAAAGAACACAAATATGAGTGTGATACTTCTCAAGTAGCCATCAGGCGGTGCTCAGCGGAGGTTATCACAGCCTGAAGGGGCAAATTTGAATTACCTTTACTCAGAGGTGGTGTTGCTCAGGGGTTAGAATACAATGAAAACTTATGGGGAATAAAATGTTGCTGCTTAGAGGTCGTTGCTGCTCAGAGGTGCCTTTTTGGAGAAGTTTTACTCTACTTAAATTACCAACCAAACAGAATAAGAAGCCACAGATGGTTATATCGATTCTGATTTTTATGTTTAAAAATGTTTAAACTCTAATTTTCAGAAAGGTAAAGGCTGCATAGGCGCGTATGATATACTGCTACAAGACAGAAACCTCAAGCAATACCTTAAATTTTAACAGCTTCCAATTAAACTACACTCCTAACCTTGTAAATGTTGCTAAGACACTTTTTTCCAAATACTTAGCAACATGATTCAAATGGGTACACTGCAAGATAATTAAGAGCAAAGTAACAACTTCGGAAAAGTGGAAAATAAAACCATATATTCCCGGAGCTGTTAAAATTTGTTAAATCACACTAAAACTGTTCTATTAATGTTAACCTACATGTTCATTCTGAAAAAGTTCAATAAAATCTGCAAGAGTAAACGTCTTGGTACATTTTACTGAAAATGCTTTAAACAATATGGTTACATTCCTATAAAGCTAAATGCAATAACACATCCCAGAATGTTAAATCTACCTTTCAATTTTATTGGAAATTGGTGGCTTAGAGTGGTAACGCATTCATCGCCAAGATTTGTCAAGTTTTGGACCCTTTCCTGACAGTTAGTCTTATCAGCTACCTTTGTACATCTTGTCTTTAACAGCAGCAGACAACCATCAACGAATCTGTGCACACGCGGTTGTAGTATTCGAAAAGTGGTGCATTATTTATTTCGATGAGTTGACTGGTGGTACAGGGAGTTTCTATCAAAGAGAGTCGCTATGATATTTTTTCCAGGTTAAGCTAGCGTCACCATTTCTAAGTTTGACAAAGGCGAGGTTAGACACTGCGTCGGAGAAAAGAACCTACAGAAAAAAAACTCTTAAAGGCACCTCGGACAAGCAACCACCTCTTAGCAGCAACACTTTTATTCCCCCATAAATTTTCATTGCATTTTAACCTCTGAGCATCACCACCTCTTAGTAAGGTAAATGGTCATACAAATATGTTCCCTGATGCTGTTATATAGGCTATACTACAAGGTTTGTAATATTTACCTTTATTATTAAATAATAATTTACAGCTCCATTCTGTATATATAGTTAAGCATGAAAGTAAAATGATGGCCAGAAAGTCCATTAGTGATTTATTAAATAGAACGACTGTCAAGATCAGTATTATCATGTATGTCCTTGATAAAACTATGTTCTTCTGAAAAGACCATATTGTACGATGATAGATCTTGTGTTGTTGGATCCAAATTAACAAAATTAACGAACTAAGCCAAAAAAAATCTAAGGTTTGTCACTTAAAACGATGTCCAAACATTGCTACAAGTGCCCGACTGTCAGCCTAAAACGCTTAATTTACATACTCTTCTAACTTGTTTAGTTTTTAACCTTATATATTTAAGCACGATAAACAGCTGGCTCCCACAATATATCTATATGTGTATGCAAGATAACGAGTGACCCTTGCTATTATTGTTCTCTATAGACAATGCACGCACTTCCATTATTTTCGATAAGACCATCTTATATATCCAGGTGCACTGACCCACTAGACCGCACACAAGACCAATTCTTTTTCACAGAAGCAGTGCTTGGAAAACTCTGGTACGTTTTCCACGTGTTTTTTTAGTTTTGTTTGTTTTTTACCTATGTAATCTCTTTAAAAACGTTTAACTGAACATACATACGACCTTTAATAAATAATAATTCACTTAAAAATGTTATTCTCTATTCACTGTGGCAATTACTTTGTAATAAAAATTTTACAGTTGAAATCCTTAAAGACAAATCGTTTACTTTCCTCCTATTCCGCGACATAATAGCACTGATCAACTTAAGGCATTGCTGAGGTACTTTACTGCAGTATTGAAATAATTAATACATACTTGTCCATATTCTATTTGTATGTCATATGCACTCAAAATAAAAGAAAGGGAATCCTTTTGCGATACTGAGCAACAAAACGCGCACGGATATACATTTATTAAGCTCTCCCGATTGCGCTACCAGATCCGGCTGGTGTTATTCGCTTAACCTGCATATGTTTACAAATTTAATAGCATAAACAAATAAAACTTGTTCAAACATGGTTATGACAAAATGTTCACATGTTACATGATTTAGTACTCTACAAAGCATGTGCATAATTTGGGCGCCTGAATACAGGCGGCGCTGTCCTCAAGTAACCAATACAGATATAAAGTTTCTTAAATTGAACAGAATCTTCTTTCTAAATCAAAAGCAGAAGCGAATACTTAATGATACAAAAGGTTATTGGGTTTTCTTCGTATACCATGACATTATAAACAATAAAAAATGATAACTGATATTTAATTTTAAGTTATGAATATGAAAAAATGACAAGGAAGCATGAGTATTGCAAAATATAAAAAAAATTCAAAAATGCATATACACATATTTACATGGCAGTAATATGTAAAAATTACAAAGAACTGAGGCGAGATATTACATAAGACATAGTAAACTAAACAGTAACCATTAAAGAAACTAAGAAACTGTTACAGAAACCTTTACAGCAGACGAAGTGCTAAAATATTTCAGAAGATCGTATCCATCCTGTGTACACTATTATGTTATGTTGTCTCTTACTCCAATAAACTTTGGCCATATTGTTTATATTTAAACAGTGTATGTGACGCTATATAGTACTTATACACGGCGTTTTTTCTTTAGGCTAATAATTTACAATTATACACCTTTAACGTTCAAGTATTAACTCATTCAGTTTACATTTCATTACACAAATTGAAAGCACTAATTATTACAATGCCCTCTTTTGATTATATTTATTGTGTTACCATTGTTTAAACTTATTATTTCAGACGTTAACATGTGTTTGGGGTAAAAGGTTCAAACATGGTATATTGTCCCAAATATTTATAGACCGTAACGTTGACTTTGTAAATAAAATAAAAGAGAAAAACAACAAAAAAACATAATCCTTATGATACATTGTCGTTTTATTATTTGATAATTTTGATATATTACACGCACATTCATGTAAAATATTCTCACATAATTCCCCCGGAACAGGAATATATATATATATATATATATATATATATATATATATATATATATATATATATATATATATATATATATAACAAACACTGAAAAAACGGCGCTTTTTTACAGACTAGCCTACAGCTTCAACGAGAATGTTTTGGCTTCTACTCCTGTTTATAAATACTGGTAAGTACGATAATACATACTTGTGTCATTGACACCAGTATAATTTTCAATATATAATTATTTAGTAGAAAAAAAAAACATATGGTAAAAGTCAATGGAATTATCGCGTATTGTAACTTTGTACTTTTCGTCGCTTTTCGCACAATCCTAATATGAAATTGTCGTATTGTTCTGGTGAAACTGGAGTCGAAAGAGGTGATAGTCCTTTTAGAAAAAATACATTAACGATGATAAAACTCATTATAGAAGTCTTATAATATCTACAGGAAACGTTTTATCATTATTGAGGTTAAAGACACTGGACGTCGGTGTGCAATTGGCAACCGTGCCGTACATATTGGAACTAATCAGCCAAGCCCCAGTAATCTCAGTAGTGAGCTAGGGTCATAAGAATTACAAAATTTAGTTAGTACCTGCTGTTGGCAGCTCTGTATGCTCATCTGCATCAAGTGTGACACAGTCCGACACATTAATGTTTTTATTCCCCATCCCTTCCATGACCGTCCAAAATACATTAAGCACACTTATTGCTTTATGAATTGTCATAATCCAGCATTGTCTTGGGTTGGATCTAATGAAGGTCATTGCCTTTTAACACAATCATACATGGACCTAATTGATAGAGATGAAAATATGCAAGATAGCAATAAAAACATTAGATGTCTAGATGGATGGTTGTCGTCAATGACGCAGTGGTGACGGTGTGGTTGTTGATACGATTACTAGCGTGTAGACAATTTTAACAACCCATTAAGGAGATCTGGAAAAGTAGTTGGCTTTCTCAAAGGAAACGCCGCTGAACTGTTAGTGAAGCTTGAAGGTAGCTTATCAAAAAAAAAGCAGAACACTTACTTCAGACTTTTGTATTCCAAAGAAGCTATATAGCCTCGTTAAAAATGGTTGCAGCATTCGGTTTCGAGGTGGAATTATTGTATTATTTAGTAAGTTGTACCGATTGGCTCTAAAACACAACGACCAAGTTTGTGTTAAGTTTTTGAAGCTAGTCAATTGGATTGTCGCAAATGCAATCAGTTAGTGATTCAGGGTAAAACAAAATAAAAGTCAAACTGATCTAAACAACATACAGACTAAGGATCACGTTGAACGGAAAATAGTCTTAAAATAAAAGGTCAAATTGTCGTGTACCCGTCAATAAAGTCTGTAATTCAGGATCATTTCTCGACTGACTAAAACTCTACTCGATCGCATACCAATTGTTGCAGACCGTTTCACTAGGGACCCTGGTCGTCATGAAAAAAACAACAACAGCTGAGCCAGGCGTCTCATACAGCTTGGTCGACCTTGATCGGCAATGGAACCGTATAGTTGTAAGATACAGCATTAAATGCTGCTACTATCTCCATCATCAGGTGGATGCCATATTCATCGGACGTTTCGGCACTAACCCACAACGTCCTCCTATGGTGTGCCGACCGGAGTTGATCAGATTCCGGCCTGGAGATAGTATGCTTCAGCTACTCTGTCTCGTCTGCCAAATTTTGGGGGCTGACTACTTCTCTGCACTGTGGCCTCCAAACCCACTGTTCCTCCCTTTTTCTCCAAATCCACAGTGAGGCGCCTTCTGTTTCTCGGGCAATAGCCAATACGGCTCTCTTCCGGGATTGTCCAGTAATCCCAAGTCGGCTGAAAGTGCGCCACAGTGACTGGGCTGGAAATCCTCTGCAGCCTACCTTCACTGGAAAACACCCTGCCTTCCAACCTCTTTCAACACAACTCTCTGTGAGGGCCTGATACTTTGTGAGTTTTCTTTCGAAGCTCTCCTCAATTCTCCCTTCCCATGGTACTGTCAGTTCAACCAAGGCTACTTGTTTGGTTGAAAGTGACCACATAACCATGTCTGGTCTCAGGTTGATCACGGTGATCTCTTGTGGAAATTTGCGTTGGCTCTTCAGGTCTACCTCCAGTTTCCAGTCACTGGCAGTGCCTAGGATTGCAATCGCACTTTTTGCTCCTTTGCCCTCTTGTCCTGCTTTGACAAAGGAAATGAGTGAAGGGCTTTGCTGACTGTCTTCTGTGCATGTCTTGCCTGGTCTTGGCGTTCTGCTCTGGATGACAGTACCTTGTCGTGGCGCCATCTGTACCTGCCATCTGACAAGGCTGTCCTGACTGCACGAACTCAGCACATGCTCCAGGTTCGCTGGGCAGCCACAGAGTTTGCAGTCAATAATTGTCAATATTCCGTTAAAACATTTCTTAAAAGTGCGTGTATTAAAACTCTACGATATTACGATAAACCTTTTAGAGACCTTTAATTAATTCATAAGACTAAAATATTATAGTAAATGTCATTCGGTTTCTTGTTACAGCTGCAGGGCGACTAGACCCGGTGGCCTTTACTCTGGGCCAGGACAGCCACTTTGTTGTCTCGGATTCGAGCACGGTCCCTTTTAGCAAGGTAAGGTATCATTGCCCAAAAGTTAAACAATCACGCACGAATTGTATGTATAATCATGATCATCATGAAGATCATTACGCTCATGATGTTTTCCTTTTTACATTCTTCAGGTCATCACTGTTCACAACATCGGAAATGACCTACACAATGGCACGTTTACATGCTCCTGTCCAGGAGTGTACACGCTGCAAGTCTATTCTTTGACACAAGCAGACTCGAGTTTATTCCTTGATCTGTATAAAAATTCAGAAGTGATATTTTCACTTTGGGGTCACACTGCGGCGGATTTCGCAGCAGTCGGAAATGCAGCCATTTTGGAACTTCAAACTGGCGACACGGTCAGGGTTGTTTCACGGAATCATCAGACGGTGAATCTTTATGGAAATACTGGACAAATATACACCACTTTCACGGTCATCCAGTTGACTTCCTTCCAACAAGGTCGATAGTAAATCTTTCATGCATTTAGACAACTTCATGAATGAGAAAATAACAATATTATTGTTACTGTTGTCATATTGTTGAGTGTTTTATAAGACCTATGCAAAAAGGTTCGTACAACAATTGTAGGTTATAAAAGGTCCTCTTGTTTCTTGATAACAAAGCAAAGCCTACAGTGAGACGTAACTGGAGAGTGCATGTTGCTGGTGTTGTTTTTTCATATTCAGACATTGACCAAAATCACAGCCTTTATTTTAATTATGTTCGACACTATATGCTCTTAAGTACATTGTGTATTTAAAACCTCTGTTTTAAGAACCTTCTCTTGGGACAAATATGCGAAATATGATTTTAGTTTGAACCTATTTATTTATAGTCGATTGTTAAACCAGTTCTTTTAAACTAACATTAAGCCCTCTCGACTGCCCAATTTCTGGGTAGAACCAGGAGTGTAGTAAATAGTCTTGCTCAAGGACTGAGACTACGTGGTCAGTTTCTGGTTTCGAACCGGGGCCCTCCGGTTCTGAGTCCAACGTCTTAACCCCTAGACTAAAACGCCCACTGGAAAACTATTGTTTATTGTTGCAGTTGAATCTGAGAAAACTCTAGCATCGTTTTCTGTAAGCTTGACCCACGACCAGATTGTCACAGCAGGGAAGTCAGTGGTGTACAATAAGGTTATTCTCGATACAGCTCAAGGCTATAACAAAATTACCGGAGTTTACACTGCACCGTCGGCCGGGATCTACATATTCCATTTCTTCAGGTAGATTATTCTTATTGGTCAACTGACTGAACGAGTTCCACCACGGACTTACTAGTCATGGGGTCTACTCATACAAACTTTGATAAACACTACCAAACGCAACAAAAAAAGCCAAATGTCCAAAAATATCAATTTCGTTGATAAAAAGTATAGCCTCATTGTTAGAAAGCAAAGGAAACGTGTGACAAAATAGGGTTAAGATTGGATACTTATGAACGAAGGGAAGACTTGATTGTTCTTTTTGTTGATCTTCCTAACAGGCAAATGACCCAAAATCTAGTAATTGTATTAACCGTTTCGGGGTCGAAGAACTTTGAAGAAAAGATACTACGTACTATTATAATTTCTCGATGTAAGCGGTCAAAGTAATCAAGAGGCCGAGTGCAGACATTTGGATTACTTTTTTGTTGGGATGGCAAAATTCACGCATTGAAGCATTCGAATGTTCGGATCCTTTTTTATCCGAAAGTTCGAACATTCGGAACAATTTTACAAATCCTACAAAACAAAGGTAAACTTATATTGTTAACGTAAATGTAAAGCGTGCAAACGGTTTTAGCATTAAGAGCTAAGTGTTTCATTTTTTGTATTATATCTTATTTAAAAAAAACTTCGACATCATCGATATTGATCTTTTTCAGTCTTGCCACAAGAAACCATAGTTTATCACAACACCTTTGGCACAACGACGACTTGGTGTGCTCTATTTTTGCCATGATCGACAACGACTTTGGTGATGCCGGAAATACCGCTATTTTGCATCTGCGCGCAGAGGATCAGGTCACGGTTAAAGCGCGGTCAGAAAACCATATTTCTGGACAACCATATGAAATTGAGTCAACATTTTCAGGATCTCAACTTATGACGGAAGACGACTTGTCTTCTGCAGGTTTTCTATTTTACTGTTCTCACAATATCAAATGAAAAGTTAAATGTTTTAAGTATATCAAATATATTTAAGTAGAGCATAAGACTAACTAGCTTATTGGGACAGAAAATTAACGTTAGCTTGGCTGTTGTGAATCAGTCACGGTTATACTATAAAGGCAATCATTATCATACTTAGATTTTAAAATTTGCAACCAATATGTTGCCTCCTAGATTTGATTTTCAAAATATCCAACCAATAAAACACACCCTCTGTTTGAGTTGTTTGTATACATTAAATGACTATTACACAACCGCTGGGTGGCAAGAATGGTCTTCAAGATGAACCACGGTCAGTAGCTCTATTCAGAAACACGTCTTCTTCCATCACTAGTTTAAAACTGACAGAATGACCATTAAACTATGGCCGAGGTAATACAAATGTCAGCACAGAGAAAGATCTGTAGAATCCGATTGTTCATTTTTATAATATTTGACGTCTTACCGACAAGATAATCAAGAATAATACAGAATCAAGTTTAAAAGTTGAATTATATATCGGTCTTATTAGTGTAAGCGCATTTTTGGTACAGCAACAAGATAACTATTAATCCATTTGTCAATTGTTTTAGCTGTCGCAAAACACGACTTTGCCTTCTCTGCTGGCCTGTCTTCTAGTACTAAGTTTACTGACGACAACATGATTATATTTAATCGCATCTTCATCAATCTGAAGCACGCATACGACCCTCACACCGGCGAGTACACTGTCCCAGTTTCCGGCTTGTATGTGTTCAACTACCATGCCTTAGCAGTTCAAGGCAACAGGGTTTGGCTCGATCTGTTTCACAACTACAAGTAAGTTGAACTATCAAAACTATACATTATGGATCACGACTTCAAGTAATAGCAAAGCTTAATAGAAAGTTCGAAAGGAATAACGGTCTCACTTTTAACACAGTAAACGTTCAAACAAAAGATACAAGCAAACGGAATTTCCTTATCACTTTATCCACTCAAACATGTACCGCGCAGTAATTGTTGTGACTTGATCTTAACTACAGGTACCTGTCAGTAGGGAGGGGATTGTTGCTTGATCTAAAAGCAAGAAATACATTAAGAAAAAAGATATGCGGCGTTGTTTACCTGAACTACAATTAAATTGAAATAATGCGTTGGCTCAATCTGGCACCACAAATAAGTGGAAATAGTGATGTAAATTGATCTGTACCACAATGATGATTGGAAACGTCTCTTTGGCTTAAGACGTCTTAGTCCTAAGATGAACACATACATCGAAGCACCATTCGCTTAAACCAATTTTGGTAACATTTTTGGGCATTGATGCTTGCGAAAGCGTCCAAAGTAATGAGAAAGTTGCATTTCGGCTTGACACTGCATGACCTTAATTACTCACGGCCAATCCTTATGCCTAGAAAAAAGTAGTGTGAGTACAAAAACAAAAACAATATTGTAAGCTGTAAGGGTCTAGACGCCTCAAATGTGTCAAGGTATGCTTTCAAATATTATCATTAATGTTTAAATTAGTTAAACCAGATGTGTGATTATATTGTTTATACAGATACAGTTAAAATAGCGATTTATAAATAAACAGCACCGCGCACGAATATCGCTCAGTAAGTGGAGGAACGTAGTGAAAGGGTGGGGGTAAAATATTAAAAGAACGAGTGTTTCACCGCCAATGCATGATTTACTATGCGGAATTATTTGCGATATGCCTCCTGGGCTCTCAATGCTCTCTGCAGCTCTTTACCAAGTTAAGACAGAGCTTATTTAAATCTTCTATGGTCCATCTGTGGTAACTCATATGTATTAGCTCAAAGCATCTCACTCTTAAATTACCATACGTGTTTGGAAAAGAAATGCGATTGATAATCAGATCACAGGTGTGTTGTGTCGACTAAATAAATAACAGGGAGTTAATTTTGATTTACGAAAATTTGGGTTGCGTCCGGTAGAAATTACAACCATTTTGAACTAAGTGTATTTTGGTCGCGTCCGATAGCAATAATGTCCATTTATTTTAGACATAATTTTAGTCAAAATGCAAGCACATAGTAGGTATTACATGTTTAATATATAAATTCCTATTATCAGATGTAATTGGCTGTGCTGTGTAATTTATATGTTAAGAAAGGGTATTTTTTGCAGGTGATGACTTGTCTACTTTCCAGTGAGTTTTGCAATTCATCACGAAATAACGCATGCTTTTATCGCTTGCATGGTTAAACGCACACCGCCCCAACCAACAGCGAGTTCATTGAAAATATAATAGAACTTGATCATCCAGGACTCCAAAAATGCGGCAGGTTTAAACATTTTTTAAATAGCAATTTGGAGTTGTTGTTTTTTTAAATTAAAATGAGACTTACAATTCTAAGGAAAAATGTACTTTTTTACCACAACATATTTCACAATGCATAAAAAGATAGGTTTGGGCAAATCAAGCTGAATGTAATCTCTATTCTAGGCACATTAAAATGCATCCAGCTATGTCATTCTTGAAGACAATTAGGGAATGTAGGGTGGCTCTTTATCACAATTGCCCCTAATTCAACACCTTTTGCAAGGGTCAGGGGTTTTAGAACCACCCCTGGATGGCAGTACGGTTTATGTGGCAGTCATCGTTTTATGGGTAGTGGCCGCAGAAGTGTCCAGATGACAAAGAGATTTTGGGCGACTAACATAACTATATCAAGGAAAACCATGATAGCTTTAACACCTGCAAGGCTTGGGCTAAAGCGGGCAAGACCAATTATAAAATTAAGCCAGGATGTATTTTATCCGTAATTGGTTAACCGAATGTTCATTACCACAAACACACACACAAAACTAGGGCGACAAACATAATTATGTCGATGTGACACCTACAAGGCCTGTATAAACTGGCACAACCAATTATAAAATTATATCAATTCAATTCAATATAAAATTATATCAGTATGTGAGCGACGTATGTTACACATGTTAACTGAATGTGCATTAATAGCCCTCTTTTTTTACAGATATGTGAACTCTTTGTACAGTCACACGCCCTTACATCATGCCACCGCCGGCAACGCTGCCGTCATCGAAGCCGACGTTGGGGACGTCATTTTCGTCCGTTCCCGTGTCACAAACTACTTAGGCGGCTGGGCAGATGAGGTTTATTGCACATTTTCTGGCTATTTATTGGAACCCGCCCACCAGGCCGTTGTGATTGGCTAGTTCAGACCGGATGCGAATACTTAAATACAGTGACCTTGGTCTAGTTCAACATTTCAAATAAATCTTTCGACAACTCCAGTACAGTAAATGTGCATTTACATGTAGAAAACCGTTTTACAGATTGTGTCCTTATTCGACTCGACTTTAATTCAAATAAACTGATGAGCACAGTCCAATAACCGTCAAAATGATAACATTCATTTTGTTGAAAGCTGTTTGTAAACTGTGCAAATCGCAAAAGTCTAACATAACTACATAGATATGCAGCTTGGTACAGTGGTGGTCTGGCATATAAAAACTCCCAGGCTGGTATCTCACAGAAAAACATGTATTTTTATAATACATTTTCACTCTTTCTTGCATTTTTACTTGCGTTGTAAAGCCCATACTTTTGGACTAAAACAGTTATTTATAATTATTTATAATTAACATACTATTTTACTCGCTATTTGGCTAGTGTAGATTGGAGTACACTATTTCTGCCATTTTAAGCTCAACAGCTGAGAAAAAATCTAATGCGTGCATGCTACAATTTATGGCATGTTTATACATTAATCATGAACTGTACACTGTTTGAGTCCAGCGGGACACACTCATTTTAACTGATATAAGAACAGATTGTCTAGTTCAACGTTGCCCCTACTTTAGACTGTGGCTAAGTCACTATTATGACAGGAAACAAACATACCATTAAACTACTATTTATATTTTTAAATTTTAATACTTTTTATATTATATAGTACTTACTGTGTGTCATCGATACATTTAATGTACAAAAGTCAGCTTAAAACAAATATGACATGATTAATGGAATTCACATAAAACATGTTTAATTAAGTTAAATATAAACAGTGTGTCACTTTCTTAGTGCTGTAATGGATCATGTGAAAAAAACAAATGGGACATAACACCGCCATGATTAATGTTAGAGTAACATGCCCTTTAAAAATGGACGTTCAAACAAGAATTCAAGAACAAGAAGTTTAAAGTAAATATCTTTGACTTTCGGGAAATGACCCTTAGCAAGAAAGGTTAATCACCCTTAACGCCGACACCAACAGCATCATCGACAGGAGGGTTATGATCATTTTTAAATGGAAAGTGGAAAATTGACGTTCGGGAGTCATGGTTCTTGCAAGCAGTGTTGTAATTATTAGCAAGTGTCTATAACGACATATATACAACTATGTCAATGCCAATTATAATAACTTTTTACAGATAAATAGTTGTACATCCTATTCTTGTGAAGATTGATGTAATGTCAAATGTGCGTCAAATAATACACGTCAAAATCCTGATAGGATTAATTAAATGACAACATAGATTACATTCATGTGGATGTTTTTAAGACCGCAACGTGCTATTTTTTTTAATTATCTTTATGAAATAAAAATGTGACACCTATGTTTTCGGTTACGTCATAATAACTCCCACAATTCGTCTGCATGCGAGATAACAAGTTGCATTAACTGTTTTCCATGGACCTGAACAATACGCCAACTGTTGTTCTTCTCGCTGATAAGACAGACTTATACCTAGTGACCTTGACCTATTGAGGCCTCAGACAAGATAAACCAAACATTCTTAATAGAAAAAAAAAAAACTGGATGGAAAACTCTGGTACGTTTTTCTTGTTTTTGTATTAAAGTAGTGGTAGTGTTGTTGTATATTTAATGGTGATGAGAGTTTGAACTGAGAGGGTCACACCGGGTCTATGTATATATTTCCAAATATTTACAGATGTCAAACGTTTACTATAAACATATTTAGCAGAATTCTAATGCGAGAATGTAGTTTTATTATTAAGTTTTGTTGATATTTTACAGATTCATACAAAAATCAAATATTCACCAGATTTCAGAGGAGTACGAGTAAGATTAAGTCCGATTGAAGATTTCCCAGAAGTACGAGTAAGATTAAGTCCGATTGAAGATTTCCCAGGAGTACGAGTAAGATTAAGTCCGATTGAAGATTTCCCAGGAGTACGAGTAAGATTAAGTCCGATTGAAGATTTCCCAGGAGTATGAGTAAGATTAAGTCTGATTTAAAGTAAAAAAATACATCACATGAACCTTCATAACATTTTCTGCTTATGCATAACAAGTATTAATCATGTACTAAATATACTCACTATTTTGAATCTGCTATTCCAGACATTCTCAACGAATTAATTAACCAGTATTCTTATACATAAGTATAAAGTGTACTGGGACACAAACCCTCGCGGTTAAGCTAGAACTCGAAAATATAGTGCACAATCAAAACAATCTAAAAGTGAAAGTGTAAACAACATGGGAACGGTAAGGCGATAAAGTGACACTTTTGGTGCTTTGAAAAAATACATTGCCAATTTGTGCGATGTTGTAGCAGAAATGTTTTGTTGGTGTTGTTGTTTTATCAAGGATTTCTTTTTTATAACCATTATTATGTGTAAGCAGTATACGAGAATGTAAGAAAAATTTCAACCCGTATTAAAATCTGAACTAGCACTAAATAAATGAACAAATTTGGTGTACGAAATAAATCAATAGGTTAAATTAACTAGTCGGGCTTCTACATTTATTCTGGGTTTTACAGAAAGAACAAAAAGATTACAGATCATCACTTCCGATCATGTTTATATTTGGAGAAATTCATATGAGTTGTTTTGCAACAATTACCATGGCAAATACAAAAAGATACTGTAACGTGCAGAGAAAACAAGGAACAGGCAGAACCCTGGTTCACAACCAATTTAGCTTTCACACCAAATGTAAAATATACCATATGCCATAAATGATTTGCCCTTTTTTCCTGATGATAAAGGATACTACGACTTTACACACCACGGTTGTCCATCATGCAGGCCGGACTAATGAAACTGGAAAGCTTGCAAGGTTGGTATAGCAAAATGTGTGAAGTTGGCCAGGTTGAAATAGTATTTGTGAATTTGGCAAAGTGATAATAGACAAGGGTGTTAAGTTGCGAAAGTAGGAACAGGAAAACGTGTGAAGTTGGAAAAGTGAAAATAGACAAGGGTGTGAAGTTGCGAAAGCGGGAACAGGAAAATGTGTGAGTTGGAAAAGTGAGAATAAACAAGGGTGTGAAGTTGCGAAAGCGGGAACAGGAAAATGTGTGAAGTTGGCAAAGTGAGAACAGACAAGAGTGGGAAGTTGCGAAAGTGGGAACAGGAAAATGTAGGAAGTTAGAAAATGAAAATAGACAAGGGTGTGAAGTTGCAAAAGCGAGAACAGGAAAATGTGTGAAGTTGGCAAAGTGATAATAGACAGAGGTGGGAAGTTGGTAAATAGAGAAAAGACGGTGGGGGCTTAGATTTTATTGCCATATCGGTAAATGTTACAATATGGTAATGTGTAATGAAGACCTGGTACCGAACTTTTTATTTTGCAGTCAAGTCTACAATGTCAGCGACAATGCTTTTGCTCCTAATCCTATTTTCGAATACTGGTGAGTACGCAGACACACGTTTGTTTTATTGTCACCAGTACAATTATTAATATGAGAACATTTAGTTGCTGAGTGAAAAAAAATCAACAAGAGAAACATGGTAACAGTTATTAAAAATTAAAACTTCTAATTTTCACTGTTTGCACGATTATTACCCAATCTATGTCATGGTCGTGTAGTTGTGGTTAAACTGGGCTCGAAGGAGAAAAGGTGATATCTCTTCTTAAGAAAAAAAAACATTTAATTTTATGTTAATCTCTATGGGAAACGTTTTATTTTTATTGAGGTAAAAGGCATTGAAAATCGATATGCGTGGCAGTTGACACTGCATGCGGCACAAACTGGACATAATCAGCTAAGCACGACTGAAGACCCAAGTAGTCTCGGTGGTAAGGTGGGTCATGGCGATTAAAGTCTTCATTTAACACTTGCTGACCAATGCATGTGAGCAACTTGTGTGATCCACTACGCACACTTACGTTATTATTACAATCACATTTGTGACCTTCTAATATACAGTACACATACTCATTTGTTTATTAACCTGAGCACTATGAGCTTTACAGTATGGTCATATCTTGGGAAGCAAGGGGCGGACTCTAAAGAAAGCCACTGCATTTTAATGCTATTAGATGTAGACCAGGTCAACAGAGCTGAAAACATGCATGATACCAATGAAAGATAGCTAGCATCAATTATGCAGGATGTGGCTGCTGACACGCTTATAATTTTTACAACCAAAGAAGGTGCTCTAGAAAATGAAGTTTTAGTGCTTGTGAAGCTTATTGGTCGCCTAAAAAAGGAGAACACCATCTTCGGATCTACCTTTTTTATTCCAATGAGGCCTTAGATTCTGGAAAGAGACGTACGGGTTTCAAGTTGTAAAAACAATAACCAAGATTGTCCTTTAAATTGTTGAAGCTGGTCAATCGAGTTGCTTCGAATTTGCTAAAACGCTTCAATCAGTTAGTGTCCTATGGTAAAGAAGCAGTTAAGTTGTTTTGGACAAAATATCTACTAAGGATCGTGTTGAACGGAAAAGGATGCGGTCAGGGTTTTTTTCTAAATAAGAGGTCGGCATACCGAGTACTCATCACCAAACTCTGTCCTTCGTGATTGTTTAACGATCGACTCACTCCACTCGATCGCACACAAGCCGCTTGCTTTTAACACTTCGCCTCACGACCACTACTACATGTGTTGATACGTAACACATATTGGCAAGGGACCCTGGTCGGAACGACGAAATAAGAACAAATTAGCTCGCCTCTCCTACCGCTTGGTTGAGCTTGATCGGCTACAGAAACGCAGTATTCCATTAAATGCATTTGTTAACACTGCCTTTATTATTGAAAACCGTGCATTACGATAAACGTTTTGGAGACTTAAACTTAATTAAAAAAAAAGAAAAAAAAGTAGTAGTAAAAGTCTTATAGTTTCTGATTACAGTTGCAGGTCAACTGGACCCGGTGGCCTTTACTCTGGGCCAGGACAGCCACGTTGATGTCACGAACTCGAGCACGATTCCTTTTAGCAAGGTAATGTATTACATATGTATTGCCAAATAGTAAAGGAAATTACATTCGAATTGTATGTATAATCATGATCATCATGAAGATCATTACGGTCATAATGATCTCCATTTTACATTCTTCAGGTCATCACTGTTCACAACATCGGAAATGACCTACACAATGGCACGTTTACATGCTCCGTTCCAGGACTGTACAAGCTGCAAGTCTATTCTTTGACTAAAAGCGACAAGGTTTTGTTCCTTGATGTGTATAAAAACTCTGACGTGGTATTTTCACTTTGGGGTCACACTCCGGCGGATTTTGCTGCAGCCGGAAATGCGGCCATCATGGAACTTCAGACTGGCGACACGGTAAAGGTCGTTTCGCGAAATCAACGCACGGTGAATCTGTACGGAACTCCTGGAGAGATCTACACCACGTTCACCGTCATTCAGTTGGGTTCCTTACATCAAGGTCAATATTAAATCTTGCATATATATAATTCATGTATGATATGAAAAACTAACCACATTGTTGTTACTGTTTTCTTATTGTTCAAACATATCTCTGCAAAAAGGGTTGTACAATAATTATTTATTATTTAATTACATGTATTTAAGACCATGGTGTTTCTTTATTACAAAGCACGGCTTTACAGATTAAAGTCATAGGAGAACTGTATGGCACAGAAAAATATGATTTGATATTGGTCGGAAACAATTATGTTTTTTTTTGTTGGTACATGTTGTTGGATTTTTTTTTTTCATATTGAAAAACAACAATAACAAAATCACATGTTCCACTACTTAAATTGTTTGATACTAACAGCCATTAAGTATATGCATAGTGTGTACATGTATTTAAAACCGTTGCTTTTTGTAGACCTTCTGGTTGGACAAATATGCGAAATGTGTAAAAGAGTTTAGATCGATTATGAAACAAGTTCTTTCAACTGATATTTATCCCTCTCGACTGCCCACTTTCTAGGTAGAACCAGTAATCAGGAACTGAGTACCCGGAGCAGTGTGTAATAAGTCTTGCTCAAGGACTAAGATCACATGGTCAGTTTGTGTGTTCGAACCCGGGCCCTCCGATCCGGAGTCCAGCGCCTTAACCACTAAACTAAAAATTCCTACTGGAAAAGAGTTACTTTTTGTTGCAGTTGAATCTGAGGAAACCCTAGCTTCGTTTTCTGTAAGCTTGACGCACGACCAGGTTGTAACAGTGGGAAAGTCTGTCGAGTACAATAATGTGATTCTCGATACAGCTCAAGGCTATAACAAAATCACCGGAGTTTACACTGCACCGTCGGCCGGGATCTACATCTTTCATTTCTTTAGGTAGGATATTCCAATTGGTTAATTGACAGGGAATTTTTAACCTCGACCTAACTAGTCATGGGGATTTCTCATACAAACGTTGACAACTATTTAAACTACCAACCGCAACGAAATGTTTAAAATATCTAAAAATACCGATTTTGTTGATAAAGTGGCTTAATAGGGGTAACCGTAAGATTGGATACCTGACAATTGGAACTCCTCGGGTAATTCCGTCCTCAGGACAATCATCCCTCGGATGTATCTGGTGCAATAATACTTAATGAAATCACGATCGTTTTGTTCGCCGGAAGTCTGAAGAAGAATATGCGAATATGTTCGCACAAAACATAAACACTGCCATCGTTTGACAGCTGCGTGTCTGCTGCGCTGGGTAAATTATAATCGGACAATTTAAATTTGAAGCAGCCACAAATTGAAGTTTTACTGTACTGTAGTGAGCTGTCACCCAAGATGCCATCTTTGTTTTGAAGTCTGACTCAAAAGATGTCCCATTTAGATAAATGGCCGAGGTGATCCGACTACCTAAATGCATCCGAGAGATGATTCGCGAATTATCCGAGTTGTTCCGATTGGATACCTGCCTGATTGCAGGGAAGGCTTGATTGTCCCTTTGTATAGATCTTCCTAACAGCCAAATGATTCAAATCTAATTAATATAGAGTTGTTAATTAAAATCATCGCATACTAACCACAGAATTGAATACATTTAAATCTTAATTCAAAAGCTTAGTACGTCTACAACATCCATATTGTTCTTTTTCAGTCTTGCCACAGTAAGCCAAAGTTTATGGCAGGAACTTTACCACAACGGCGACTATGTGTGCTCTATTTATGCAATAACCGACAACGATTTTGGTGATGCCGGAAATACCGTCATTTTGCATCTGCGCGCGCAGGATCAGGTCACGGTTAAAGCGCGGTCAGATAACCATATTTTTGGACGGCCAGATGAAATATATTCTACATTTTCAGGATCTCAACTTATGACGGAAACCGACATGTCTGAAGCAGGTCATCTATTTTGTTTTCTCTCCAAATCAGGTTAAACATGTACAATGGCTTAAATATATAAGATATTTAAGAATGGAAATAGACCAACTCGTTGAAGTCGGGACAAAAATTAACTTCACATTGGCTCTCGTAAAACGGTCAAGCTTGAGAACAAAGGCAATTAAGGGTGTACTTACATGCTTAAATTGTGTAATCAGTATGTTGCCTCCTAGTTTGATTTTCACGATGTTCAACAACAATAAAACTACTAACATTACATCTCTGAAAGTGTTCTTAGAAATTAAAGGCCTATTGCACAGCCGCTAACCGCTGTCCATCAACTTCAGTAAGAACATAAACGTCCACGTGATGTCTCTATTTTGTATAATGTTTCGTCAGTTTTGTTATAACTTTCACAACAGACTGACATATGGAGATCCTGCACCTTTTCAAAGACATGTTGCAGTACTCATAGAATTTTTGTCATATTTTCTTATCAACTGAATTAAATGTCAGTAGCTCTATTCAAATTTTAATAAAACTTAACCTTATACCGATATACGATGATCATGAATAATAACGAATTCAGTTTTAAAGTTGTATAACATAGGACCTCCTTAGAGTCAGCGTAGCTTTCATATAGCAAGATAACTATACATCTGTTTACAAATTTGTTTTAGCCGTTGCCAAACACGACTATGCCTTCTCTGTTGGCCTGTCTTCTGGTTATAACGTTGCTGACAACATGAAAGTTATATTTGACCGCGTCTTCATCGATTTAAACCACGCATATGACCATCACACCGGGGAGTATATTGTCCCAGTTTCCGGCCTGTACGAGTTCAACTACCATGCCTTGGCGACTAACGACAACAGGTTGTGGCTCGAATTGTATCACAACTACAAGTAAGTAAAACTATCAGCGTGGCTCGACCTGTTCAATTAATTATAGATCAGCACTACAAGAAATGGGAAACCGTGCTAACAAAAAGTTCGTAAAGCAGGTGTACGCTTTTATGAAAATAATCGTTCAGAAAACAGATACAAATGTAACAATCAACAGGAAGTGAATAAACACTTCATCCACTAAAACAAGTTGCGTAATAATTAGCGATGCTAACGAATATTCGAATATCAAGTCGCTATTCGAATAGAGATTTTGGGATTTGAATATTTTATCAATTTTGTTTCACTTTTGTTAAGTTTGAAGGAAAATTGAAAAGACATTCCTTTAGTTGATCGTATTGTCTCCCAACAACTTAAAGGCATCTCGAAACCCTTATATAAGTGACACCCCCCCCCCCCCCATTTATTGCCCCACCCAACATGTGAGGGCATCTGTTTTCTGATAAGCCAGGCTGCCACAGTCTGTAACGATGTGTCTGTCACACAGGTATTGTTCAAGATCCAAGTGTATGTATGCTATATCTGGAGGTTGAACATATTCATTCACAGTTTGTTGGTTGATTTTGTTATTTCTTATACATTTTGTTATTTCTTTCTTTCATTCTTTTAGTTCTCATATATATTTTAAGTTATATTTTATTTTGATTTGTAAAATGTGACGAAACGTATCTAATAAAAGCAATGTTAAAAGTCATTCATTGTCAGAATAATGGCCTTCAGACTCATTTTAAGTCATTTTGAATACTAAAACTTGTATCTCTCATGTATTTTCAAAATCAAATATTTAACTATGAAATAAATACATAATCATGCAGTTACAAAATTGACACCTAGTAATTAATGCAATAAAGAATATGTAAGTGATCCTACAGTAAACAACCCACATTATCACTAACATTAATGTTTATGGCTTTGTGTAAAACTAGCCTACTGTCTCACTTCCATACTAGCAGGTAATTTAGTTTTGCATTAACCCATCAGAGGTTTTACTATGACAGATTAGTACTATGTTGGCTAAAGACCCCATGCAGTGATGACCAGCAATTAGCAGGTCTGGTCTCAGTAGGTCGGGGCCTGGCTCAGTGGGATACCACATTCCTTTCGAGCATAAAGCTAGGGAGCAAACATAATTATGTCAAGGGGATGGGATTAGCCGACATTTTTGGTTTGACCCGGCCGGGGTCCGCAAGCCGACGCTCTACCATCTGAGCTATTGCAGCCGGTAAATATATCAAGGTGAATCACGATTGCTTTAATAACACCTACAAGGCTGGGATAATCTGGCAAGACCAATTATAAAATATAACAAAGAATAATGAAACATTATATAAAAATCAGTAAGTGAGCGACGTGCGATACAAATGTAAACGGAATGTGAATTAATAGCCCTCTTCTATTTACAGATATGTGAACTCTCTGTACAGTCACACGCCTTCACATTTTGCCACCGCGGGCAATGCTGCCGTCATTGAAGCAGACGCTGGTGATGTCGTTTATGTCCGCGCCCACGGCGCAAACGACCTTTTCGGCAAGGCTGATGAGGTGTATTGCACGTTCTCGGGCTACTTATTGGAGCCCGCCCACCAGACCATTGTGATTGGGTAGTCCAGACCGGATGTTAATATTTATATCTATTTCTTTTACAATTTCTTGCACTGTTACTAGCTAGAGTGTGTAGCTTATAGTTTTTCGACTAAAACATAGTAATTTTAATTAAAATACCGTTTTACTGGTTTTTGGGGTTATGTTCAAAGACTTGTTTGTCTTAAAAGATTTGGGAGTATTCGGTCATTTTTAGCTCAACAGCTGAGAAATAATGCAACCTGTGAATGCTGCACTATATGTCATGTTTATACATGAAACATTAACGATACACTGTTTGAGCGCGACACAAAGATTTTAACTGATATAAAGAACAGACTGTCTGGTTCAATGTTGCCCCCTACTTTAAAGGAGGTATCAGACAGTTTGTTTTTGGACCAAAAATACTTTCATTATACATATTAGTAAACTACTGTTATATGAACAGATCTCGTAAAACTAATGTTTTAGTTCATCCACATCATCCGATGTGACGTCAATGTCTATTTTTAGCAGGAATCCCAATAGTTCTTATTTACTGATATTGTTACATATGTAAGACGTAGGCAAATTGTCGGCCAACTTTAAACTGTGGCTAAGTCGCCATTTTGACAGGAAACAAACATACCATTAAACTACTATTAATAGTTTTAAATTTTAATATTCATTGTATAACTTACTGTGTGTCATGGATAAAATTTATGTACACAAGTTAGCTAAAAACAAATATGACATGATAAATGGAATTCACATAAAAACATGTTTAATTAAGTCAAACATAAATAGTAACTAGTGTGTCACTTTCTCAGTGCTGTGCTGGATAATGAAAAGTAAAAAGGGGACATAACACTGCCATAATTAATGTTTGGGGAACATGCCCTTTAAATATGGCCGCCTTCTAAAACCTATTCAATCAGCTTTTGCTAACTTATAAACCAAAATTAATTGTCGTAAAAAGATGATTTAAAGAAAAAAAAAAGAATCATGACATATCAAACAAACAAATGAACAGTTGAATATTCAACATACTAAAAGTAACATTTTTTCGACTAATAAGTTTATTGCTAGTTTTATTGCAACAATGTTATAAACATTGGATAACAAACAGGGGATGAATTATAAGTCACCAGTCTAAATCTCGAACTTTCATCGAAAAATCAAGTTCCTTATACACTGAGCTAACATGGTCACCGACTCATCAGTCACTCTATTTCACCCTGCCAAATACATACAAGGGACACACACTAGGGCAACTTGGAAGTTCTTTTTTATTGGTTAAAGTAACTTCCTCTGAGTCTAAGGCTAGTATTCACCAACTATTCTTCAGTAAATTTTTGCCCAAGTCATGGATTTCAATCCACAATATCTTCATTATGTATTTAGCTACATGTCTGTAGTTTTGCATGACACTTTGACTTTGAGCTTAGAATGATACTGAAATTTCATAAATAAATTTTGTTGGTATGAAAATTGTGACTTGGGCTTAAGTCATGACTTAAACTTGAAATTGGTTGGTGAATATTGGCCTAAGATAGGTTTAAAGTTGGGACTCTATTTCGTACATTGGTTTACAGATAAAAATGCCTACTTCTTGTAGATCTAACAGAACTATGATCTTCAATTACAGTATGGAACAACTAGCTAACATCAAACTACCAGTACATGGTCAATGATTACTCTTTTACTGCAGCTTACAATTTTGAATTAATGGTGACCTAATGTTAAAGCATTTATTTATATTATTATTTTAGTGCTCAATTTCATTTACTTAGGACTGAATTTTGGTATATGTTGCAATGCTTATAGGACTTTGTCATATATTCATATCTGATTCTAACAATAAGGATTTTACAGTGATTAAAGTTATACTGTGTAAGTTTGTATGCTCTTCTATTTGTTATATTTCAACAAAAGTTTACTTCATTATAAATATGTGAAAAACTACACTTCTGATATTGTTAAAATATCAAAAAACTAATGTTGAGTTAAAATAATGTTTTATATGAAGGTATTTTAACTTGGCATCAATGATGCCCTCTGTACACTAACACCTCTCAGCAACAACAATTACTTGGAACAATTATTTATGTTTATGGCCAACATTAAAATTTTCTGTTAAGGAAATGGCTCTAACAAAATTCTAAAAATTATGAAAAATGTATTTAAAATTTTCCTTTTATATACACTGACCAGATTATTGCGTCTTCAGCAACTAAATACACAACGGGCAAATAGAATATTTATCAAGTCATTCGGTTTTTATTTCTATTTCAAAGTTCCGAACGAAGCATAACTTGAAACACGTGCACATTCAAGTCCAAAATTCATACTGTAGATTGTATGTATATGCAGCAGTGCATAAAACAGACCAGAGCTACTGTTAAACAGACCAGAGCTACCGTTAAACAGACCAGAGCTACTGTTAAACAGACCAGAGCTACTGTTAAACAGACCAGAGCTACTGTTAAACAGACCAGGGCTACTGTTAAACAGACCAGAGCTACTGTTAAACAGACCAGAGCTACTGTTAAACAGACCAGAGCTACTCTTAAACAGACCAGAGCTACTCTTAAACAGACCAGAGCTACTGTTAAACAGACCAGAGCTACTCTTAAACAGACCAGAGCTACTGTTAAACAGACCAGGGCTACTGTTAAACAGACCAGAGCTACTGTTTTTTATTCTGAAGGAAGTTAAGATGACAGACAGTCGGCAAAATCACAGCACAACTGTCAGTCATTAGACAAAATGTAAACCAATGGGGTAATGAGATTTTAAGTGTTTATTTTAGTAAAAAAGTAGTAAATTTTACTTATAAGCAAAGAATAAAGACTTAAGAAATATTTTTGTATGGAAAATATCTAGCTAGTAAAAACTTCTTTCTATTGATATAAACTTCTCAAAATTCATGAATATACATGATAAACTATCATAAGGAAAACAGCAGCAGTCTGGTATTTTCACGTGAAAGTGGGCAAAATTCACCTGTAAAGTGGGTCATTTGTTTTGTCGTTTTAGAAATACATCGCAGCAACCATTATGATCATTATGATCATCATAGCGACATCCAGCTATTTTGGTGGAGGAAGACCCCAAACATATGTATCTGGGTAGAACCACCGGTGCACCACAGGTCAGCTGGAAGACCTTCCCTCATTGAGTCCTTTGCACCGAACAGGAATTAAACCAACGCAATGAGAGGCTAAGCGGTAAGAGGAGTTATAAGTCTGTGAATCTACCACTACGCCCCCTGGGTGATTTGCTAATGTCATATAAACAAAGAAGAAAGTTATCTGTTTCAAAATAGGGCGATTTCTGAAATTTGTGTAAAACACCCCTAATTTTCATGCAATTCTGAATCTTAAAAGGGTGAGTCTACCTCCAAAAGTGGGAAAGTTCACATGTATACAGAACAACTTCTTTGGTAGTTATGAATGGGAAAACCAACGACATACCTCCTAATGCAAACACTCAGACCTAGTCTCTTCATATACTTTGAAGATAAGCTATCACAATCCCTGATAGCAGAATAAATAGATAAATGGTAATCTAGCTATTGCTTACTCCTACATAGGTAAAAATGACTTTAGAAATACTGTATTGACTTGATTCAATTAAATATAGGCAACTAACAGTTAATACTGGTGGGAAAAAAAACAACCCAATACATGACTGGTTAGGTTATATTCAGACCGGATCCAAATTATATTGGTCAGAGACTCATACCAAATCATCCATGGTCATCCCTCTTGATATTTTATGGTAAAGATTTTTTTTAAATGCAATAAAAGAAACATCACTTGACTGTAAGGTAATAAAAGAAATTACTCTGGTATATCACGGCCCGGGATCAAACCCGGGACATCCAGTACCTAGAGCCAACACTCTACCAATTGCAATACCAGGTCTGGGACTGGGGATTTGCCAGCATTTTTGCCAATACTGTGCAGCGAAATTTCTAACATAACAGCATTGGAGCACTTATGAGGTGCCCTGGGACTGAACCCGGCCGGTCCATTATACTGACACCGACGAGTCAGGCATAATGCTGTCCCCTTAGCCCGAGCTTTAGGAGGGAAGCCACTACTACCAACTTTAAAGTCTTTGGTTTGACCTAGCCGGGGTTTGAACCTGCGACCTCCCAATTCGCAAGCCGACGCTCTACCACCTGAGCTATTGCAGCCGATACCTAGGTCTGGTAGAATAACATTACAGTAATATAGTTAACCAGATGGACAAAGGATTTACCATATTTGCTTTTAGGCTAAAGAGTTTCTGTTGTCCTTAACCAAAATAGTGTTTCAGGGGCTATAATCCATGGATACTTTAATCACATACCTGCACAACTGAGTTAATAGTATATAATACTCCATTTTTGAAACTAGAGTAAAAACCATTGTTTGTGTGTTTGTTTACTGGGTTTATCATCCCACCAACAGCATTTCACTTATATGGAGATGGTGTCCACTTGAAGCAGATAGAGTGCTGCCTTCACTGTGTGTAGCATGCCATGAACACCTGGCATGATACCACATCCAGTTACAGTATCCTGACACTGGGCTACCCTGTCGTGGAACTACTTTTATATTTGCTTAAGAGCTAGCAAGGGAGCTATGCCACTACCATTTTTAATGACTGTGGTATGTCGCGACCTGGGATTGAACCTGGAGCCTCCCGTACCTGGAGCCGACGCTCTACCGATTGCACTCCCAGGTCCGATGGGGTAAAAACAATTTAAAGTGAAGGCAAAACAAAAAACAACACTGCATCTGCCTTTCCATTTAGTTACACATATACAAAATGTATAATTATATGTTACAAGGTTATCACATAAGTTATTAGTTGTAAGAAGAAAAATGCATAAAATTTTGTTATAAAATACCCATTACTTGTCATGATTTGTTTGCAAGATAATTAACAAAACATCACTTAGTTGTAATGTAATAAATGATACAGACACATCACTTTTCAGAAATATAATGAAAGAAATGTTGTGTTTTAAGTGAAATTCAAGAAACATGGCTTCTTTGTAATGCAATAAAAGAAACTTAACTTTTCAGATATAATATGAAAAAAACACATCATATTTCAATGTCATGCAAAAAGCATCTCTAAGCAGTAACAACATCACTTGGTTGAAAATTAATTAAAGAAACATCAGTTGTTTGCAATGAAACATTTTTTGTAATATATATTGAAAGATTAACTTAATTGGTATGTTATGAAACACAAAGGAACAATCACTTGCTTGTGCTTTCATTGCGGAACATCACTTATTTGTAATATTGTGGAAGAACCAGTCAAACTTGGTTGTCCATTGGTCTTTGTATGCATTTGAGAACTGTTGGATGAAATATTTCACTGCTTCCTCCTCTGTTTGTTCCACTGCTAGAGTTTTCCGCACGTAGCCTATGTCGTCCAGGGACTGCAGCTCCGGAATGCCACACGACAACATCATACTGAGTAAGTTTATGATGAGATCTGCCTGCTTCCGTAACACAACGTAAGCTTTAACACACAGCTCTTGAAAACTGGAGGAGAAAGAAGGGCAAATACATATAGGTGTGGAAAATCCCATTAATACAAGTCAACATACACTCCAAAGAGCACTAGCATAAAAACTGAGTAAAACAAATGAAAGGATCAACTTGCATTGAAGGATTATTCAGGGGAGACTATTCATTAATATCTCTCATTGGATACTTACTTTTTGAACTCTGTCTGTTTATGTGGTTGATCTTTGCCCTTCGATATGACGCACATGAAGTCTTCTGTCAACACAAAAGGTACACGCTCTCGGTTGATGCCAAATTTCTTCTTTTTGTGATTGAGGAAGTGACCAAAGTCAATATGAAACACCTAAGAAAAATAAACAAATATGAGAAAAACAACATCAAGGAACCTAATATAGATAACATTTTATTTTGACCTGCTGGGGATCGAGTCTCAGCTAGGGCAAGAACTTTCATGCAGGGACTGACTCACTGAGGGGCACTGGTTCTACTCAAGCTGATAACTGCATACGTCTATCTCTAGCAATAGCTGCATGTTGCTAATAAGCCTTCAATTGTGTGGGTGCAATGTTACTAAAAATGACTTTGGTATGTTGCTGCCCGGGATCCAACCCAGGGGCCTCTTTCCTGGAGCTGTCGCTCAGATATCTATATGTCGATCAGATATCGGTATATTTCCTGTTTGTTGTTAAAGAATAAAACTAATTACAATAAAAACCTCAAATTCTGGACACTCGTAGAAATTGGCAACTGGTCAATTTTAAAATACTGGCACCTGATTGGTCAATAAAGTTGGGAAAAACAACAACATTAATGCATGACCTACCAGCCCATCTGTAGTGACCATGATGTTCTCTGAATGCCGGTCGCCAATCCCAAGAACAAAAGTAGCCACACAATAACCTGCACAGGATCTAGTAAACGCTTCAATGGCCTCCTCATACCTAGAAAAGACAAGCGACAAACAATTGAGATACAAGCTTGCATAATCTCGAGCCCCAGGGCTTTTCTCGTGGTCTAACTGTAGAAAATTAAAAGAGTATTTCTAAGTAAAAACTTCTCCCTAAATTACCCCATTGTTTCCCACCAAAAAACTGTCCACTGCCCAAAAAGGATGAAGAACTATGCCTAACATCCAGTAAAAAAATAATAAATAAGGTCAAGGCCGCTTCTCCATAATAACACCCCTTGATTTTCAAGATTGTTTAAAAACAATCCGATTGGTCGAGATGAATTGACACTCATACTTGACTAATTAGTCACTGACTAGTAATTCCTTAGCTCTTTACCACATCGGTTCCATGCCTGTTGGGGCAGGAACTTTTATGTGGGGAGGTTTTCGAGTTAGCCTGTAGTCGTCCCCCAGAACTAAAAAGCTGGATGTTGCCGATATGACCATAGTTGAGTAAGTGCGACAAAAAAATAAAAAAAAATATATAAAAAAATTGTATTTTGCAGGTTAAACACTCAACTAACAATATTTCAGTTTTTAAGACATGGTTGTATTAATTCATGACCTGATTAAACCCTTGCTTAAATCATATAAGTAGGTAATACAGAACAAACTTTTCTATCAAGTTCCCAAGAATATACAATTTTAAGCTGAAGCCTATGACTTTCTCATAATGCCTGATTTGTTTTGGTTAGATGGTATGAGAGCCTGTCATATACTGTAAAGAGCTATAGAATGTGAGGGATTGGGATTTGCCGGCATTTTTGCCGATACTGTGCAGCGACATTTCTATCATTATAGCACAGGGGCACTTGTGAGGTGCCCAGGGACTGAACCCGACCGGTCCATTATACTGACAATGATGAGTCAGGCTTAATGCTGTCCCCTAAGCCCCGAGCATTAGGAGGGAAGCCATACTACCAACTTCTTTGGTTTGACCCGGCTGGGGTTTGAACCCGTGACCTCCCGATCTGCAAGCCGATGCTCTACCACCTGAGCTACTGCGGCCGGTCTAAAGAATGTGTGCAGTTTTTTGACAAATTTATTTAATAAACATTCTATGAGCTTTTAAAAAATTAATGTTTCCCCCAAAGCCGTACTCGACCATGAGAGAGTATATTGCCAACAGCCATTCACCCACTTATCATTGTATTCTCTCAGTTTCCTTTTGTATTACTTATTTATATAGTTTTTTATGTAGTTTACTCCTAACACTCAGATAGGATGTTCTGTAAGTTTTTATATTGATTAAAGTTAAAAAGAAAGACTACAGATTGATTTTCATTGTGAGTTTACTAAACACACCATTGAAATGCGATGAACAGGAAGTAAAAATTGTATTGCATAAAATTCATTGACCATATGAAGGTGCAAGCACAATTTCTATAGAAATAATGGTTTATACAGCCAATGTAATGGGTAGAAACTTTTTTTTTCATGCATTTTTTTATTCTCAATGCAGTTTGAAATGTTGTCAATTAATGTGTTAATAATAACAATCCAACAACGAGTAACTGTCTCGCATACATTTCCCTTTGTTCTGCTAACTATCCTTTGGTAAACATTCAAACAAACTTAATAAGCATTTGAGACAAACATTTCTAAAATATCTTAGACTGTCTCTTTTTATCTGACTGGTTGGAAATTTTTTTTGCTCTTACATAAACATGTGAACTCTGCAACTTTTGGAGGGAGGCTTCCACTTGTAAGATTAAAAATTATTTGTAAATGGAGCCTGTTTTACACATTTTCAGAAATCTCCATCCTAGAAAACAGAGAACTTCCTTTTATGTTTCTTTGAAAAATAACAAATCTTCCACTTTGCAAGTGAAAATCTCCCACTTGGGCCTCAGATAAAGTTCATATGTATGCCAACATAAAGTGTGTATGTTGTGTGTGTTTTCCACACACACTTGCATGCTTGTCCATTATTTGAGTGTATATTATTTTTTAACCCTAACTCATAATTTGTTAAAACTGCTGTATACATGTAATGAATAGAAAATTATTTTGTTAATAACCTGTCATGGTTGTGGTTCCTTATCCACAAGTAGAGAGCCTTGGACCCGAGCTGGAGGGTTGCCTTAGCTCCGCCCTTTTCTTGAATCTTCATAATGGTCTCTGCATGTCTCACTCCCTCAATCAACCCCACATCCTGGCCTGTGGCTAGGCAGCCATATGGCGTCATCCTACAATGGTGACGAGAAAAATCGTTGATGCAAAGCATCAAAGGCGATGCAAAGTGGAAGATGTAGAGATTAATGCAACATGTGAGAAAGTAATACAGTTGAAAAGTATGGTTTTTATTAGAAAGTTTTCAGTATACTATAAATGTCGAGAAAAAGTATGTACAACTTATATTCTTGAGACCATAGAATGGTTTAAATCAAAATAAAACGCAAAACCTGACACCATTTAATATGTTTTCTACAATGATAATACGAACCTCAACTTACAATTATAAGTGTAACAGGGAGAAAAACAAAAGTTGTTGCAGAAAATTGCACTCAGCTTTATAAGTGCTAAGTAGTACGATGTACGATAGTAAATTTTCAGCAATCAACATTTTCTCATTCAAACCAGTCGTCTAACTATACAACTTACAAACTGCCTCCATGATTTATTTGGTTTTATTATGTTTATATAGGCTACTGGGACAGGAAACACAGTATAAACATGAATAAGAATTATATTTCCTCAGACTTTTCTCAAGCTTGAACCACTGTGACATGATAATGCCAACAGAAATACCTACTTCAGCTTTTTCTCAAGCTCAAATTCTCTTGTTATAATTATGTCAACAGAACTTGCTACTGAAGATGTCTCTCAAGCTCAAGTTCAATTGTAGAAATTAACTTTGATTGCGGCACGCGATTGAAGGCCTCCCCTACCTGGAGCCCATGCTCTACCGTCAGTGCCCCCTGGTGAGCATGAGCATATGAGCTTATTTATTTAAGAAATAACCATATCTTGTTTAAAAGTACAGTACCTGAGGTCTATACCCTCTTGTTTCCAGATACTGTCCATCATCTTAAGAAGCTGCAGTGTCAACATATCCTGGCGCAGATCTGGACAATAGAATTATATAACGTAGTTCAAGTACATTTGAAAATAGCTTTTTTGTTTATTGGGTTTATCATGCCAGCAACAGTATTAAAGTTATCATTAGGCGGTGTCCACTTGAAGCATATATAGTACTGCCTTCACTGTGTATAGCATGTCGTGAACTCCTGGCATAACACCCAGTCACATTATCCTGACACTGGGCCAACCAGTTGTGGAAATACCCTTATATATATCTTATATCTGCTTGAACCACACCACTACCATTTTTAACGACTCTGGAATATCATGGCTCCGGATCGAACCCAGGGCCTCCTGTACCTGGAGCCGATGCTCTACCGACTGCACTACCAGGTCAGGTGTGTAAAAATAGTAGGGCCGTCATCGATTCGGCCGATATTGATATATCGATACACATTTTAAAATATTGATATATATCGATACGCATTTCAAAATATCGATATATTGGCGGGAAAAATTAGAAAGAAGAATTTGTTAAAATCAACATTTTTGTCAACCGGAAGTCTACAGAATGTTGTATGAAAGGGAGGGAACTGTTGTAAACATAATACCATTGACAACTATCAGAAATTCGACAATTCGTGAAAAAAATCATCTAAGTGCTTAACATATCATTAACAATCTGACGATGTTGTATTAAAGTTAAGAGACAGTTGCAAGATCATGAATTGGTCAATTTGTGAAAGAATCAAGAAAGTACTCTATTATTTTGTTAAAATTTGAAGATTTTGTATCCAATTAAGTGGTGGGGCGGGCATCAAAAGGAGTTCCCTAGACTTTCCAAAATGTACCTGCAACTAATGTGCCTTCAGAACATGTGTTCTCTACAGTAGGAAACACCATTTAAAAAAACAACGACCATCACCATACGACAGAAAACGCAGACATGCTGGGTTCTTATACCACAACTACCGTCAGCTCAAGGCCTTATAAGTTAAAACTGGGTGAAGATTGTTTATGACTTGTGCTTAAGGGGTGTTGTTGTACATAACAGAAAAATGTTACTAAACAGTATTATACTATGCTTCACATACACATGACAATGTGAATATCTTGACATTGTAACACTATCATATAAGTTTATGACTTGATGTACCTGACTGGGGACCTTTCAGTTTATGAAAATGTTTTTATTACTGTCTGTTAGTTTGTTTATGTCAGTACATTTGTTAATCTGACTGTAATCACTATAAAGTAATAGTGTATATTAGTAAAGTGAGGAACACTTTCTGTTTATTTCATTAAATGGTTAAAACATAAGCATTTCGTTTTCATCTTTGGATAAGTTATAAACAAATTAAAAACTATTTTTCAACATTTTATTTGAAAATTACTGTTAAATATCAAGCTTAAAGTACAAGAATGTTAGTGGAAAATATATTAAAGAAAAACACTATGCATAGTATACCCAGAATGTGCATTCTAGGCAGTAATTAAATAAGAATTACAATTTTTCCAAATTACCTTCGATATGTCGATATATCAACGATATTTTCTTTCGATATATCGATATCATCGATACGCTTTTTGGCATATCAATGACAGTACTAAAAAATAGTGAATAGAAGTATAAAAATTGAAACATACAGTAAAATGCGACCTAATGACCATACCATTAAAGTGACCACGTCTCTATTAGGGCAATTTTTCAAAGTACAAACTTTTTGTCATCTTTATTCACTGAAAAACCTGACCACAATAACAGTGTTTTCAATTTACAATCTAGGACAACGGGTCACATGAGGTCATAATCTTAGTGAATTAGGCGCTTACAGATCAATATATAGAAACATTCAAGTCCTTTACTATAAAGATCAATTGAAAAATATGTGAAAGTTGGATGCAGACCTCATGCACTTATCAGGGTAGAACCAATGATGGGCCATTAGCAAAAAGATTTCTTTATTTGAAACACTCACAGCTGATGTACATATATATGTCTCTCTGCAATATAGCTCTTATAGCAATCATGGTGCTGTACCACTACCATTCTTGGGAACATTGATAAATATAAATATATATATATATATATATATATATATATATGAATCTGGAGCCAATGCACTACCGATTGAGCTAACAGGTTCAGTTTGAAGTATACGTGGTATGTAAAACTTACCATCTCCATTCTTGAAGAGTATTGTGTAGGAGGGGAACCACAGATCGGCGAGAGGGTCAGGGTTCTTCCACACCATAAACAAAGGACGTTTCTTTGACATCTTAACCTTACATTCCTCTGGGCTGCAAGGAGAAAGAAAATAAACAAATGTTTAATAATCACAAGTATACTTTGTTGCTAAAAATAAAGTCACGTTATCCACCATCTCCCTGGTATAAGTTTATTCACAATGACGAGTTTGGCGCTGGGGGGGGTGGGGGGAGTGGGTTGCATTATTTTATTATTACACATTATATTTGGGGATTTGCTGACATTTTTGCCGAAACTTTGCAGCGACATTTCTATCATTATAGCACAAGGACTGAACCCGGCCGGTCCATTGTACTGACACCTTTACAAACACACACATAGTAATATATTCAGAAAGGTTTCACAGACTACTTATGAACTATTATTGTTGAGGGGAGACACAATAGATTGTAGACACTCTATACAACATTTCACCACCTACCTGATGGTGCCCAGTCGATGACTGTTGTTGAGAGGAGACACAATAGATTGTAGACACTCTATACAACATTTCACCACCTACCTAATGGTGCCCAGTGGATGGCTGTTGTTGAGAGGAGACACAATAGATTGTAGACACTCTATACAACATTTCACCACCTACCTGATGGTGCCCAGTCTATGGCTGTTGTTGAGAGGAGACACAATAGATTGTAGACACTCTATGCAACATTTCACCACCTACCTGATGGTGCCCAGTCTATGACTGTTGTTGAGAGGAGACACAATAGATTGTAGACACTCTATACAACATTTCACCACCTACCTGATGGTGCCCAGTCTATGGCTGTTGTTGAGAGGAGACACAATAGATTGTAGACACTCTATACAACATTTCACCACCTACCTGATGGTGCCCAGTCTATGACTGTTGTTGAGGGGAGACACAATAGATTGTAGACACTCTATGTAACATTTCACCACCTACCTGATGGTGCCCAGTCGATGACTGTTGTTGAGAGGAGACACAATAGATTGTAGACACTCTATACAACATTTCACCACCTACCTGATGGTGCCCATTCTATGACTGTTGTTGAGAGGCGACACAATAGATTGTAGACACTCTATTTAACATTTCACCACCTACCTGATGGTGCCCAGTCGATGGCTGTTGTTGAGAGGAGACACAATAGATTGTAGACACTCTATACAACATTTCACCACCTACCTGATGGTGCCCAGTCGATGGCTGTTGTTGAGAGGAGACACAATAGATTGTAGACACTCTATACAACATTTCACCACCTACCTGATGGTGCCCAGTCGATGGCTGTTGTTGAGAGGAGACACAATAGATTATAGACACTCTATACAACATTTCACCACCTACCTGATGGTGCCCAGTCGATGACTGTTGTTGAGAGGAGACACAATAGATTGTAGACACTCTATGCAACATTTCACCACCTACCTGATGGTGCCCAGTCGATGACTGTTGTTGAGAGGAGACACAATAGATTGTAGACACTCTATGCAACATTTCACCACCTACCTGATGGTGCCCAGTCAATGACTGTTGTTGAGAGGAGACACAATAGATTGTAGACACTCTATGCAACATTTCACACCTACCTGATGGTGCCCAGTCGATGACTGTTGTTGAGAGGAGACACAATAGATTGTAGACACTCTATGCAACATTTCACCATTTACCTGATGGTGCCCAGTCGATGACTGTTGTTGAGAGGAGACACAATAGATTGTAGACACTCTATGTAACATTTCACACCTACCTGATGGTGCCCAGTCTATGACTGTTGTTGAGAGGAGGCACAATAGATTGTAGACACTCTATGCAACATTTCACCACCTACCTGATGATGCCCAGTCGATGGCTGTTGTTGAGAGGAGACACAATAGATTGTAGACACTCTATTCAACATTTCACCACCTACCTGATGGTGCCCAGTCTATGGCTGCTGTTGAGAGGAGACACAATAGATTGTAGACACTCTATGCAACATTTCACCACCTACCTGATGGTGCCCAGTCTATGACTGTTGTGGAGAGGAGACACAATAGATTGTAGACACTCTATACAACATTTCACCACCTACCTGATGGTGCCCAGTCTATGACTGTTGTTGAGAGGAGACACAATAGATTGTAGACACTCTATACAACATTTCACCACCTACCTAATGGTGCCCAGTGGATGGCTGTTGTTGAGAGGAGACACAATAAATTGTAGACACTCTATACAACATTTCACCACCTACCTAATGGTGCCAAGTGGATGGCTGTTGTTGAGAGGAGACACAATAGATTGTAGACACTCTATACAGCATTTCACCACCTACCTAATGGTGCCCAGTCTATGACTGTTGTTGAGAGGAGACACAATAGATTGTAGACACTCTATGTAACATTTCACCACCTACCTGATGGTGCCCTGTAAATGGCTGTTGTTGAGAGGAGACACAATAGATTGTAGACACTCTATACAACATTTCACCACCTACCTGATGGTGCCCAGTCTATGACTGTTGTTGAGAGGAGACACAATAGATTGTAGACACTCTATACAACATTTCACCACCTACCTGATGGTGCCCAGTCTATGACTGTCGTTGAGAGGAGACACAATAGATTGTAGACACTCTATGCAACATATAACACCTACCTGATGGTGCCCAGTCGATGACTGTTGTTGAGGGGAGACACAATAGATTGTAGACACTCTATATAATCGGGCTGCTGTAACTGCTCATGAAGACACTTCATCAACTCGTCCCTATCCTGTAATAGAATAAATATCAACAATAAATCAAGAAATATGTTGTTGTTGTTTTTCATTTTTATTTTGTGAAATTGCAACGACAAAATTATGGCCATATTGACAACGTCCAGCTAATTGCTGGCGGAGGAAGATACCAGACTTATATCTGGGTAGAACCACCGGTGCACCACAGGTTTGCTGGAAAATTTCCCCACATGAAAGTTCTCGCCCCGACCGGGCTTGAACCAATGCAGTGAGGGGCTGAGGAGTTTCAGTCAGCGACGGTAACCGCTCGGCCACTCGCGCCACCCGAAGAAATATATTTCTTGGTTTGTTAACTATAATTTCAGACTTACTATCACCAGGGTAGAGCAGGAGGTCTTCCAGCTGACCAACCAGTACTACTTCAAAGACATTTGTCTGCTGACCATCTGTTGATTCTTTAAAGATATTTGTCTGCTGACCATCTGTTGATTCTTTAAAGATATTTGTCTGCTGACCATCTGTTGATTCTTTAAAGATATTTGTCTGCTGACCATCTGTTGATTCTTTAAAGATATTTGTCTGCTGACCATCTGTTGATTCTTTAAAGATATTTGTCTGCTGACCATCTGTTGATTCTTTAAAAATATTTGTCTGCTGACCATCTGTTGATTCTTTAAAGATATTTGTCTGCTGACCATCTGTTGATTCTTTAAAGATATTTGTCTGCTGACCATCTGTTGATTCTTTAAAGATATTTGTCTGCTGACCATCTGTTGATTCTTTAAAGATATTTGTCTGCTGACCATCTGTTGATTCTTTAAAGATATTTGTCTGCTGACCAGCAGATGCTTTTTCAAAGATATTTGTCTGCTGACCAGCAGATGCTTTTTCAAAGATATTTGTCTGCTGACCAGCAGATGCTTTTTCAAAGATATTTGTCTGCTGACCAACTGGTGCATCTTCAAAGATATTTGTCTGCTGACCAACTGGTGCATCTTCAAAGATATTTGTCTGCTGACCAGCTGGTGATTCTTCAAAGATATTTGCTGACCAACTGGTGCATCTTCAAAGATATTTGTCTGCTGACCAACTGGTGCATCTTCAAAGATATTTGTCTGCTGACCAGCCTGTGCTTCATCGAAGACACTTGTCTGCAGTCTTCCTCCACCATTACTAGCTTGTTGATGTCAAAATGACCATAATAATGTAAGTGCCTTGTCTCTAAATATCAAATACCATTAAATATTGCCAAAGACCTGCAATTCTAAGGACACAGCAAATTGAGTCTAAATTATAAATTATTAGTCTAGATACCATTCAAGATAAAGATTTCTACTCACATCCTTGATGTCAGATTTCAGCATGTTGGTCAACTTGGTCAATTTCTCAAGAACCTCCACCTGCTTAGCAAGTGCGTGAAGGAACGGCCCACACCCTCGACAGAATGCCTCCAGGATAAGACCGAACCTTAACCTGGTGGCCTTGTGATGAAGCTCTGATCTGATTGGATAATTCATAGATCATTGATATAAAGGTTAGCTATATAAAATGCAATAGCATAAATGATGTTATATAAAACATGTATGGCTTGTTCGTTGCTGGTTCAATCAACCCACTAACAGTAATGGTGTCCACCTTTAGCAGGTATAGTGCTGCCTTCACTGCGTATAGCATGCTGTGAACAACTGGCATGATACAACACTCAGTCACATGATCCTGACACCAGGCCAACCAGTCGTAGAATTGCTGTTATATCTGCTTGAGCCTTAGCAAGGAATATACACCACTACCATTTTTTATTACTTTGGTATGTCACGGCCCGGGTTCGAACTCAGCACCTCCTGTACCTGAAGCCAACGCTCTATAGATTGCACTACATGGTCAGATGTCAATGACTTGTTGATGATTAAAAATATATGTTAAAATAAAATTATGGTTCATAGAAATATATATTTGTTCCTTTTCATCTCTACGATAACTGCAAAATAAAATTAAAAATAAAATCTTTTATACCCAATGGCTGCGAGTAAAAAATCAACATCAGTCAAGAATTAATCTACTGAATAAACTTTTCATTTAGCTTAAAGTGTGTACGCAAATCTACCTAGTCAAGTGCTTGAGGTTGTTTATTTTACATATTAAATCTGAATGCATGTTGATCCTGCAAAACAGGACTGTACTAGACAGAACCTACAGATTTGTACAAAAGCAGCAGGAATACCTACTTGAGGTACCAGAAGAACTGCTGCCCTATGCTTTGGTTCATGAGCGCCCGTTTCAGCAAGAACCGTGCCATGGGATTGTCCAAGTAGGGCTCAAATTTTAGTGCCTGCATTATAAATATAGACATAATACTGATATAGCCCTGGCACGTAGCTCGAGAAAAACTGTTACAGAAGACAACTAACAAGTAAATATAATATTTATTTACTTTTTTTTTATGAAATCAACAACAATAAGAAAAGTTGTCCATTATGTAACATAATATTTATAGATAAAAAAAGTATTGGCAAGTAAATTATGTTATCACATAACTTGTTCTCCAGGAGTGACATAAAGCAGAGATATAAATATCATATATAACTAGTTTCATAAACTCACATGATTCATACCGCATGTGTTGTTTTTGTATTCATATGCCTTATTTGTAAACAAAAACAATGGCCAATTAGATTTGGGTATAAAGCCGAGGGATGTTCACAGAGTTAAATGTATACCGAAGTTATGGGCCAACTTGGAGATATTGTCACATTAAACAAACAATATGAAGCTTAAGTCCGCATGTTTATTCCTTTCTAGAAAACCCATTTTTCAAAGAATCAGCAACAAAGCACATACCTTTAGATACAGATGTCTGGTTCAAAAGAAATCCAGTTGATATGAACAAACTATCTACCATCATGGTACAAATGGTGAAAAATGCTGGAATCTCCTCTGAGAAACGTCTATCAAACCAAAGCGCAAGAAAGTAACTTATTCAAAAGTTGCCCGATAACAACGTTCTCGCTAACCACATCATGCAGATTTCTCGCCATAAAAACGCATCATCAATTAATAATTACAGCCACTTAATTGAATAACAACATATGATTTCCTACATCCTGCAATCATCTTCAACAATTGTTAACAATCCAACTCAAATTCCTCCAAAAAATGTGAAACTTTAACATCCGTTGGATCCGCACTTCATATGCAGGTAAATGGTGGCATTAACAGTATTTACAAATCTACAGTGGAAATTTCTAAATATACAGACACCAAAATGAAACCTCTCCCATGTCTTCTCACATCAAAATACCGAGATAAATAATCAGACTCGCACAAATCAAACACTGTTTCTCAATAAAAGTTGAGGAAAACAATGTGTACACAGCTAGAAATGACATAAATACATGTTTCAGTAGACCAGTGTGATATCACTTGAATGATGCAATAAACATTGGATCTTGACAGTGTACAACAGTTCTTAATTTGATATATAAACATGTTGTAAGAAAAAAAATCGATAAATGAAACTTTTTTAGTGCTATATTGTTATGTTTGTATAAAATCAAATGGCTAGGAACTACTTTTTACAGCGGAGGTATGCATTAGAACTTCGGGGTAAGCTTCGGTCGCTGTGTATATGAGGGCAAAGAAACATCTGTCTAATGATTGAAAACAATCTTTTCATAGTGTTATGTGATAAATAGAATCCTACATTTGTGCTTTTTTATATCTTTTTTATGAAACTCGTCAAGTGAAACTAATATGATGCTCAGCATCATACTATTTCAGTTGACGAGTTTCATAAAAACAATATCAAATAAGCACTCATATAAGATCCTCTATAAGAAAATAGTAGCCAAGAAAAGTCAACTCCCAAGATCATTGTGGACATTGTACTTCTAATTACCTGCACTAATTGTAGAAGATATTGCTGTAGCTTGTCATCTGTAAGCCCTATCTCAAGACACTGGACGGCAAACTGTCGGAGCTTCATGTCTGTAAACGAGCAATCAAGGAGCTGCAGTGCCACCTCTGGGGTCAAGGTTGGCCACTGCTTAAGCAACATGTACAGCTGAAACATACATCATTGTATAATTAAATAAATATGGTTTGATATGCAAACAGAAAATGAAAAACAAGTGTTTAGTCATTGCCTCAGTGTCATGTACTGCTACACATCTCAAACCATATTACAGAGCTTATCAGACAAGTAAATGAACAGAACAAATTATAAACAGTTGAGCCACTCTTAGTAACATGTACACCTTAGAAATAACGATACTGATATGACAAGAAGAAAAATGTTTCATAGATACAAGCAAAGGTAATTTAAAGGTCAATTTTATCACTGTGGTTATGAAAAGTTAAGTGCTATTAAACAATTCTCCATTATTTTGTATACAGTAATGGTCAATAAGGGACTCTTGAATCACTGCTGTGTTGTAAACAGATAAGCAGCATTAAACAACTACACAGGAGCTCCAATATAACGCAATCCATTACAGTGCGAATTTGATTATAACACTGTATCCACTTGGCTCCTAATTTATCCACTGATACTTTATATTTTTTCTCACAACACCAGTCGACTCATATACATGAATATCCCCAAAATCACTATTATTCATGGGCAATTACCTTAGTCTAAAGTAATAGTCATTTCAAGGCCACTTTTACTAAATTTTTTTCTTACCTGTGCAACATTTTCCCTGTCATTCCATTTAATTGCACAGAGGAGTTTGGGCAAGGAGTTAGAATGGTGTATACAGTAATCCCTGCAACAGAATATACAGCATTTAATCTGACAGATATAACGCATACAGAAAGAATTTGTAAATTTTAAAAAGTTATCAACATTGCCTGTCACTGTAATATCACAACATGTAGAAGACAAATATAGATAAGGCATAAGACTATTTCTCTTAATTTCTGTTATTATGACAACACAATTGAATACTGAATTAAAATAAATCAAATAAATATAATAATGAGGACGGTTATGAGTACAACCCGACCTAATTCATAATTTGATGCTGTCAAAGTAACAGTTTGGGGTCCATCATTCAGTAGAACCCTCAGTGCTGTCAACCCACCTGCGTTTCCATAGTAACTCCTTTTCCTGTTCGGATATTTCAGACAATGGGTCCCTACTGATGATGTCCTTTAGCTGGATTTCCTCCTGTTTCCAGTCATCTGCTTGCTGTAAAGATGCATAACCAAGTTTGTCAGTTTTTTTTGGTTATTCAACTGCCATAACACTAATAAACACAAAGAAACACAATGGTGTAAATTGTTGTAGAGCGAACTGTATTAATTATATTTTTTCTAAAAACACTCTCGCTCAAATTCTTGGCAAATTGCCTTTTTTAACAATTGACTCTTTACATATTTGCAAACATTCATGGATTTCTAATGTGGCAGTGCCCGTGAACGTTTGCAAATATGTCAAGAGAGCAATTGTTTGTGTGTAACTCATGAAAAGGGCAATTTTTTGAAAATTTGAGCTTGAGCATTTTTAGAAAAAAATATTAAAAAACAAAGTAAGATTTACAGAAAAACATACATAAAACAAAGGAAGATTTACAGACAAAATTCTTATGACACCTACATTAAAATATATATGAAAATCTAAAAGTCATTGATTTGAAATATCCTCAGAAAAGGCCAATCACATATCTAATATTTCATATTTCAAATATTCTCTTGTCATCTCCATACTGTTGCCTAGAATATAACAACTTACCACTAACTAGACAGACCAGTCCTAAAATGTTACTAGCAATACCCGTTGGTGGAAAATCTTACCTCACTTCCTTATTGTATTCCTACTCACTTTGGGAAATATTTGTTTTATTATCCAAACTGATTATAAGTAAATGTTGTAGAAATATTTCCCCCCATAATTAATTCTTTAAAAAGCATAAAATGTCACTATTTTTCCATTAAACAGTAAGCATGTTTTATTTTCGGAATACATCACAGCGAACAGTTATGATCATTAAAGCAATGTCCAGCTATTTTGGTGGAGGAAGACCCCAAACAAATGTCTGGGTAGAACCAATGGCACACTGCAGGTCAGCTGGAAGACCTTCCCATATTAAGTCCTTAGCGCTGAACGGGACTCAAACCTACACGGTGAGAGGCTAAGCAGTCAGAGGAGTTACAAATCGGCGACTCTACCACAACGCCACCGGCGCCCCTAAATAGTAAGTAATACCTGTAACAGGAGTAATAATATGACAGACTGATATAGGGAGGAAAGGTAGAAGATATTGTCTGATATATACATCTTGGATAAATATTACATCATTTCTGTCAATCATTGAACAAATTAAATTAATAAATTAATATGATGTAAAAAGTGAAATATAGGATGATTATGCAAGTGAGCGTGTGTTTTTTTTCCCTTTATTATTAGATCTATATAATTGTTTAATATTTTTAACATATTCAGTTGAATTTGTTTGTGCTGAATTCCATTTATGTTATATATGCGATTTCACAAAAAACAATCCCTATCAATTGTGGATTTTTGCTTGGCAGTGACCAAAGGAGAATAAAAAATAGGATTTGATGAGGTGACAGGAGATCCAAACCCTACAGTATTCCGGAAGATCGCCAGGGCATGTCTTCATTAAAATAGTTCACGCTTGGGTTGGGATCTCTGGATCTCACATCTAATCCTGTTATAACTTCTATTATATACATGCTTAGAACAATCCATATTCTTCCAGCATGATTTGAAGCATTCCTAAATTATTCAACTAATGCTCATCTCTAAGGAATAGCAGAGATGGAACACAGAGTCATATATCCTAATATAATGTAAAAGATCTTCAAGTTTTGAAGGAGTCCAAGTTTTAGATTTCAATTCACCATGGATCCCACGGCACGGTTATCTGGCCTAACATAGAAATTAAACTAATGAAAGCATTCTTGCATGGATCTATTCCAATGCTGTTAAGTTTTGTTTTGCTCTTTCATGTTTCACAGAACTATAAACGAACTGAAGCATTGCTATCTCCTACTTGTGTCATGTGCTTTTTTGGATGCCTGTGATGCAGTGATAGATTCACGGACTTGTAAATCCTCTTACCACATGGGTTCGAGTCCTGTGCACCAGTGGTTCTGTCCAGACATTAGTCTTTGAGTCTTTTTCAGCCAAAATAGCTCCACATTACTATAATTACTATAACTGGTCACTATGATGTATTTCAAAAACAAAAACATTTTTTTTTTTACATTGCCTTTGTAGAATAAAGAAACAACCTTAATACATATCACTATCATTATCAATCGAATCCTGTCATCAAGTTATAGTTTGACAGTAAAAACACAATTTTTAACAAAATTCACTCTTCCTTATGATGTTTTTGTTGGAAATTGGTTTCCATAGATACCTACCAATGTCATGGATGCCTGGATATTATCCCTGTTGGTGGCGAACATGGCCAGGTCCTCCAGTTGGTTGTCTGGGGGATAGATCAAACATGGGCTGAAGCGCTCAAACTCAATCTCTAGACAAGGGCAGTCCTTGTCGGGGTTCGAACCTGGGATGCCAATGGGGTTAAGGAGCTCATCTAGACCATGAGGTAATGCCCAGAGATGCAAGCTCACCTTGTCATTTAAGAGTCGGTTGTTGAAGTCAAACACTTGCAAGTTGCCCCATGCTAAAGCATAATGGGTCTGGAAGGGAGAACATGGTAGGTAAAATATGAAGTTGTTGATATTGACATCTGGTTATAACAAAATAACTAATTATAAATATTATACAACCAAAAATGTTCACAACAAAAACCCAGTATGATTAAATAATTAATATTTGATAAAAGGGTCAATTGATAAAGAAAGAATATCACTGTTTGTGGAACTGCAGAAAATAGGACACTCCCATACAATTTGTAGTAAAAAGAGTGACAACTTGTGAAAAAAGTGCAATATAAAATGTCTGTTTTAACACCTACTGATAAGTCAAAGTTAATTTACAGGAATCCAATCAGGCCTGATTTTCGAAGATCTTCCAGCTGACCTACAGTGCACTGAGGGATCAGCCTAGTTATATGTCTGGGGTCTTCCAGCTGACCTGCTGTGCACTGAGGGATCAACCTAGTTATATGTCTGGGGTCTTCCAGCTGACCTGCAGTGCACTGAGGGATCAACCTAGATATATGTCTGGGGTCTTCCAGCTGACCTGCAGTGCACTGAGGGATCAACCCAGATATATGTCTGGGGTCTTCCAGCTGACCTGCTGTGCAGAGGGATCAGCCTAGTTATATGTCTGGGGTCTTCCAGCTGACCTGCTGTGCAGAGGGATCAGCCTAGTTATATGTCTGGGGTCTTCCAGCTGACCTGCAGTGCACTGAGGGATCAACTTAGATATATGTCTGGGGTCTTCCAGCTGACCTGCAGTGCACTGAGGGATCAGCCTAGTTATATGTCTTGTGTCTTCCAGCTGACCTGCTGTGCAGAGGGATCAGCCTAGTTATATGTCTGGGGTCTTCCAGCTGACCTGCAGTGCACTGAGGGATCAACTTAGATATATGTCTGGGGTCTTCCAGCTGACCTGCAGTGCACTGAGGGATCAACCCAGATATATGTCTGGGGTCTTCCAGCTGACCTGCAGTGCAGAGGGATCAGCCTAGTTATATGTCTTGTGTCTTCCAGCTGACCTGCAGTGCAGAGGGATCAGCCTAGTTATATGTCTTGTGTCTTCCAGCTGACTTGCAGTGCAGAGGGATCAGCCTAGTTATATGTCTTGGGTCTTCCAGCTGACCTGCTGTGCACTGAGGGATCAACCTAGTTATATGTCTGGGGTCTTCCAGCTGACCTGCAGTGCACTGAGGGATCAACCTAGATATATGTCTGGGGTCTTCCAGCTGACCTGCAGTGCACTGAGGGATCAACCCAGATATATGTCTGGGGTCTTCCAGCTGACCTGCTGTGCAGAGGGATCAGCCTAGTTATATGTCTGGGGTCTTCCAGCTGACCTGCTGTGCAGAGGGATCAGCCTAGTTATATGTCTGGGGTCTTCCAGCTGACCTGCAGTGCACTGAGGGATCAACTTAGATATATGTCTGGGGTCTTCCAGCTGACCTGCAGTGCACTGAGGGATCAGCCTAGTTATATGTCTTGTGTCTTCCAGCTGACCTGCTGTGCAGAGGGATCAGCCTAGTTATATGTCTGGGGTCTTCCAGCTGACCTGCAGTGCACTGAGGGATCAACTTAGATATATGTCTGGGGTCTTCCAGCTGACCTGCAGTGCACTGAGGGATCAACCCAGATATATGTCTGGGGTCTTCCAGCTGACCTGCAGTGCAGAGGGATCAGCCTAGTTATATGTCTTGTGTCTTCCAGCTGACCTGCAGTGCAGAGGGATCAGCCTAGTTATATGTCTTGTGTCTTCCAGCTGACTTGCAGTGCAGAGGGATCAGCCTAGTTATATGTCTTGGGTCTTCCAGCTGACCTGCAGTGCACTGAGGGATCCACCTAGATATATGTCTGGGGTCTTCCAAATGACATGCAATGCACTGAGGGATCCACCTAGATATATGCCTGGGGTCTTCCAGCTGACCTGCAGTACACTGAGGGATCAACCTTGATATATGTCTGGGGCCTTCCAGCTGACCTGCAGTGCACAGCGGGATCGACCTTGATATATGTCATGGGTCTTCCAGATGACCTGCAGTGCACTGAGAGATCAACCTAGATATATGTCTGGGGTCTTCCAGCTGATCTGCAGTGCACTAAGAGATCAACCCAGATATATGCCTGGGGTCTTCCAGCTGACCTGCAGTGCAGAGGGATTAAACTTGATATATGCCTGGGGTCTTCCAGCTGACCTGCAGTGCACTAAGGGATCAACCTAGATATATGCCTGGGGTCTTCCAACTGACCTGCAGTGCACTGAGGGATCAACCTAGATATATGCCTGGGGTCTTCCAGCTGACCTGCAGTGCACTGAGGGATCAACCCAGATATATGCCTGGGGTCTTCCAGCTGACCTGCAGTGCACTGAGGGATCAACCCAGATATATGTCTGGGGTCTTCCAGCTGACCTGCAGTGCACTGAGGGATCAACCTAGATATATGTCTGGGGTCTTCCAGCTGACCTGCAGTGCACTGAGAGATCAACCATGATATATGTCTGGGGTCTTCCAGCTGACCTGCAGTACACTGAGGGATCATCATTGATATATGTCTAGGGTCTTCCAGCTGACCTGCAGTGCACTGAGGGATCAACCTAGATATATGTCTGGGGTCTTCCAGCTGACCTGCAGTGCACTGAGGGATCATCCTTAATATATGTCTGGGGTCTTCCAGCTGACCTGCAGTGCACTGAGAGATCTACCTAGTTATATGCCTGGGGTCTTCCAGCTGACCTGCAGTGCACTGAGGGAGCAACCCAGATATATGTCTGGGGTCTTCCAGCTGACCTGCAGTGCATTGAGGGATCAACCTAGACATATGTTGTGCTCAGGTGAGTTTAAAAAAAAACAAAAAACATTATTTTATACCTTCTTGTTTTTCTTTTTGGACACATGGCAAAGGGAAAGGCATAGTTTAGCTGAGCGAGGTATATCAGGCAGGTAGAGGAACTCTAGCCACTGGTTCCAACGAGGGCTGGTTGAATCTACCTCCTCGGTTGTTTTCTCCTCACACAAGGGTTCTGTACCTTGATACAGTCCAGCCTTCACATAAATCTGCAATCACAGAGGGATGATGATATAATGCATCTCAAAACTAAGTGATTAGGTGTTTTTTCTTAATTTAAAAATAGCTACCTGTGCAAGGTGGCCCAGATAGAAAAAATATATTTGTTATGACAAGTGGGGTGTTTGCTTCCCTTTTTATATAAAGATGTATGGCATCAATGAATAGCTTTTGCGGGACCTTTTTCAGACAAAACAGTTTATTTGGCTGTTTGAGAAATAAAACTTTGGTCCAAAATGTTCTTTAAAATATAACAGCATTTCTTTTCTTTTTTATGTTTACAGCTCCTGAATTTTAAAGATGAATTAGTTTTAGTATTAATTTCAATCCATAGACCATTTAAAACTGTTTTGGGTAATGTAAAACAAGGCAACTTCCAGAGGTATTATCGCTACAAACAAAGATCATTTTGATCTGCTTGTTTCTTTAATGTTAGGACATGTCTTTTATTATAAGATTACAAAGCTATCAGCTAAAACTAATAAAATTATTAAAAACAAGACATTACCACAGTACAAAAAAGTCTTGTTACGATTCTTCATGCAGTTTATACTTCTTATATTTAGATCAAAAATCACTTGTATTTTTACGAAAATAGTCATGATATGGTTTTTTCTGTTTGTTACATCGCACTGACACAATTATGGTCATATTGGCGACAACTAGCTAATAATTGGTGGAGGAAGACGTCTAGCTAATAATTGGTGGAGGAAGATCCCAGACTTATTCCTGGGTAGAACCACCGGTGCACCGCAGGTCAGCTGGAAAACCTTCCCACATGAAAGTTCTTACCCCGACCAGGACTCTAACTCACGCGATGAGGGGCTGAGGAGTTAGAAGTCCATGGGCGCACCCTAGTCATTATAACAGCTGAATGTAATTGTATCTTTACTGAACAAACCTAAAACTGAATTGAAGTGGTTGAGGATGAAGAGGAGGTGGTGCAACAATGGCTCTACCAAAGTAAAAGTACTCGGGATGCTACTAATGAAAATCCCACAAGATTACAATGCCAGTGTTTTTAACAATTCCTTTGATCTACTTTATAAACATTTGTAACATCTTAATCCAACAACCTGTCCCTACTCGACTCCTTGATATTTACAAAGGTTATACAGTTTACTTTGATCTTGAAGATCTAGAATTCATTACATTTGTTTTAGATACCACAATGTTTCTTGCAGACTCTTTGATGTTTACAACAGAGACAGTGTAATTTTCATCTGAAGGTCTGAAACATATTATATTTGTTTTTAAATCCTACAATGTTTCTTACCAAACTGTTTACAACAGTGACACAGTGTAATTTTATTTTGAAGGTGTAAAACTTGTTGCATTTGTAACAGTTTAAAGTGACACAGTGTAATTTGATTTTGAAGGTGTAAAACTTACCAAATTTGTAACAGTTTACAGTAACACAGGGTAATTTGATTTTGAAGGTGTAAAACTTACCAAATTTGTAACAGTTTACAGTAACACAGGGTAATTTGATTTTGAAGGTGTCAGCGCCACTAACATATTTGTAACAGTTCAATTGCACCATCTTACCTTGCCAGACTCCTTGACGTTTACAAATGTGGCACAATGTATTTTGATCTTGAAGGAGTCATTGACTTCTAACATGGACACAGTCTGTTTGTTGTTAATGTCATTAAGTGCCTGGATTCCTGTAATAAAACAATAATTATCACTGAAAGTTTGTTTATTGTCCCACCTACAGTATTTCACTTATCTGGAGACTGTGTCTACTTGAAGCAGATATAGTGCTGCCTTCACTTTGCATAGCATACTGTGAACACCTGCCATGATACCACACCCAGTCACATTATCTTGACACCGGGCCTACCAGTCGTAAAACTACCCTTATTTTTGCTTGAGCGTTAGCAAGGGAGCTATACCACTACTTTTTCTTTTACGCCTTTGGTATGTCGCATTCTAGGATTGAAGAGATGAATACCCCCAGTTTTACCAGAGTAATTGTTAAGATAACAAAGGGCCATAACTCAGTTAAAGTCAAGCCAGTCAATACAAGCAGAGGAGGCGCAACATTGTGCTTACTAGTATTGTTGTTTCACCAAAAATGTGACTTTTCACCAAAAATTCGACTAACAGTAGCTGCAAATGGCTCAGATACATCTTGTCTACAGACTTACCATCAAATCAACTGACCAGTTAACAGATATGACTTCAATATAGCCACCATATACATTATATCAAGGGGGAATAACAGCAGCAGGATCAATACAGTGAAGCAACAAGAGTATCATTATTTGTTTCCCACCAACAGTATTTCAGTATTTTTGGAGAAGTACTTGAAGCAGATGCAGTGCAGCTTTCACTTTGTATAGCATGCCATGAACATCTGGCATGATACCAAACTCTGTCATTATCCTGACACTAGAATAGGATAGGATGGGATTTGCCGGCATTTTTGCAGATACTGTGCAGCGACATTTCTATCAATATAGCACAGGGGCACTTATGAGCTGCCAAGGGACTGAACCCGGCCGGTCCATTATACTGACACCGACGAGTCAGGCATATTGTGGTCCCCTTAGCCCCAAGCGTTAGGAGGGAAGCCACTACTACCAACTTTAAAGTCTTTGGTTTGACCCAGCCAGGGTTTGAACCCGCGACCTCCCGATCGGCAAGCCGATGCTCTACCAAGAGAGCTATTGCGGCCGGTCCCTGACACTGGGCCAACAAGTCATGGAACTATGCTTGTAATTGTTAGCAAGGAAGCTAAATACTACCATTTTTTAAAGTATATCGTGGTCTGGGTTCGAACCTGTGGACTATGATACCAGGACATTATTGAGGCTCTACCAATTTTGCTACCAGATTTAGTAAAGCACCTTGAAAGTTGCTTTTTGTATATGGGGACCACAAGAAATCTTTAAGCTTGTTACAACAAACAAAAATAAGCTTCATTAATCTGCAGAAGGCCCTGTGTGCCACTTTGTTTATTTGCTAAAATATTAAATAAAAGCAGAAAGAAACCTTTCTACTATTGTTATTATGGTAACTGATCAATACAATCAATTTTATCATGTAAATCCTAGTTACGCATTAGAATAATTAACATTTAATTATTTTCAAGGTATTACACTTGTTAAAAGAATAACAACTTTTGTTGTTTTTTAACTTTCATTTTACTGACACAATGGCATATATTGGTGAAGTGAAATTGTCTCCCTTGTTAGTCAATATCTGAGGTGTTCCAAACAGTAGGTAGGTCCTTGTAGTTGGAATGCTTGGACTTTATTGCCTGTTCTTATGTAGATATTGCAATTACAGTGAAATTTTTACTTCTGCATAATTATAAGCTTAGTATTCATCAAATACTTATAGAGATATACTATTTAAAAAAGAAAACGGAAGTGTTTGTTGATGATGGATAAGCTGGGCATAACAAGAATGGCAGAAAAGTCAACATACACTCGGTAGAGCACAAGCATAAAAACCGAGCAAAACAAATGAAAGACCAACTTGCATTAAGGGAGTATTCAGGGGAGACAATTCATTAACGTCTCCCATTGTGACATAAGCATAATCAAGCTATTTATAGATGCTGTCTGATAAGGATCTACACCTTTTGCTGCTTAGTCTTTATTTGAATGTCTTAATAATAACATATGCATCTAATTTCAAGAAACAAAATAAGATTTTATTGTTTGTTTTGTTGTTTTTTTTGTTACATCATTACACAATTATGGTCATATTGGCAACATCCAGCTAATTATTGGTGGAGGAAGACCCCAGACTTTTATCTGGGTAGAACCACCGGCGCACCGCAGGTTAGCTGAAAAGCCTCCGAATATGAAAGTTCTTGCCCAGAACGGGACTCAAACCCACGCCGTGAGGGGCTGTGGAGTTTCAAGTCAGCGACTCTAACCGCTCGGTCACGGGCGCCGCCAATGTAAGATTTTAATATTCTCAACTGGCAAATGTACCGTCATAAGACATGATTTACAAATGAGTTTAATCATACCTCTCTGCACGTAGGCTGGTATGTAGAAAGGGGACTCCCTGAGAGTGCTATATACAGTGTCTCTTGCCAGAAGCATAAGTTGTGGGATCTTCGTTTTCGCTATACATTCTCGCACATACTGAAACATACAAAGCATGTTTATTAAATATCTTTGTCTTTTACATATAAAATTAGATGAAAATTGTTACACTAAAAAATCCTGTTGTAGGAAGGTTTGAAGGATTAAGAAGTGCTTGACTTTTACATATAAAATTAGATGAAAATTATCACACTAAAAAATCCTGTTGTAGGATGGTTTGAAGGATTAAGAAGTGCTTGACTGCCATTCCATTGGTAAAACTTGGTAATCATTGAAAGACATTGTCAAAAAAGAGGATATAACAGAAAGAGAAATATTCCACAGTCAATCAAGCAGCTCAGAACACAAGATTAAAAACAAAAAACACTGCAGCAACCATATATAATCATTATAGGAATGTCCAGCTATTTGGTGGAGGAAGACCCCAGTCAAATGTCTGGGTACAAGCACTGGCACACTGCAAGTCAGCTTGAAGACCTCACATTAAGTCCTTCACCCCCAACGGGACTCGAACCCACGAGGTGAGGAGTTGCAAATCGGTGACTCTACCACTACACCACGGATGTCTCCATTGCTTTTTTAACATCACACCAACACGACTAAGGTCATATTGGTGACATCTAATTATTATTTGTGTGGAAGACCATTGACATATGTTTAACTAGAACCCCCCAGCATATAGCAATTCAACTGGAAGACCTCACATAAAAGGAATCAAACCCAAGTATTGATGGGCTACGCAGTTATGAACCTTGCATATAATCAAAAATTCCAGAAACCCCATCCCGCAATGTAGCAAACTGACCAGAGATGCTTCTGTTGTTCAGTAAATGCTGATTGGGATGACTGGCCATGTGATTATGACTTCTCACCATGAATGTAATATATGTCGTCACTTAATTCATTCTATCAAAATTGTTGCATTTATTTTCATTTGACATACAATTAGCTTTGGAATTTCGATTCAATCTACACATGAGCAGGATGTTACAGCCATTTACACTTCTTATCTAGTCATTTTGTCTTCGATTCCAATATTTAATTTCTTTTACATTCAAGAATTTTATGTACTTGTTCTAATAGAAATAATACTTACCATCACAACAAAATACAATGTGGAAATTATAAGTAATTATGGATCTACCTCCTTTTTAATGACATCATAACTTCAATATTTGGACATTTTTTTGATTATGTTTCAGAAAGATCTGTGTTCTTTTCACTGATTGCACTTGTTAAACCCCTCAGGAAATGGGAAGTTAAAGCTCTATCCTCAGGAAATGGGAAGTTAAAGCTCTACCCTCAGGAAATGGGGGTTAAAGCTCTACCCTCAAGAAATGGGAGGTTAGAGCTTTGCCCTCAAGAAATGAATGGTTAGAGTTCTGCCATCAGGAAATGGGAGGTTAGAGCTCTACCTTCAGGCAATGGGAGGTTAGAGCTCTGCCCTCAGGAAATGGAAGGTTAGAGCTCTGCCATCAGGAAATGGGAGGTTAGAGCTCTACCCTCAAGAAATGGGAGGTTAGAGCTCTGCCCTCAGGAAATGGGAGGTTAAAGCTCTGCCTTCAGGAAATGGGAGGTTAGAGCTCTGCCCCCAGGAAATGGAAGGTTAGTGCTCTGCCCTCAGAAAATGGTTAGAGCTCTGTCCTCAGAAAATGGGAGGTTAAAGCTTTACCCTCAAGAAATGGGAGGTTAGAGCTCTGCCCTCAGGAAATGGGAGGTTAGAGCTCTGCCCTCAGGAAATGGAAAATTAGAGCTCTGCCCTCAAGAAATGGGAGGTTAGAGTTCTGCCCTTAGGAAATGGGAGGTTAGAGCTCTGCCCTCAGGAAATGGTTAGAGCTCTGCCCTCAGGAAATAGGAGGTTAGAGCTCTGTCCTCAGGATATGGTTAGAGCTCTGCCCTCAGGAAATGGGAGGTTAGAGCTCTGCCCTCAGGAAATGGGAGGTTAGAGCTCTGCCCTCAGGAAATGGAAGGTTAGAGCTCTGTCCTCAGGATATGGTTAGAGCTCTGCCCTCAGGAAATGGGAGGTTAGAGATCTGCCCTAAGGAAATGGTTAGAGCTCTGTGAAACCAGTTTAAGCCCCCAAGTCAGCCCTTTTGCGGTTACTGTTACATTCGTCTTATAGTATATGTCTTGTCACAGTTTTGTTTACATCTGACTGGTGAATACTGTTGTCCAGTACCTTTTCAAAGTTTAATATACTTGTATCTAATATAGATGATCGACATATTAGTCACAGGACCATGTCATATTTTCTTAATATTGTTAGGCCAAATATCAATCATTGTATGTAAGCCCAGTCCAAGATGGATACACACCTTATATTGAGATATAGGATAACTCTCGAACAGAAATTGGTCACAACCGCAGACTTTCAGCACATACGTATGGCAGAAACCCTCAATGGCCCGTTCAGTCTCTTCCTTCGTATGACCGACATTACGACTTCTTCGCCGTATTGACTCTGCTATGACATCATTTGGTTTAGCGGTATGAGGAACTTTGACTGTGTATTTACTTCTGCTATGGTCCTGTTGAACTACCCAGACACACACATAGATGTATTTGTCTGTAAACAAACAAGAGTGAGAATTGGGTGATTAGGAGTTTATACAAGATCAGCAGTTGTATAGTTATAGTTTGTTTATTGGGTTTATTGTCCCACCGATAGTATTTCAGATATCTAGAGATGGTGTCTACTTGAAGCAGATATAATGCTGCCTTCACTGTGTATAGCATGCAATGATCACCTAGCATGATACCACACCCAGTCACATTATCCTGACACTGGGCCAACCAGTTGTAGAACTACCCTTATATTTGCCCAGCGTTAGAACAGAGCTATACCACTACCATTTTTAATGACTTTGGTATGTCATGGCCTGGGATTGAACCCTGGGCCTCCTGTACATAAGACTGACCCTCTATCAATTGTGCTACCAGGTCCGATCCGGTGTATATGTCAAGAGCTGATTACCCGGACGTTCATGTAACATGTTCTCAAAAGTAATTAGTCACAGTGGTTTGTTGGTGGGTCGATTAATCCAACAAACAAACAAATATACTGTATCTATTTTTCAATTGTTATGTATAGGTTCAGAAATAATGGACATACAGGGAATATATTTCAAGATCTGTATTGTAAACAATTGTGGTAATGCCACAAACATCCTTTACTTAAACATTAAGTATAAGTTAATTGAGAAATTATGCCCAACTTTCCCAGAACAGGCGTAAGATGACAGTATTTGTATTAGATATTAGATAGTGGCAAACTGTCTGTTACCACCTTTGATAGGGGATAGTGAACACAGGTTAATATAGGGTGGTGAACACGGGTTAATAATGGTGGTGGTGAACACAGGTTAATATGGGGGTGATAAACACAGAATAATATTGGGTGGTGAACATGGTTAATATGGGGTGGTGAACACGGGTTAATACAGGATGGTAAACACTGGTTAATAGGGGATAGTACACACAGGTTAATAGTGGGTTACTATGGGATGGTGAACATGGGTTAATATGGGATGGTGAACATGGGTTAATATGGGATGGTGAACATGGGTTAATATAGGATAGTGAACATGGGTTCACAGGGGATGGTGAATACAGGTTAATGATATGGTGAACACTGGTTAATATTGGTAATATGTGATGGTGAACACTGGTTAATAGGGGGATGAGACACTGGCATAGGTATAAAATCTTTAATCTGTGTTGATTCAATCTTTAAAACAATTTAAATTTTTAATAAACAACCGTATGAAGAATCACAAACATGTGCTTAATTAAATATTTGTGAAACAATTGAAGTTGACATCAACATGCCTAATTTTAAATGGACAGCTTCAATCCTTCTATAAAATCAATAAAATCTTATATCTAAAAAAGGAAAAAAAAAAAACAATTTATAAAATCTAGAAAATTTTTTAGATCTATAAGGTAACTTGAGAGCTAAAATATTGATAAAATAAAAAAAAAGTTTGTTGGGTTTATCATCCCACCAACAGTATTTCAGTTATCTGGAGACGGCGTCCACTTGAAGCAGATATAGTGCTGCCTTCATAGTGCTGCGATGAATACATTGCATGACACCACACCCAGTCACCTTATCCTGACACTGGGCCAACCAGTCGTGGAACTACCCTTATATTTTCTTGAGCATTAACAAGGGAGCTATACCACTTTCATTTTTAACGGACTTGGTATGTCGCGGCCCAGGATCGAACTCAGAGCTTTCTGTACCTGGAGCTGACCAACTGCGCTACCAGGTCATGGGACAAGAAAAAGTTCCATCTGAAAAGCATTTTAAGAGCTACAAGAATTAGCTCTTTTCTTATAAAATCAACAAAAGTATAAACTACAAGCTCACTTAAAGTTTAAATATTTTTGCATGCTCTCCCTTACTTGTTTGCTGCAGTTTTTCTTCCAGATGAGTCGGTATCTTAGCCGAAGATTCCACATCCGGGGGATACGTGTACAATGCCAGACTGTACTTGCCATTCCGCTTCCTGTCCTCACAGGCATCTTTACATACCTGGTACAAAACACAAAGAGATTATACCAGTAACTTATTTAAAGGGTTATACGTTGTGCGTTGTGTTTGGCTAAATTTATCATCTAAAAGTCAGGGTGCGCACATGAGCTATTAATTTTTTTGTTTTTCCCGCACAAGCCCTACCTCGGCTGCGAGAGAGTATATTGCCGACCCCAATTCACCACTGATAATCATGTCTGGGTGGTTTTCATTTTATTATTTACAATTACTCCTTACACTTATATAGATACGACGTTCTATAAATTTGTCTATTGTTTGCATGTTATTGAATAAATGTTTAACAATAAGTAAACATTGTATTGAATAACATAATAACTCATTGTCCATTCAAACGCACAAGCAACAGTTCAATAGAATTGATGGTTTGAACACTGGTTATATAATCCACCAAACACTTTGTCCAGCATGTTTGGTAAAACCAAACACTTTGTTCAGCATGTTTGGTAAAACAAAACACTTTGTCCAGCATGTTTGTTAAAACAAAACACTTTGTCCAGCATGTGTTTGGTAAAATAAAACACTTTGTCCAGCATGTTTGGTAAAACAAAACACTTTGTCCAGCATGTTTGGTAAAACAAAACACTTTGTCCAGCATGTTTGGTAAAACAAAACACTTTGTCCAGCATGTTTGGTAAAACAAAACACTTTGTCCAGCATTTTTGGTAAAACCAAACACTTTGTTCAGCATGTTTGGTAAAACGTTCTGGGCAGCTTTGAAGTAGAACCAGCAATGAGGGGTTTCAAATAAATGACGAAATATCACCAAAGATCATAAGTACCACATGAAACTGTGTTGCCCCAGTGACTGTAACCATAAATCAAAGAAAGGGCCATATAAAATTAAGCCAGTCATGATGTACCAACGATATGCACAACAGGTATTGATAGTTACTGGTTTTTTAATAGTTTCATCCAAAATTTGACCAATGGTAGTCAAGCAATGGACATATCGAATGGATGGAGAGACTGAATGGATGAACAGACTAAACAGATGGACAAACTGAATGGATGGACAGACCAAATAGATGGACAGACCAAATGGATGGACAGACCGAATGGATGGACAGACCAAATAGATGGACAGACCAAATGAATGAACAGACCAAATGGATGGACAGACCAAATGGATAGTCAGACCTAATGGATGGACAGACCTAATGGGGAGACCAAATGGATGGACAGACCAAATGGATGGACAGACATAATGGATGGACAGACCAAATGGATGGATATACTGAATGGAGTGACAGACTGAATGGAGTGACAGACTGAATGGATTGATAGACCAAATGGATGGACAGACAGATGCATGTGACTACATTAAAGATCCTATAAACTTGTGTATCTTTATAACAAAATATTAATATTATGATCCAAATAAAACAAAAACATATTACAGTCTTCACGAATGAAAATAAAAAGCACTGGATCTTTGATCACGGAGCTGGCAATATTAACTGGACCAGAATTTGGCATTTTGCTCAAAAGGTTGGCAAACTAACCTAGGCATTACCAGCGGTTGGATCTAATAAAAGGCTGTAAAATGTTGTTTAGTTTAGCATATATGTTTCCATAATAATTCAGAATTCTGAAAATGATGTGGCTGAAAATTCTGGTGGACCATTGGTCAATTTAACTTATAAAAATGACAGACTGACAGAGATTTTGGTGGACTGGGTTTTGTCGAAGAATGTATTTACATGTCCCAATAGGAAGATTTAGCCAAGATGTAACGCAAATAGTTAGCCTGACCAACTAGCCATTTGAATAACAAGGAACTTATGTATGTAAAAATTTCATTAGTATAAGGAAAAAAATATCAAGGAGTTCCACTACAATTTAATAAAAAGGCTAGACACTTTCAAAAAGTCTTGTTCATAAACTTGTCTGAGTTGAAACTGAAACTCGAGTCAGTAAACAAATGAGTCTTCTACACCAGGATATTTATGTCTGAATCTGGAAGTGTTTCTTAACAACTTAGTTTCACGCCAAGCAAAGAATATAGAAATGTATTCAGCTTAGACACAGTGAACCTGGTGTACCATCCAGACATTTGTCTGGAATCTTCCTCCATCATTTGAAGCTCCACATAATGCTACAAACCATGTCATGATACTTCACAATAATTGAATGAGTAAGGTCCAGAATTATTAAAATTTAGTTAGGATCTTAAGTAATTTTTAAGCATTTAATTGGTCAGTTTTCATTAAATTGTATATGGCTGACCAATCAGTATCTTAAGAATTATCTTTAAGACTCATAAATCTCAATCTTTAACATGGAAATTGAGTCTTAGATTTGCAAGAATTTGATTGGTCATATTTGATTAAGATATAAATGGCTTTTTAATCAAAAGTGCTTGAGAATGACCTCAGACTCCATCTTACTGTTTATAAAATGGAGATTGGGTCTTAAATTTGAAAGAATTTGATTGGTCACATTTGAATTCGATATTAGTTGACCAATCAAATTCTTTAAGATTATCATATGATTAAATCTTACTAAATCTTACAACATAGAGCTTGAGTCATTTTCAAGTGTCCGACTGGTATTACTTGAGTAAGATGTATAGATAGTTTCCATGTGATGTCATAGGCACTGGTAAGACATTTTAAGGCAGCCATCTTTGAAGGCAGAAGCTAATGCAGGTTGAAATCTGAAAATATGTCCTATATTTAACTCACCACTGTGTTTTTATTTTTCAGTCTATTTTACTGAATTTTATATCAAATTAAACAGCTTTTATGAAGTGTATATACTGTTCATTTTGTTTAAGGATGAGTCAATAATCTAATTTATTTATGTGTATTAATTCTTTGTGCATTTATCAATTTTAAAAAAGATCTTTCTAATGGTGTATAGCTTTTAATTTTTGGACCACAAATGAGGCAATTACAAGAAAATAAAATATACGCTTCCATGCAATCCATCTGAAAATCCATTGAAGTTACCATCAAAGATGGCTGCCAAGGTAAGGGATCTTCACTGATGTGGAAACTATCTATACGGCTGACCAATCTGATGCTTGAAGATTATCCTAGGACTAAATCTTACTGTTAATAACATTGGAGCTTTTTTTCCTGCTTCTTTTTGTTCCTGTTTTGTGAAATTTACTTAAGTTTTTTTATTCAGTAGGAAGTAAAATTCCTTTTCACAACCTTTTCTTTCTTTTTTCAATGGCACTTTACTTGAAAGAAATATAGAAGAAATCTTTTCAAGCTTGAAGGCCAACTTACTTCTGATACCAGCAGCAGACAATGAAATACATTGTTATAGATTGAGCTGGTTGAATATTTACTGATTACTTCAAAAACAAGCAGATAAAGGCATATAAATCAAAACAAGAGCTGTCAGAAGACAGCATGCTCTACTTTTCTCATTTCTTGGTAGTATAATGTTAGCGGTTACTAACCTTAACCAAAACACGGACAGTATAGAGTGGAAAAAGGTCCATTACTCTGCCAACATTTTAGGGTTATCTGTCTTTTACAAAATGAGTTTAGCGTTTCAATGTGCAAAGGTATTTCGAGTCTTGATTTTCAACCTCGTTGAATACCCACGCTCAACAATTTCGTTTTACTAAATTTACTGACTGTGGGTTTATTGGTAAATTTTCTGTTATCTTATCGAACTGAACAGAACAAGAATTGGCCAATCATAATACTGCTAACAAAATCCATACTCTTCAGCAGGGTGACTAGAAGTATAACAATGGCTGCGCCCAGTGCCACAATCGAAAAAAAACGAGCTTTATCATTTGACTGAAATCTTTATCTGATTTTGAAGCAACCAATGATATATCGATACCAGAAATAACGAAAAGTGAACTTAATATCCCACAGACGAAGAATGGAGAGTAACAGAAATGATCGGTTGTGGGTGTTCGACAATGGGTATTCAAAAGAAATTCATATCAATATCTCTCCAATGTCAAAAAACTATAGTAAAGATTGTAACAAAATTTCATGGCTTACCAATAAAATATTTCTTCTAAATGTCAGTACTTCCAGATCTTTGATTTCATTTATTTCATTCACTGGAATCCCAATAGCATTACCTGAAACAGAAGATAGGTATTGGGTCCTGTTATTTGTGTATCTGAACATTGTGTAGCTCAAGATTATGTATCTGAAGACTGTGTATCTGGAGATTGAGTAGCTCAAGTAGCTCGAGATTGTGTATTTCATGACTGTGTATCTAAGATTGTGTATATCAATATTGTGTATATCAATATTGTGTATCTCAAGATTGTGTATCTCAAGATTGTGTAACTCAAGATTGTGTAACTCAATATTGTGTATCTCCAGATTGTGTATCTCAAGATTGTATATCTCAATATTGTGTATCTCAAGATTGTGTAACTCAAGATTGTGTATCTGAAGATTGTGTATCTGAAGATTGTGTAACTCAAAATTGTATATCTCAAGATTGTGTATCTCAAGATTGTGTATCTCAATATTGTGTATCTCAAGATTGTATATCTCAAGATTGTGTATCTCAAGATTGTGTATCTCCAGATTGTGTAACTCACAATTGTGTAGCCCAGTAGCTCATGATTGTGTATTTCAATTTTGGGTATTTTAAGATTGTATATCTCACGATTGTGTAACTCAAAAATGTATATCTCAAGATTGTGTACCGCGGTAACTCAAGATCGTGTATCTTAATATTGTGTATCTCAAGATTGTGTAACTCAAGATCAATATTAAATGGTTAAGCAGAATAAAGAGTGATCTAATCAGCACCTTGTACCTTAGTAAACTAACGTGGAGTATTCTTTTATTTTTATATAAAAACTAGGGAAAGGACGTTTTTATCATTGAAAACCACTAATTTAATGAATGTACCAAAAGAAAGTGGTGATATTTGATGGCATTTTTGCCGATACTGTGCAGCCACATTTCTATCATTAAAGTACAGGGGCATTTACGCGGTGCCAAGAGACGAATCAGGCGTAAAGCTGTCCCCTTAGCCCTGAGCGTTAGGAGGGAAGCCACCACTATCAATTTTAAAACCTTTGGTTTGACCCGGCCGGGGTTTGAACCTGCGACTACCCTGTCCACAAGCCGACACTCTACTACTTCAGCTATTGTGGCCGGTCATAATGGTGATATTGTTTAAGTAGAACAGAAATCTCTTGCAGAGATTAATGGGTTACTGATTTTGTAATCTTTGCCTCCCCTACACTTAACTTAAAAAGAAAAACAATATTTTGTCAATATTATAATGCTGAGAAGTGTTCATGATATTTTGTTTTATATAATGTCAATGGCTATTTCCTTTTTTCTCTTGTCCCCTCAGAAAATATCGGAAACATCTTATATTACATATAAATCACAAACAGGCTTAATACATGATATTAAAGATATGAATTTATTCGCTTTAATCGCTTTCAATACTTTTAACAAATACCGGTATACATTAACAAATACTGCTGCTTTCTAAAAGGGCTCTCATGGAAGGATGTGTCTCCATGCAAAGACAAAGTTGAGTATCAGCTTCTATTTGTACTACAGACAAAAATTATAATCGTTAGAGATAATATTGGTGGAGGAAGACCCCAGACTTATGCTTGGGAAGAACCACCGGCACACCGCAGGTAAGCTGGAAAACCTCCCCACATGAAAGTAATCACCCCGACCGGGAGTCAAACAGATTGCTAATTTTAAAGGTAGTATCCGACAGTTTTAATTCTTAATAGATTCAAATAAGTCATTTTTACCTGAAAAGATCTTGCAAAATGCTGCTCATTGATGCCCTAGATCAGTGTGAAGTGTGAGACATTTATCCCCATTCCAAAGAGGTATTTCCTATCTGAGCCACACTGCAGAGATAGCTATTTTTAACTAGCAAAACCATGTGACAACTCCCTTTTGAGATTACATTATATTGTCACCAGGGTTTTCCGCTCTGGCGTTGGTTTCTAATTTTAGCAGAAATTGCTATTGTGCTTATTTATAGAATGATTGAACTTTTAGAGTGTTGTTATCACGATTTTTACTGTCTACTAATGTAGGCAGTGTTCAAAACTGTCTTTACTTATACTGAAGTATGAGTATATGGGGAAATTATGATTAAATTAACCAAAGCAATGGCAAGGTGTTGTTACATTTATTTGATAAAGGCAAACTGTTGGATACCACCTTTAAATTGTAAAATTTCATTAATAATATATATAAGATATATTGTCTCTGTTTGAAAAATACCATGGCAGTAGAAGAAGTATAAAGAAATGTAAAATGTTACCAATAGAAGGAAGGCATTGGTAATTTTGAAAGTATACATATTCTACTCACCAATTTCATAATTCAACATTTTCTCCTCCCTGTTTCCTTTCGGCTCCACCACCTTCAGTATCGGTTGAAACAACCGGAGGTCGCACAACCGGCGAGTTTCATCATAAAACTCTTCCCTCTCGGCATCCTGGGTAATTCCAACAAAAATATACACTGACGCATCATGCAGTTTATTTGCCAGTGGCCAGTGTTTGGCTTCAATCCATAGATCCATTTTGACTTTCTCGAGAGTGGCGTCTCGGGCGCACCTGAGTGGAATCAGCAGCCCTGTTGGCATCAGGAATTCCACCAATACCTGGGTGGGCATCAGGTGATGCCCCCATAATTCTCCTGAACTTGGCGGCATCCTTGCTGGAAGGATCGGTGGGACCTTGCGATCTACGGGCGCAACAACATCTGAAACGCAAAGCAAACCAAAAATGTAAAAAAAGGGCAAAGTTTTTCTCTTTAGTTTGTTTTTTTTGCTACAAGGCACCGATATAATTATTGTCAAATTAGCAACATCCAGCTAATTACTGGCTGAGAAATACCCCAGAATAATGTCTGGACCACAGACTTATGTCTAGGTAGAACCTGCAATGCACTGCAGGTTACCTGGAAAACCTCCCCACGTGAAAGTTCTCAACCCGTCCATGATTCGAACCCTCCCAGTGAGGGTCTGATAAGTTACAAGTTGAAGACTCTAACCGTCTGTCCATAGGAGCCCCTGATTTTTACTTTGTATTAGCCAACTATACTAAAACTTCCTCCTATAAAGCTTAGGCTCCTGTCACTAGTTATTTATTAAGGGATATATGGATAAGAATGTCCCATAAATAGAGGAAAGAGTGGAGGCATAATTATCAATTAGCAGTATTTTTATACTATATAGTCATCAGTTAAAATTCTATTAAAACTTTTCAAGAAAACAAATAGGACTACACACCTACAAAGGTGTTAATTGTTAATGAGAATTATCAATTAGTATATATGTTGTCAATGGTCTGTTAGGCAGCTGAATCTAGTGTATATTCTGTCAAACAGGGCTGTGGAAATTCTTTTTTTTTTACCTGTCCAAGTATTTGTTAGTGGCAAGTTGGCTTTAAAAATCTATTTGTGCATCATCAAATCCTACTTGTCCGGATATAAATTAATATTAACTGAATTTTTGATAGGACATGTATCCTTTCATTATGCATAGCATATACAAGTAGACAATTTAAATATATATTAAAATTATTCTTTTAATCACAAATTTATAAACATTTCACATGATTTATAACAAACACATCAGCCAGACATTGCTAATATTTATCCCCACTATGTTTTATAGATATGTTAGAAATGAACTTTTAACAAAAAAATTATTGATATGAACAGCATTATACAACAAATAATAACTTGACCACGGACAACTTAGATGAAAAAATTCCACTTGTCCCACAATAAAATTGCCCATGTCTGGCAAAGTTGGGCATGGGATTTCAGCTCCCCTGAGTCAATCAAATAGCAAAGATGTAAACAGTGATTAATCTTCTTTTTTTTTAAACATTTACCCATGGCACATACATAAAAAAATTAAAAATTAAAACAAAACCAACATTAAAACAGACCTGTCAAAACCATAGTTATCCAATTTTCTTTTTTTACAAACTATGAGATAATCTCCACACATTCACACACCACGAAGTCCTTTACAACAAAATTTTGCAAATAATGATTTTAAGATAATAATGACAATGTTTTTAGTATGTTGCCTTCAGTGACACTTTCTTTGAATAGGTAACACCGTGAAATAGTCAACCCTATGTATCAAGGTGCGTTACTTCCAGTCACACATGAATCATAACCAACATACAAATAAGGTCCGCTGTTCATCCTTACAATGCTGTTTGATAAAAACCAATATTAAACTCTTTGTTATTTACTGACAACTTTATGTGTAGGTGTCGAGCTGTACTGCTAGAGACCTGGAGCAGCAAATAGTGTACTTCCTGATCAGACAGTTCCCAAAGACAGCTGGCTGATCTAGGCAAGTATTCACAAACTATTCTAAAGTAAGAATGGCTCAAGTCATGAAAATCAATCCACAATATCTTCATTGTGTATTTAGCTACATGTCTGTATTTTTGTATGACACATTAACTTTGCTACCTAGAGCCTAAAATCCTATTGCAATTTCTAAAATAAACTTATTTTTGTTGGTATGAAAATTGTGACCTGGGCTCAAGTCATGACTTAGGCTTAAGAATAGTTGGTGAATATGAGCCCTAGATCTACACTATTTGCCTAAGTCAAATCAATATCATGTCAGACTCAGAACAAGGGGGATATAACCCAATTAGTGACTAATTAACTCAATTAGAGACTAATTAAAACATTTGTTTCATCTATGTAACAAGTCTTTTGATATATGAACCATATATCTATATATAAATATGTGAATAAATAAGTAATTCAATTTTAGAAGTTGTTTTTGTCTTTGTCATACTATTCAGGTTTAATAATTTCATTATGACTCACATTGAAAATACACAAGTGACTCACAGTGATCAAAATAAACAAAATAATTTATTGCATGAGTTTTTCTAACTTATTTATTTAATCCCAAGCTCAAGTCCTTGGTAGACCTAAAACTCCTTTTTTTGTATGTTCAACAGTAATACACCAAGATAAATAGTGACATTTGTTTAAACTAATTTATCTAAAATAAAAACATTCACAAAAACAAGTTACTTTAAAGTTAACAATAACTGCAGTCACTGCTATGTTCAACAGTAGGGCTGTCATGATACACTTGAAGCATATTACGATATATTGCGATACATATAGAGAGTATTGCAATACGTACCACAATATATTGCCATATTTGATTAAACTATTATATGGAGCTTTTCACCCAATAATAATACCGATCTAGAAATGAAAATGTCAAATCAAAAGTCAAAACCTAGTTTAAAACTTTTCTTTAAATGAATACCGCAAATGCAAATCGAGAACGCTACATTTTCTAAGAGATTTAGAATGAACAATCCTAGTGTGTATTTGACATCAGACTACATTTTCAATTGGTTATCGGCTATAGCTTTTCATTAATACTTTGACTTTGGGTGCACAAAATGGCGATTAATACTTTGACTTACAGTGCACAAAATGGCGATAACAACCAAAGTTTACAAAATATCATAAAAAGATGGTATGTACATTGTGTATCGTGGTAATGTATTTAATTTACCCCGTTATAGCAATATGTCGGTATACCAGCGAATTTACCCAGTATTGCAATATACTAGTATACCGCGACAGCCATATTCAACAGAGCTTCCAAGTTTAATTTCTATAATTTTTATTTTCATTTTATTCCAGAAAAAATATAAAGATATATATATATGCGCACAATAACCATGGTGAAATTTCTGTAACATACAATTTTTTCAATAAATTTTTAATAATCCTTTTAGCTTTCCAATTTTCAACTTTCAATCACTGCTATGTTCAACATAGCTTCTAAGTCTAGTTAATACAATTTTTTATTTTCCTTTTAGTCCAGCAAAAGAAAAAAAGAACATATCCACAACAACCACAGTATAATTTCTGTAACATACACTTTGTAAAGTAATCCTTTCAACATCTTTCAACACTAATCAAAATTTCAATGTAACTTGTCTATTTAACTTCCTTTAAGATTGATATGTAATATTAACCACAACAAAATATCTAAAACAAAAAAACATGAAAAACCTGCCTCTGCATTTTCCTGTTAATTTTTTAACTTCATCAATAGTACTATACATGCTTCCAGCAGTCAGTGTCCATTGCTTGTATATGAACTACAAAGCTAAACAAGAATCTTTCAATTAACTTCCTCCAATCAAAAAATAAATGTACTCATTTCACTTAAAGGTGGTAGACTACAGTTTGGACCAAAATATTTTTCCTCAAATAACAAAGTAAGTCATTGTTACATAAAAAGTTCCAGCAAAACCAAGTAAGTCATTGTTAGTTGAAAAGGTCCAGCAAAACCAAGTAAGTCATTGTTAGTTGAAAAGGTCAAGCAAAACCAAGTAAGTCATTGTTACATGAAAAGGTCCAGCAAAACCAAGTAAGTCATTGTTACATGAAAAGCTCCAGCAAAACCAAGTAAGTCATTGTTACATAAAAACCTCCTGCAAAACCATGTAAGTCATTGTTACATGAAAAGCTCCAGCAAAACCATGTAAGTCATTGTTACATGAAAAGGTCCAGCAAAACCAAGTAAGTCATTGTTACATGAAAAGCTCCAGCAAAACCAAGTAAGTCATTGTTACATAAAAACCTCCTGCAAAACCATGTAAGTCATTGTTACATGAAAAGCTCCAGCAAAACCAAGTAAGTCATTGTTACATGAAAAGCTCCAGCAAAACCAAGTAAGTCATTGTTACATGAAAAGTTCCTGCAAAACCAAGTTTGTCATTGTTACATGAAAAGTTCCAGGAAAACCAAGTATGTCATTGTTACATGAAAAGTTCCTGCAAAACCAAGTAAGTCATTGTTACATGAAAAGCTCCAGCAAAACCAAGTAAGTCATTGTTACATGAAAAGTTCCTGCAAAACCAAGTAAGTCATTGTTACATGAAAAGGTCCAGCAAAACCAAGTATGTCATTGTTACATGAAAAGTTCCAGGAAAACCAAGTAAGTCATTGTTACATGAAAAGGTCCAGCAAAACCAAGTAAGTCATTGTTACATGAAAAGCTCCAGCAAAACCAAGTAAGTCATTGTTACATGAAAACATCCAACAAAACCAAGTAAGTCATTGTTACATGAAAAGTTCCTGCAAAACCAAGTAAGTCATTGTTACATGAAAAGCGCCTGCAAAACCAAATAAGTCATAGTTACATGAAAAGGTCCAGCAAAACCAAGTAGGTCATTGTTACATGAAAAGGTCCAGCAAAACCAAGTAAGTCATAGTTACATGAAAAGGTCCAGCAAAACCAAGTAGGTCATTGTTACATGAAAAGGTCCAGCAAAACCAAGTATGTCATTGTTACATGAAAAGTTCCTGCAAAACCAAGTAAGTCATTGTTACATGAAAAGGTCCAGCAAAACCAAGTATGTCATTGTTACATGAAAAGGTCCAACAAAACCAAGTAAGTCATTGTTACATGAAAAGGTCCAACAAAACCAAGTAAGTCATTGTTACATGAAAACATCCAACAAAACCAAGTAAGTCATTGTTACATGAAAAGTTCCTGCAAAACCAAGTAAGTCATTGTTACATGAAAAGCGCCTGCAAAACCAAGTATGTCATTGTTACATGAAAAGTTCCTGCAAAACCAAGTAAGTCATTGTTACATGAAAAGTTCCTGCAAAACCAAGTAAGTCAGTGTTACATGAAAAGCTCCTGCAAAACCAAGTAAGTCATAGTTACATGAAAAGGTCCAGCAAAACCAAATAAGTCATTGTTACATGAAAACCTCCTGCAAAACCAAGTAAGTCATTGTTACATGAAAAGTTCCTGCAAAACCAAGTATGTCATTGTTACATGAAAAGTTCCAGGAAAACCAAGTAAGTCATTGTTAGATGAAAAGTTCCTGCAAAACCAAGTAAGTCATTGTTACATGAAAAGCTCCTGCAAAACCAAGTAAGTCATTGTTACATGAAAAGGTCCAGCAAAACCAAGTAAGTCATAGTTACATGAAAAGTTCCAGCAAAACCAAATAAGTCATTGTTATATGAAAAGGTCCAGCAAAACCAAGTAAGTCATTGTTACATGAAAACCTCCTGCAAAACCAAGTAATTCATTGTTACATGAAAAGCTCCAGCAAAACCAAGTAAGTCATAGTTACATGAAAAGTTCCAGCAAAACCAAATAAGTCATTGTTACATGAAAAGCTCCAGCAAAACCAAGTAAGTCATTGTTACATAAAAACCTCCTGCAAAACCATGTATGTCATTGTTACATGAAAAGCTCCAGCAAAACCAAGTAAGTCATTGTTACATGAAAAGCTCCTGCAAAACCAAGTAAGTCATTGTTACATGAAAAGGTCCAGCAAAACCAAGTAAGTCATTGTTACATGAAAAGCTCCAGCAAAACCAAGTAAGTCATTGGTACATGAAATGCTCATGCAAAACCAAGTAAGTCATTGTTACATAAAAAGGTCCAGCAAAACCAAGTAAGTCAGTGTTACATGAAAAGTTCCTGCAAAACCAAGTAAGTCATTGTTACATGAAAAGCTCCAGCAAAACCAAGTAAGTCATTGTTACATGAAAAGCTCCAGCAAAACCAAGTAAGTCATTGTTACATGAAAAGTTCCAGGAAAACCAAGTAAGTCATTGTTACATGAAAAGCTCCAGCAAAACCAAGTAAGTCATTGTTACATGAAAAGCTCCAGCAAAACCAAGTAAGTCATTGTTACATGAAAAGTTCCTGCAAAACCAAGTAAGTCATTGTTACATGAAAAGCTCCTGCAAAACCAAGTAAGTCATTGTTACATGAAAAGGTCCAGCAAAACCAAGTAAGTCATTGTTACATGAAAAGCTCCTGCAAAACCAAGTAAGTCATTGTTACATGAAAAGTTCCTGCAAAACTAAGTAAGTCATTGTTACATGAAAAGTTCCTGCAAAACCAAGTTAGTCATTGTTACATGAAAAGTTTCTGCAAAACCAAGTAAGTCATTGTTACATGAAAAGTTCCTGCAAAACCAAGTAAGTCATTGTGACATGAAAAGTTCCAGGAAAACCAAGTAAGTCATTGTTACATGAAAAGCTCCAGCAAAACCAAGTAAGTCATTGTTACATGAAAAGCTCCAGCAAAACCAAGTAAGTCATTGTTACATGAAAAGTTCCTGCAAAACCAAGTAAGTCATTGTTACATGAAAAGCTCCTGCAAAACCAAGTAAGTCATTGTTATATGAAAAGGTCCAGCAAAACCAAGTAAGTCATTGTTACATGAAAAGCTCCAGCAAAACCAAGTAAGTCATTGGTACATGAAATGCTCATGCAAAACCAAGTAAGTCATTGTTACATAAAAAGGTCCAGCAAAACCAAGTAAGTCAGTGTTACATGAAAAGTTCCTGCAAAACCAAGTAAGTCATTGTTACATGAAAAGCTCCAGCAAAACCAAGTAAGTCATTGTTACATGAAAAGCTCCTGCAAAACCAAGTAAGTCATTGTTACATGAAAAGTTCCTGCAAAACCAAGTATGTCATTGTTACATGAAAAGTTCCTGCAAAACCAAGTAAGTCATTGTTACATGAAAAGCTCCTGCAAAACCAAGTAAGTCATTGTTACATGAAAAGTTCCTGCAAAACTAAGTAAGTCATTGTTACATGAAAAGTTCCTGCAAAACCAAGTTAGTCATTGTTACATGAAAAGTTTCTGCAAAACCAAGTAAGTCATTGTTACATGAAAAGTTCCTGCAAAACCAAGTAAGTCATTGTGACATGAAAAGTTCCAGCAAAACCAAGTAAGTCATAGTTACATGAAAAGGTCCAGCAAAACCAAGTAAGTCATTGTTACATGAAAACCTCCTGCAAAACCAAGTAAGTCATTGTGACATAAAAAAGTCCAGCAAAAAAATGTTCAGTGATGTCCTAGATATGCGTAAACAGTGCAGCATTAATCCCTACTAGTCACTGCAAACTGGTATTTCCTATCTGAGCCACGCTGCAGAGAAAGCTATTTTAAAACCAAGAAAACCAGGTGACAACTGGCATTTGAGACTAGGTTTACTGTCATCCAGGTATTCCGCTCTGACGTGGATTTTTAGAAGAGACCAATATCCTGCGTATTTATAAATTAGGAACGAATGAAAATTTAGAGTATTTTATTGCAATGTGTTCTGTGTGACTAACAGAAATTATTGCTAAATCCTTCCAAACAGTGGGGAAATATTGTTACATGATTTTGATATTCAAACTGTCGAATATCACCTTTAAAAGTGGTATCCATCAAATTGCTTATATATACATGTGACAAATATCTTGTGCCATTTGGTGGGAAATTGGCCTTTATTTCTGCATTAACACATACTTTAGTCTAAATATACAAGATTTTTCAACACTAAATCAATTGTTAGTCTATACAAATTTGTGAGACTCTAAGACTGTAAATAAACTACTCTAAATGTTTGTTCTTTCCAATTCTATATATCGACTCGATGTAGGGGGTGGGGAGGAATCTGCTAAAAATAGATGTTGATGTCGTTGCAGAAAAGCAGGACGGGGATATAGCATGATAGCAATGTGTCACATGTATTTTAGGTTTAGAAATTGCTAACTGCGCAGCATGGCTCGACCAGGAAACATGTTTTTAATGATGAGAGGTAGTGCTGGGAAATTGGTTGCAAATCATAATCGATCATCGGTTGGAATCGGATGCCACTACTGATGCGATTTCACAGATTATAATCCATTTATTAATCTATGCAGTGTCACGCTCACAAATGATTTTGATTATTAGTAGCTTACATAATTACTCGATACTATAGTGTACTTGATGCCGCTTTCTACAAAATATTTGGTGTTTCAAGGACAAAATATGAATTTTTCACTTGCTTTCTATTTTTATATGTACTGAACATAAATCATGGTTTATGATTAGCCACAAAATAAACACAGAACAAATATACAGATGCTCGTAAATCTCTTGGGCCTCCATTTTAATTTTCAGAGAGACTTCCCTTTATGGCGGGATAATTTACAAGCCGGAACCCGTACCTTTATTTGGAGTGCGTTCGCAGTCTTCTGTTAATCGATTATGAGAGAATGATATCCATTATCGACATTGAGAAGCTTTTACATGCCGCTAATCGATATTTTTGCGTGATCTGTTGATATTACAATAAATTATTTGCTTATTTAAAAGAAAAAGAAAATGGTCCAAACTGTCAGATACTAACCTTCTTCATTTGTAAACCTTTTTGCTAAGCCACTTTCCACACCCCATGCTGAGAAATTTTCAATAAATTTCCTAAGAAAATGCCATACATCACTAAATCGCTTATAATTTTGGGTATGAAAAACTAAACATCATTAGAAAGGTATTTGAATATGGGTTCTGAATAATACAAAAATTTCATGTGATATAAAAATGGACTTTCAAAAATAGGAAAAAGTTTAAAAAAATCAAGAACTTTTACTTTTTTCTTTGGCATTTCACTCCTAAACCTTTAAAAATATGAATATTTCTAAGAAAAAAAAATACTGCAAGCTACTGTGAAGGGGTCATACTTTTATAGGAAATAAGCAGTGCTGTAAACACTCAAAAATAGTAGTAAGCAGGACGTACGGTGTACGAATAAAAGCATTGCTAGTGGTAAAAAATAGACATACACTGTACGTCGGGCAGCAGTGAAAGGATTAATAAACCCATACATCTGCTTTGCTACTTACCTGAAAATGCATTCAAAGATTACAAGGCTGACTGCTGGAGTCTTAGTGACAAAAAAATGCAGATCTTAAGGGTGACATTGGTGAAATGATTACTGTCTCCACTGTGTTAGTTTATATAAAAAATAGTGCAAATAATAGGTAGGTTCTTTAAGTTGGAATCCTTGGACTTTATCCCCTGGCCTTTTGTAGATGGTGCAACTACAAACAGTGAAATTTCTTACTTTTACATAAATATAAGCCTTAAATCCATTAAAGTCCTTGTAGAGATAGGTTATTTAAACAGCAAAAATGGGGGTGTTGGTAGATCAAAGTTAACATGGGTATAAAAGCATGCACTTATGAGGTGCCCAGGGACTGAACCCAGCCGGTCCATTATATTGTCACCGACTAGTCAGGCGTAATGCTGTCCCCTTAGCGCAGAGCGTTAGAAGGGAAGCCACTACTACCAACTTTAAAGTCTTTGGTTTCATCCAGCCTGGGATTAGACCCACGACCTCCCGATCCACAATCCGACGCTTGAGCTATTGCGCCGGTCACTACGAGCATGCTTATCTGGATCTACACTATTTGTCTAAGCTCAAGCAATGTGAGACATTAGCATATAGTCTCCCCTAAATAACCCCTAGATGCAAGTGGGTCCTTTCATTTGGATAACTTGGTTTTTATCCTTGTACTCTTTGGCGTGTATGTTGTCTTTTATGCCCTTCTTGTTAACTTGTCTTTGTATTATCTTTGAAAAACACTATTTCATCTACAAACCCGCATGTGGTTCTTCCCAGGCGCTTGTCTGGTATCTTTCCTCCACTAATTACAGCCGGACATCGCCGGTGTGACCATAATGAGGAAAATTAGTGGCTAGTTTCCCCTGAACGCTCCCTACAAGCAAGCGGGTCCTTTCATACGGATTACTCTGTTTTCATGCTTGTAGTTTTTAAAGTGTATGTTGAATAGTATGCCATTCTTGTGATACCCAGATAAAACATCATCGACTGACATGACCATTTTTTTTGTTTAAATACCTAAAAATATTTAAATGGATTTAAAGCTTAATTTTATGCATAAGAGATTTCTTTCACTGTTCGTAATTGAACCATCTGCAAAAGAACAGTTGATCAAGTCTAAGAATTCCAACTAAAAGGACCTACCTACTATTTGGACTACCTTGGATATTATCTAACAAGGGAGACAATTTCCATTTCAGCAATTTACCTCATTTATACTGTGAATGTTTAGGGATATTATGACTACTCAGTTTAATTAGTGTTTTTATGTGTCTTGTTTATTTATTTTTAAACATTAAATCTCAATTTCCTGAAATATAAATGTTGTTTAAAAAAAAAGAGTAAATTTCATATTTCTTTATTTACTGCTTGCAGTTCCTCATTAAAGTGCTTCAAGCATGGCCTTCCTGAGGAAGACTGTTATAGTTTTTTCTGCAGATTCATCTCTGACTAACTACATGTATTATCTTCCTCATTATTCAAGAGGGCAAAATTAAAATAATGAACAATTAGAAAGTATGACTGTTGCAAACTATAGCACTCAGTCTGAAGTAAATCTAAATATTTTTAGTGGGGAGGATTTGCCGGCATTTTTGACGTTACTATGCAGCTACATTTCTATCATTATAGCACGGGGGCACTTATGAGGTGCACAGGGACTGAACCCGGCCGGTTCATTATACTAACACCGACGTGTCAGGCGTAATGCTGTCCCCTTAGACCCGAGCGTTAGGAGAGAAACCACTACTACCAACTTAAAAGTCTTTGGTTTGACCCGGCTGGGGTTTGAACCCATTACCTCCCAATCTGCAAACCAATGCTCTACCACTTGAGCTATTGCAGCCAGTCAAATTTTTAGTTTGAAAATGTTAAAGCAATTGGGTCTTATTGTTTGTTTTGTGAAAGTAAGCAAATATTTGACTAAAATGGAAAACAAATTTAAACACCAGATCACCACATTATATAAGATCATTCTGTCCGTTAAAAGACTCCGCTGTCTTTCTTTGGTCGAATGATACAAAAAGTGTTAAAGGCGGTATCCATCAGTTAGGGCACTATCACTACAGCTCCAAAGACCTTAGAACTCCAGCTGCTTGCTGATGCCATGAATGAAAAGATGGTCAAACCTGTTAACCTTTCAGGAACAAGTTGGATGCCTTATCTCAGCAGATGTCTGAACATTCTGTTAACCAGGTACACTACTTTTGTAACTTGCTTCTAAAACACATTGGATTGCAGAATTGGCACAGCTGATGTTTAAGCAAGAGCACGGCTAATCTTGAATCACCTGAAAGACTTCTCCCTTCTTCTTTACATGCACTTCTTTACGGACATATTGAACATTTTGAGCAATTTATCAATGTAGTTTCAGAAGGATAGTTGTGGTATACCCGATGCTACATCTGCACTGGAGACGGCATGTCTGAGACTAACTGCACTCCAGCATAGGCCAGGTGCTAGTTTTCAGTCCTTCTTGGACACAGTCACTGACGAATATGTGTTTCAGAGTGTTCAACTGAAATCACCTACTCTGGGAGCAGAACAGCTCAAAGCCAAGCAAGACACCTTGGTAGATGTTGTCATGAACCACCTCACCCACTGTATTGGAGACATAGATTCAGATAGGCTGCTGCGAGCAATGCAGACATTCTTTCCTGTAAATCGTCCCGAAACCCAGGTTTGTGACAAACATAAAACCACTCAGATTCTAAAAGATAAATCCTTTTTTCTAAAGTTTTTATAATTATAACTTTAAACAATAACTAAAGAATGATTACATGTCCATGATAAAATACTGGGGTAAAGATATCATACACCTGTAACCAGACCAAGTTAAGGAAACATAAAATAAGGTTAAAAAACTTAAATTGTGTTAGATTATTTATTAAGACGTTGTCAAATTGTTCCAATTGTAGAAATAAACTGAAACATTGATTCATTTTGTTATTTTAGGCTGAGAGAGCAGTATTTGGTGAAAAGAGTTTGGCCAGTTTGTGCCAGCACTACAGTGATGTACTGGGAAGACTTGACTGTAACCTACAACACCTACAAGATGTTGAGTGGCCTGCTCTCAAGGTTCTCATGAGTCATCAGCCCAGAGATATTAGGGTCCAGGACTTTCTATAACAGACTATTCATGAATCTTAACCATTCAGAAAACCTTCACAACATTCTCATGTTTGTGGAGATTATTCTTTGCATTCTTGTTTTCAGTGCTGTGTGTGAGCAGGGCTTTTCAGCTATGGCCCGAGTTAAATCTGACTGGCAGGCACATCTTGACTCAATATAGAGCACAAGCGATGCATCCCCACAGATAAAGCACAGGCGATGCATCCCTGCATATATGTTTCCAGTGCTGTGTGCGAGCAGGGATTTTCAGCTATGGCACAAGTTAAATCTGACTGGCAGGCACATCTTGACTCAATATAAAGCACAGGCGATGCATCCCCGCAGATAAAGCACAGGCGATGCATCCCTGCATATATGTTTCCAGTGCTGTGTGCGAGCAGGGATTTTCAGCTATGGCACAAGTTAAATCTGACTGGCAGGCACATCTTGACTCAATATAGAGCACAGGCGATGCATCCCCACAGATAAAGCACAGGCGATGCATCCCTGCATATATGTTTCCAGTGCTGTGTGCTTTTCAGCTATGGCAAGAGTTAAATTTGACTGGCAGGCACATCTTGACTCAATATAGAGCACAGGCGATGAATCCCCGCAGATAAAGCACAGGCGATGCATCCCTGCATATATGTTTCCAGTGCTGTGTGTGAGCGGGGCTTTTCAGGTATGGCCAGAGTTGGATCTGACTGGTGGGCACGTCTTGACTCAATATAGAGCGCTGGCGATGCATCCCTGCATATATGTTTCCAGTGCTGTGTGTGAGCTTTCCAGCTATGGCCCTAGTTAGATCTGACTGGCAGACACATCTTGACTCAATATAGAGCGCTGGCAATGCATCCCTGCATATATGTTTCCAGTGCTGTGTGTGAGCAGGGCTTTTCAGCTATGGCCCGGGTTAGATCTGACTGGCAGACACATCTTGACTCAATATAGAGCGCTGGCAATGCATCTCTGCATATATGTTTCCAGTGCTGTGTGTGAGCAAGGCTTTTCAGCTATGGCCTGAGTTGGATCTGACTGGTGGGCACGTCTTGACATCCCCATGCTGAACAATACGATGCCACTGGCCAACTACTGATGCATACAATGCCCAGCGAGCCGTTGAACTTTAATGGCATGGAGGACAAAGGGCCAGACGACCAGACATTGATGTGTAACTATTATCTAGTAACTATGTGTAACTCATACCAGACATTTCTGAATCATTGACAGTTTAAGTGATTTTATGATACTGTTTCTAATTTTGGTTAATTATGTTGTTTGTTCACGGTATGACACCCTTGATTTTGATGTGCAACTATTACGGTACCTAGTGACTATGTACAACTCATACCAGACATTTTTGGAAAGTTCAGTGTTGTTAACAATGAATTATTGACAGTTGAAGCGATTTTATTAAGATCCTGTTTCAAATTTTGGTTAATTATTTTGTTTGTTCATGGTTTAACACAGTGAAATATCTGCATGTTTAACTTATGTAAATGTATCAGTGCTGTGACCACATTAAACATTAATTACAACATGTCGGTGTACGTATTCAGTGTTTTAGTAACGTTGACATGTTGGTCTAGTTCATATCAGGTCAGGTCTAGTAGATTTTCAAAGTAACTGGACCATTGGTTCAGCTATTGAAAAAGTTAACATCAAACCCTGAATACATTTTTAAAGGTTAGGATCAGGATCATCTAGGAACATGATACACCATTAAAAAGCAGCTCAATTTCTACTTCAAAAAGGCTGCTTTGGTATACTCTTACCCTGTGACTGAACACATGTAAGCCCCAACTCGCAATTGTGGATAAGACAAAAAGGAGTTGACAATAAAGAAAGTTAAAATCGACACACACAAAAAAGAAAGCAAATTTAACAATAGTACATGTATCTGTTATAAGAGAAAATAGCATGTATGTAAAAAACGTGGAAAAACCAACAACATGCAGCCAAAAATGGTATGCTTTTATTATACTGGTACCCAAATGAAAAACACAAACCAAGAAAAAAAAAGGCTAACGATGAAACCTACCTTTAAAATGCATGTAGAGCGAGTTAAATGCGAACATTGTGGTTGTGGAACATCACAAGGTAATCCAGGACAAAACTGTCTAAGCCTCCACAAATGTCTAAACCTCCACAAATGTCTAAACCAACACATATGTCTAAACCTCCACAAATAACCAAACATTGATCAGGAATACAGCATCGTTCTAATGATGAAATCATTTAAATGAAAAATTGAGACAAATTTCAAAAGTGTTGCCTTATACTTATGTATCAATTACATTAAACTTCCCTGCTTAAAATATCAAGTTATAGTCTACTTTCAAGCTACTGCTCATTTAATTGGGCAACAGTTTATCGCCTGGTCATTGGGCAACAGTTTACCCCCTGGTCATTGGGCAACAGTTTACCCCCTGGTAATTGGGCAACAGTTTATCGCCTGGTCATTGGGCAACAGTTTACCCCACAGGTCATTGGGCAACAGTTTTCCCCCTGGACATTGGGCAACAGTTTATCGCCTGGTCATTGGGCAACAGTTTACCCCCTGGTAATTGGGCAACAGTTTACCCCCTGGTAATTGGGCAACAGTTTATCGCCTGGTCATTGGGCAACAGTTTACCCCCTGGTAATTGGGCAACAGTTTATCGCCTGGTAATTGGGCAACAGTTTACCCCCTTGTAATTGGGCAACAGTTTACCCCCTGGTAATTGGGCAACAGTTTATCGCCTGGTCATTGGGCAACAGTTTACCCCCTGGTAATTGGGCAACAGTTTACCCCCTGGTAATTGGGCAACAGTTTATCGCCTGGTCATTGGGCAACAGTTTACCCCCTGGTAATTGGGCAACAGTTTATCGCCTGGTCATTGGGCAACAGTTTACCCCCTGGACATTGGGCAACAGTTTACTCCCTGGTAATTGGGCAACAGTTTATCCCCTGGTAATTGGGCAACAGTTTTCCCCCCTGGACATTGGGCAACAGTTTTCCCCCTGGACATTGGGCAACAGTTTACCCCCTGGACATTGGGCAACAGTGTACCCCCTGGTAATTGGGCAACAGTTTACCCCACAGGTCATTGGGCAACAGTTTACTCCCTGGTCATTGGGTAACAGTTTACCCCCTGTCATTGGGCAACAGTTTACCCCCTGTCATTGGGCAACAGTTTACACCCTGGTCACTGGGCAACAGTTTACCCACTGGTCATTGGGCAACAGTTTACCCCCTGTCATTGGGCAACAGTTTACCCCACAGGTCATTGGGCAACAGTTTTCCCCCTGGACATTGGGCAACAGTTTTCCCCCTGGTCATTGGGCAACAGTTTTTCCCCTGGTCATTGGGCAACAGTTTACCCCACACATCATTGGGCAACAGTTTACCCCACAGGTCATTGGGCAACAGTTTACCCCCTGGTAATTGGGCAACAGTTTACCCCACAGGTCACTTGGCAACAGTTTACCCCCTGGTTATTGGGCAACAGTTTACTCACTGGTCACTGGGCAACAGTTAACCCCCTGCTCATTGGGCAACAGTTTTCCCCTGGTCACTGGGCAACAGTTTACACCACAGGTCATTGGGCAACAGTTTATCCCCTAGTCATTGGGCGACAGTTTTCCCCACAGGTCATTTTGCTTAACAGTTTACCCCACAGGTCATTGGACAACAGTTTACCCCACACGTCACTGGGCAACAGTTTACCCCCTGGTCATTGGGCAACAGTTTACCCCCTGGTCATTGGGCAACAGTTTACCCCCTGGTCATTGGGCAACAGTTTACCCCACACATCATTTGGTAACAGTTTACCCCACAGGACATTGGGCAACAGTTTACTCCCTGGTCATTGGGTAACAGTTTACCCCTGGTCATTGGGCAACAGTTTACCCCCCTGGGCAACTGTTTACCCCACAGGTCAATTGGCAACAGTTTACCCCCCGGTCATTGGGCAACAGTTTACCCCCTGGTAATTGGGCAACAGTTTACCCCACAGGTCACTTGGCAACAGTTTACCCCCTGGTTATTGGGCAACAGTTTACCCCTGGTCATTGGGCAACAGTTTACCCCCTGTCATTGGGCAACAGTTTACACCCTGGTCATTGGGCAACAGTTTACCCACTGGTCATTGGGCAACAGTTTACCCCCTGTCATTGGGCAACAGTTTACCCCACAGGTCATTGGGCAACAGTTTTCCCCCTGGACATTGGGCAACAGTTTTCCCCCTGGTCATTGGGCAACAGTTTTTCCCCTGGTCATTGGGCAACAGTTTACCCCACACATCATTGGGCAACAGTTTATCCCACAGGACATTGGGCAACAGTTTACCCCACAGGTCATTGGGCAACAGTTTACCCCACAGGTCACTGGGCAACTGTTTAGCCTCTGGTCACTGGGCAACAGTTTACTCACTGGTCACTGGGCAACAGTTTACCCCCTGCTCATTGGGCAACAGTTTTCCCCTGGTCACTGGGCAACAGTTTACACCACAGGTCATTGGGCAACAGTTTACCCCCTAGTCATTGGGCGACAGTTTTCCCCACAGGTCATTGGGCAACAGTTTACCCCACACGTCACTGGGCAACAGTTTACCCCCTGGTCATTGGGCAACAGTTTACCCCCTGGTCATTGGGCAACAGTTTACCCCACAGGTCACTGGGCAACAGTTTACCCCACAGGTCACTGGGCAACAGTTTACCCCCTGGTCATTGGGCAACAGTTTACCCCCTGGTCATTGGGCAACAGTTTACCCCCTGGTCATTGGGCAACAGTTTACCCCACACATCATTTGGTAACAGTTTACCCCACAGGACATTGGGCAACAGTTTACTCCCTGGTCATTGGGTAACAGTTTACCCCTGGTCATTGGGCAACAGTTTACTCCCCTGGTCAATTGGCAACAGTTTACCCCCTGGTTATTGGGCAACAGTTTACCCCCTGGTAATTGGGCAACAGTTTATCCCACAGGTCACTGGGCAACAGTTTATCCCCTGGTCACTGGGCAACAGTTTACCCCCTGGTCATTGGGCAACAGTTTACCCCACAGGTCATTGGGCAACAGTTTACCCCACAGGTCATTGGGCAACAGTTTACCTCACAGGTCACTGAGCAACAGTTTATCCCTTGGCCATTGGGCAACCGTTTTCCCCCTGGTCATTGGGCAACAGTTTATCCCCTGGTCATTGGGCAACAGTTTACCCCCTGGTCTTTGGGCAACAGTTTACCCCCTGGTCATTGGGCAACAGTTTACCCCCTGGTCATTGGACAACAGTTTTCCCCTTGGTCATTGGGCAACAGTTTTCCCCTTGGTCATTGGGCAACAGTTTACCCTCTGGTCACTGGGCAACAGTTTACCCCACAGGTCATTGTTCAACAGTTTACCCCACAGGTCATTGGGCAACAGTTTACCCCCTGGTCATTGGGCAACAGTTTTCCCCCTGGTCATTGGGCAACAGTTTACCCCCTGGTCATTGGGCAACAGTTTATCCCCTGGTCATTGGCCAACAGTTTACCCCACAGGTCATTGGGCAACAGTTTACCCTACAGGTCAATGGGCAACAGTTTACCCCCTGGTCATTGGGCAACAGTTTACCCCCTGGTTATTGGGCAACAGTTTACCTGGGCAACAGTTTTCCCCCTGGTCATTGGGCAACAGTTTACTCCCTGGTCATTGGGCAACAGTTTTTCCCCTGGTCATTGGGCAACAGTTTACCCCCTGGTCATTGGGCAACAGTTTACCTGGGCAACAGTTTTTCCCCTGGTCATTGGGCAACAGTTAACCCACAGGTCATTGGGCAACAGTTTACTCCCTGGTCATTGGGTAACAGTTTACCCCACAGGTCATTGGGCAACAGTTTACCCCACAGGTCATTGGGCAACAGTTTACCCCTGGTCATTGGGCAACAGTTTACCCCACAGGTCATTGGGCAACAGTTTTCCCCCCTGGTCATTGGGCAACAGTTTACCCCCTGGACATTGGGCAACAGTTTACTCCCTGGTCATTGGGCAACAGTTTACCCCACAGGTCATTGGGCAACAGTTTACTCCCTTGTCATTGGGCAACAGTTTACTCCCTGGTCATTGAGCAACAGTTTACCCCACAGGTCATTGGGCAACAGTTTACTCCCTGGTCATTGGGCAACAGTTTACCCCCTAGTCATTGGGCAACAGTTTACCCCCTTGTCATTAGGCAACAGCTTACTCCCTGGTCATTGGGCAACAGTTTACCCCCTGGTCATTGGGCAACAGTTTTCCTTGGCAGCAGTTTATCCCCTGGCCATTGGGCAGCAGTTTACCCCCTGGTCATTGGACAAAAATGTACTCCCTGGTTATTACACACAGTGCGATGTGTCGACGAATTTGATTGGTTAAGCAGTGTCAGATTATCGAATCGCAATTCTTAAAACACAGCTGAATAGTCACTTCTGTTTATAAAGTTCCCAGATGATCAACCATTTAAAACTTAATAAAAAGGTAAATGTCATTCCTCAAGTATTACGAAAACGCTAAACCTGGCCAGAAACGTAAACAAACTGAAAGTGAAAAAAAAGTAAAGGCAAAAGAATATGAAACGAAAAGACCACCACGGTCGTTTCAGGAAAGTTGGAAGGCCGGTCGAGATTGGCTTAGCTTTGACAAAGAAATAAATAAAATGTTTTGTAAAGTTTGTAGGGCAACAGGGCCAGAAAATGACCCAAAGGCAGCACTTAACCCTTTTATAAAGGGTTGTAGCGATTTTCGTACATCAAAGGAAGAAGCTGAACCTTCTGTTGATATTCAAATTGATATAACTTGAGTTTTGAGGAACAAATTGAAAAGTTGTGCGATGGAGAGGACAGTGTTGATGATGATTCTGATTGTGTAGACTTTCAAAATGAAATAATCAATTTTGAAAATCTAATGGCATGTCTCAGGGAATAAAACTTTTAAACTTAAGTTTTTTTTCTTAGTATTACTAAAGTTCTGTTCTAAATTTCCAGATTAAGAGTGGTTGTGTAGCATAAATGAAGTTAAATAAGATAATTTTATGAAGAATATAGGTGTTTTTTTCGGTCTGGCAGAAAAAATGTTTTCACCAGACCAGATGACTGGCAGTTTTTCATCCCTTTCGCGAAGACTGCAATCTCATACTATGGCAGCCTACACATGGCGCTGGTAAATCATTTCATTGACTCCAAGAGGCACCAATTAACACATCTTGGTGGAGTGGAACAAACTGAGGTAAATTTCTTGCTCAAGGAAATTAGTGACCGAGGTTAGAACCACAGACCTGTGATGCACAATCATGCTTCCTACCACAGGACTGTTCCACTTCACTTTGCCTGTATAGCTTATTTATATATTCTTAAAAACAAGAAATTATTTCCAATTTGTAAAACATATAAAATGAAAAATGTTTGTTGTTTATCGTCCCACCAACAATATTTAAGTTATCTGGAGATGGTGTCTACTTGAAGCAGATATTGTGCTGCCTCCACTGTGTATAGCATGCCATGAACACCTGGCATGACACCACACCGAGTCACATTATCCTGACACAGGACCAACCAGCCGTGGATCTACCCTTATATTTGCTTGAGTGTTAGCACGAGAGCTATACTACTACCACTTCTTTTGACTTTGGTATGTCGCGGCCCGGGATCGAACTCTCGGTCTCCCAAACCTAGAGCCGACACTCTACCGATTGCGCCACCAGGTCCAGTATTAAATTATGGTAATTGTTTCTGAGTCTACTTGCCAGTTAAGATGGTCTTAATTCTGATATAAGCAAAGAGTTAACAATGAGTATTGGCAAGAAGCGGTCTGATCACATGTCTCCAAATCTTGTGGATTTACACTGGTAACCAGTAAGTAGTCAAACTGACTACATGGTTCTGGTGCACACTTTCCGTGCGATCAATAGCACTGCACCAGCCAACATATCAGATATGATTAATATCTATCAACCGAGCAGACCAATTTGCTCTGGTGATCAACGACTCCTTATCACACCTAGGACGAAGTCACACCATGGGGAGCGATCCTTTCATTCTACTGTCCCGAGGTTATGAAACAGCCTTCCTGTTAACCTCAGGGACCTTTCAACACTGATAAACTTCAAGATGGCTCTGAAAACACATCTTTTTATTATTTGTTTATTTGTTTATTTGGTTTATCGTCCCACCAACAGTATTTCAGTTATCTGGAGACAGTGTCCACTTGTAGCAGATATAGTGCTGCCTTCACTGTGTATAGCATGCCATGAACACATGGCATGATACCACACCTAGTCACATTATCCTGACACCGGGCCAACCAGTCGTGGAACTACCCTTATATTTGCTTGAGCATTAGCAAGGGAGCTATACCACTACCATTTTTAACGACTTTGGTTTGTTGCAACCCGGGATCGAACCCGTGGCCTCCCGTACCTGGAGCCGATGCTCTACCGATTGCGCTACTAGGTCCGGTCCTTTTTATTAATGCTCATTTGCACTAATTTCTTTTATTTTCTAAATATTTTATCTATCATTGCCAATTAATACACACACTTTATTTCTAATCAGTGTTTTGGTTTCATTTTTTTATTTTGTAAGGTGCCTTTGAGCACTCTTGTGATAAAGGCACCTTAATATATGGTAATAATAATAATAATAACAATAATAATAATAATAATAATAATAATAAGCAAAGGGTGACTCAATGTATATAAGGCCATTATCTATTTTCTACATGCTCATTTCTAAATGTCAGGGTAATGCATTACCTTCCCTAATTAAATTAGTTCAATAATCTTGTATAATTGGTTATAAATAAAAACCTTCTGAATAAATTTGTCTCATAAAGCAATTAATGACTTTAATGTCATTTAAGGGTTCAGTTGTTTATATTCATTTCTATAGCAACATCCTTTTTTACAAAAACATACTGTTTTCTATTCCGATGAAAATGACACTGAAATAAAATAAGCAAACATAACTGAAAATAAGTGATTTTAATGTCAATAAATATTACTGTCTGGTATAAATTATCAATTTTACACTAATTTGTCATGGAAAAAGCGAAAGGAAGGAAATCAAAATAATAAATTATTTATTTAATGAAGGGCTGTTAGCAGCAATATACTAAAAGGTGGCATCAGACAGTTTGCCATGATTAAATACACGGACCAATATCTAACCATTGCTTTGGGGAATTCAGGCATACTTTTTGCATAATTCAATATTTAGTTGTAATAAAGACGATTTTGAATTATAATTGATCCTTATTTTATTATGTTTGTTTATGTTTATTGGGTTTATTGTCCCACCAACAGTATTTCAGTTATCTGAAGATGGTGTCCACTTGAAGTAGATATAGTGCTACACTCAATGTGTATAGCATGCCCTGAACACCAGGCATGATACCACACCCAGTCACATTATCATCGGGCCAACCAGTTGAGGAACTACTCTTTGAAAAGAGATAATATATAAGTACCTTATATTTGCTTGAGAGTTAGCACGCGAGCTATACCACTACCATTTCTTATGACTTTGGTATGTTACAGCCCGGGATCGAACCCCGGTCTCCCATACCTGGAGCCGACGCTCTACTGATTGCACTACCAAGTCCAGTATTAGATTATGGTAAGTGTATCAGAGTCTATACATCTGCCAGTTAAGATTGTCTTAATTCTGATATGAGCCAAGGCTGACTCGATGTATATTAGGCCATTATCCATTTTCTACATGATCATTTCTAATTGTCAGAGTAATGCATTACCTTCCCTAATTAAATTAGTTCAACAAGAACAAAAAAAAAAAAGCGAATGTTCTTCAAAGTTTTATCATGGTATGAAATACAATAGCCTAAAGTTTAATCTGTAAAAACACCGATCACTAAAGGATGAAATCTACATTAGATTATGACATGTAATAAACAGCCAAATTAGGTTAATTTCTGATTCTTAAAATTTAAAAAAGGAGTTTTGAGGTTTTGTTTCCCTGAAACATGGCGTGTTCTGGGGATGAAAACTTTCTAACCAATAATCAAAACAACTCTGTTCAATAATAATAATTAATAACTATTAATAATAATTTAAAAAAAGTCTCTAATTGTTGCTTTGCATGTTAATACATTGAATACAAACTTACTAAGAAAAAGGAGTCCAACAAAATAGTTAAAAAAGGTTTGCAAATTTTTTGCTTAGCCTTGAAAATGGATTGGTATTTTGCAGATATTTTAGCACTTCTGTGAATAGATAAATAAGAAAGGGTTCTATAAGAATTACCACAGGTATTTAAACCAAACCTACCTCTAGACAAAAGCAAACAGGGTAAATGTAAAAGTGACATAAAACATAAGCTCAGGTGAGCAAAAAACAAAGAGAGGGAAGTTAGAAATGGATGTTCTTTCCAGGATCTTTGATCATGTTACGAAATATAGTTGCCTAAAATCTAATTTCGATAAACACTGATCACTAATGGACACCCTCTGCATGCAATTGTTACTCAGGAAAATGGCAAACTCGTTGTATGAAAATTGACCTGCTCATAATAAAAATAACTGTTCAAAGGTAGCTTTTAAAGGTGGTATCTCACACAAGACATTGTTACCTGAAAAGATTTTGCAAAATGTCGCTCATTAATATCGGTGTGAACAGTGAAACATAAATCCCCATTCCTCTTTACAAGCATGTATTTCCTATCTGAGCCACGCTGTAGATATAGATATTTTTAACTAGGAAAACCATGTGACAACTCATTTCTGTGAATCCTCGATATTCCTTTACATAAAAACATTTCTGGTTAAGGAGATCAGCTGAATGTTTTGTTTGTTGTTTCTTACATTGCACAGCGAAATATTGGTGGAGGAAGACCCCGTACTATTATCTAAGTAAAACCACCGGCGCAACGCAGGTTAGCTGGAAAACCTCCCCAAATGACAATTCTCGCCCCGACCAAGACTTGAACCCACACGGTTAGGGGCCCCGAGCTATTTCAAGTCAGGGACTCTAACTGCTCGGCCGCGGGAGCCTCCGTTCAGCTGAAAAAGATTTTTGACATATGCACACGAGGCAATTTACACACTCCTCACCAGTCATTGTATGCTATGCTTCATTTACTACCACATCACATAACAACTAAAAGGCAACAATAAAAACATAATTTTATTTTTGCAAATACATGTATGTGTTCAAATAAAATATTTATTATGTTACATGTAATGTTTTTTTATTTTACCTGAAAATGACTAATAGGTGATTTTTATCTAAAGTGCTATTTTAAATAGTCTGGGTATCTGACACAATGACAGCAACTGTGCGGCTCTCATTATAAAATCCAAATTATCCTTACTAGACTGGATGTTAACATAGTACAAGGAAGTTTTGATTTTCCTATCTACAAGGTCATTTGTGGGTACATATGAACAAACACTTAACAACCTTGAACATGTATTGTCTTTCTTATGGCGAGTTTCCTTGAAATTTTATTTCATATGTTGATAAGTTGTTTGTTGTAGTGATGTTGATTTATTAAACAATAACTCTTGTTATGATCTAGTGACAGCTGTACTAATGTTTTGATTAAATAAATGAACTTATAAGATAACATGATGATGCACTGCCGTACAGCTGGATTTTTGTTTTGTTTGTTTTTGAAGTACATTGCAGCAACCAAATTATGATCATTACAGCAAAGTCAAGCTTTTAAGTGAAGGAAGACCCCAGACACATGTCTGGGTAGAACCACCGGTTCACCGCTAGTCAGCTGGAAGACCTTCCCATGTTAAGTCTTTCGCCCAGAATGGGACTCGAACCCACACGGTAAGAGGCTAAGCAGTCAGAGGAGTTACAAATCTGCAACTCTACCACTACACCATGGGCGCACTTTACAGCTGGAGTTGTTGTTATGTACCTGGCGAACCAGTTGTGGAAATATCCCTTATATTAGAGTTAGCGTGAGCAAGGGTGCTCTACCAGTACATTTTAACCTGGTACGTCCCGGCCACGGCTTAAACCCAGAACTTTTCATACCTAGAGCCACCACTTCACCAATTTTCATTCAATGTATAAATTTCCTCTTCCAGGAACAAATATGAACAATATAAATAACATGCAAAAAATGACATACTTGAAAAATAAGAACAAAACACAGAAGTACTTAAAGTTGACATTTTCCTATGTGGAATGTGAAATGACTCCAAAATGCCAGATATAATGAGTATTGTTCTGCTACTTCATGCAGTTTGATGTATCTTAGTTTGTTTTGTTTTTGAGATATATTGCAGCAACTAATAATGATCTATATAGCAAGGTCCAGTGGTTTTGGTGAAGGAAGTCCTCAGAAAAATGTCTGGATAGAACCACAGACATTTGTCTGAGGTCTTCCTCCACCAAAATAGTTGGACATCACGATAATGATCATAATTGGTCACTGGGTAGAACCAGAGATTTGTCTGAGGTCTTCCTCCACCAAAATAGTTGGACATCACGATAATGATCATAATTGGTCACTGGGTAGAACCAGACATTTGTCTGAGGTCTTCCTCCACCAAAATAGTTGGACATCACGATAATGATCATAATTGGTCACTGGGTAGAACCAGACATTTGTTTGTGGTCTTTCTCCACCAAAATTGTTGAACATCACGATAATGATCATAATTGGTCACTGGGTAGAACCAGACATTTGCCTGCGGTCTTCCTCCACCAAAGTTGTTGAACATCACGATAATGATTATAATTGGTCACTGGGTAGAACCAGACATTTGTCTGAGGTCTTCCTCCACCAAAATTGTTGAACATCACGATAATGATTATAATTGGTCACTGGGTAGAACCAGACATTTGTCTGAGGTCTTCCTCCACATAAAATAGTTGAACATCACGATAATGATTATAATTGGTCACTGGGTAGAACCAGACATTTGTTTGTGGTCTTTCTCCACCAAAATAGTTGAACATCACGATAATGATCATAATTGGTCACTGGGTAGAACCAGACATTTGTCTGAGGTCTTCCTCCACCAAAATAGTTGAACATCACGATAATGATCATAATTGGTCATTGGATAGAACCAGACATTTGTCTGCAGTCTTCCTCCACCAAAATAGTTGGACATCACATTAATGATCATAATTGATCACTGGGTAGAACCAGACATTTGTCTGCGGTCTTCCTCCACCAAAATAGTTGAACATCACGATAATGATCATAATTGGTCACTGGGTAGAACCAGGCATTTGTCTGAGGTCTTCCTCCACATAAAATAGTTGAACATCACGATAATGATTATAATTGGTCACTGGGTAGAACCAGACATTTGTTTGTGGTCTTTCTCCACCAAAATAGTTAAACATCACGATAATGATCATAATTGGTCACTGGGTAGAACCAGACATTTGTCTGAGGTCTTCCTCCACCAAAATAGTTGAACATCACGATAATGATCATAATTGGTCATTGGATAGAACCAGACATTTGTCTGCAGTCTTCCTCCACCAAAATAGTTGGACATCACATTAATGATCATAATTGGTCACTGGGTAGAACCAGACATTTGTCTGAGGTCTTCCTCTACCAAAATAGTTGGACATCACGATAATGATCATAATTGGTCACTGGATAGAACCAGACATTTGTCTGCCGTCTTCCTCCACCAAAATAGTTGAACATCACGATAATGATCATAATTGGTCACTGGATAGAACCAGACATTTGTCTGCCGTCTTCCTCCACCAAAATAGTTGGACATTAAAAAATGATCATAATTGGTCACTGGGTAGAACCAGACATTTGTCTGTGGTCTTCCTCTACCAAAATAGTTGGACATCACGATAATGATCATAATTGGTCATTGGGTAGAACCAGACATTTGTCTGCCGTCTTCCTCCACCAAAATAGTTGGACATTAAAAAATGATCATAATTGGTCACTGGGTAGAACCAGACATTTGTCTGTGGTCTTCCTCTACCAAAATGGTTGAACATCACGATAATAATCATAATTGGTCACTGGGTAGAACCAGACATTTGTCTGAGGTCTTTCTCCACCAAAATAGTTGAACATCACGATAATGATCATAATTGGTCATTGGGTAGAACCAGACATTTGTCTGCGGACTTCCTCCACCAAAATAGTTGAACATCACGATAATGATCATAATTGGTCACTGGGTAGAACCACAGACATTTGTCTGTGGTCTTCCTCCACCAAAATAGTTGGACATCACAATAATGATCGTAATTGGTCACTGGGTAGAACCAGACATTTGTCTGCGGTCTTCCTCCACCAAAATAGTTGGACATCACGATAATGATCATAATTGGTCACTAGGTAGAACCACAGACATTTGTCTGAGGTCTTCCTCCACCAAAATAGTTGGACATCACGATAATAATCATAATTGGTCACTAGGTAGAACCACAGACATTTGTCTGAGGTCTTCCTCCACCAAAATAGTTGGACTTCACAGTAATTATCATAAGTGGTCACTGTGGCATATTTCAAATACAAATGCTACATTTACCTTATCAATGCAATCTCAGCAGGCTTTGATTTTAATCTATAAACTAGCAAGCTGTGCAGGCAAAAATATTGGAGTTTCAAGGCTGTATTTTATCTGATTTGCTAGTTCAAGGATTTTCTGCATAACATGTTTTGAACCAGAAAAATACCATTAATAATATTTTGTTTTTGAAATATATTGCAGCGACCAATTATGATCATTATAGCAATGTCCAGCTTTTTGGTGGAGGAAGACACCAGACAAATGCCTGGGTAGAACCACTGGCACCCCGCCAGTCAGCTGGAAGACCTTCTCATATTAAGTCCTTTGCCCCGAATGGGACTCAAACCCATGCAGTGAGAGGCTAGGCAGTCAGTGGAGTTACAAATCGGCAACTCTACCACTGTCACAAGCGACCCCATTAATAACACCCACTGTTCATGTGTGAAAGTGAACATTACTTCCTTGTGTTTAAGTGTTTGTGGGAAGTTAACCACACTTTATTTGTAAACTTGTGCAGTCATTGAAAATTTAAATAAATATGCATTGTAATCAGTTGAACTCTATAAAGCCGTCTTTAAAGCTTTGCAAAACATTTTGTAAACAAACTTTAGGGACAGGCTCTCATACCTCCTTAGGTACAACTTGTTTTTGTGTAGTATTTAAAAGTATTTAGGATCAACCCATCCCAATATTTGAACCCACACCTGTAACATAACCAAATGTGTAAACAATGTTTACTTTTTACATTTAGCACAAAACTGATGCCTATAATGGCAAGGCATTCGAGAACAGTGTCTGTCCAGTCTCCTGTTGGGAGATGTCTTATCAGGATCTACACTATTTGCTGCTCAGTCTGTTTATAAATATATCAACTCTGACATGTAACATACATATATCCCTGCTGGGAGCTGTATTATCAGGATCTACACTATTTGCTGCTCAGTCTCTGTTTATATCAAGTATATCAACTCTGACATGTAACATACATATATCCTTGCTGGGAGCTGTCTGATCAGGATCTACACTATTTGCTGCTCAGTCTCTGTTTATAAGTATATCAACCCTGACATGCAACATATATAATATCCTTGCTGGGAGCTGTCTGATCAGGATCTACACTATTTGCTGCTCAGTCTCTGTTTATATCAAGTATATCAACCCTGACATGTAACATACATATATCCTTGCTGGGAGCTGTCTGATCAGGATCTACACTATTTGCTGCTCAGTCTGTTTATAAATATATCAACTCTGACATGTAACATATATAATATCAAAGCAAAAACAAACACTAAGAATTTAGATTGGGTTTTTCACAAAAAGTAGTAAGCTAAGGCCAAAATAAAGGGGATTGTTTTTGATTACATGCCCAGATATGGGTCAGTATGTAGGTTATTGTTGTTGTTTATTTGTGTTTTTTTTACAACACATATACCAGTTGACATGACTAATTAGTATGTTCCTGTCCTATGCTTTAATATTTTACTATTTATTTGGTATATTTAGAGTAGTGTAACTTAAAGAACCTTTAATAAAATCACCATTCCAGAAGTTGGTATCAGAAGTGAGCTTCTATTCACTAAGAATTAATAGAGACTGACCACGCATTTACATATAAAATACTTTGTACTGGTAAGTACTCTTTTCAGAACGAACTGCGATCAGCGAGCTTGTCATTTTGCTACATCATGACAGCGTTGTTTATATGGTACAATTCAACTCTGCACTGGGTCACCCTGATGATCTCTATCATTTAGACATATACATATAATTATATATTGTTTTAATTTTTTGCCAGACAGTCAATGTTAGTCAGGTTATTATTGCAAATCATATAATTATAAACAGTTTAGAGCATTGGTCTCATTATGGCTTAGTAACGAAATTGTCATTTATGAATGGGGATGTTCTAACATACACTTTGAAAAGGAAATAAGTATGTAATCCATTATCCTTATAAATCCAAGATCTTCAAACAAGGAAGCATTCTGTCGTGATAAAATAAACGATATATCACGGCATATATCGGGACTATTTTACTTCAACAGATTAGCTGTTCCTTTTACTTTCCCTACCCATTTTCATATTGTTGACCAAGCTGACATATTGTGATTAGTCAGTTGTTAATATTCTTTCAGAAAAAAAGTAACAAGGAAGTATGCGGGTTGAAATAGAACAAACAGGGGTAACAACCTAACATTGCATAAATTTTGATGTGCATTTGTGTCCCTTTAAATGCAAAATTTCTTGTAGAATGAGTTAGAATGGAAATAGATTTTATGTTTGAGTGATCTAACGCCCAATATATGTCAGTTTTTCGTTCAGATGAGTAAATTTCATAATTGTGGCCTATGGCCTTCATGATTAAATAATACGCATCTGAACTAGAAACCGTGATATATTGGGTGTTGACATGGCATCAATACATATCACCGTTTTGGGGAAAACTGAATGTTTGATTGTACTAGCCATATCTGTACATGTAGCATATAAATATGTTTTAACACCAGGGAATAAATTTCCTGCCAAACAGGATTAACTTAAGAGTATATATGCTGTAGATACCACAATTTTTTTTCTAATGTACCACGACTTTCTTTATATGTTTAAGGAAACAACCTCCTTTGTATAAACTTGACCAATACCATACTAAAGTTATAATAAAAGGACTGTACATTTTACCCTATTTGTAATAGTTTATGAATTTGTAAACACAAGAAAAAACAACAATAACCACTTACATGTAAGTTTTTAGTATATCATATGATATATCGAATATCGATCATTTTGTAATGATACAAATATCATATTGGTAATTCTGACCGATATGGAGTCCTACATACATGTAAGGCTGAAATAAAATACAATTTATATAACAATACATACAAAGAGCTAACTGTCACTCAAGTACATGTTTTCTGCCCTAAGAAAACCTCAAATATACAACCTTGTGGCCTTAGAAGAGGTATCCAACAGTATGGACCAAAGTTGTTGTTTTCTCAAACAACCAAATAGACTATTTGGTGGAGGAAGACCCCAGACAAATGTCTGAGTAGATCCACCGGCTCAATGCAAGTCAGCTGGAAGACCTTCCTACTTTGAGTCCTTCGCCCTGACTGGGACTCGAACCCATGCGATGAGAGGCTTAGCAGTCAGAGGAGTTACAAATCGGTGACTCTACCACTACGCCACGGGCGTCCTACATTTGAGGTTAAGTCAGACTCATCTTAGTACATGTAGAAGTATGAAGAGATAACAGCTATATTTCACCAAGCATGGGTAAGATATTGTTACATGTATTTGTATTTGTAGTCCTGTGCAGTGGCAAAGACCTTAACGTCCTTGTAATCTCAGGAAAATGGCCATGTGGAGTATGCAGGAAAGGTGTAGGCAGAAACTCGATTTTCTGCACAGGATGCCAGCAATGGATCCACAAAACATGCAGTGGCATCAAGAGAAGGCTCCAAGCTGACCCTTCTTTCCGGTACACACGCTATAATGGTACAGCCAGACCTGTTGACGGACAACCACTCCAACACCTAACTGTGGATGGACAAGAACCGGAAACAGTTGGCAGTTTCTGCTACCTTGGAGACACTGTCTGCGCTGCTGGAGGTTGCACAGCAAGTACCATCGCCAGATGTCGCAGTGCATGGGGAAAATTTAGAGAACTGCTTCCCATCCTTACCAACAGGACCTTATCCTTAAAAACCAGGGAAAATATATACTCTGCCTGTGTGCATAGTGTTATGCTGTACGCAAGTGAGTGCTGGGCTACAAGGAATGAAGACCACGCAAGACTAATGAGAAATGATAAAGCGATGGTGAGGTGGATATGTAGAGTAAAAGCAAATGACCTGGTTAGTTCCGAGACTCTGTATGAAAGGCTCTGCATCCCACATCTTGACTCCATACTGCGTCAGAATCGCTTACGATGGGCTGGTCATGTTCACCGAAGTACTTCCTGGGCCAAACGATGTCAAACAATTCAAGTTGAGGGCAATAGACCAAGAGGAAGACCCAGAAAGTCGTAGAAAGAGACCATTTCAGAATATCTGCGTGCCTGGAATCACCATAGACATGGCTGAGGACAGGAGCGCCTGGAGAGAGAAACTGCGAGCTGCCAACAGACAGTCCAATACCCTTGGCTAGGTACAACGGACTTTAAATGCATGATGATGATGATTTGGGATTTGCCTGAATTTGAGCCGATACTGTACAGCGACATTATAGCACAGGGGCATTTATAAAGTGTCCAGGGTGGAACCCGGCTGGTCCATTATACTGACACCGACGAATCAGGCATAATTCTGTCCCATTAGCACCGTGTATTAGGCGGGAAGCCACTACGACCAACTTTAAAGTCTTTGGTTGGGGTTTGAACCCGTGACCTCCCGATCCACAAGCCAACGCTCTACCACTTGAGCTATTGCGGCTGGTCTACATGTACATGATACAGGCAAACTGTCGGATACCACCTCTAACTGAACTACTTGGGCTATTAAGGTACTCATTTTATTGATGCACTTGACAGGATAAATGAGACGCAATTAATACACTTGCTATCAGGACATTAAAAATAGAAAACGGGAAACTGAACTACAAGTGTTTAGCTTGAAAACCCCATCATAACAGTGAAATATGATTACTCTGATATTAGCAACACTTGACTTGGTTAACTGTCAACAACATGATTGCATCAGGCCTTGCCCTCCCCTCCACCCCACTGCAAACAGGAGCTTTCAGAAGACAGTGCGCTCTTTTCTTCTCAGTGCTGGGCCTTAATTAAAAAGATTGACTTAATATATATGTCAATAATTAAAAATTACATCTATTTTCTTGACTAAGCTTATATACAAAAATCCATCCACCTTCTTGACTTTGCTAGATATAGCTGATTACAAAAGACACCTCCTTCTTGACTTTGCTAAATATAGCTGATTACATAATACACCCCCCTTCTTGACTTTGCTAGATATAGCTGATTACAAAAAACACCTCCTTCTTGACTTAGCTAAACATAGCTGATTACATAATACACCCACCTTCTTGACTTTGCTAAATATAGCTGATTACACAATACACCCACCTTCTTGACTTTGCTAAATATAGCTGATTACACAATACATCCATCTTCTTGACTTTGCTAAATATAGCTGATCACACAATACACCCACCTTCTTGACTTTGCTAAATATAGTTAATTACACAATACATCCACCTCTTGACTTTGCTAAATAGAGCTGATTACATAATAAACCCACCTTCTTGACTTTGCTAGATATAGCTGATTACATAATACACCCACCTTCTTGACTTTGCTAAACATAGCTGATTACACAATACATCCACCTCTTGACTTTGCTAAATATAGCTGATTACACAATACATCCACCTCTTGACTTTGCTTAATATAGCTGATTACACAATACATCCACCTCTTGACTTTGCTAAATATAGCTGATTACACAATACACCCACCTTCCTGACTTTGCTAAATATAGCTGATTACACAATACATCCACCTCTTGACTTTGCTAAATATAGCTGATTACACAATACATCCACCTCTTGAATTTGCTTAATATAGCTGATTACACAATACATACACCTCTTGACTTTGCTAAATATAGCTGATTACACAATACATCCACCTCTTGACTTTTGCTAAATATAGCTGATTACACAATACATCCACCTCTTGACTTTGCTTAATATAGCTGATTACACAATACATACACCTCTTGACTTTGCTAAACATAGCTGATTACATAATAAACCCACCTCTTGACTTTGCTAAATATAGCTGATTACACAATACATACACCTCTTGACTTTGCTAAACATAGCTGATTACACAATATATCCACCTCTTGACTTTGCTAAATATCTAAATATAGCTGATTACACAATACATCCACCTCTTGACTTTGCTTAATATAGCTGATTATACAATACATCCACCTCTTGACTTTGCTAAATATAGCTGATTACACAATACATCCACCTCTTGACTTAGCTAAATATAGCTGATTACACAATACATCCACCTCTTGACTTAGCTAAAAATAGCTGATTACACAATACATCCACCTCTTGACTTTGCTTAATATAGCTGATTATACAATACATCCACCTCTTGACTTTGCTTAATATAGCTGATTACACAACACACCCACCTTCTTGACTTTGCTAAACATAGCTGATTACACAATACACCCACCTTCTTGACTTTGCTAAATATAGCTGATTACACAATACATCCATCTTCTTGACTTTGCTAAATATAGCTGATCACATAATACACCCACCTTCTTGACTTTGCTAAATATAGTTAATTACACAATACATCCACCTCTTGACTTTGCTAAATATAGCTGATTACACAATACATCCACCTCTTGACTTAGCTAAATATAGCTGATTACACAATACATCCACCTCTTGACTTTGCTAAATATAGCTGATTACACAATACATCCACCTCTTGACTTAGCTAAAAATAGCTGATTACACAATACATCCACCTCTTGACTTTGCTTAATATAGCTGATTATACAATACATCCACCTCTTGACTTTGCTTAATATAGCTGATTACACAACACACCCACCTTCTTGACTTTGCTAAACATAGCTGATTACACAATACACCCACCTTCTTGACTTTGCTAAATATAGCTGATTACACAATACATCCATCTTCTTGACTTTGCTAAATATAGCTGATCACATAATACACCCACCTTCTTGACTTTGCTAAATATAGCTGATTACACAATACATCCATCTTCTTGACTTTGCTAAAAATAGCTGATTACACAATACATCCACCTTCTTGACTTTGCTAAACATAGCTGATTACACAATACATACACCTCTTGACTTAGCTAAACATAGCTGATTACACAATACATACACCTCTTGACTTTGCTTAATATAGCTGATTACACAATACATACACCTCTTGACTTTGCTAAACATAGCTGATTACACAATATATCCACCTCTTGACTTTGCTAAACATAGCTGATTACACAATATATCCACCTCTTGACTTTGCTAAATATCTAAATATAGCTGATTACACAATATATCCACCTCTTGACTTTGCTAAATATAGCTGATTACACAATACATCCACCTCTTGACTTAGCTAAAAATAGCTGATTATACAATACACCCACCTTCTTGACTTTGCTAAAAATAGCTGATTACACAATACATCCACCTTCTTGACTTTGCTAAACATAGCTGATTACACAATACACCCACCTCTTGACTTAGCTAAACATAGCTGATTACACAATACATACACCTCTTGACTTTGCTTAATATAGCTGATTACACAATACATCCACCTCTTGACTTAGCTAAAAATAGCTGATTACACAATACATCCACCTCTTGACTTTGCTTAATATAGCTGATTATACAATACATCCACCTCTTGACTTTGCTTAATATAGCTGATTACACAACACACCCACCTTCTTGACTTTGCTAAACATAGCTGATTACACAATACACCCACCTTCTTGACTTTGCTAAATATAGCTGATTACACAATACATCCATCTTCTTGACTTTGCTAAATATAGCTGATCACATAATACACCCACCTTCTTGACTTTGCTAAATATAGCTGATTACACAATACATCCATCTTCTTGACTTTGCTAAAAATAGCTGATTACACAATACATCCACCTTCTTGACTTAGCTAAACATAGCTGATTACACAATACATACACCTCTTGACTTTGCTTAATATAGCTGATTACACAATACATACACCTCTTGACTTTGCTAAACATAGCTGATTACACAATATATCCACCTCTTGACTTTGCTAAACATAGCTGATTACACAATATATCCACCTCTTGACTTTGCTAAATATCTAAATATAGCTGATTACACAATACATCCACCTCTTGACTTTGCTTAATATAGCTGATTACACAATACATCCACCTCTTGACTTAGCTAAACATAGCTGATTATACAATACACCCACCTTCTTGACTTTGCTAAACATAGCTGATTATACAATACACCCACCTTCTTGACTTTGCTTAACATAGCTGATTATACAATACACCCACCTTCTTGACTTTGCTGAATATAGCTGATTACACAATACACCCACCTTCTTGACTATGCTGAATATAGCTGATTATACAATACACCCACCTTCTTGACTATGCTGAATATAGCTGATTATACAATACACCTACCTTCTTGACTTTGCTGAATATAGCTGATTACACAATACACCCACCTTCTTGACTTTGCTGAATATAGCTGATTACACAATACACCCACCTTCTTGACTATGCTGAATATAGCTGATTACACAATACACCCACCTTCTTGACTTTGCTGAATATAGCTGATTATACAATACACCCACCTTCTTGACTATGCTGAATATAGCTGATTACACAATACACCCACCTTCTTGACTATGCTCAATATAGCTGATTATACAATACACCCACCTTCTTGACTATGCTGAATATAGCTGATTACACAATACACCCACCTTCTTGACTATGCTGAATATAGCTGATTATACAATACACCCACCTTCTTGACTATGCTGAATATAGCTGATTACACAATACACCCACCTTCTTGACTTTGCTAAACATAGCTTATTATACAACACACCCACCTTCTTGACTTTGCTGAATATAGTCGATTACACAATACATCTTTCTTCAAATCTTAACTTCAGTAAACACAGCTCATTACTCAACATACCCATCTTCTTGACTTAGTTTCAACCAATTTTACTTATTAAAAGTCAATCATTTAACAAGTCCTTTCAAATATATATTACGTCCTCTTGACTGCCATTTCCTGGGTAAAACCAGTACTCAGGTACTAAAACCTGGGACCCTTCAACTTGTGAATGAAGTTTTAATGTTTAATAGGTTTATGGTCCCACCAACAGTATTTCAGTTATCTGGAGATGGTGTCCACTTGAAGCAGATATAGTGCTGCCTTCACTGTGTATAGCATAGTGTGAACACCTGGCATGATACCACACCCAATCACATTATCCTGACACTGGGCCAATCTGTCGTAGAACTACCCTTATATTTGCTTGAGCGTTAGCAAGGGAGCTATACCACTGCCATTTATAACGACTTTGGTATGTCACGGCCTGGGATCAAACCAGAGGCCTTTCATACCTGGAGCTGACGCTCTACTGATTGCACTACCAGGTCCGGAATATGAAGTTTTGACAACAAATGACCTCAACATTTAACTTTTTAACTCTTCTTCACTTAGCTAAATAAACAGCCATTTTAACAATATAACCACCTCACTGTTTCTTATAACATTCGCACTTGGTGTCAAGTGTTACAATGAGAATCAAACTCAAAGAAACAGTACCAAGTTTTCACAAATCAATTTTGAAAGACGACTTTATAAAATATAAATGTTTACTTTTAAACGTGATGGAAATCATTTTTGCTTCTTAGTGAAACAAAACTATGAAGGAGAATTTAATGGACAATACACATTTAACTCAGAACATATATACCTGTACTGCAAACATCTAAATTAATCAATTTGAAATAATAAGAAAATGCAATAGAAAAAAAAGCAGACCTGCCATTATTAACAGTGAGAGAAAAAGGATTTCTCGTCAGTGGTAAAACAACAACAGAAAACAATGTTTATTTTAAAAGTGGTATTCGACAGTTTGGACCAAAATCGTTTCATTAAACATCATAATAAACCATTTTACCTGATGAGATCTTGCAAAATGCTGTTTATTGATGTCCTACACCTGTCTGACAAGTGAATCATTATGCCACAATCATCATTTCAAACATGTATTTCCTATCTGATTTACGCTGCACAGTTAGCTATTTTTTAACTAAAATATCTGAAAAATATCTTTCTATCTATCTAAAAAATAAACCAGTTTTAGATAGATAGATATTTTTCAATTAAGAAAACCACGTGACCACTTATGTTTTAGCTCATCCACGTTACAGCTATGACGTCGATGTCTATTTTTAGCAGGAATCCCAATTGTTCTTATTTATAGATTCGAAAAGAATGAACAGTGAAGTGTTGTTTAGCGAATTTCACTGACCTGAAACTTAGATAATGTTGAAAATCAGCAAAGCTTAGACTGAATAATTTTTTATTCAGCAATCATGTACATATACCCTAAAAAATATATAAGATGGTGCCAAAATTACGTTTCCTTGTTTCGCATAACTGAAGCTACCAGGTAAAGGGTTGTAACTGGGCTGACAGCATGAGTAATTCAAGTCAACAGTCATAGCATTTAAATTCATACATGGCTTCAGACTAGACATTTTTCTGTCACCAAATACTGTGTATTAGCCTGTATGATCTAACATCGTGAATGTTTAAATGTTCAAAACGAGTAAAATATAATGTTTATTCTACTCACTAACCAAAAATATATATAACAAAAACTGTAAATTACTTTCATTGCCACAGTTGATCGTATGCGATAACTTCATTGAGCATTTCCATTAATGCACTGAAAGTAAAAGGTGTCGTCAGTGTTTTTCAGACCCGCAGTGAATTTAAGATTAGTGCTGTTCCAACCTATGAGTTTATTATTATCTTTTTACTTTCTGAATAAAACAAAGCTGGCCTTCCTCTCCGTCGTCTGCCATTGTCATTTACGAATTAAGGGTCACCGCCAAACGTAAATCTGGTTCATGGGATGATATCAATGCATATGTAACTGATTGGAACGTTTTGGGACTCTTTTACAGGGCTTTTTCAGCCTGTCTCACAGGGCCGATATTCGGCCCCGTTCCCAATACCAAATAGCGACCATTTTTCCCAATTTCAAGAAAAAAATTCCCAATCTCATAAATTAATTCCCAATTGAACCGAAATGCTTTTTACCTTTAAAAAATAAATAACCCAAGAAACCATAAAATCAAGAGACTTTTCCAATTAAGCGAATCGTTTGTTTACATTTGATCGGTGATCTGTGAAAACTACTTTCCCGTGAATTTATGTATGAATGTAACCGGTGAAAACATAGACTGTTACCCAGCCGTATACCGTAACGCAAGTTGAAGATGCGTCACGGAGCCATTCCAGATAACATTGTAATCAATTTATGGTTTGAAAATTTACAGGAATCATTTTTTATTTCATAAACAAAAGTATTTTCGCCATAAATGTTTGACTGCGTATAAAACTGAAAGGAGCTATGAAGCAAAAACGGTACATGCAGTACCGTCTTTTATACTGACCCGCGAAATATATTGACGAAAAATGTCGTACAGTAGTAAATACTACGCGATCTAGAATCTACCAACTTCTGTAGATGACTATAAATTGGCATACCATCCAGCACAGAAGCTGTGGAGAGTGGGTTCAGCACCATGAACCTACTATGCACTTCTTTGAGAAGCTCCCTTGCTCAGGAAAAACTCTCCAATTTAATAAGAATCTGTATTGAAGGCATTGCAGAGCTTTCTGAACAAACTCTGGAAGAGCTCTGTAACACTTTCAGGGACACAAAAGCAAGGCAGATTAAGATTTAATGCAGAAAAATAAATGTATATTTTTCTGTTGAAATTTCCCAATTGGTTTGATTTGTCGAATTTTTTTCCCAAATTTGACTATTTACCGCGTCAAAAATTCCCAATTTGGGCTGGGGCCTTTTTCCCAAAACCCCCTGAAAAAGCCCTGTTTTATGACTCCCCAGTGCTAAAAGATTTTATAAATTTTATGATTTGTTTTTCACTGACTCATTTGAAATAATTTTAACAACTATGGATGAACAGCTATTATATATATGTCATAATTATAATGTATCTGAAACGTTACTTGCACCAAATTTGATGATGAAATTCCACAATAAATATAACTTTAAAGGGCAGTAACTCTGCAGACAGTGTGAGCAATTCAAGTTAAAGATATAAGTAGCAAGTAAATAGTAATATAAAAACAATCTGTTCAAGTACACTTATACTGTCAAGTTTGTTTAGGTGTACTTACATGTTCAAGTTAGAATACATCTTGTCCAAATAAATATAATACCACTTGTAGAGTAGATATCTGTCTAGCCAAGCTAAAGTGCAACATGACAAATCATGATTCTGTTGTTGAGACGGGTGGAATCATAAGTGAATCAAAGAACTTGTAAAATCATAATAGTGCCATTTATGTTAAAAAAGGAGTTAGAACTGAAAAGAACATTGTCTCCTTTATTAGGTAAAATCCAAGGTAGTCCGAATGGTGGGTAGGTACGTTTAGTTGGGATTCTTGGACTTTTTCACATGTTCTTTTGAAGATGGCATAGTTACAAACAGTCAAATTTCTTAGTTTTGTACAAATATATAAGCTTTAAATCCGTTTAAATAATTACAGAGATGTATTATTTAAACAGGAAAATAAGACACTTTCGTTGATAATGATTAATCTGGGTATCACAAAAAAGAGGGCAAAATGCCAACAAAACTCTTCTAAGAGTACAAGCATAAAAACCAAGTCCTCCAAAAGAAAGTACCTATTTGCATGTATGGATTATTTTAGGGAGACTATCCACTATTGTCTCTCTTTCCTTCGATACAAATAATGTTGGGATAGGATGGGATTTTGCCGTCATTTTTGCCAATACTGTGCGGGGACATTTCTATCATTATAGCACAGGGGCACTTATGAGGTGCCCAGGGACTGAACCCGGCCGGTCCATTATACTGACACCGACAAGTCAAGCATAACGCTGTCCCCTTTACCCAGAGCATTATAAGGGAAGCCACTGCTATCAACTTTAAAGTCTTAAGTTTGACTCAGCTGGGATTTGAACCTCTGAACTGCAAGCCAATGGTCTACCACTTGAGCTATTGCAGCCGGTCAAATAATGTTGGAAGGAACCAGATATTAAATGAGACATCAGTAATAATATATTGGTTCTCTGGGGTGGGTCTTCAAAGCAGATCGTCAAGCAAGTTCTGGCTGTTGAGCCTGGGGAATGGTTTCTGTTAAACTTTGTGATCTTGGGACGACCACAGGTTAACTCGCAAATGCTAAAATTTAGACCAATATTAGACAACTTGCTCCATACTGCTGGGTGAGTGATAATACAGGTTAATAGGTGTCCTGATAATTAGAATTATGGTTTTTTAATTGGAATTTAACAATTTGTCATTTCTGATTTGGGATAAAAAAAAAAATCAATGAAATCGACAAGTGGTTTCACTGGTAACTTGTAAATTTGTAAACAGGAAAAGATTTTAGTATAGAGATTGTTTGTAAAAAACTTCCAGGACTTTATCTGTACTGCCGATATGTTCTGAATATAAATAAACTATTAAATGATAAAAAGATGCCTTAATTAAATTTAAAAAAAAACAACATCAATTATCTTTTGTCATCATTGTTGTTTGTAATGTTTGCCATGCAATTTCAAAATCCTTATTAAATGAAATGTTTTCCATCGTGCCTATTATTGTACCTATTATTTGTTGTTTATATGTAGTGTTGTTTATATGTAGTGTTCATTCATATTTATGTTTTGTATACTGAATATTGATAACAGAATAAAATTCAGAATCATCATCATGATGTCATTTGTGTTATAATTAATGTTTATCATGCAATCATCTCATGAATAACCCCTTGTAAATGCAACACCTAATATGGAGATATGCAATTCATTTATAGTATGACTGTTCCCCAAATGGTACGACTATTCCCAGTTTGAGACTGTAGTGGTAGGACTATTCCTACACCTACGACTATTCCCCAAATGGTACAACTATTCCCAGTTTGAGACTGTAGTGGTAGGACTATTCCTACACCTACGACTATTCCCCAAATGGTACGACTATTCCCTGTTTGAGACTGTAGCAGTAGGACTATTCCTGCAACTACGACTATTCCCCAAATGGTATGACTATTCCCAGTACGAGACTGTAGTGGTACGACTATTTCTGCACCTGTTCAAAGTAATGACAAGTTTCTGAAATGGAATCATCTTCTTCCATGGCATCGTAGTTAGCTCTCTCTCCTCCTCTTTCTCTCTCTAACAACACTAAGTAGTTTTCAACTCAGCTGAGTAACATTTGAGTAGCCTGCAAATGACCACTAATAATTATGTTACATATGTAACATAGGTAGGGATGGGTATCGTTAGATTTTAACCGATTCCGATACCTACTCGATTCTTTTTAACCGATTCTGATTCTTATCGATTCCGATACCAATTACTATACACACATAAACAGTAAAGGATCTACATAGTAGATCTACACAGGGTAGGGTAAGTTGGTAACAAGTGTTACTTTTCTTAGTAATTGTCAACCATTGATTGACTATAATTGAAAACAACTACTCTTATACAGTTTTTTTTCCTTTTAATGGTTGTCAAGTAAACAAGTAGTCAAAAGTTCAAAACTCTTAAACATTCTTTTTTCAAGAAAATAACCATATCAACCTTGGTTGGGTCAAGTCTTGAGCGTTCTGCAGTGACTATGTCTCCAGCAGTGCTGAAGACACGTTCACTGGGAACGCTGCTGGACTGTACGCAGTGATATTTAGATGCCATCTCTGATAAATGGGGTAAGCTGTTTTCGTACAGTTTCCAAAACTCTAAAGGGTTATTGTTTATTGATACTTTTCCCATGTATCTATACTTTGAAAGTTCAGTAATAACTTTTTCCTCTAAAGTAGGAGGGGCAAACACAGCTGTTAGAAGAACACCTCCATCTTCATCATCACTTTCAAAAATGCTTTGGAGATTGGACGTAGTACTAGTTGATAGTGTACATATCTCACTCTCAGATTTTTTTTCTGTTATTTCTTTCTTAACCTTCAGACCAATTTCAGGAAATAGTGCCTTTTGAAAGAAAAAAAAAGCTATATACGATTTACTTTTTTACACTACAGTGTTTGTCTAATAATTTAAATATCTAAATTAAAATTAATGTATACATTGACAAACTTAAATAAGGTATTGTAATTTTGTAAAGTATTGTAAGATGTATTGTGTACAGTGTATTAGTATGAATGTTCAAGTAAATTACACCGTCCTTCACCGTTTAAATCGTTAAAATACTGCAAAGCTTTGGCAGTTTTTACCCGATTACCCGGCATTTTTGTTTACGACGATCGGATGACGTAGGCCTATCATCTATCGCCCAGAGGGATGAGCGTATTCGCTCAATACCTCGGAGCCGATTTTACACGAACCCGTTTCCGCTTTGCTTCGGCAGTAAGCGATGGGCTACGGAAATGACCGACAATCAATTATTGCCTAGAGGGATAGGCGTAATTGCTCAATACCCCACACACTTTGCGAGGAGTAAAACTGAAAGTATCATTTTAAAATTGTAAGTTTTCGGCGTGTTTTTACCATTTCCATGCGAGTTAAAAGCTTTTAAAATTGTTAGGCAAATAAGATTATGTAGGAATCGTTTAAAAGAACCGGTTCCATAAAAATGAAACGATACCGAGTATACGATACCTCGAGGAACCGGGACTAACAGGTTCCCAAGTACCGGTGCTCATCCCTAGACATACGGAGAAAAATGTGCACCAGTCCAGGACTCGAACCTGGGACCTTTTCGCTTACAGGGCGAATGCTCTACTGACTGAGCTAACCGGACCGCTAACACATTCTCTTCCTATCACCCGGCAACATACACCCCGGGCAACTTGAAATTCGTCCTCGAATTTCCACAGACCATATGCTCTACATACAACTCATAAGCAACTCATAAGCAACTCAAACACTTAAGTAATGTATTGACCGCGAGTCATTTATGTTGGGCGCCAATGTAACATAGGGAGAAAATGTGTTGCCAGTCCGGGACTCGAATCCGGGACCTTTCGCTTACACGGCGAATGCTCTACCGACTGAGCTAACCGGACCGCTTACACATTCTCTCCCTATCACCCGGCTACACATACTCGGTGGTTCCCAAATACGTAATGGGGACATTTTTAAGGACCCTGGGTGATGGTCTGAAAATATACGAGGTGGTGCTTTTAGAATTTATCAATAGACACAGGGATGGCTCACGCCACGGCCACTGTCAACTTAGGTCTGCCCGGTGCACCGGTCAGATCCCACCACAGTGCACTATTGTTAGTGACGTATTAGTATTTTAAAGGGGTAGCTTGTAAGGTACTTTAAAGAAGTAGCTTGTAAAGTAGGTTAAAAGAAAAATACCAAAATTTCAAATGATAGTTTTTAAATAGATACAGTTAAGACAGTAGTTCCGAAACAGCAGTAGTTCCGAAACAACCACTCGATTTCTGAATGTTTGCTCGCAAAGTACTCCAAATATTGGTTCTTTTCTATCGAATTCGGTATTTTTCACATTTTTCCAAGTTTTTCCGAATAGTTTAGACGAGTTTTGAAGGGCGAAAACAACAACAACAGTCGATTGAAAATATCACCTGCGTAACAATGTAAGTCAACACCGTTTAACGAAACTGGGGTAAAAAAACATTGTGATAAGAAAAAACACAGTCCTAAGGTAAGCAATCAAACTTATGCATCAAAATGAATAACCTATACCTATTCTTGGTTAACTTAATGCAAACTTTTGTTTTATGATTGTGAAAAGCAAAATATACCATGTTTTATGTTTGTTTGTATGAGCAGCTATTCCGGAACAGCTGAGAGCAGATTGGGGTTACATCCCAGATGGGGGAAATCTCAAACATATTGAACGATTTTGTAAAAACTACTTCTTTTTTTCCAATAAATTCTGTTTTATACCACCACTCATTTACCCCCCACCCCCCAAAACAAACACACACCCCAAAAACAACAACAACAAAAAAAAAACAACAACAACACAAAAAAAACAAAACATAGCTTCTTCCTGTTTCTAGAAAAAAAGGAAAAGTATAGGATTTTAATCTCTTTACTTTTATTTGTTTTTATTCTCACCTGTTCAGAATACTATTGTATAGACATGTGGCTCCTATAACCAAATTAAATATGTGCTATGCAAAATGAGTTTTGTTTCACTAAAACAACATTTGAAAATATCCAGAGACAGTCCTGCATAGTAGGGAAAGAAATACTTATAATAGACCCAGTGACATTTAGAATGTCTTAGTGTAATCATTGCTTTAAGAAAACTTCAGAAATGATTATGCATGTTCAACACATTTTCTTAATCGAAATACATCTTTAAATATGTATACCAGGACAACAAACTGAAGGCCTGTTGTAATGATTGTCATGCTGAGCTATGCTGTATATCTACATTGGATTAATATACTGTTACTTACAATAAAATGGACCAATCCATATTTTGATATCAATGAAAACGTGTATCCCATATTCATATCCATATATTAAAGTTATTTCTTTATCAAAATCTAGTGGAGTGATGTGCTTTGACATCATGTATGTCTGCATGTTTTCGAAGCATAACATTTCACTTTTATTTGTCCATTATCATAAAGGCAATCATTACTTAATAAATAAAATAGCATTTGTTTTATTTTTCTTCAGGTGCATCAAGGAACGGAGCCAGGTGAAGATACCAGTACATGTAGCCTGCCTGCTAGAGAGGCGTCTGTGACTTTGTCAGATATTTTCATTTTGGTACAAAACTGTGTTGTAAAAGTTTACCATCACTTCAAAATAAAACCTCCCAGAACTGATCTTCCAACTAGATTACCTGTAGATAGCGAATATAATAACATTCATGATGAAAGTGCATGTCTGGATCCCAGAACTATCCACATTTCATCCTATTTTACACTCATTGTTAACAGATTAACAACGTAATATTTTTCAGTCAGATATTGCAGGTCTTTCATTTGGCCATGTTCCAAGAGAACTGGCATTTTGTTTTAGAAAGGTGGAATAGTATATGCTGAAGTCTGTGGTGAAGTATTTTGATCAAACACTTGCACAAGTTAACAAGACAGTTTCAGAAATGGAACCTGGATCAACTATTTCAATTGAATGTTTGTAAAAGACTATACATATTGTTGGGATACCATTTGTCCTGTTGTACCTTCATTGCATATTACATGTGTAATGAGTGTAGCAGTAAACTTGTTAATAACAACTGAAACCTTTTTCATTATTTTTTTTTATAGATTGCACTTGTAATAATGATGTTAAATTCTTAGACTGCCATTTCTGGGGAAAAAAGCACCTGTTGGCGGGGGATATACAGTCATTGGCAGGTTCTTGCTCTATTTGTAGGTACTCATTGCTTTGTTTATGAAAATTTGTGTAGAAGTACATACGTAATTCTTATATGTGTGTATTACTTCATATTTTTCATTTTTTGCATCATTGTTTTCTTGATTTACCTTGAAATCCACCAAAACTATGTGTTTTATTTTGTTTTTCAACCCAAGTTTCAAATTGTTTATAAGCATTAATTTTCGTAATCATATTTTGCATTGAATGACATACAAGAAAAAATGGTGTCTCTGTTTCAAATATTTCAAAAGTATCAGGTTCAGTGCATTGATAAGGTAGCAGAAATTTATTTTGAAAATTAGGTTGTAAAACTTTAAAGGTGGTATCCAACAATTTGCATATATTAAATACGCACACCAATATCTGACGGCTGCCTTGGAGTATATGGCCATACTTTTTGCATAAACGCATACTTTAGTCATTATAAAGACGATTTTGACTCTAACTTTATTTTTAGAATGTACTAATTGAGAAAAAAAATAGTCTAAATATTTTGTCTTTCTTACTCTATAAAAAGTGTGATAGTGGAATAGATACCGACGTCAGAGAAGATTGTCCGGATGACTATATAAAAGTATGTGGTCACATTGTTTTCCTAAGTTTAAAAATAACTATCTATGCAGCGTGGCTCAGATAGGAAACACAAGCTTGCAATAATGAGTGGAATTTATCCTTGACTGTTCACACAGATCTTTGACATTAATAAAGAGCAATTTTCAAGACCTTTTCAGGCGCTAATGACTTATTTGGTTATTTAGAGGGGAAAAAAACAGTCGGATACCACCTTCAATACTTTTAAAATAAAGAAATACTTACTCTTTACTATCTTTACTTCATAATATCATGCCCTCATAGATATTTATCGCCATAAAATCTGTATGGTGCATACTTCAGAGAAATAAGTTTTTATAATGAGCTACAACTATGGGCAGATAGATCAGACCTTGACCAGACTGTTGTCTAATTTGAGTCAGCACTCTCTGCTTGGTGAAAAACCTCCAAGACCCAGAGGGAATGTGATAAGAAAGCCATTAAATCCATAGATGCACACAGGTTTGTAATTTGACCAAAGTTATAAAACTCATTTGTCTTTCACAATTACTAGCATGACCTAACTAGTCTTTCAAAATATGAAGATTAACCTTATTATCAATTCTGCTTATTTCGCAAAATTATTGTCATAAACTTATGATATTTTTTGACATCAATCATTTTGTTGTGTTTTTGTTTGTTACTTACGTTTTTTATTATGTATATGCCTACATCTCAAGGTCAGTTAAGCTGTATGCAGAAATCTGTTTTGATTGTTTTGTTATTCCACCTTTAAAAATTAAAAAAATAAATGTTTACTGTGGTTTGTCTTTCGTGCACGGCCAATTGCTGCGTGCTTAAAGGCATCTCAAAAGGAATGTGGTATCCCACTGAGCCAGGCCCCCACATGCTATGACCAGACCTGCTAATTGCTGGTCATCACTGCAGGGAGTCCTTAGCCAACATAGTACTAAACTGTCACAGTAATACCTCTGATGGGTTAATGCAAAACTAAATTACCTGCTAGTATGGATGTGAGACAGTAGGCTAGTTTTACACAAAGCCACAAACATTATTGTTAGTGATAATGTGGGTTGTTTACTATATGATCCCTTACAAATTCTTTATTGCATTAATTACTAGGTGTCAATTTTGTAACTGCAAGATTATGTATTTATTTCATAGCTAAATATTTATTTTGAAAATACAGTGAGAGATACAAGTTTTAGTATTCAAAATGACTCTGAAGGACATTATTCTGACAATGAATGACTTTTTAAATTGCTTTTGTTAGAATCGTTTCGTTACATTTTACAAATAAAAATAAAATATAACTTTAAATATATATGAGAACTAAAAGAATGAAAGAAATAACAAAATGTATAAGAAATAACAAAATCAACCAACAAAGTAAGAAAGAAAACAAATAAAGATTTATATATATATATATATATATATATATATATATATATATATATATATATATATATATATATGTATGTATTGGATTGCGTAATTGGTATATTCACAACTGTTTCCTTTACAAAATGAGAATGAATATGTTCAACCCCCAGATATAGCATACATACACTTGGATCTTGAACAATACCTGTGTGACAGACACATCGTTACAGACTGTGGCAGCCTGGCTTATCAGAAAACAGATGCCCTCACATGCTGGGTGGGGCAATAAATGGGGGGGGTCACTTATATAAGGCTTTTGAGATCCCTTTAAGTAGAATAGTGACAGGTAATTTGACAATTAAACATAAGTTTGAGAAAGTCCCCAACTTCCGTTGTGTACTGCAGCGGGTGGAATATGCCGACATATAGACATGTTCCGGAACACATGCTCTTGTTTCGAAACTACTGCTTTTACTACAGGTAGAAAACATAGATTTAAACGGCAAAGATGGAAACCCCTCCCAAATGTTTAATATGTGTTATGAAGGAGATACATTAGTGCTTTCAACCACATAAAGTTTTAATCAATCACCGAAAACAACAATGAATAAACAGCGATTGTTTCGTTAGTGTTTCGGAACTACTGCCTTAACTGTAAAGGGATGTGAAAGAAAAGAAAGTTAGTAACATACATGCAATACAGACGCTAATACATATAATACACACATGTATAAAACTTATACTTACTATAGACGTCCCAATACTAACTGTGACACTTAAAAATGCTAACAATCCTGTATTAAAAGGACAGAGCACACTTTGTTGTCTCCGTTATTGTTGATGTTGTACTGTAATGCTTGTGATTTTACTGGGACATTCCCGAGTTTTAAATGATGTCTTTGTTGTTTTTCTAAACAAACATAAATTTCAATAAGATTTATTGTAATAGTCAATTTTCACTTCAATAAAATTAAAATATGCCTTAAATCTCGATTAACTTACCTTAAAAAGAAGTTTTATTTGAAGAAAATGCTCATCCCGTTGAAAATTATTAATCAACATGTACTCAATTTGTGTTTTAATGTTAGGTTCCCTTTGTTAATCGAGTTTAAATTGGCGTTCTTAATTGACCATTTTTATGCAATAATCTTCCTCAAAGATTTCAGAAGTTGTATTTTGTATTGATAAAAGTGTGTTTTCAAGGAAAGTATACAGTAGGAAAATATATAACTGAAGTTAGGAGTGTCTCTTATGGACTGTAATCAAGTACGCAATGTCTGCACGGTGTTGAAAAGGGGTGGGTTGACTAAATACCTGCCTCAAAAGTGTTTAAAATTTAACCAAGCTCATTTGTCGTAGTTGTTGGATCACATTTCGGTTGATTTTCAATGATAACTTTTATCGTGCATGGGCGAAAGTACGCTAAAATGTGGAAGAATGCTGAAAATACTACATACTGAACCCCCTGGCCAACAATGGACTAACCCAATTTTCTGAATGAATTGTTTACTCAAGCGTTTCGAACAGTCACTTTTTTATTTTATTGATATAGATAAGGGGTTTTCATTTGTGTTTTTTTTTCCAAATCATAATGATTATTTAAGCTCGAATGTGTGTTTATTTGATTTTAAGTAAAATGTCATTTAGTGCTTGTGGACATTTATAATTAAAATACATTATAACATTTGTCGTGACTTAAATGATTGGTCAAAATAATCTATGAATTTCTACATTTCCCAACATATCCAAACCTGTTACTCTTAATCGAAAAATTGCCTGCTTTCTGTTAAGTGGGCCGATTTGACCAGAACCTAATCGAAAACAGGCGGAAGACGCCGGGCTTTTTTTTTTTTTATCAGGGTTCAGTACACCAACATACTGTTGTTGTTTTTTCCACCAAGTATACACTTCATGTCATCTGTGAAAAATAAAACAAATAACCAGCTAAAACATTAAATTTATTTTATTTAAAAACAATTTTGACAAAGAACTCGTAATAATTTGACAATAAATGTCAGCAGAAGTATTTTGTTGCAGTTTGCTCGAAATGGCTACTTGCTGTGCCCATGTTTCTAAAATAGCAATTTTGTGAGAACTTGGTTAAAATTAACACCATGTCATCTGGTTTCCAAGGTATTGGCATTGTTCACAGGAGATTTTTAATTTATGAATTGAATAATTCCTGTACACAACATGTTTCTTCATTCGGTACATTGTTGTCTCCCAGTTTGTCAAATCGACACCAATGCAAATTCTTGACACTTTGCAATGGTACAGAAATTCAAATATCATTATAATGCCAAAACACCTCTGCTTCCTTTTCTATTTACACTATGTGCTATCCCTGACAGTCGCATTCTGGTCAGCAACTGACTGAAGTATTGTGTTTTGTATTGTATAATGCGTGACTGTGCCATTGAAAGCCCATTTCGACTTCATCACCTGTCAGAATTTAATATCATGACTGACAGCATTGCATGCACTTGGTTTGAAGGAAAAACTTTGACAGTAAACATTGCAAACTTTATTTAATTTAACTGTTTGTTTAAGGCCAACACATCTTTACCAATCTTAATCCAGTGGTATTGGATGAAAGAGACAAGGTATTGGTGTCAACAGATAGAATTTTAAAAACATGGCATTCCGTCAGGGAGTCCAGAAACCAGTTGATCTCCTGGTGTAGTGGACTGGTCTATTACCTGATACTTACATCTGGGACCCCTTGTCTGGTTAGTTGTAAAAGCTGCTCAACATTACACTGTACAAGCCCTTGATTATATTACATCACCATGTAACTTATATAAGATAGCAGCCAGATTTGTTGATGTAGAAACAAGTGCATAAAGGTATATAGTTCATATAGGCACTTCCAACAGCCTTGCTGTTGGGTTAACCCTTTAGCGATGTGGTTGAGTGCCTGGACTACTAATCTGGCGGACTGGGTTCAAATCCCCGTTAGGGCCAGGATTATTGTCTTCTCTGAGATTTACTTTAGGTATCTTGGCTTGTTGCTAATACTACAGTACTAGGAAGTTGATTTCAATTATAGACGAACGTTCTGGGAATGAATTAATGTTGGTAGATGTTAAGCCGACATTGGATCTGCACGAGTTTGGTTGTATCTTGTACAAATCACAGACAAAACTCTCCCGGACATCTTCTGCTGTTGTGAAAGGGCTGGACTCATCATCCTTTATACCCACACGAAAAAACCTTCCATTGATTTTCTGATCCGGACAAAATCCTCCCGTAACTTTTCCTACCTCGACAAAACCCCCCTTTTTTCTGTTATTTTAATACTTTTAGCAGCCCCAATATTCAACTACTGTATGTTTTGTTTTTAAAAAACAGTATTTAAGCAATACCTTGGTATAAACTGGAGTATGATGCTACAATGATTCATTGTTATCCTCAAGTAACCTGTTTTGATGCTTTAGACAAGAAAACCTAATTTTCCTGATGAGTAAATGATTATTTTTATTATCAAGAAATCAAGTGTTGAATCCTGTTTAAGTTATTTTCTATACACATAAAGATTGGACTTTGGTTACAAAAGTCAGTTGTAAAAGCTTTAGAGCTTATTCTGACTTGCTGTATTGTTGCAGACTTAAAATAAATATTATCTATCGATCATGATATGTTTATTGATTAGCCACTGTGCAACTTTGACAGATTACCCGCAGTATTCTGGCTACCAATATCAGCAGCCTGCCACTCCCACAACGGCCTACAACTATGACACCAATTACGGTTCCAGCTATAGTCAGCCAGAAAGCACGTACACCAACAACCAATCCAGTAGGTGAAATGTCTCACTTGTTTTTCGTTCGTACAGATTTTGTGAGCTTTTGCATAAACTAAATTTGTAGCAATTTTTAAAGATTAGTAAGTCTGAGCTACTCACATACCTAGCCTGTCAATGAGTGGCATTTTCTTAAATCTGATTAACTTAAATGCTTAAGATTGAATGCAAGGTTTCTATTATTATATATCCTCAGTCACTCCCATAAGTTTTTGGTTTTTTTTACAACCGTTATGATTTACACATTTACACACCCAGTCAAGTTATCCTGACAACAGGCCAGCTATTTGTGGAGCTACCCTTATATGTGCTTGTGTTTAAGCCAGGTTCCCATATCACAAATATTTTTAACGATTTTAGTATGTCTCGGCTAGGGAACCAACCCTGGACCTCCTGTTCCTGAAGCCAGCACTCTATTGTTTGCACTACCAGGTCTGGTCTTGTTTCAAATAAGTTCATCTTTTACAGTAAAATACCATGTTTTGTGGCTACCTATGTTTATATACTATGTGTTCTAGGCTATCCTACCTCGGCAGCCGCCTATGGCTCCACAGGCTATGATACTTCTGGCTATTATTCCGCCCCAACAGCTACAACTACGTCAGCAACAGCACTTACAGGGTAATAAAATTTAAACATATTTATATAGTTACTTAATAATATCATTGATAACAGAAAGTTGATTGGGAAAAAAAGCCCTTGTTATCACTTCTGCGTTTATCGTCTACTAATAATTTGTGAGTTACCTTGAGACAGCAATGGTTCTTTTTGCTGAAAGGCCTTGGGCCTTAAAAAGGGGAACATTTCAAGGCATTTTATTAAAAAAGGATGTCCTTGTTTAACTTTTTATTTGCTATCATACATCTTGTTTGTTTATTACAAGGCAACCTTTCTGTTTTTCTTGTTCTTGATCTCCTTTGCTGTAGTCACTGATCTGCATCAATGCATCTAATTTCTGCATTTCAACAATGAAATATTGAATTTTATCGCAGGGGAATTTTCATTTTTAGGGAAAAAACTAAGCTTATTTTCTGAGGGAAAGGGGCCTTTAAAAAGATTTTTCTTTGTTAGGTAAAAAACACCTTGGACATTTACCACTGTTGTATAAGTTCTTAGTTGTAATCACCAATAATGAATAATCAGAATGTTTTGAATGTTTTTTTTAGACTAAAAGTAATTATTTTTGTGATTACTGACCAAAGGCTATCAAGTAGGCACCTTTTTATTTACTTTTTCTTATTTTCTTATCTTCTCCCTATTTTTTCCCTACTAAGCTTATTGGCAAGCATAATTCAAACATTTCACTTATTATTTTTATAAATTCACAGTGCCATCTATTTTTAGGTCTGCTTCTGTAAACTCTGCCTACACTAACAATACCAGTGCGACTAGTGCTACATACAGCTCCGACTACACAACCGGTTCCCAGTACCCTGCAGGCACACAATACAATGCCTCAGGCTACAGGTACCAACCAACAGCATATGATGCGTCATCAGGTATGTAACTGGATCTGTTTAACCTTGCTTCATCCAAATTCTTTAATCATACTAAACAATCAGTCCTAGAACAGGTAAACAATGACCATAAGTTCATGTTTGATTTCTTTCAGTGTCTTTATGCTATTGGATTTATCCTGGAGCATGCTAGATAATTGAATATTCTAATGACCATAACAAGGTCTTTGGACTTCTGGAAATAGCAATTTGAAGTAGTAAAATGTTAAATTTTAAGCTTGATAGAAGAATATCAGTTTTTGAAATTAACATTCAATAATCACATGGCCTTAGGGCATGTAACATTTGGCGACTCACATTTTACATGCCCAAAGTTTGGATTTAAAAAACAATAAGGTTTTTTTTTTAAGGTTTACTGTAATTAGAGGCACCATCTGTGCAAAATCCAACCAATCCAATTCCTTTCTGAACTTACTTTCAAGATTTAAAAAAAACACTCGGTCGTCGGGCAAGAAACTTCATAAGAATTAACATGTTCACTCTTAAATTTAGTCGCCACAGGCGATGGGGCATATGCTAATTTCGATTACTGGAATATGGTTATCAATTAATTTTGATAAGTCAGGCATTTGAATACAATGTCGGTCAAGCTCACAACTTATCTCCTTGAACCCTGACTTTCTTCTATAATTTTTGCTGGCATATTTGCTTCTTTTTATGTAAATATGATATAGTTGGTAAGCATCGACAGTGAGTAAGTAAACTTCAATTGACCAGACCTGTTTGCGCAGTCGGTCAAGTGTCGGTTCCATGTACGAGAGACCCCAGGTTCGAACCGAGTTGCAACATACCAAAGTCGTTAAAAATGGTAGTGGTATAGCTCCCTTGGTAACGCTCAAGCAAATAGGGTTGTTCCATGACTGGTTGGCCTGGTGTCAGGATGTGACTGGGTGTGGTATCATGCCAGGTGTTCTCGGCATGCTATAGACAGTTAAGGCAGACTATATCTGCTTCAAAGGACACCGTCTCCAGATAACTGAAATACTGTAAGTGGGATGATAAACCCAATAAACTTCAGTTGCATTATTATATGAATATGCATTTAATATCTGGTAATTTGAGTGATACATATGAGGCTATCTTACTTTAACACTAGTGTTTGACAAAACAGGTGAGCATTAATGTTATTTTTTATAGGAAATAAAACACTGTACAAGTAAATTGCATGCTTTAGTTTTACCCCTTTTGCATTTTAAAGGTTACGGTAACCAAAGTGCGTCAGCATATAGTGGGAGCCAGTCTTCTTCAGCTGATACTTATGCCAGGCAACAGCATACAACCAATACAGCAGCTTATGGTTCCCAGCCATCTGCAGCTGAGACATATGCAGGGCACCAGCAGACAGCCAATACAGCAGCGTATGGTTCCCAGTCTACAACCCCACCTGTCTATCCAGTCACATCAGCACAACCTGCTAATGGTGTGTACCAGTTTGCACAGTTTTATGTTTAATATATGTTTAAACTTGTTACAACTTTAACCAGACCAGGCCTTGAATTTGTATCCACTCAAAATGATATTGGGCAGTAAAGAAAGCAAAACAATTTAGACACATAACTGTTCTCCACATGTATTAAATTATGAATGAGCTCATATATTGATTTCTTTCTTTTTTGAATGAAATTTACATATAAGAAATGAGTTCACACCATCGATGTTAACTTTTTTTAAAAGTGATGTACAGTCATTGCTCTATATGGTGGTATAGTTTAATTCATGAAATATTTAGTCCAACTGTTCATCCATTTTGTTAAATCCTTTTTTAAATACAAATCGGGTTCCCTGCTCAATATAAATTTAGAATCTTATGAAAACCTCAGTTTTCATTGACATGATTTTGTAATCAAATGATTTTCAAAATTAATTGTTTAAGAAGAAACAAGAAACTAGTGTTAAATTTTTTCATGTGTTTGTTGCTAAGTAGTTCAAACTCCAGGTGACTGCTTCTAAAATAGCTAAAATAGCTTATGCAGAAATAGGATTTATCCTCTGAAATAAAAGACATAAGTAGATAGTCTCCCCTGAATACTCCCTGAATGCAAGTAGGTCCTTGTATTTGGATTACTTGGTTTTTATGATTGTAATCTTTGGAGAGAATGTTTTCTTTTATGCTTGCACATCAACCATCTTTGTCAATCATATTCATTTTTTTTATTTAACTAACATATATAAATTAGTGTTATAAAGGATAAGGAGCCAATATTTAAGAAAAAGTAAGAAACTTCACTTTTTTGTAATGATCAACTTGCAGCTTTTAGCAAAAAAGTAAACTAGGTTACTTGGTTAAAGTTGTAGAAACCGCTTTTAAAACGACTTTGTCACAGTTTTTTAATTAGATTATATTTTGTCATATCCTATCGTCTAAGACTGTAAATTTTTTCTACTTCAGGTAGCTACAACTATAACGCAGTAACCCCTAGTGACCAGACAAGTTACACTACATGGAGTTCGAACACCACTCCAGGCAGCTATAGCAACACAGCAGCTTACACGCCCAGTTCCTACAGTAACTATGACAACAAGGATCAGAGCTACACTGCCGACCAATCAGGGACATATGGGACTTCTTCTAGGTCATATGACAAGAGCAGTTCTACAGGGGCCCAGTCACAGCAGAGTAGCTACGGGAACCAATCAGGGAATTATGGGAGTTCTTCATCCTCCTATTCCAGCTCCTATAATAAAACTATCAGTACAGGGAATCCATCTCAAGATTATTATTTGAGTCAGAATCGAAATAGTAGTTCTAGTGAGACTGGGTATAAAACTGAAAATCAAATTCAAACTGTGGGCCAGTCAGCTCCGAGTTACTATGGTAACAAATCAACAGATGTTAAGGGTAGTTATAAATCTTGGAGCAATCCTCAATCTGATAGACAATATGATGATAGCGGGTCTAATAATGGAACCAAATATGTTGATGCACTAAAAAGTAATGCTTATCCAAAAGACATTTACAAGCAAGACACAAGTTGTAAAAATGACACTAGTTACAAACAAGACACGAGTTACAAGCCAGACACTTATAGAAGTTACAATAAAAAGGTGGAATATAGTGAAAAAGAAAGCAGCAGGGGTGATTTTGGTAGCAGAGGAGGGTTTGATCGAAGTCGCCTAGGCTTTGTCAAAGGTCGTGGTGTATCCGACACAGCTCGTGGTGGGTTGGACAGAGGTCGAGGTGGGTTGGACAGAGGTCGTGGTGGTTTGGACAGAGGTCGTGGTTTGGACAGAGTTCGTGGTGGTGGCTTGGACAGAGGTCGTGGTGGCTTGGATAGAGGTCGTGGTGGCTCAGACAGAGGTCGTGGTCGTGGAAACTTTGAAAATAAAGAGAGTTTTGGTGGCCCTAGTAGAGGAGGCTGGGTAGATAGGGGAAGAGGGAGGTTTGATAGTGGGCGGGGTAGAGGTCTGGGCAGGGGTGGTTTTGATGCTGAATTGGGAGTTAATGAACCGGAATGGGAAAATAGAGGAGGATGGGTAAGAGGAGGTAGGGGACGGGCTGATATGTTCAGAGGGCATGGGGGGTTCGAAAGGGGTGGATTTCATAGTAGAGGAGGGTTTAATCACCATGGAGAAAGTTTTAATAGGGGCGGGAGAAGGGGGCGTGGTTTTGATGGGGGTGGTTTCCGGGGAAGGGGCTTTGGAGAAAGGGGTGGGGGTCAAAGAGGTGCCCGAGGTGGATTTAATGAACGCCAAAAAAGATTTGAAGACAATGATAAACATGGTGAATCTAGTACCAAGGTTACAGAAGAGGCCATGGATGAGGAAGAGTTAGCAAATACAGATCAACCGTGGACAAACACAACTGTTAAAGATTGCGAAGAGACTATTAAAAGAAAACAGGAGTTTGAAAGTGAGCAGAAGAAAAAGATGGCTAAAAAGGAGAAGGAGGAGGAGAAAGTGGAAATCTTGCCAATTATTAAAGAGCATATTACAACATTTTGCAGTGAAGATGAAGATGCCAGAACGCTTGCTGAGGAAGCATTGAAGAAAATGATGCAGCCAAATTTTTGTCTCTTGTGTAATGCAAGGATGAATGGGTGCCCACAGTCTACGATGCATTACCAGGGCAAAAATCACATGAAAAAGGTGAAAAACTTCATAAGTCATGGGATGACAAAGTATGCAGAGAAAGTGAAAGAGGAGGCTGAAAAGACCCCAGATGAAATTGAACGAGAGAAAAAAGAGGAGGAAGAGAGAAATAAACTTCTCGATCAAAAAGTTAAAGAAGTAAGTCCAAAGAAATTGTTATGACTTTTTTTTTTTAACTCAAGGTCTGTCATCAGTTTATTTCTTCTATCTTTATCCTATCTTTCTTTCCTTTTATTATTAATTTTCAGACATTGGTGACATAACAACTGAAGAACTATGATTACTTTTTAATGTCATATCAACATATATCAATCTACGCCTTTCCTGTCCATATGTCTTTTCTCTTTGATTAATGTGTAAACCCTTTCATCAGCGTTTTATATATTTGGTATTTAGCCCTGTTTGTGTCCTGCAATTCTTCTTCTTTATTCTTCTGTGAATCTACACCTAAATGATTATAATATAAAGAAGACCTAATAGCTCAATCAGTAGAGCGTTGGCTCCAGAAAGGGAGGCCCCGGGTTCGATCCCGGAATGCGACATACCAGTCATTAAAAATGGTAGTGGTATAGCTCCCTTGCTAATGCTCAAGGAGATATAAGGGTAGTTTCACGTCAGGAAAATGTGTGGTATCATGTCAGGTGTTCATAGCATGCTATACACACTGAAGGCAGCAGGATGTCTGCTTCAAGCGTACATCGTCTCTAAATTACTGCAATACCGTTGGTGTGATGATAAACCCAATGAACAAACTTTATAATTCAATAATATTTTAACCTGATAGATTTTATATATTTCTCTATATTTCACTCACAGTTTAGTTTTAACCTGATTATGCTCTGTTCGCATTAAACTTTGTATTCGGCACTATATGACCTGTTGAGGGTCGGTGTGCCATAAAACTCAAAATAACAACGACATACAAACTTTTCTGCGCAATATATCTCTGTTTTAATTCTACAGGCGTGTGTAACTCTACAGCTGAAAGACATATATATCTCTGTTCTTGCTCTACAGGCGTGTGTAACTCTACAGCTGAAAGACTGTAATATATCTCTGTTCTTGCTCTACAGGCGTGTGTAACTCTACAGCTGAAAGACTGTAATATATCTCTGTTCTTGCTCTACAGGCGTGTGTAACTCTACAGATGAAAGAGTAATATATCTCTGTTCTTATCCTACAGGCGTGTGTAACTCTACAGCTGAAAGACTGTAATATATCTCTGTTTTTATTCTACAGGGGTGTCTAACTCTACAGCTGAAAGACTAATATACCTCTGTTTTTATCCTACAGGGGTGTCTAACTCTACAGCTGAAAGACTGTAATATATCTCTGTTTTTATCCTACAGGCGTGTGTAACTCTACAGCTGAAAGACATAAATATCTCTGTTCTTGCTCTACAGGCGTGTGTAACTCTACAGCTGAAAGACTGTAATATATCTCTGTTCTTGCTCTACAGGCATGTGTAACTCTACAGCTGAAAGACTTATATATCTCTGTTCTTGCTCTACAGGCGTGTGTAACTCTACAGCTGAAAGATTGTAATATATCTCTGTTCTTATCCTACAGGAGTGTGTAACTCTACAGCTGAAAGATTGTAATATATCTCTGTTCTTATCCTACAGGTGTGTGTAACTCTACAGCTGAAAGACTGTAATATATCTCTGTTCTTATCCTACAGGCGTGTGTAACTCTACAGCTGAAAGATTGTAATATATCTCTGTTCTTGCTCTACAGGCGTGTGTAACTCTACAGCTGAAAGATTGTAATATATCTCTCTTCTTATCCTACAGGTGTGTGTAACTCTACAGCTGAAAGATTGTAATATATCTCTGTTCTTATCCTACAGGCATGTGTAACTCTACAGCTGAAAGACTGTAATATATCTCTGTTCTTATCCTACAGGCGTGTGTAACTCTACAGCTGAAAGACTAATATATCTCTGTTCTTGCTCTACAGGCGTGTGTAACTCTACAGCTGAAAGACTGTAATATATCTCTGTTCTTATCCTACAGGCATGTGTAACTCTACAGCTGAAAGACTGTAATATATCTCTGTTCTTGCTATACAGGCGTGTGTAACTCTACAGCTGAAAGACTGTAATATATCTCTGTTCTTATCCTACAGGCGTGTGTAACTCTACAGCTGAAAGACTAATATATCTCTGTTCTTGCTCTACAGGCATGTGTAACTCTACAGCTGAAAGACTAATATATCTCTGTTCTTGCTCTACAGGCGTGTGTAAATCTACAGCTGAAAGACTAATATATCTCTGTTCTTGCTCTACAGGCGTGTGTAACTCTACAGCTGAAAGACTGTAATATATCTCTGTTCTTATCCTACAGGCGTGTGTAACTCTACAGCTGAAAGACTGTAATATATCTCTGTTCTTGCTCTACAGGCGTGTGTAACTCTACAGCTGAAAGACTAATATATCTCTGTTCTTGCTCTACAGGCATGTGTAACTCTACAGCTGAAAGACTGTAATATATCTCTGTTCTTATCCTACAGGCGTGTGTAACTCTACAGCTGAAAGACTGTAATATATCTCTGTTCTTGCTCTACAGGCATGTGTAACTCTACAGCTGAAAGACTGTAATATATCTCTGTTCTTATCCTACAGGCGTGTGTAACTCTACAGCTGAAAGACTGTAATATATCTCTGTTCTTATCCTACAGGCGTGTGTAACTCTACAGCTGAAAGACTGTAATATATCTCTGTTCTTATCCTACAGGCGTGTGTAACTCTACAGCTGAAAGACTGTAATGTATCTCTGTTCTTATCCTACAGGCGTGTGTAACTCTACAGCTGAAAGACTGTAATATATCTCTGTTCTTATCCTACAGGCGTGTGTTCTCTGTTCTTATCCTACAGGCATGTGTAACTCTACAGCTGAAAGACTGTAATATATCTCTGTTCTTATCCTACAGGCGTGTGTAACTCTACAGCTGAAAGACTGTAATATATCTCTGTTCTTATCCTACAGGCATGTGTAACTCTACAGCTGAAGACTGTAATATATCTCTGTTCTTATCCTACAGGCGTGTGTAACTCTACAGCTGAAAGACTGTAATATATCTCTGTTCTTATCCTACAGGCGTGTGTAACTCTACAGCTGAAAGACTGTAATATATCTGTTCTTATCCTACAGGCGTGTGTAACTCTACAGCTGAAAGACTGTAATATATCTCTGTTCTTATCCTACAGGCGTGTGTAACTCTACAGCTGAAAGACTGTAATATATCTCTGTTCTTATCCTACAGGCGTGTGTAACTCTACAGCTGAAAGACTGTAATATATCTCTGTTCTTATCCTACAGGCGTGTGTAACTCTACAGCTGAAAGACTGTAATATATCTCTGTTCTTATCCTACAGGCGTGTGTAACTCTACAGCTGAAAGACTGAAATATATCTCTGTTCTTGCTCTACAGGCGTGTGTAACTCTACAGCTGAAAGACTGTACTATATCTCTGTTCTTATCCTACAGGCATGTGTAACTCTACAGCTGAAAGACTGTAATATATCTCTGTTCTTGCTCTACAGGCGTGTGTAACTCTACAGCTGAAAGACTAATATATCTCTGTTCTTGCTCTACAGGCATGTGTAACTCTACAGCTGAAAGACTGTAATATATCTCTGTTCTTATCCTACAGGCATGTGTAACTCTACAGCTGAAAGACTGTAATATATCTCTGTTCTTATCCTACAGGCATGTGTAACTCTACAGCTGAAAGACTGTAATATATCTCTGTTCTTGCTCTACAGGCGTGTGTAACTCTACAGCTGAAAGACTAATATATCTCTGTTCTTGCTCTACAGGCATGTGTAACTCTACAGCTGAAAGACTGTAATATATCTCTGTTCTTATCCTACAGGCGTGTGTAACTCTACAGCTGAAAGACTGTAATATATCTCTGTTCTTATCCTACAGGCGTGTGTAACTCTACAGCTGAAAGACTGAAATATATCTCTGTTCTTATCCTACAGGCGTGTGTAACTCTACAGCTGAAAGACTGTAATATATCTCTGTTCTTATCCTACAGGCGTGTGTAACTCTACAGCTGAAAGACTGTAATATATCTCTGTTCTTATCCTACAGGCGTGTGTAACTCTACAGCTGAAAGACTGAAATATATCTCTGTTCTTATCCTACAGGTGTGTGTAACTCTACAGCTGAAAGACTGTAATATATCTCTGTTCTTATCCTACAGGTGTGTGTAACTCTACAGCTGAAAGACTGTAATATATCTCTGTTCTTATCCTACAGGCATGTGTAACTCTACAGCTGAAAGACTGTAATATATCTCTGTTCTTATCCTACAGGCATGTGTAACTCTACAGCTGAAAGACTGTAATATATCTCTGTTCTTGCTCTACAGGCGTGTGTAACTCTACAGCTGAAAGACTGTAATATATCTCTGTTGTTGCTCTACAGGCGTGTGTAACTCTACAGCTGAAAGACTGTAATATATCTCTCTTCTTATCCTACAGGCGTGTGTAACTCTACAGCTGAAAGACTGTAATATATCTCTGTTCTTATCCTACAGACGTGTGTAACTCTACAGCTGAAAGACTGTAATATATCTCTGTTCTTATCCTACAGGCGTGTGTAACACTACAGCTGAAAGACTGTAATATATCTCTGTTCTTATCCTACAGGCATGTGTAACTCTACAGCTGAAAGACTGTAATATATCTCTGTTCTTGCTCTACAGGCATGTGTAACTCTACAGCTGAAAGACTGTAATATATCTCTGTTCTTGCTCTACAGGCGTGTGTAACACTACAGCTGAAAGACTGTAATATATCTCTGTTCTTATCCTACAGGCATGTGTAACTCTACAGCTGAAAGACTGTAATATATCTCTGTTCTTGCTCTACAGGCGTGTGTAACTCTACAGCTGAAAGACTGTAATATATCTCTGTTCTTGCTCTACAGGCGTGTGTAACTCTACAGCTGAAAGACTGTAATATATCTCTGTTCTTATCCTACAGGTGTGTGTAACTCTACAGCTGAAAGACTGTAATATATCTCTGTTCTTGCTCTACAGGCGTGTGTAACTCTACAGCTGAAAGACTGTAATATATCTCTGTTCTTGCTCTACAGGCGTGTGTAACTCTACAGCTGAAAGACTGTAATATATCTCTGTTCTTGCTCTACAGGCGTGTGTAACTCTACAGCTGAAAGACTGTAATATATCTCTGTTCTTGCTCTACAGGCGTGTGTAACTCTACAGCTGAAAGACTGTAATATATCTCTGTTCTTGCTCTACAGGCGTGTGTAACACTACAGCTGAAAGACTGTAATATATCTCTGTTCTTGCTCTACAGGCGTGTGTAACTCTACAGCTGAAAGACTGTAATATATATCTGTTCTTGCTCTACAGGCGTGTGTAACTCTACAGCTGAAAGACTGTAATATATATCTGTTCTTATCCTACAGGCGTGTGTAACTCTACAGCTGAAAGACTGTAATATATATCTGTTCTTGCTCTACAGGCGTGTGTAACTCTACAGCTGAAAGACTGTAATATATCTCTGTTCTTGCTCTACAGGCGTGTGTAACTCTACAGCTGAAAGACTAATATATCTCTGTTCTTATCCTACAGGAGTGTGTAACTCTACAGCTGAAAGACTGTAATATATCTCTGTTCTTATCCTACAGGAGTGTGTAACTCTACAGCTGAAAGATTGTAATATATCTCTGTTCTTATCCTACAGGTGTGTGTAACTCTACAGCTGAAAGACTGTAATATATCTCTGTTCTTATCCTACAGGCGTGTGTAACTCTACAGCTGAAAGACTGTAATATATCTCTGTTCTTATCCTACAGGCGTGTGTAACTCTACAGCTGAAAGACTGTAATATATCTCTGTTCTTATCCTACAGGCGTGTGTAACTCTACAGCTGAAAGATTGTAATATATCTCTGTTCTTGCTCTACAGGCGTGTGTAACTCTACAGCTGAAAGACTGTAATATATCTCTGTTCTTATCCTACAGGCGTGTGTAACTCTACAGCTGAAAGACTGTAATATATCTCTGTTCTTATCCTACAGGCGTGTGTAACTCTACAGCTGAAAGACTGTAATATATCTCTGTTCTTATCCTACAGGCGTGTGTAACTCTACAGCTGAAAGACTGTAATATATCTCTGTTCTTATCCTACAGGCGTGTGTAACTCTACAGCTGAAAGACTGTAATATATCTCTGTTCTTATCCTACAGGCATGTGTAACTCTACAGCTGAAAGACTGTAATATATCTCTGTTCTTATCCTACAGGTGTGTGTAACTCTACAGCTGAAAGATTGTAATATATCTCTGTTCTTATCCTACAGGCATGTGTAACTCTACAGCTGAAAGACTGTAATATATCTCTGTTCTTATCCTACAGGTGTGTGTAACTCTACAGCTGAAAGATTGTAATATATCTCTGTTCTTATCCTACAGGCATGTGTAACTCTACAGCTGAAAGACTGTAATATATCTCTGTTTTTATCCTACAGGCGTGTGTAACACTGCAGCTGAAAGACTAATATATCTCTGTTCTTGCTCTACAGGCATGTGTAACTCTACAGCTGAAGGACTCCGACTACTGCCAGCTGTGTTGTGTGGAGTTCTCATCACTGCAACAAGCTCAACAACACTATAATGGCAAGAACCACCTGAAAAGGCTCAGGACCAAGTCCATACTTGCCGAGGAGTCACAGTAAGTCATCTTTTATATATAAAAAAATAAATAAAAGTTCATAATAACAGTTGTTGTGATCGCTGACGCAACAGAAAGTAAAAGCCAGCAACAAGTTATGCAACACAATATATTTTATTAAACATAAATAAGTTGCAAACTATTACAATTTATATATATATTCATGAAACAGAACGAAAGTTCTGGCGCCCATGGCTGAGTGGTTAGAAGCGCCAACTTGTAACTCTTGAGCCCCTCACCATGTGTGGAGGTTTTCTATCTAACCTGCAGTGTGCCAGTGGTTCTACCTAAATATAACTCTGGGGTCTTCCACCACCAATATTTAGCTGGATGTTACCAATATGACCATGTATATAAGAAATGCTATACACAGTGAAGGCAGCACTTTATCTGCTTCAAGTGGACACCTCCAGATAACTGAAATACTGGTGGGATGATAAACCCAATAAACAAAAACAAACCAATTGCATCAGCCATTGAAAACACTCCAGAATTTTATTTCACAAATTAATATTATGTGACACAGAACTTTCTATCAAGTAATGACGTAGCAGTGTTCTAAAATGTGACCATCACAAGGTCAAATACCATATAATGAAATACTATAACACTGTCGTTCAAAGTTTTATTTCCTTTACAGTAAGTCGTTTTGGGAATAGACATGATAACAAAAATATATGTCATCTTTCTGTTTCATGATTGCCAGTAATATTTGCTCTGTACATTAATGTTTCTTAAAAATGGGACTTTCATAAACAATTCATAAACAATTGTTAAATGTTGAGATGGGAATGGGATTAGCCGGCATTTTTGCTGATACTGTGCAATTTCTATCATTTTAGCACTGGGGCACTTATGAGGTGCCTAGGGACTGAACCTGGCCAGTCCATTATACTGACACCAACCAGTCAGGCATAATGCTGTCACTTTAGCCCCAAGCGTTAGGAGGGTAGCCACTACTACCAACTTTAAAGTCTTTGGTTTGACCCAGCCGGGGTTTGAACCCACGACCTCCCAATTTGCAAGCCGACACTCTACCACCTGAGCTATTGCGGCCGGTTGTTAAATGTGGGTACTGATATATCACATACACTTACATCCCATTTTTCTTTTGCAGGGGAGAATACTCCTGCAGTCTTTGTAATGTTAAAGTGATGTGTAAGGATGCTTTTGATCTCCACATGAATGGTGCGAAGCACAAGGCTAAGACAAGACGACAGAATGTTCCTGAAAACACACCTACCCCAGAGGGCCCCAAAGGGGCGCCAGAGGGCCCCAAAGGGGCACCAGAAGGCCCAAGAGGGGTGGAAGGGGGACCCAGTCAAAAACCAGGTATGTGATTTAATTTTTATTTAATGTCACATGTAAGTTTACCTAAAACAGCTAATATTCGTATATTTTGAAATCAGTAACTAGAAGAGAAAAACCTAAAATGAATATTTGGGCTGAATCAGACACTGATCAGCTGAAAGTCATCTCCTCGCATTTAATATTTTAGCCTTAACTGGAACTAGAACCAATGCAACAAGGACTTTGTGGGATAGAAGCCATTGACTGTAACCTTTCAGTTCGGGTCACTATTTTAAGGCATGTATTCATTGACTATGATTTGTATTGCTTTTATACAGCAGTTATGGGCAACCCTTTAAGTAGATTGTAGTAAAAATGAATTGGTTCAAATAATGCTTGTCTGATGTGGTATCCAGTCTTTAAAAGGCTTGTCCTTGAGGTTCAAATAGTGCTTGTCTAATGTGGAATTCAGTCTTAAAAAGGCTTGTCTTTGAGGTTCAAATAGTCCTTGTCTGATGTGGAATTCAGTCTTAAAAAGGCTTGTCTTTGAGGTTCAAATAGTGCTTGTCTAATGTGGAATTCAGTCTTAAAAAGGCTTGTCTTTGAGGTTCAAATAGTGCTTGTCTAATGTGGAATTCAGTTTTTAAAAGGCTTGTCTTTTAAGGGATACCGATTCAGTATAAGTATAGCTTGCCTGGTATATAAGTATAGCTTGCCTGGTAAAATAGAGACCCTTCTAAAAGTTGTTTGTCTACAGTGGGATTGTAATTTGGTCTAAATATTGCTTGTCTGTGGTGGGAAAGAGATTTTTTAACTTATTTTTTTTCCGAAATATTCCTTTTCTGCAATGTGATACTAATTTTGTCTTAATATTGCTTGTCTTTGGTGAAAGTGATTAAATTTTGCTTGTCTACAGTGGGAAAACAAGTATGTCTAAATATTGTTTGGCACAATGGGATAGTGAATCTAAATTTAAAGATTGTGTTTAGGGCAAAAAAATTAATAAGGGGGATAATTATGTCAAAAAGTAAGAATTTCATTTAACTAGTCAACTAAGTAATCATTCTTCAATAATGCTGTTCTTTTTTATTTTTTTGCTTACTTTTATGCAACTTACTTTTCCTCCAGGTGGAAAATATAAAAAAAACTTTCAATCTTCTAGCACAAGTTTGCCCCATGTATCCCATTGACGATGTATGACCTGTTAAGTGTCGGTGTGCCGTAAAATCCCAAAATACAAAACACTCTTGTACCCCTTACTCCCTCTGAGCTTTAATTTCAATATTAATTTCTTATGTCTTTGTCAGTCTTTTCTGTCATATACTTCTATTTTTTAACTGTTTTTTTCTAAAGATGGCTTCAAACTTCGTGTATGAGCAACTTTTATCCTATGAGGAAAAAACAAACTTAAAAACATATGATTTGATAATTGTAAGTATACATTTCAGCACTTTGATATTCCAGCCATAATTCCTCCGCCAAGAGGTAGAGGACGTGGCAGGGGCGACGCACCCGAGGAGAGACAACCCCCACGGCGATATAACCTCGACTTCAGTAACTACCGCACACCCAGCGGCAAGTTCTACTGCCCTATGTGTGATGTAACCATGAACACAGACCAACAATTTGGCCAACATACAGAGAGCAAGATGCACCGGCAAAGGAATTTGGATAGAAAATATCAAGACATGAATTCTTGAAACTAACCTGAACTGGTGACCTCAGCCCCAGTCTTGGCCAAAATAGGAAAACAATCTGGGGACAATAGCAACTATCCACCAAACTTTATTCACAATTTTCTTATTTATAGCATTCTTTTTTGTTTTGATTATCATTCTTGTATTTGTTCAAATACTATTTTTGCCTGTATTAGTTCATTGCATGATACATTTATGCAAAAAAATTTGTAAAGAATAAGTTTCTTAGTCACATTAAATGCTTAAAGCTCATTTCTGCCAATTGGTCAATCTGCAAAACTGAAGTTCAGTATGAAGTTCAGTAAAGTTTTAAGAAAATCTTGTTTTTTATTTTAACAAAACATAGAATCTACCTGGGTGTTAGAGTGCTAAATCTGGCTAAGCTCTCACATTTTAAACCCCAAGTTTAAACCCTAAATTATGTTTATATGTTTTTATTGCCGTGAGTAGCTGAGTGAAAATAACTATTCTTGGTTAATTACAATTATTTTACACACAAAAAAAGATAATTTTGTCACTTTTTTTAATTTTGGGGATCTTGTCACCTTTTAAATTTGGGGAATTTTGTAGACAAACTGGCAGATAGGATCATTAGTTGAAAGTTCATTATGACTGGGCTTCTGCAGTCAGTGGAATATAAAATGTTCTAGAATAGGGGCTTTTTAAGCAAGCATCTGTGTTTTTCTTTCCATGTTTAAAAGATAATTTTTGAAGTATTATTTTGTGTATTTTCAGAATGATCTCTTCTTTGAAAATGTTGTTTTATAACAACTTTTTAATGAATCTTAATTCTTCATTCCATGAACAATTTAAATCAGTCATATAAGAATCTTAACTACACTCTTTAACATTCAGGAACATTAGTAATGATAATACATGTCATAAACAATTAAAACACCCTTTCTCCATGTGTATCATGTAATCAGACAGACAAAAAGTCAACCTCTGTTCATGTTTGTTTGATGAACTTGTGAATAAAGAAGTCAACATATCTATGTATGAATGTTGCATAGTGGCAGAGTCGCCGATTTGTAATACCCCTGACAGCTTAGCCTCGCAACGTGTGGTCTCGAGTCCTGTTCGGGGAGAAGGACTTAATGTGAACCGTCTCCAGATAACTGAAATACTGTTGTTTGGCTGATAAACCCATTAAACAAACTTAATATGAAATGGTCTTCCAGCTGACTTGCGGTGCACCGGTGGTTCTACCCAGACATGTATATGGGATGTGGTTATTCAAAACAATGAGTCGCATAGCTTGCGACTCATATCCTTAAAGAGTCACATCATTTAATCCTTAAGTTAAATGTTTTGTTAAAAGAGTTAAATGTTTTGTTAAAGGATATACCGTATTCACTCGTGTAATGGTCGCACCCGTGTAATGGCCGCACCCCCAAAATGACCGCAAAATTTGAAGAAAAAATCCTAATTCAATGTAATGGCCGCACCCCAAAATGACCGCAAAATTTGAAGAAAAAAATATGAAGGCCGCACAGTTTATACAGCGGGGCGAAAACATATCACGTAAACTCGTTAGCAGATATGCAATGACCCGAACTTTGAATTCTGTCGGTCAACAATTAACTGTCTCACATACATTTCCCTTTGTTCTGCATGAAACACAGCTTATTATCCGTCAGTAAACACTTAAACAAACTTTCAACTTCAGTCTGCTAAATACACCAAGCTGTAATATACTTGGCGTTTCTGTGTAGACTTGCCTCATTACACAGGTCAAGTGACTGACTCTGAGATAAGCTGTTGTCAAGGTGATATCGATCGGAGCAGTTTGACAGTGAGGGAGTGAACGATGTGTTTTTATAAGCAGCTGTCGATTACATTTCTCCATGCACTGTTCCCCGATATATCGTGTACTGTCATACCAGACTTGGTGACGTAGATCAAAGAAATTAATTTCATGCCGCCACGAGCTACAGGATAGCAGTGCGACTGACACTAGATACATTTGCAACGTGTCAAAAATACAGTCACAGTTTACCAATTAACCCTTTTGTTGAGACAGCATGACTGGTCGACGCTCCTGTTCATTTTTCCCCTCGTCAAGGAGATTGTCGCCTCGTATCAAAGCTGTGTTGTTTTATCGGCTATACTATGAAATCCTTTAATCTGCATGGTAGTGTGCACATGACAGCTGGGTGAAATTGTTTGATGATGCAAACATTCAGAAATATGATACAAGAGATCAAACTAGGAAGTCATTCATAAATTATGGAATATGTTCACATTGGTTAGACAAAAGCATAGAACGGCGCTATCTCGTTCATATCGTCCGTCAACCTCCTACTTAGAGAGCTCATCTAGACGCATGGCGTCCCAAAAATCGGCAGAATCGTTCTAGAAAAAAATGTCCCAAGGCCTTACACCTATAGAATGGCCGCACCCTCAACTCCTTAACGATAAAATCGGGTAAAAAAGTGCGGCGATTACACGAGTGAATACGGTATGATTCATATGACTTGGTTAAGATTTTTATACATAAGATCTTTGTATTTCCATTAAAGATTCCCTTTGTCAGATGTAATAACTAATTGAATAACTTGTTGAGGTACTCCCAGAAAAATGCTCCTACATTTGTGTGGATACATAAATTTGAGGAACTCATTTTTTCATGAGGATGTATATAAACTTGAAGACTGTATGCCTATGAGGTGAGGCGATATTGTCCGGACCCCTAAAAATTCAGTCAACCATTCAGTGTTTTTAATTATCTTTGTATAATAACAATTGTACCATTTCATGCATTTTTTGTACATAATGCAGAAGGATACATAAAATGCATGTGTGTATTATTTTGTTTGGGTTTACAAAAATTGAAGAACCGTTGCGTGATAACTGAAATACTGTTGATGGGACGATAAACCCAATCAACAACAATTCGAAGATATCTCTGTATATGTTATGTATATTTTGGATGATTTGAATGCTTAATTGTTATTGGGTATTTGTATACATGACTGTTAGGGTTTTGTTTTTGACTTTTTTAATATAGAGAGTGCGTTTTATCATAAATCTGAAGATCGATTGAAAAAACGTTCTTTAATGTTGAACTGATACTCTTAAGTGTGTTGATTGAAAAACGTTCTTAAATGTTGATCTGATACTCTTAAGTGCATTGATTGAAAATCGTTCTTAAATGTTGATATGATACTCTTAAGTGCGGTGATTGAAAAACGTTCTTAAATGTTGATCTGATGAACACTCTTAAGTGCGTTTCATCAAACTGTCATGTGCAATTGGTACAAATTGATCAAAAGCACTCTTAAGATTTAAGAGAGATTTCACTCTGAGAGCAATTTCAGAAATATTATATTAAATGCTCTTAAGACGAAAAACCATTTTTTAGAGTAAAAAAAATGATCTTAGGATTTAAGATAAAATGCACCCATAGTTTCTGACATGGTAAGATTGTCATTTATTAATTTTTGTTATAATTATATTGCTAACTCTAAATGAACATAATTTCTGACTTGATTTCATGCATTTCATATGATTAATTGGTTTATAATTCATGGGATATAAATATGTAATTACATGAACTAAGTTGGAGTAATACATTTCATAAACAAATGTTTGTATGTTAATAATAAACACACAGATTGTACTTTGAGTATTGCATACTGAGAGATATTTTTGTGAGTATGTTTGTGCATGAGTAAATTTGTTGAGATATGCTCCATGCATTTTACATATGTGTCTTTGTGTTAAAAAAGTATTGAGAAGTTTAAGTATTGGATTTAAATCGTTATTTTAAATGTTTAGCCCTAAGTTTGATGTAATTTTCAAAGGTCCTAATTTCATTTAAACCCACTTGTAGAAACATTTTTCAGTAGAGATTTTGTTCATGCTAAAGGTTTGCCTCCCTAATATTCATCTAACAGGGTAATGCACCATTTTTTTTTTTTGTTACATCGCACCAACACAATTATGGTCATATTGGCGATGTCCAGCTAATTATTAGTGGAGAAATACACCCCTGGGTAGAACAACCGACGCACCGCAGATTAACTGGAGAACTCCTCCACATGGAAGTTCTCGAACCCACGCGGTGAGGGACTGGGGAGTTTCAAGTCAATGACTCTAACCACTCAGCCACAGGCGCCCCTAAGGGTATTGTACTGTCATGTAAAAACGACTCTTAACCACTTGGCCACGGCACCCCCCCGGGGTATTGTACTGTCATGTAAAAACGACTCTTAACCACTTGGCCACGGCACCCCCAAGGGTATTGTACTGTCATATAAAAACGACCCTAACCACTCGGCCACGGCACCCCCAAGGGTATTGTACTGTCATGTAAAAACGACTCTTAACCACTCGGCCACAGGCGCCCCCAAGGGTATTGTACTGTCATGTAAAAACGACTCTTAACCACTCGGCCACGACACCCCCAAGGGTATTGTACTGTCATGTAAAAACGTCTCTTAACCACTCGGCCACGGCGCCCCCAAGGGTATTGTACTGTCATGTAAAAACGACTCTTAACCACTCGGCCACTGCGCCCCCAAGGGTATTGTACTGTCATGTAAAAACGTCTCTTAACCACTCGGCCACGGCACCCCCAAGGGTATTGTACTGTCACGTAAAAACGACCCTAACCACTCGGCCACAGGCGCCCCCGAGGGTTTTGTACTGTCACGTAAAAACGACTCTTAACCACTCGGCCACAGCACCCCCAAGGGTATTGTACTGTCACGTAAAAACGACTCTTAACCACTCGGCCACTGCGCCCCCAAGGGTATTGTACTGTAATGTAAAAACGACTCAACCACTCGGCCATGGGCGCCCCCAAGGGTATTGTACTGTCATGTAAAAACGACCCTAACCACTCGGCCACAGGCACCCCCAAGGGTATTGTACTGTCATGTAAAAACGTCTCTTAACCACTCGGCCACGGGCACCCCCAAGGGTATTGTACTGTCATGTAAAAACGACTCTTAACCACTCGGCCACGGGCATCCCCAAGGGTATTGTACTGTCATGTAAAAATAATCAGTTAAAGGTGCTATATTCTGTGAATACTGAACAATCTAAGTTTAAGCTGCAACAAAAGCTCACCTGAGAAAGGATTTTACAAGTGGGTCCAGATTTTCCTTGAAGTTTCCTTGAAATCCAATGGACCATGACTCGAGCCTAATATTTTAAAACTTTTAGCAGCTAAGTGATAAGATTTAAGATGTTTCTTTTATCTAATTGGGTGCCAATGGCCAAGTGGTAGATTTGCAGACTTGTTACTCCTCAAACTAAGCGATCACTCACTTAATAGATTCAAGTTGCGGATGTCTGCTCAATGTACAGACGGCTCCGGGTTCGCTCCTGGGCCGCCACATACCAAAGTCATTATAAATGGTAGTGGTATAGCTCCCTTGCTAACGCTCGAGCAAAAAAATAAAGGTAGCTCGCTGATTGGTTGGTCCAGTGTCAGGATAATGTGGCTGGGTGTGGTATCATGCCAGGTGTTCACACATGCTATACACAGTGAAGACAGCACTATATCTGCTTCACGTGGACACCGTCTCCAGATACGATGATATGGTTACTAAATACTGTTGGTCGGATGATAAACCCGATAAACATAAACAAGTTTGGGGAGCGGAGAGTACAAAGGCATTATGTGAGGATGGCTTTCAGCTGGCCTTTGGTGGGACTTGGGTTCTAGCCATACATTCTTGCTGCATTCTTCTTGGCATTTCCTCCATCTGAATAGCTGGATGTAACTTTTTTAACAGTAATTGTTGCGTTGCGATGTAATTTAAAAACAAAACAACATCCTTAAACATCTGCTTAGAAATAGTCTCATAATTCTGCTCAAGTTGTTTTAGTATTTGGCCTGTTAGTTAAACCATGAAAATGTACTAGTATCATATGTTTGAGGAAATATGACTGAATTTGTGTTGGCTTATTTAAATTTCAGGTAAATTGTGTTGATTTGTGTAGAATTAGTGCATTTTAAATACTTACCTGAAAAGTTAGGGCTTATAACCTGTTACACATACCTATTTTAAGGCAGCCATTTTGGATGCTTTTGTTAAATAACCCTTCTTGTTTGTTGTTCAAATTTGTTAAAGAGTGTGAGACACAAGTAAGGAATGGAGAAATAAAAGGATGCTAAATGAAAAAAGGAAAGTTCTGCAAGGAACTGAAAAATAAGAGGAGGAAGTCAAAAACACAAAGGATAATGAATTTTGTTACTTTATGTTTTAAGTGTGGACTTTTCTATTGTTTGTGATTCAAGAATTAAATGTAAAAAGGTGCAGTGGTTCGTTCATATCTATCCCCAAATAAATATAGGTCCAGAAGAATCCAACTTTCAAATTTATATCAATGAAGTTTGATCTGTTGTTTAAAGTTACCCGAATTATAAGAAGCATTATATGTTTATTTGGAAAAATCAATCAACAAAATCAATCAATCGGCGAGGACATTTCTAGTGGCACAAAGCGGAATGTTATGTTAATCTAACTGAAAGTGGTTGACGTACCAGGGATATGGCTTACAGTTTAGATTTGTGTGTTTGAAGAATTATAAGGCGATGGCGAGATCGTGATGCTGAAAACAAACCACGAACAGGAAAGCCAAAAATTCACGAAGGATTGTAAGCTGCATTTCATTCAAGGATTGTAAAACTAAATAGACGATCAACTTTGAAGGAAAGTACAAATGAATTCAACTCATTTACACTTGTTAAAGTGTCGACATGGACTGTTGAACGTCATCTTCATTTTCAGCTCACCTGAGCACAACATGCTCAAGGGGACCTTTTGTGATACCGCTTCGTCCGACGTCCACATTTTAGCTTGTGTACACACTAGAGGCAACAGTTCTTATCCAATCTTCATCAAACTTGGTCAGAATGTTTGCCTGCATGAAATCTTGGATGAGTTCATTATTGGGTCACCTGGGATCAAAAAGTAGGTCACTAGGTCAAATTTGCGAACACACTACAGAGCACATATATAGCCCAATCTTCAGCAAACTTGGTCAGAATGTTTGTCTGCATGAAATCTTGGACGAATTCGTAACTGGGTCACGTGGGGTCAAAAAGTAGGTCACTAGGTCAAATCTTAGAAAAAGCTTGTGAACACACAAGAGACCACATTTATAGGTCAATCTTCATCAAACTTGGTCAGAATGTTTCTCTACATGAAATCTTGGATGAGTTCGTTGCTGGGTCACGTGGGGTCAATAAATAGGTCAGTAGATCAAAAAGTAGGTCACTGGGTCAAATTTTAGAAAAAGCTTGTGAAGACACTGGAGACTACATTTATAGCCCAAACTTGATCAGAATGTTCGTCTGCATGAAATCATGAATGAGTTCATTATTTGGTCACGTGGGGTCAAAAAGTAGGTTTACTAGGTCAAATCTTAGAAAAAAAAAACTCGTGAACTTACTAGAGACCACATTTATATCCCAATCTTAACTAAACTTGGTCAGAATGTTTGTCTGCATGGAATCTTGGATGAGTTCGTAACTGGATCACGTGGGGTCAAAAAGAAGGTAACTAGTTCAAATCTTAGAAAAAGTTTGTGAACACACTAGTGGCCACATTTATAAGCTAATCTTCATCAAACTTGGTCAGATTGTCTGTCTGCATGAAATCTTAGATGAGTTCGTTATTGGGTCACGTGGGGTCAACAACTAGGTCACTAGGTCAAATTTTAGAAAAAGCTTGTGAACACACCTGAGACCACATTTATTGCCCAATCTTCCCCAAACTTGATCAGAATGTTTGCGTGAAATCTAGTATGAGTTCATTATTGGGTCACGTGGGGTCAATAAAGAGGTCAGTAGGTCAAATCTTAGAAAAAGCATGTGAACACACTAGAGGCCACGTTTAAAGCTCAATCGTCACCAAACTTGATCAGAATGTTTGCAACAAATCTTGGATGAGTATATTATTGGGTCACGTGGGGTCAAAAAGTATGTCACTAGGTCAAATTTGAGAAAAGCCTTGTGAAAACACTTAAGAGGCCACATTGATGGCCCAATCTTCAACAAAATTGGCCAGCATGCGGGTCATGTGGATTCAGTAGGTTACTTGGTAAAATTCTAGAAAATGTTATTAACCCAGTGGCCACACTAATAGTCCAATTTTCACCAAAGATTTCTAAAGTAAGTAACTCGTGAGCGATTAAGGGCCATCATGGCCCTCTTGTTTTGATAAACGCAGATTAATAAGTAGGAATCGGTGAGAACAACGAGAAAAAACGACTAGCATGGTGCAGGTAGAAAATGCACTGGGCTGTTGATAATTGGAAGAATATAATGTTTACCTATAGATGAAATGATAACACACCCAGATGGTTTGGAGAATGCCCCGGAAAACTGGCGACCTGAGTGTCTTGGCTATGTTGCTCTTCGCTCGAGTCGTTGGTGCGTGGATGCATTTCATGTAAAGTTGTTTGCAAACTTGTGTTCGTAGACTGGCATATGAACTCTGAATAAATACATTTCTATATTGGATAACAATTTGTGGCAGGTTTTGTCACAAGTCACGACAGTCGGAAACATCAAAAGCAACTCAAATTCCACAAGTGAGCTGGCCTCCACAATCTCCCAATTTATCTCCCATCGGACATATTCGTTATTTACTCAAAACACGTTAAAAATCGACTTTACCTCATCTATTAAGTCGTAGACTTCAAACATCAACTTACCCGCGCACAGAATGAAGTTGCTGTTTATTATATATAAAGCCTATATGAATGTCTTCCCCGAAGACGTCGGCAAGTTATCTTCCAGAAAGAGGGATTTACAAAGTATTGAAGTCCTATTTAACGACGTAAGTGAGTTTTAAGTGTTGGTTTATATAGATAGTTTCCACATCAGTGAAGATCTCTAATCTTGGCAGCCATCTTTGATGGTAACTTCAAGGTATTTTCAGATGAATTGAGAAGTGTACATTTTATTTTATTGTATTTGTTTCCTTTGTTGTTCCTAAAAAAACTATACACCATTGGAAAGCTCCTGAAATTCATATGTTTAGAATATAATATTTTTAAAGTTGATAAATGCACAAAGAATTTATATACATAAATAAATAAAATTATTGGCTTGTTGTTCCTAAAAAAACTATACACCATTGGAAAGCTCCTGAAATTCATATGTTTAGAATATAATATTTTTAAAGTTGATAAATGCACAAAGAATTTATATACATAAATAAATAAAATTATTGGCTTATCCTTAAACAAAATGAACAGTGTACCTTTTTTGGTTGTATTTGTTTACCTTTTAGATTATCAAAATATAGTTTTGATATGTACTATACTTCATAAAAGCTGTTAAATTTGATATAAAATTCAGTAAAATAGAGTGAAAAATAAAAACACAGTGGTGAGTTTAATACAGCACATATTTCCAGATTTCGTCCTACATTAGCGTCTGCCTTCAAAGATGGCTGCCTTTAACTGACTTATCAGTGCCTATGACATCACATGGAAACTATCTATTCACGTGTTGCACGTTTGTTGACGTCATTAAAGAACTTGGCTCATTTATGGCAAAACAATAGTGATTAATCTAGACCCGTATTCACCAACTATTCTTATGCCTAAGTCATGACATGAAAGGAAGTCAATATTTTATTAATACCTTGAAAAAAAACCCACTTTTTCATGTATTTCAAATGCGGTTTTTGGCTCAAAGTAGCAAAGTAACTCTCATGCAAAATGTCCGACAAGTAGCGTGCGGGGGCGGATCCAGAAAATGTATGTGTATGTGTGAGGGGGGGGGGGGGTGTATGAATCAAGATACGTTCAACTTTATCACAGTAAATACTATATTATATTTATATATAAAGTTCCCTAGGAGTCTATCCAATCTGCACTTGCTAAATTTTCTTTTTCTTCAATATATATACACAGTTATGATTCATACCCCACCCCAACTAAAACTGTCCGGATTCTCCTCAGATTTGAAGGTGTGTCCAGTATTCCACTTGACAGTGCAACGCCCGAGGTCAAGGTCATATTTAAAGTCAATTCATTCTCGAGACCATATTACAAATAGAACCGATATTTCTTTTTACTTTTAACTATGCACATTTTCTTTACTCTATGATTACAGACAACAGACATAAGATAGTTTAAAGGTTACAGTTTCGCGAAGGTACATGACCCATTGAACATGCATTAACCCGCACTAAAAATTTATTTAAATTGTTGCGTCAGTATCGAATCTGTAGTGTTTTGTTCATGACTGACGTTTACAAATGGCGTTAATTCCCGCATGGGCATTCGGGGAACGTACTAGGTTGGTTATCTTTAAATGGATTAAAATAAATGTACATTAGTTTAAAAGTGTCGCAACGTTTTAGAATCGCCCAACATGAATATTTTGAAGGACTGCTTTTTTACATATGACTTTAGTTTATACTTAAATGCATACCTAATCGTTCTACAAAGCTTTTTAACAAGAATTTTAAAAAATGACTGACCAAGTTCATTTTAAATCAAGTTTGTTCACATTGCCTGATCAATTGTTTTTGTTTGAGAACAGTATAGCTTTCAGCGATTGTGATTTAAGATCAAAGTAATGCCCCCCCCCCCCCCCCCCTTCTCTTTAGTTCCAACATCGTAAATTAGTGTGTGGTGAATTCTTAGTCGAAAACAAACTCGAAATTTTCAGATAACTGGCTTTGAGTATAAAAATTAGTAAAGAATGTGTGTATCATTCTTTTTATGGCGCATGCTATCTTAACTGTAAGTGGGAGATAGGCGGTGGGTACTGAAATAGACAGTTGATAGCTCTTTAAGGGGATTCCCAATTGTATTGTTAAGTACCCACCGCTTGAAACAGACGATTGGAAGTTATGAGACGATTTTATATAATATCTAGTGGTTCTTAGATTACTCATGTCTGCGGTAATCAAAGGAACTGACAAAGAATTGCCGAATGTATATGGTTAATGAATCATCCCCATCTGCCACTGTATACATAACGAGCGGTGTGGTTCCGCATTTGTCTTCTTAAAGAGTGTTAATCTATATTACGGCAGTGGAATTGCGGCGGGCCGGCAGCAGCAGCGAAAAAGAATAAATTACAAGGGATCGGCAAAAGAAAGGAAGCGACATCGATGCGCATTTGAGACAAATGGTGATATTTTCGCTGCCGGAGATGTACCGCAACCCCCAAAAGGAAAGAAATACATGTATTTACTTCATAAATAAGCTTATTTTTGATGGTATGGAAATTGTGACTTGGGTTAAGTCACGACTTAGGCTTAAGAATGGTTGGTAAATATTTTTTATTTAAACAACAAAAAAAAAGAAATACAACTACAACTGGATTTAGTTACTTCTGACAGCTCAAGTATGTTAACGCGCTGCCCTCAAAATAATTTTGTTGATTTTAGTTACAGAAAGGCGTCGTGACGTATAGGCTATATTTATACATTACTTATAAATAAAACACTGATTGGCTCGAAAGTGACACAGTTATACAAATAACGAAAGTTGTGAGGTTCGGATCACTGGTGAAATATGGGATCTATGTAGAATGTTAAAGACTGCGAATGAACTAAAATGTTTGTTTATTGGGTTTATCGTCCCACCAACAGTTTTTCAGTTATCTGGAGACGGTGTCCACTTGAAGCAAATATAGTGCTGCCTTCAGAATGCCGTGAACACCTGGCATGATACCACACCCAGTCACATTATCCTGACACCGGGCCAACCAGTCGTGGAACCACCTTTATATTTGCTTGAGCGTTAGCAAGGGAGCTATATCACTACCATTTTTAACGACTTTGGTATGTCGCGGCCTGGTATCGAACCCGTACGCTCTACCGATTGCGCTACCAGGTCCGGTCCGATTGGTTTGAAATGCTTATATTCCTACCTTTGTGGTCTTACACTATCTTTAACAAGAAAGAGACCGGACGCGATACATCCTGCGCCTTATACAAGAAGATGACTACCATGGGAGCTGAACACTCTCTTATACTGTCGATCAAATTTTGACAGTAACGAAACATAACTCTGGGAAGTAGAGTATTGGCTACTTTGTTTGCTTGTTCTGCTAAAATGTAATTGTGGTAGTTGGACAAAGTTTACCAAAAGTTAACATCTGTTCGTCTATATGCAAGTTGTATTTAGTACTATTGTTAATGTATTAATACATTTAATCAACTGTGTTTTTAAATACTTGCAAATTTTATTCATTTGAATTTCGATTGTCAAAAATATCAATTAATAGCATACAATGCTTAGAAAAGTAGTAACATTACGATGCTTGTGTGTTCGTCTTTTAAATAAGAGTTATGATTTTGCTAAGAAAGATGTTGTTTTGTTTTGTTTATTTTACGAAAACAAAGATTATTTTTCAATTTGTGAATTTGCCAACTGTTAAAAAGGCAACAAACTGACCGCGGTAAGAACGCTGCTATTCGTTTATTTATTTTTTTCAAGTCATAACCTTTCCTTACAACTAGGAATACAATGTGCTCAGTTTGTTAACATGAAAACATATTTTAAGAATTAACTTCCAGACCGAACATTTATGTATCTGTTGTACAATTTGCGCGGCACTAATATCGTTTTTATGACGAACTCTGTGGGACTCGAAGGGGGTTCAATCGCTGATTTCCGACTGTTATCTTTATCTCAAAGAGCTAATTTCCGAAAGGTGTTGGCGGCTTCTATATTTAAACTTAGAGTTATCGATGTTTCATAAATAGATTCTTAGTAATACATTGTTTACATTCTTTCATGATGAAATCATAGCGGATAGTTCTTTCTAGAATCCACCAAGGTAACAAAATGTATGCTGACAGTATGGATCGAAATGAGACCAAACGTCACGAGACACACTTCCATGGCACCTAGAACTGTACTTTACGGTGGAATAAATATAAAACGGAAAGAAGAAAAAAAGTGCTGACAAACTATGACTTTATCATAGTTATAAATCAATATTGTTCTTTTACTGGAAACATCGCTATAATACTCTAGTATCTTAAAGATGGTATCCGATAGTATGGACCTTTTTTTTTCTCTCTCATGCAACTAAAACGATTTTTGTTTCCTGAAAAAGATCCCGCAAAATGTTGTTTATTGGTGTCCTACATTCGTCGGAAAAGTAAAACATAACACCCCACATGTCATTTTATAAAGTGTATTTCCTGTCCGAGCTACGCAGCACAGCTGGCTATTTTAAAACTAAGGAGATCACTTAGTTTTGAGGTCAACATCCGGGTAATCAGCTCTGACGTCGATTTCTATTTTTAGCTGAAGACCATATTGTACTTATTTACTGATTTGAAAATCATGGATTTTTTGTTGCGATATATTTCACGATTTGTACAGTCTAACAATGGAGGTAAATCTATAAATAGCCTTTATTTAAACTAAAGTGTATGTTTATGCAGAAATAATGCATGAACTCCGCAAAACCGCGAGGAAATGTTGTAATATGCACCAGATATAGAAAAAGCTGTCGGATACGACCTTTAAAGGAGTGTATCTGTATCAATATGTTAGAATCCCCCCCCGCCCCCCACCCCTCAAAAAAAAAAAAAAAAAAAAAAAAAAAGCAAAAAAAAAAGCCATATAACATATATTTGAAGAACTGCACAAATTGTTATTCCAGCACTATGGGAAAATTTAACAAATATTACATATATTTGGTAAAATAGATATTGTAAATGCCATCTTTGTATAATACATATATTACATAGTGATATTGTCAAATTGATATTGAGTAAAAGAAAAGAGTTGTGAAAACACATACATATAAGCTTAAAAATACAACGATTTAAAGTAATTTTTGTCTGTTGACTGCTTAGGTCGAAGTTATGGTCCCTTCCTCTCTCTGTCTCTCTCTGTCTCTCTCTCTGTGTGTGTGTGTGTGTGTGTGTGTGTGTGTGTGTGTGTGTGTGTGTGTGTGTGTGTGTGTGTGTGTGTGTGTGTGTGTGTGTGTGTGTTATATGTATGCATGTATGTATATATATACTGTTCATAGATATAGTATCTACTGGGATAAAGTTGGAATAGAATGGATTGGATCTTGATTCATACCCCCCACCCACCAAACTTTTCTGGATCCGCCCTTTCTCTATGATACGAACTATTTTTAGGACGGTCGGACGTATTAGTTTCCGAAATATACTTTTGACCTTAAAGGTAAAACGTTTTAGAACCTTTGCATTTCTGTAGGATTTCCACGTGGTTTCCTAGTTAGAAACCTTACAGTGAATCTGAGTTTTGTTTTGTTCTTTTCTGTGTTTACGGATATTTTACGCATTTGGATAGGCAAAAAAGAATTAAAGTCCTATAATAATTTCCACATATGTATATTTAAATCTAAACTACCTCTAAACAAAGACAAACAGGGTAAATGTAACAAAAACACAGAGACGAGACATAGCACACAACAAGAAAAACCAGCATTTACTGCCTTGGAACGGTATGTCGGCAAAACGACCGACTGGGGTGCTTAAACAGAGCGCTCTAACCTCGCTGTTCTTGAAAGATTTTCTCTCATACAAACAGTTTAAATAAAATATCCCATGGAACCACGTACATATATATCCGTCTAATAAATCTTGGAAATTCACAGAATTCAAATTACCATTTTTCTTTCCGGGAAGAGGACTCAATAGACAAATAGGCTTAAATGCTGTTTGTTGTATTATCATTGAAAATATATTCACAATTTCTTGAATGACCAGCCGATGCAGGAGTCTAGCCAATCAAAATGCCGTTAACAATACGGTAGGCAGAAGAACAGTTTCTAAGAAACGCTGCGATTGGTTGAGTTAATCAACAGGTGTGTAAGAGTACAGGCAAATATCCTATGAATGACTAATGATCTCCGTAGAAAATAAAGGCAATATAAAAACCTGAATAAGCCTGAATTGCCACTCTGTCTGTAGCTTTGAGGCGATTCGTTTGCGAGGACTTATATTTTACATTAATTAGTTAAATATAAGGAATCGAAGCATTCAGTGAATACATTTTTAATACTTTTAAATTTTTTCATAACGTACTTCTCGGCGATTTTTTCTGCCGTTTTACACCAAGTGTTATATATCATTCAAGCAACAGTTATTTAGCTTGAACGGCACAATGGAAGGAAGACTAGTGCTGATGTATATAGTTCTACACTTATTATTCTTCTTCGTCCAGAAAGGGTAAGCATTATTTTGTTCTTTATATTTAATAAGACTTTTAAAACTGTATTGCTTACTTTTTAAGAATTAATTGAGATATGATCGTCTATATTAAAGAGTTTGTTTTAATAACGCTTTTCATAAGCATCTTGTCGTCTAATTTGAATATTTTCGTATTTACTTTAGTAAACTAAACCAGGGCTTTTTTCCCTTCTTTAGTAGGAGCCGTTTACAGGAGCCTTCCCCTCAAAAAACTTCTTAAAAATCATGCTGTTTTCCCTAGAAAGTAAATGCACATCAGTTTTTTTCAGTCCCCTTTAAGGAAGAGATTATGCTATTTTCCCCAAAATTATAGGGCATGGGCCCTCCCTCTGGCAGTGAAAAAATAGCCTTGTAAACTGTATCAATTTTTTTTTTAAATCACATTTTAGTAAAATTGTAAAGTTCTTACCAAATAAATATATTGTTAGTATTTATTGTACCTAACGCGTTAAATTTGGGCCTTGGCAGGTTAACAAGGGTTTGTTTGTTTGTTTGTGTGTTTGTTGTTGTTGTATTTGGATGTGGTGGGGGTGGGTAAAACGGTATATAGAAAATACAAGACATAATCACCAGATACCAAGAAGCGTTTGTCCGTTCGTCTGTCCTTTCTAACGAGTTCTCTAATCTGGAGTTAGTGAACTATTTACCGTATGCATGGCTATGGCAATCGAAATAAATACAATATACTTGAACGTACAATTGCTAGATTAGAAAACAAGATAAAAAAGATTAGCATAAACACTCCACGCCAATACATTATACCAGCTATACTTAAAATGTTATTCTGAGAGAGACTTCGGTGGCGTCATGTCTTGTTCATATTCTTATTGTCAAATTTAAGGTGAAAGTAACGAAATTAAATTAGCATTAAGTTAATAAGTTTGATAACGAATATACTGCATATTTAGAATATACCAATATGTTAAAATATGCACACACACACACATACACCCCCCCCCCCCACCCCCACCTACACACACACACACACGCACGCGCACACACACACACACACAACACACACACAAACACTCACGCACGCGCACACACACACACACACGCACGCGCACACACACACACACACACACACGCACACACACACACACCACACACACACACACATACACCCCCCCACCCCTACACACACACACACACACACACACACACACACACACACACACACACACGCACACACACACACACACAACACACACACACAAACACTCACTATATTTGCTATCGCAATTTAGTTACAATGCTCGTACCTTTTTATCAAACATTGTTAAAGGATTTGCATGTCCATGAATGCATTTTAGCAATTTAACAGATTAAACACATGCCATTTAACTCACTAAAGTTAATTCCTTCTTAATACATCAGTTTGCAAAAGGCATATATATTACAAAATATATCATTACAATCATTGATTAAAACGATTGTGATTACTAAATGAATAAATGTGTACTATTATATGGTCTAGATGACCACACAAATATTTGCACTTTACAGGAGGACTCGTATTTTAAGCTCAGGCCCCACTCTACAGTAAAATTTCTCCACACACTCACTTTGAGACTAAAGGTGCTAGTAGCTAGTTGCTCCACTCACCGTGTGGGTTCGAGTCCCGGTTGGGGCGAAAGACTTACTGTGAGAGGGTCTTCCAGCTGACCTGCGGCGCGATGCTGGTTTTACCTAGATATTTGTCTGAGGGTTTTCCTCCCCTAAAAAAAGTTGGACGTCGCTTTCTGAACAATAATTGGGTCGCTGCGATGTATTTCAAGAACAATACAGGATATGATATAAGATTAAATATGTCTACAATTATGTCCAACAAGAATGCGACATTGCGCCTCTATACTATATATGTCCAGATATATACACCCAATCAATAAAATTTATTAAGGCATCTATTTTAAGAAAGTTTCGCTGTTTTGTACAAAACTATTCAAATGCCCAGTATCTCAACTCTATCCATGTCACTTAGAAGACACTATAGCATCCCTGTGACCGGTTGGTTAGAGTCGCTCAGGTTTATCTCCTTAGTGCCTCACAGCGTGGTGGTTCGACTCCCGGTTGGGAGAGATTTTACCGGGTATTCCTGCATCGCTATTAGCTCGACGTTGCCAATATCATCATACATATGGTGATGTGATTTGTATAAAAATGAAAACGAGAACATAAATGATTACCAAAGCAACCATATTCTTTACATGTTTTTTCTTTTAAATAAATATAAGTATAACATAAAAAATAAAGCTGTCCTTTCTTTAGTTTTTCGTTAATAATCCAAGGCCATTAACGATAATTGTAGAATTTTAAAATACGCTACATGTCAATTATTTTTATATTATTATGAAATAAATGCCAAGAAAATATTCAAAGTATCACTAACTTGATTTAAAACATTAAAATGTGAAAATGCCATTGCATCATATTTTCAAACAAATCCGGGACATTTTGTCGCTATGACGTAGAATGTCATGTGATTATCCTTCAGTATTATCCATTTCTAAAATAATATTTTCAAAATTTGAGCCCAGTTTCTCGAGAAGAAATCAAAACATTTTTTGTGAGCTGTTTGTTTTAGCTCCAAGTGTTTGCTCTATAGTTCTAAGTCACACTTTATGTCTTTGTGTCGCTGTTAGAAAAGCGCTCATCTATGACTTTGTCGCAGTAACACCATAAAGAGGATTACACTCGAACTAAAGTTTCGTTTTTTTTTTTATTAATTCACAGCCTAATCATATAGCCAATAATTTGAAAAAGATGTACCATGAATCGATATCGTGCCACGCCCTTTGACGACTTCACAATAAGATGTTTCAATATTTACTTGGGTTAAATAGGTATACAGTTTGGTACATAACCGCCATTTTACTACAAGTACCCAATACCAGTAGGGCCCCATTTTTGCGACATCTGCTTGTGTAAAGATAATCCGGGCCATTTTAAATGTTTTCCTTTTCACCACTTTCTGACAAACACTTTAATATTAAAGGCGCCGAAGAGAGCATTCGCAGTAAACAAGAAGATGACTATCATGGGAACTCAACACTCTCTAATGGGAAGTAGAGTATTTGCTACTTCGTTTGTTTCCTTGTTCTCTGCTGAATCTGTCAATCTGATCACCTCGGCCTTTATGCTATGCAAGAGACCTCTGACATAATAAGGCGCCATCTTGGATCTACTTTGTGTGTCTTAGTTTTAATACTGGGTATTTAATGTTGACTTTTCAATTTTCCGTAAATCATATAGATTGTATTGATAAAAAAAATCGTTGTTATTGCAAGATATACTCAACTAAATGATATATATATAATTTGTTACTTTCTCGCGAACGGACACTGTTTCATAACTCAGGCGACGCACTTTGGTGTATTCTAGAGCTATGTACGAGGTGTATTTTACGAACCATACGGAAATACCCGAAGTTTTACGATTGCTGAATCTGTATTTACATCGGTATACTCGGTTTCTTTTGTTAAACAATACTTCGCCAAACAGTGAGACACTTTTCAGAGAAAAGAATCAAGTGTTCCGTTTTTTAACAGGGTAGCTTGCAACAATCAAGTGTAGCTTGCAATTATAAAACGTAGCATAAAAAAACGTAGCCGTTTGGCGAAGTTTTGTTTTAACATAACAAACCGAGTATACAGATGTTAGAAATGCACTGGTAAATACAGATGTAGCAGAGAACAAGGAAAACAAAGTAGCAAAATACTCCAATACCCATCAGAGTTATGGTTCGTTACGGTCAAATGTTCATGTAATTAATCAACAGAGTACGAGAGTGTTTTGTTCTCAGGATAGTCATCTTCTTGTTTCAAGCGCATATTTTTTCTACGGCGCCTTAGACGTCTCACATCCTGGCTCTTTTTTGTAACGTTATTTATTTTTTATTCAGAATGTCTGAAGCCCCAAACTGGTGTCCAGTTGGACGGTTCCCAGCAGAGAACGGACGCTGCGAGCTGTGCTATGAATACTGCGGAGAGCTGGGGTACAGTCAGAATTGTTTTGTAACGCCTTATCTGATTGGTTAAAATCGTGTGAATCTAAGATGCATCCAGAAATTAATAGAATGCCTCATAAAATAGTTGTCCTTTTGAAGATCACATAAAAAGCGTTTGTTGTTGTTTTTGTTGTTTGTTTTTATTGTGTGTTTTATTATGACAATCTTGTGTACAAGTGGCACAAACAGCATTTGTTGTTTGATATGCATGGCATCGGATTAAAAAGATACAACTCGTATTCTTTATAACTCAGCTTTACCATCTAGTTTTATCGACAATTAAGTAAACTGCTACTCGATTTAGTTGGCATCGTAATCGCTGTATAATATAATGACACCGCAGTCTCCTTCCATGCACTCTTTCAAACTCACTTACCTACATTTTTAGCTGTACCGGAAATAAATCTACGCTGGGTCCCGGCGGATGTCAGTCATGCTGGCTGGGTCTCCAAGAGAACCACTCCCGGGTCCGATGTATGTTCCCATTCCAGGGCTGTCCGTCAGGCTACTACAATGGTCAGAAGAGGGTTAAAGGTCATACGCTATCAGTAAGTGTGTGGTACTTTATTTTTTGCTTTTGATTGGGTTTATCTCCACACCAAGAGTATTTCAGTCAAATGGAGAGGGTGTCCAGTTGAAACAGATATCGTGTTGCCTTCACTGTTAATAGCATAACGTGAACATCTAGCATTATACCACAAAAAGCAACATTAGCCTGACACAGGGACATCTATTCGTGGAACCACACTTAAAATGAGCTTCAGCAAGTGAGCTATACCACTACCATTATTAACAAGGTTGGTATGTCGAGACGGAGCCTCTCGTACCTGGTGGCGACTGCGATTCCAGGTCCTGTTTGTTTGTTTGTTTGTTTGTTGTTGTTGTTTAGCCTGATAATTATATTATAAGACTTAACTCCATGTGACGAGGGTCATTAAGTGAAACGACTAAGAAATAAATACAGGTCAATGGTTGATGTATAAACCTTGGCGTAAAATGAATAATATTATTCATATAAATTTACAATTTTCATTTCACCAATGTACCCCCCATTGTAAGTAAATCGCCGAAAGTTATCATTCTTTTCACTCGGCACTAATTGGCGATTTTTTTTTAAATTTCGGAGATAAATAGAATTCGGCAACTTAAAGTTAATAGGGTACATTGGTGAAATAGAAACTGTATCCCTTGTTAGTTAATATTCGAGGTATTCCAAACAGTAGGTAGGTCCTTTTAGTTGGAATTTTTGGACTTCATCACCTGTTCTTTTGTAGATATTGCAATTATAAACAGTATTTTTTTTACTTTTGCATAAATATAAGCTTAAATTCCATTTAAATACGTATAGAGATATGTTATTTAAAAAAGAAAATGGAAGCGTTTGTTGGTGTTGGTTAACCTGTTTATCACAAGAAAGGCAGAAATGTCAACATACAAAGAGCACAAGCATAAAAACCAAGTAAAACAAATTAAAGGACCTACTTGCATTATGGATTATTCAGGGGAGACCATTCATTAATGTTTCTCATTGTCGATGTTTTTATCTAAAATTTCAAAAGCAAATGCAAGCTTTTAAAAGAATATTTATGCCTGGGTATTTTATTCATAGGCTTGTAATGATATAACGATGTCTTCAAAGTTATATCTGGCAATCGAATGAATTTAATTAGTTATAGCATAAAAAATCGAGACTGTAGCCCAGGGGCGGATCCAGATTTTTTTTTTTTTTTTTTTTTTTTGGGGGGGGGGGGGGTTATAAATCAAGACAAATAACAACAAACAGAACGTAAATAACCACCTTGTGTTTTGTAGTCGTTTTGTTTTAACTACCTGTCTTTGTTGTGTCGCAGGTCTGTAAACCATGTCACCCTCTGTGCAAGACATGTTCTGGTCCGGGCATCTCTTATTGCGACACATGCAAGTACGGACGCGAGAACGGACTGTGTGCTAGCCGGTGTCATGATGGCATCATTCTCCACAATGAATGTTTCCCTATTGGTCACCGCCTTGGAGGCAGACGCTTGGCGTACTTTCTGTCGTACCGGGACAGATTCCACGACAACCTTCAGTCATAAGCGACCATCATTCGGAACTCGTCGTCAATTTCCGGAAACCAATAGTCACGAAAATCTGAAAATCGTCAAGTAGTTTGATTGAAACGGCCAAGCAAATTGGAATTCCTCGGCCATTTCCAGAAATCCATATTCACGCATGTAAATGTTCAAGTAGTTACGATTGAAGAGCCCGTGTAAACGGAACTCCCCGACCTTTTCCCCAGAAATATCCTATTAATAAAAATCATTCCCGCGTTTTCCACTATCATGAATTAAGCTTTGCTGTTTAATGAAAGGAATGTCTTCAAATTGTGAATAACGTTTGGAGGAGCTTATCCGAGCGTATGCAGTGATATACCTTTATGATTTGAGACCGTGAGGTTTTTTGTTATTGTTTTAACCTCATATCCAGGGGCGGGCTTAGACGACTTTTAAGTATACGCACTAGGGGGTCCGGGGGCATGCCCCCCCCCCCCCCTCCTCCATCCGGATTCATTTGTGTTTATTGTTACATCTTCCGTATTTACATTTCATCCAAAGATGCATTGGGGGGGGGGGGGGTGCTCTCACTGTCTAGTAGAAATAATTGTCTTAGAAGCAGGAAAAAAAGAAATGTGTCAAGTGGGATTGCAGAAGAATTTGTAGAATTTAGAAAAAAAGGTTTAAATTACATGGATTTAAATAATGAAGACAACTAACTGGTAGTGCCTAACCCTGGTTAGGCGACGATTAAAATTCGTTTTTAGGCGTTTTTATTTTTTCAATTTTTGGAAGCAACCGTACGCACGTGCGTAAGTGCGTAAGCCCAGGCACGCCCCTGATATCTTGTTTTTTCGTTAGTTTTTCTCTCTCTTTCTCTATTTTGACGATATTGTCAACTCGACAATGATAGGGTAATCTGTGATACACGTGTAACATAGGCGCACGCTTTACCCAAGCACAATATGCATCGATAAGCAAAATGTCCGCCATTTTGTAAAATGGCGGCTGTTGGACAGTCATTTAATCATTTCATATTGCCTAGTCAGTAACATAACAAAGCAAATTAATTGCTGCTTAAAAAACGAAGACAAATATATGATTTCTAAGGTTCATTTTAATTGCAAATAAATTCTGAAATTAAGCTACAAAAAAGCTACAATAAATTGTTTCGGGTATTGCAATCGAAAACTGAACACTGTACTTCGAGTGAATATATTAGACGAAACAATTTAACATTGTTGATTTGTATAAAGAATATTGACCACGCGGTTGTAGACAATGGCGATATGTTTTCGCCTATTAATTACATTTTGTTTACTTGTTTATTGGGTTTATCGTCCCACCAAAAGTATTTCAGTTATCTGAAGACGATGTCCACTCGAAGCAGATATAGTGCTGCATTCACTGTGTATAGCATGTCAAGAACACCTGTCATGATACCACACCCAGTCATATTATCCTGCCACCGGGCCAACCAGTTGTGGAACTATCCTTACATTTGATTGAGCGTTAGCAAAGGAACTTATCACGACCATTTTTATCGACTTTGGTAGGTCGCGGCCCGGGATCGAACCCGGGGCCTCCTGTACCTGGAGCCGAAGCTCTACCGATTTCTCTACCAGGTCCGGTATTACTTTTTGTTTCATGCCCAAAATTAGGTTTGGTATTATGATAAAGCTATAGTTATTTATAGTCACGAACTTAAATTCTCATTTTTGATAAATTGGGTCATATTAGATTTTTGTTGAGCTTAATTTGTGTAAGGACAGTTATTTTAAAAAAGGATATTTTTCTTATCTATTTATGCAATTTCCATAGTGAATACATTGAGACTGACTGGATGCTATCCCCACCCAACCTCCACCGCCACTATTTCACCCTTACACCATCATCGACCCTCCAAATCCCGTCTTTTACCGCGAGAGGTGACAATTTTTGAAATGGTGAAAGTTAAGCAAACCTTTAAAGATTTGGTCCAACTTGCAGTAATTTTTATTAATTGATTTTTATGCTCAAATTTAGACTTAAATCAAATTTTAACTTACAGACTACTCCTCACAAGAAATAATGTATCAGTTCTGTTGAAAGCTTATACTGGAATTTGAACAGGAGGCTTAATTCGTTCAGTAATTGCAATAAATCTCTAAACTCCATTTATCATGCAAGGGAGGTAACTCAGTAAGTATAACATAAATGTAATGGAGAGAGTTGTCTATCTTAGATCAATACACGATACCTTGACAAAAAATGTATTTTATTTGAGGTTTAGGCTTCTTGTCATAGAAAAGGTATGCAACAAGTTAAACAGAGAACAACAACATTTCAACGGAGAGCAAAATCTGGGGGAAAAAATATATCAATATGCAAGTAGCGCTAGGACTACCCTGTGCATTTTCTGTTCAGTAGAGAAAAAAGTTGTTTTACCACAACAGTCAATGGAGTCAAACATAACCTCTCATTTCTTGCTGAAATTTAATAAACATGTGCATTTTTTTAAAAACATGTGCTTATTTGTATAAATATTTGCTTATTTTTTTTTAAGCATGTGCTTATATTCATACAAATGTGCTTATATTTAATACATATTGCACATATTTAATAAAATGTGCTTATATTTAATAAACATGTTATGTGTAAAATAAACATGTGCTTATATTTAATAAGTATGTTATGTATTTATTAAGCATTTGCTTATATTTAGTAAACATGTACTTATGTTTAATAAGCATTTTATGTATTTATTAAGCATTTGCTTATATTTAGTAAACATGTACTTATGTTTAATAAGCATGTTATGTATTTATTGAGCATTTGCTTATATTTAATAAAGATGATGTCCTTCAAAAGACTTTGTTGTTAATATTAAACTAAAATATATTCAAACAGTTTTTGCTTAATTACGTGTTAATGAGGTACATTGGTGAAATTCAAATTGTCTCCCTTGTTAGTTAATATCCGAGGTATACTTATAGAGATATGTTATTCAAAAAAGAAAATGGACATGTTTATTGATGAAGGATAACGTGGGTATCATAAGAAAGGCAGAAAAATCAACATACACTCCAAAGAGCACAAGCATAAAAACCGAGTAAAACAAATGAAAGGACCTACTTGCATTTAGGCATTATTCAGGGGAGACTATTCATTAATGTCTCATTAAAACGTTAAGGTTGTGTCTTTTTTTGTCTTGTCCACACAATTAACCTCATGGACACCAAACCCAAAACATTGTTTGATAAAATAATTTGAAACACAACTGAAAACATTAATAATATAATATACGGAAATATAAAAATATATTAAGTGTATGAAATAAACTTAAAGATCATTCTTATAATCATAATCTAATGTATTATCAATAATAAATAATAATGCATCACTTATCGTAACAGTTATATAAAAAAGTATTTAGATTTTTATAGTTGATTACTTTTTTTTATTTTATTATCCAGATTTAAATTAAAAACAAATCACAAATTTCTGGTCAGTAAATTTCAACATAAACCTTTCATTTGTGTGTGTGCGTGCGTGCGTGTGTGTTTAACATATTAAAGGTGGATTCCGACAGTGTGCCTTTGTCAGGAGCGGATCCAGGATTTGTTTCATGGGGTGGGGTGTCCTTACTGAGCGAGCACCAGAGGTCCATTCAACTTTATCGCAGTAATTACTAGATATATATACACTGTAAAGGACCCTAACTTCGACCTAAGCAGTCAACAGGCAAAATGTACTTTAAAAGCTTAGTATGTTTAAGCTTATAAGCTTACTTGGACGTGTTTTCACAGCTCTACTCTTTTACTTGGCTGCTAGCGGGATGCCCATCCCCTTCCGCCCCCAGCCACCCCTCCCCTTGGATCCATCCCTTGATATTGTTACATATATTTGACGTTCATAAACTGTCGGATTCCACCTTTAATGCATAAAAAGTAAAAAAAAATGCCTGGTGCAGTCTGCTGTATATAAATGTAAGTAAAGCTATGTTGACGAATAAATGAAAGGGCCATTACACGTGTAGAATTATGATTCGTAAACCTACTTCAAGTAGAATGAACAATGTAAAGCACCAACACAATGCACATTAAGTGGCTACATATACATCAAACACGATATGACCTTGAACGGAGGTAGTTGTTAATCTTTATGAGGGGATTCAAAATCAGTGAGCTATTTATAGCTTATACAAAATGTCATTTTAGTACATGTAAAATATTTTGGTGGCATATTTTCACTTTTGGAAGCATGGGTTCGAGTCCAGTCCGGGGTGAAGGACTTAATGTGGCATTTTCTTCCAGCTGACCTGCGGTGCGTCTCTGGTTCTACCCAGACATTTGTCTGGAGTCTCCTTCCACCAAAATAGCCATTCGGAACACCTCGTCCTTTCTCTAAATGGAACTTCTTTGTGACAGACGTCAAAACAAAGATGACAGCTCGGATGACAGCTCACTACAGTACGATGCCTGTACAATTTCAATTAGTGGCTACTTCAAATTTAAATCATCCAAGTTTATTTTACACAGCGCAGCAAATACACAACTGTTAAACGACGCCATTGTTTATGTTTTGTGCGAACTACATTTTAGGCATATTCTTCCGACTTCCAGCGAACAAAATGATCGTGATTTCTGTAAGTATTATTGCACCAGATACATCAGAGGGATGATTGTCCCGAGGACGGAATTAACCGAGGAGTTCCGATTGTTCTCTGGCGAAAAAAAAAAGATTTCATAGAAATGGACGAGGAGTTCCGAGTGCAAAGTAACTAGACAATGATACAATGGCCATTACAGGTCGCTGTGATGTATTAAAGGTGGTATTCGACAGTTTGCCTTCATCAAATACATGTAACAATATCTGACCCCTGTTTGGGGGTATTGGTACATAATTTCTGCAGAAAAACAATCATGCTTTAGTCTAAGATTTAACGATTTTCACAGTATCTCAATTTTAGTGCTGTAAAACTCTTAAATCAACAAGTAAATGTTCATTCTTTTCAAATCTATAAATAAACCCGACTGGGACTCCTGCTAAAAATAGACATCGACGTCACAGCGGATGACGTGGATGAGCCAAAAAATAAGTGGTCACATGGCTTTCTTAGTTTAAAAATAGCTAACTGTGCAGCGCGGCTCAGATGAAAATACATGTTTGAAATTACGATTGTGGCGTTGTGGTTCACTACAACAGGTGTAGGACATCAACAAACAACATTTTGCGAGATTTGTTCAGGTAACAATTGTTTAGTTAGATGTTTAATGACAATATTTTTGTCCCAAACTGTCGGGTATCACCTTTAAAAAACTACAACAAAAGGATTGCGCGACCCACGGTTTGGCATGTTGTTTACAATTACGCATTATCTGCGAAGTCCAAACGACATAGTGTGTGTGTCGCGTGTCTTGGTGTATAGCAGCACACTGTGGATTTTTGCCTTTGATTGGATTTAAATAGTCGTTTTTATTGCATTACATAATTTTGGATACGGTTAGCGTAATAATGTATCTTAAATCTTGTATTTAAATCAGAACAATCAAGAATATGTCAAACATGAAAAATACATTCTCTGTAAAAAAAATAAGGATAAAAGTTATACGTTGCTATTTATAGGACTGCGATACACAAGTTTAATTGGTTGTCATATGTTTATGTTCAAGGCGACATCAGCTTCAATTACACGAGGTGAGATATTTTTATTTTATTTTCTTTACCATGCAAGCTTATTTAGCAACCACCCCTGCACCCGCTCGTTTAGGCTTTATGCATTTTAGTACAATAACTTTTGTACTGTGCATTTATGTTTGGAAATAAAATAATCTACTTTCGTTTTCAGTTAAATATGTAAGTATGTACGTACGTATGTATTTCTGTACGTACAATTTTCTTTGTTGTTCACTTATTATCTGAACCTTTGCACGTTCACCAATTCACACGACCCAAGTTTACATATTCACACCCCATCTGTTTACATATTCACACCCCATCTGTTTACATATTCACACCCCATCTGTTTACATATTCACACCCCATCTGTTTACATATTCACACACCCCTCTGTTTACATATTCGCACACCCCCATCTGTTTACATATTCACACACCCCTCTGTTTACATATTCACCCACCCCTCTGTTTACATATTCGCACACCCCATCTGTTTACATATTCACACACCCCTCTGTTTACATATTCACATACCCCTCTGTTTACATATTCACATACCCCTCTGTTTACATATTCACACACCCCTCTGTTTACATATTCACACACCCCTCTGTTTACATATTTACACCCCCCATCTGTTTACATATTCACACACACCTCTGTTTACATATTCACACACCCCTCTGTTTACACAGTGACACCCCCATCTGTTTACATATTCACACACCCCTATGTTTACATATTCACACACCCCTCTGTTTACACATTCACACAACCCTCTGTTTACGTATTCACACACCCCTCTGTTTACACAGTGACACCCCAATCTGTTTACATATTCACACACCCCTCTGTTTACGTATTCACACACCCCTCTGTTTACACAGACACCCCCCCGCTGTTTACATATTCACACACCCGCTGTTTACATATTCACACACGCCTCTGTTTACATATTCACACACCCCTCTGTTTACACATTCACACCCCCATCTGTTTACATATTCACACAACCCTATGTTTACATATTCACACACCCCATATGTTTACATATTCACACACCCCTCCGTTTACACATTCACACACCCGCTGTTTACATATTCACACACGCCTCTGTTTACATATTCACACACCCCTCTGTTTACACATTCACACCCCCATCTGTTTACATATTCACACAACCCTATGTTCACATATTCACACACCCCTATGTTTACATATTCACACACCCCTCCGTTTACACAGTCACCCCCCGTTGTTTACACAGTGACACCCCCATCTGTTTACATATTCACACACCCCTATGTTTACATATTCACACACCCCTCCGTTTACACAGTCACACCCCATCTGTTTACATATTCACACACCCCTATGTTTACATATTCACACACCCCTCCGTTTACACAGTCACCCCCCCGTTGTTTACACAGTGACACCCCCATCTGTTTACATATTCACACCCCCCTATGTTTACATATTCACACACCCCTCCGTTTACACAGTCACACCCCATATGTTTACATATTCACACACCCCTATGTTTACATATTCACACACCCCTCCGTTTACACAGTCACCCCCCTGTTGTTTACACAGTGACACCCCCATCTGTTTACATATTCACACACCCCTATGTTTACATATTCACACACCCCCTCCGTTTACACAGTCACACCCCATCTGTTTACATATTCACACACCCCTATGTTTACATATTCACACACCCCTCCGTTTACACAGTCATCCCCCCCGTTGTTTACACAATGACACCCCCATCTGTTTACATATTCACACACCCCTATGTTTACATATTCACACACCCCTATGTTTACATATTCACACACCCCTATGTTTACATATTCACACATCCCTATGTTTACATATTCACACACCCCTATGTTTACATATTCACACACCCCTATGTTAACATATTCACACACCCCTATGTTTACATATTCACACACCCCTATGTTTACATATTCACACACCCCTATGTTTAAATATTCACACACACCTCCGTTTACACAGTCACACCCCATCTGTTTACATATTCACACACCCCTATGTTTACATATTCACACACCCCTCCGTTTACACAGTCACCCCCCCGTTGTTTACACAGTGACACCCCCATCTGTTTACATATTCACACACCCCTATGTTTACATATTCACACACACTTCCGTTTACACAGTCACACCCCATCTGTTTACATACTCACACACCCCTATGTTTACATATTCACACACCCCTCCGTTTACACAGTCACCCCCCCCGTTGTTTACACAGTGACACCCCCATCTGTTTACATATTCACACACCCCTCCGTTTACACAGTCACACCCCATCTGTTTACATATTCACACACCCCTATGTTTACATATTCACACACCCCTCCGTTTACACAGTCACCCCCCCGTTGTTTACACAATGACACCCCCATCTGTTTACATATTCACACACCCCTATGTTTACATATTCACACACCCCTATGTTTACATATTCACACACCCCTATGTTTACATATTCACACATCCCTATGTTTACATATTCACACACCCCTATGTTTACATATTCACACACCCCTATGTTAACATATTCACACACCCCTATGTTTACATATTCACACACCCCTATGTTTACATATTCACACACCCCTATGTTTACACATTCACCCCCCCCCCCCATCTGTTTACATATTCACACACCCCTATGTTTACATATTCACACAACCCTCCGTTTACACAGTCACCCCGCCCCCCGTTGTTTACACAGTGACACCCCCATCTGTTTACATATTCACACACCCCTATGTTTACATATTCACACACCCCTCCGTTTACAGTCACCCCCCGTTGTTTACACAGTGACACCCCCATCTGTTTACACATTCACACACCCCTCTGTTTACACAGTGTCACCCCCATCTGTTTACATATTCACACACCCCTATGTTTACATATTCACACACCCCTCTGTTTACACATTCAAACCCCTATCTGTTTACATATGCACACACCCCTATGTTTACATATTCACACACCCCTATGTTTACACATTCACCCCCCATCTGTTTACATATTCACACACCCCTATGTTTACATATTCACACAACCCTCCGTTTACACAGTCACCCCGCCCCCCGTTGTTTACACAGTGACACCCCCATCTGTTTACATATTCACACACCCCTATGTTTACATATTCACACACCCCTCCGTTTACAGTCACCCCCCGTTGTTTACACAGTGACACCCCCATCTGTTTACACATTCACACACCCCCCGTTGTTTACACAGTGTCACCCCCATCTGTTTACATATTCACACACCCCTATGTTTACATATTCACACACCCCTCTGTTTACACATTCAAACCCCTATCTGTTTACATATGCACACACCCCTATGTTTACATATTCACACACCCCTATGTTATATATTCACACACCCCTCTGTTTACACATTCACACCCCCATCTGTTTACATATTCACACACCCCTATGTTTACGTATTCACACAACCCTCCGTTTACACAGTCACACCCCCCGTTGTTTACATATTCACTCACCACTGTTTACATATCCAAACACCTCTCTGTTTACATATTCACACACACCGCTGTTTACATATTAACACACACACACATCTGTTTACATGTTCACACTGTTTCCATATTCACACCCCCCCCCCCCCTCTGTTTACATATACACCTACCCTGTTGTTTCCATATTCACACACCCGCTGTTTACATATTCGCTCACCCGCTGTTTACATATTTATAGCCTACACCCTATGTTAACATATTCACACACCCGCTGTTTACATACTCACACACCCGCTGTTTACATATTCAAACACCCGCTGTTTACATATTTATAGCCTACACCCGCTGTTTACATATTCAAACACCCCGCCGTTTACATACTCATGGGGTTTTGACTTTGAGCACAAGACGATTACACAAGTACGAACTACAATTTTGTGCAATGTCTACACACAGACGATTTCAAACCTAGTCTAGTTATTTTTGGCTTAATTAAGATAAACTTTAAACAGAACAACTCATTTAGTATATCTACAGGTCCTGTTTTAATAAATAAATTATCATCCAAATCAACCATCCATACAATATTCTTAATACATGATAATTTACCCTTTAATACTTAAGAAATGTCCCCGAATTGTTGGTCCATGCCTGTATTTGTTGATCATTTCCGGCCATTACAATGTTAATTCGTTAATTAAACAAAACATACATACACATATGGAACATCAACAATTTCAAGTGACAGGTAATTATGTATCAACATTTTAAAATACAATCTTATTTAATTCTAATATTCACCAAAGTTGAATAAAAACCGAAATTCATTGCATGAAAGTGCCGCACTTTATTTGTTTATAGAACAACATGGCGACATTCATAGGGCTTCTCTAGGCATGCGCGGCGACTATGATTGGCTCAGAGAGTACATTATGAAATTTCACACGTGATTTCACTGATAAACAAGGAAACATTGTAAATAAAAATATACCATCAAAGTGAGATAACTAACAGCAAGCACCTGCATCGGAAGTTAAAACTATATAAGGAACTTATATGCAGACAAAATAACTATTATGGTATCAATCTATGTAGAATATGTACAAGAGGTAAAAAGCCTCGGCAACTTAAACGCATCAGACAAGAGAGAACAAACACGTCTTTACAAGGACATCCTTATGTCATTCTACGTTCATTCAACATTTCAATCTCGTATAAACATGTATTTTGTCATTTTACGACAAAAAGTAAAGACGAAAAGAGGAGACGAAAATTCCATGATGTATACAAAGATAGGGTCTTTTATGTTCTTTTATTGAGGAAAGAGACAGTGTTGCTTCGATAATAAAACAATTTTGTGTAATCATATCCGAATTCAGACACTTTCACGACCTGAATGCATATAAAAACAGTACAACTCTTAAATAAAAGTCGAATGGTTGCCATTTTCTTTAGATTTTGACACTTTCGCCCTGTCGTAGTTCTGAACTTGTCTCAATTTATTTCCATCTTCCATAGAATAGGTACAATGTATTATATAAAAATGGTGAATATTATCAAATCTCAGAGAAAACCTTTAGCGTGAATGTCAAAACCCATAAACACATATATACAGTAAAAACAAACAAATGTTGAAAATGAAACAGTTTAAATGATAAATGAAATTCAATTTTAAATTAATGTAGCGCTATAGTGAGAAGGAAGGGGAAATTGTGCTTAAATAAAATGTGCGCCTTTCACATGGTTGGCATTGCAGTTATCACGGTAGCAGCAGTGGAACTGATCTTAATTTTTATGCGAGATTTATTTAATTTATTTATTGGGTTTATCGTCCCACCAACAATATTTCAGTTATCTGGAGACGGTGTCCACTTGAAGCATATATAGTGCTGCCTTCACTGTGTATAGCATGCCGTGAACATCTGGCATGATACCACACCCAGTCACATTATCCCGACACCGGGCCAACCAGTCGTGGAACTACCCTTATATTTGCTTCAGCGTTAGCAAGGGAGTTATACCACTACCATTTTTAACGACTTTGGTACGTCGCGGCCCGGGATCGAACCCGGGGCCTCCCGTACCTGAAGCCGACGCTCTACCGATTGCGCTACCAGGTCCGGTCACCATGCGAGATCATGATTAACATCGATTTACAACATATTAGACGGTACATCATGTATGACCTTGCAAGTAGTTTTCATACTACTTCCTAAAACAGCCTCCGAATGAAACCTAGCCTCCGAATGGAAACCAGCCTCCGAATGGAAAACAGCCTCCGAATGGAAATCAGCCTCCGAATGACACGCTAAATCGCGTAATTCATCTAATGTCCTACTTAGAATAAGATAGCCTATCTCAATGGTTTAAAATAAAATTGATGACAAAACCAAAGATAACGGGACAGTTAATTCACGCGCATGACGTCATGCATCCATGCGCGTGACCTCATGTAAAATGTCACAGGGTTTATGCATTTTTTGTAAGAGCGTAAAAATTCCTCCAGAAAAAAAATAATCTGAAAAATATTTTTTATTTATGTATACTACATTTTATAGTAATATGTTTCGATTGTTTATTTATATTTTGGATTGAAACATATGTTCTCAATATAGTTCGATTATTTTTAGATCGTCTCCATGATGTATGGCACTGTACTTACCACTACACCACCTGGGCTGGAGACGACGACGTCGGATATAACTCCAGGTAGCGACATGGACAGAATTAGTCCATCGTCGGCAACCACAGTACTTTCTTCCGTTACACTTCATACATACCGTGGGAAATTTGACTAGCAAAATCTCGTTTTCATGAATATGCATGAGGCAGGGGAGACAAATCTTCTTCCAATGAAATCGCATGTTACAATGAAATACTCTTCAATCTCAATGACGTCATACTGGGATTTTCTTACTGAAAATAGAAACCAACGCACATGTTTACTCATGGAGGTCGCCATTTTGAATGGTAAACCGAACCTTAGACATAAAACGTAATTTCATTGGCTAGTTATCCGTGGTGGTTTCCTTATGGCACCAATGAAACTGCCTCATTAATTATTCATGACTACGGGATTTTCATAGCCAATTGTCCCACGGGTACATAACGCAGCATAGCGGAGTAATGTAACGGGGGATAACCGACGATGGAATTAGTCCAATATCGGTTGGCATTTTACCCTTGTTAACCTTTGTAAAGGTGTTGTCTGGCAATTTTGGACTAAATACACAAACACACGCAGGCACACACGATCATCATTCGTTCCATCTTCGGCCCTTGACGTACACGTTCGGTCTATTTCTGAAAGTAAAATAGCCGAGGTGTTCCGAAGGCCACATTAATTATTGGTGCCTGAAGAGATCCCGCCAAATATTGTTTAATGTTGCCTTAAGTAAAAATGTGAAGCACAACACCACAATTGTCATTACTAGCATGTATTTCCTATTTAAGCCTCGCTGTACTGCTTTTAAAGTGGGACAACCACTTGACCTGACCACTCGCTTTGCTGTTTGCAATGACGTGTCGAGATTTACCGTTGATTGTTCACACAGATCTAGGGCATCCATAAACAACATTTGCAGGAATTTTTCAAGTAACGAAAACAACAACAAAAACAAAACAAAAAAGAAATGCAATATATATAATGTTTGGGTAGAACCACCGGCGCACCGCAAGTCGGCTGGAAGACCTTCCCAAATTAAGTCTTTCGCCCAGAATGGGACTCGAACCCACGCGGTAAGAGGCTAAGCAGTCAGAGGAGTTACAAATCGGTGAATCAACCATTACAGCTACGTTAAAATTTTGCATTTATATTGCTTTCATGGTAAATAACTGCAATTTAAGCACATCTGATAAACAAAAATCATCAATAAAAAAAATCGTTATTTTTTTTTTTTTTTTTTTTTTTTTTTTTTTGTTTCTTTAAGGATTTCGGGGTAAGAAAAAAATCCAAGACGACCATATATAAATAGATGCTGCTTAACAATCTATTACTAGCAATGCGGTTTTATATAATGTAAGCTAATATTTTGTACATCTATTTAAACTAGCTTATGTCATTTGTCCCTGGTATGTGGCATGTATAAGTGGCGTCACAAGTGGATTCTCAGTAATCGGCGCCATCTTGATTTTCTTGACGTACTTCCGGTTTCCCCAAGAAGAGCGTACGTTCGTCAGAAAACTGCTGCTGTACCTCACCATTGCGAACTGCATCGAAGTTTTAGGAAACTTTGTAGGCGTTTTCAGGTAAATATTTCAGAGCGTCTTTCCACATATGTACATTCTCCGCTTTTTATTCGCCCGTCGAAGACGGGTCGTGTTATGGGAACACCCATGGCGAGCGGGCAGCGACCACACGATGTCCGCTCTCTAACTCAAACAGCTCTTGTCTGAGCATCTTCGTGAAACTTGGGGAAAATGTTTATAGGCATAATATCTCGGCCAAGTTGGATAACCAGCCAAATCACTTCAGAGTTATGGCCCTTTTTAAAAAAATGCAAATTCGCCTTGTCCGCTCTTTATCTCAAACAGTTGTTGTCTGATCTCCATTAAACTTTGGGAAAATATTAATGGGCTTAATATCTCGGCCAGGTTTGCTAACCAGTAAAATTACTTTAGCCACTTCAGAGTTATTGTCCTTTATAAAAGAAATGTCAAATTCACCTTGTCGTCTTTCTAAATCGAACAGTTGTTGTCCAATCTTCACGAAACGTGGGGAACATGTTTATGGGCATAATATCTCGACCAAGTTCGATAACCAGTCAAATCACCCTACATACTTTAGAGTTATGGCTCTTAACTTTTACAAAAAAATGCCAGATTAGTCTCTGCTTTTATTGAAATAGTTTTTCATTGATCTTCATGAATGTTTGTGGAGTCGTTGGTGTGTATAAAATCTCCCTGTCAAACTTTTCAACAATTTCCCTTAATTTTCGACGGGCGTATTTTGTGGCACTTTGGCATTCTTTTTCATTTATGTTTCTATCAGTGTCATCATAATTCTTCGCCAACATACGGAGAAATAAGTTTATGTTTACATTTCATTTCATGGTTAGAACTGGAATGTACGTATACTTTGAAGTTGAAGTATGAAAAAAGCGGCTTAGCAGAAAGTCTTTCCTTCACTGTCGATAAATGAGAGTTGAGAAGTAACATTTAATTTATTTTTCATAATTGTTCTGTACCTTTTGTACGTTTTGTCACGAGATCATATGTGTTGTTTTTTTCGAGTTTGTAATCGAAGTAGGAAGTCATACGTGCAATAGTGATACATACCGGAAAAAGAAAAGATATTGAAATTTGGGATAAAGTGTTTGTATGTGGATGCGGGGCGGGGGCGCGCGTTGGCTTACGGCAAGAGTCGTTGACTTGTTACTCCTCAGCCCCTCACCGCGTGGGTTCAAGTCCCGGTAGGGGTGAGAACTTTTATGAGGGGAGGTTTTCCAGCTAACCCTTACCTACTTCCCAAGTAACCCTTGATATCAAAATATCATCCATTCTAAATCTGTCAGACAAACGCGGTCACATACGTTCAAAGCGAAAGTAGGCTTACAAGCATATTTAATGTAATATTTTAATATAATCAATAAATAACTATTTTGACGTGTTATATATTATTAAACACTCTACTAAATACAAATAAACTTTTCAATAAAAACAAATGCAGGCCTGTATGTATATACGCTTCTATAGTAATACACGGAACTATTTTTCAATGCGGAAGCGACCGATATCGGCGAGGTTACGTCATCGTACAGAGGTGATTAAAATCGTGTGACCTACCCGTCTCTGTATAGTGTGTGTGTGTGTGTGTGCGTGCGTGCGTGCGTTTTTTTTTTTTTTTTGAGGATTTTTTTATTTAATGTAGAATTTGGACAAATTTGTTTGCAGGTTTATGAACTACCCAAAGATCCCCGATAAACAGCCGACCGAGGCTTCATGCTTCTTCCAAAGCTTCACGGTCAGCTTTGCTCCGGCAGCTAGCTACCTTTGGACGAGCGTGATCGCCATTTTCTTCCATGTGCAGTTACTGAAACCAGAATGCGTCCCTTGCTTATCCAGCACATGCGGAGAGGCGATCTACCACGCCATCTGCTGGTTCGTGCCTGGTAAGTTGCATGTGCCTGTGCGTGCGTGCGCACGTGTGCTTGTGTGCTTGTGTGCTTGTGTGTGTGTGTGTGTGTGTGTGTGTGTGTGTGTGTGTGTGTGTGTGTGTGTGTGTGTGTGTGTGTGTGTGTGTGTGTGTTTGTGAGAGTGAGTGAACGCCCGTCTGTTGGTTAAACCCGTAATATTTCCATAACATTAAGTGGATTGTCTTGTTAAATTGATTTACTAATTTATTATTTATTTATTTATTTGGGTTTCACGGCACACCGACACTTAACAGGTCATACGGCGCCGAATACAAAGAAGTTTAATGCGAATAAAGAATAAACAGGTTAAAACTAAACTATGTTAGTAAAATACAGAAAAATACAAAATCTATCAGGTTAAAATAATGTTAACTACAATCACTAATTTATTAATTGACTGAATTAACTAAAAAGTAAAATCACACGCCCTTCATTCTGTCGGACTTTAGAAATTCAAGCTTACAATTTTGGAACTACGTTTTACGTCATAAGCTAAGAAAAAAGGAACGTCACACAAACGCAACTAAAAACACTTATTAATTAACAACCATTTGCTTGTTTGCACTCTTCCCATCGATTAAGTTAAACGGTGTTCGTCTTGTGATGTATTTTTGTAATTGTTATTTTGTGTGCTTTTTTCTAAACACCTTTTTATTCAGTATTGACATTTCTTGTAGGCATTGCTGTGTTTCTGGCCATGTACTATAATGTGTTTGGACAAGATGTACATTATTATGCGGACATTGGATGCTGGATTCGGTCAGACATTCCGCGCAGTGATGTTATTATGTGGATGTTGCTGACCAATAAAATCTGGCAAGTTGTCAGCCTGTTCATCCTTAGCGAAGCCGTCTGTTACCTTGTCTTTATAACGAAGATCAAGCCTAGACTCGGGGTAAGAAAACGATGTTAAGTTTTCCAGTCGTTTGCCTATAGAAAGGGATGGGGATGGGATTAGCCGGAATTTTTGCCGAAACTGCGCAGCGACATTTCTATCATTATAGCACAGGGGCACTTATGAGGTGCCCAGGGACTGAACCCGGCCGGTCCATTATACTGACACCGACGAGTCAGGCGTAATGCTGTCACCTTAGTCCCGAGCGTTAAGAGGGAAGCCACTACTACCCACTTTTAAGTTTTTGGTTTGACCCGGTCGGGGTTCGAACCCACGACCTCCCGATCCGCAAGCCGACGCTCTACCACCTGAGCTATTGCGGCCGGTTTGCCTATATGAAATTTACATACCAATACCTTACCACTGCTTTGGGGAATTTAGTCATACTTTCTGCATATACTCATACTCTAGTATAAGTTAAGACGGTTTTACAAATTGCGATAAAAACACTCTTAAACATCCATTCATTTCAAGTCTTTAAAAAAGCACGTTTGTGATTCCAGGTAAAAATAGATATGACGTCATAGCGGATTACCCGGATGACGATATAGCGTAATCTCAAAAGCGAGTTGTTGCGTGGTTTTCTTAGTTAAATAAGGTTATCTCTGCAGAGTAGGTCAGATAGGAAATACCTGTTTTCAATAAGAAATGGGGATCTGGGATTCTCTTTTCACACAGATTTAGGTCATCAATGAGCATCATTTTGCAGGACGTTTTCAGGTAACAATGACTTACTTAGTTATTAGAGAAAATTATGGTACTTTTAAATTTGGTCTACCAGTGAACTGCAACGCATATACGGAATGCCTACTAAAATTTACACATCGGGAAAATCTGTTGTTCTTTTTTTTTGCGGACTTCCATAACCCTAATAAAACACGGGTCATAATTCGGTAAACGGCGTTCTTTTATTTATTTATTTATTTATTTATTTACTATTTTATATTTATTTGTATGTCTGTACTTTTTACGCAAACATAGCTTTTGGTTTATTCTTTTATTATTATTATTATTAAATTATTATTAAAATTTCTAAACCTTTAAGTCAATGCAAGTAGTAAGTAGCTAGGAATGCTTCTCGGTACGTCCTTCGATGTTCGGACTGCATGTTAAACAAAAGGGATTATCAATTAGCAAGGAATCAGTCCAAAGTCAGAAATAGCTTGCAATTATATTGTCTCAGCTTCTTTAAATAGGTGTCTGTTTAAGTATTCCCCATTTTGACATTTAAGAAATGTTCAAGTTATCTCCCTTGTTTGTTTGGAGGTATTTTCATAAATAAATAAAGAAAGAAAGAAATATGATATATTTTTTATTTTATTTTTTAGCTCATTTTTATGTAAATTGTATTTTTATTTTTAAGGTGCTTACTTTTTGTAATTAATTAATTCTTATCTCAATAACTAATAAGTAAGTATCATGACTGTTATTCAAAAGTCTGAAAAAGTGGGGGATAAAAAGTTTTCTTCAGCAATGACTATATACCAAATACCTACCCACAAGGGAGGTAAGAATGTAGTTTTTAATAGAGTAAATAAATAAATAAATAAAGTAAAGTCACTTAACATTCGAAAAAAAAAAATGTAAAGGATGTACTAGTCAGACAAGTTTAGCGTTTTTACTGTCTTGATATGCATTCTTATCACATACAGGCTCAACTTGACATACATACGTTCTAACTACAACGTTTTCCGTCTTAAAAAGCAAACAAATTTGAAATTTGAGACACATTTCCACACAGTTGTAGTTTAAACCTACTTATTCATAGTCGTTCGGAAAACAAGTTCTTTTTAATTTTATATTAATCTCTCTCGGCTGTCCACTTCCTGGGTAGAACCAGTACTAAGGTACCGAATACCTGAAGCAATGTGCAGTAAATAGTCTTGCTCATGGACTTACACCACGTGGTCAGTTTCGGGGCTCGGACCCCGGACCCTCCGATCCGGAGACCAAGGTTTTAGCCACTAGATCGAGGACGCCCACACGTTCTAGAAGGCTCTGTTGTGAGTACGTTTATTGCGTGTGTCTGCGGATATTTATACGTCAATTACGTAGAATATGGCAAGGTTTGATATCAATACGCGGCCGTTCCTTTTACCAATTTATCATTTAGGAACAGCATGTTAGAGCTTCTCAGCATACATCGAAGTTCAGAAGATATTCATCTTAATTGAATTGTATAAAGATAGATTCTAGATTCCTGAGATTGTTTATCTGTAAAACTATTCTATTTTTTGAAGCTTCGCCGAGGCGCATACCAGAATCTTCTAGATGAAGCGGAAAACGAAGCCAGAAATGAACGACTTCGATCTAGGGACAGAAACTTCATGTACATCTGGCTTGTTGTGTTCATTATTCGATTTTGCGGTCATCTGAGGTTTTATATCATCGCTGCAAACGCAAATAATGGTAAGTCTGGTGTCGTTATAGAAAGAAATTCGGCTCCTAGCACTCGTAGCCCGGGGTTTCAAGACTGGGCCGGGGCATACCAAAGTTATTTTTACAGGTAGCTAAATAAAGCAGTTTAATAGCAAACAGTTTCTTGGTCACCTTAAAACTTTATATATGGCGAAAAAGACAAATGCATTATCTAATTAACAGGCCTATTGGAAGGGAAACATGTGTCGCTAAGCTCTTCTGACAAAAAATAAACCGTAAATTATGCATTGTATACCCTCGCATTTGCAATGAAATGATCAGTTTCAGTCTCAACAAAGAAAGAGCTATGGAGACATCTAAGGCGACGTAGAGAGCTTGCGCTTTAATCAAGAAAGATGACTATCTTAGGAAGTAAACACTATCTTACAACGTTGATTAATTACATGTATACACATTCGGCAGTAACGAACCATAACTTTGATGGGAAGTAGAGCATTTTTGCTACTTTGTTTTCCTTGTTCTCTGCTACATCTATATTTACAAGCTACATTTCTAACATCGGTATACTCGGTTTCTTTTGTTAAACAAAACTATGCCAAACGGCTTACTTTTTATGCTACTTTTTATAATTGCCAGCTACACTTTGTTGTTGCAAGCTACCCTGTCAAAAAAAAACAAAAACAAAAAAAAACGGAACACTTGGTTTTTTTCTCTAAAAAGTGTCTCACGGAACACCTCGGACATCGTGTTACTGACTGCTACACTATCGTACCCATAAAATGCACTCTATAGAGCGGCGCCAATGGTCAGTTCATTATATTAGCATAGTAGTGTCCTTATTTTGCATTTACACAACTCTACAATGTTTCAGCTTTGTTTGCTCAGTTCGCTTGAGAAATAATATACAATATAAAACAAACAAAAAGGGGTTTTATTTAGTGCGCATTTAGACCAAATTTACAAAATGTAAGGTCTGATGACGGCCCACAAATACCATCTATAAAGAAGAATGTTTTTCCCCGATTACTATTTTTATAACAGCCAATGAGAAAGCGTTATGGACAACGCTTTCGGTAAGAGTCGCAAAATGGCCGCTATCGATAATGCAGTAGAAAAGTCACTCAGTTTAAGTTTGTTCAGCAACTGCTTGTTAGTTAACTTTCCACCTAAAGATGTTATTGATGTTGACACAAATGGGATACCGCATACAACGCACCTGTCTTCAGTGACGTAAGTCTTGCGCGGAGTGTGCATGTATACATTTCTTTGTAAATGGGCGCTGCCATTAAAATGATACGTTCGGAACGCTTCGGATCATCATTTACTTTTGCGATTTTGTAGGCGGCAATCAAATTGGTTGGGAGGGTTTAATGGACTCGTCGTCAGATCCTAATAGCGGAGCGGTTTTCAGGATATGTTTTGAATCGGATTGCATTTAGGCTTATCAGCCCTCAAAGCAGCGGGAACCTAACACACAACCTTCATTCAAAATATAACCTTAAAGGTCGTACCTGACAGTTTGTCTACATCAAATACACTTCAACCTAGACTGGGGGATTTGAAGCATAATATCATCGTCGGCAACCACAGTATTTTCTTCTGTTACACTCCATACATACCGTGGGAAATTTGACTAGCAAAATCTCGTTTTCATGAATATGCATGAGGCAGGGGAGACCAATCTTCTTCCAATGAAATCGCATGTTACAATAAAATACTCTTCAATCTCAATGACGTCATACTGGGATTTTCTTACTAAAAATAGAAACCAACGCACATGTTTACTCATGGAGGTCGCCATTTTGAACGGTAAACCGAACCTTAGTCATAAAACGTAATTTCATTGGCTAGTTGTCCGTGGTGGTTTCCTTATGGCACCAATGAAACTGCCTCATTAATTATTCATGACTACGAGATTTTCTTAGCCAATTGTCCCACGGGTACATAACGCAGCATAGCGGAGTAATGTAACGGGGGATAACCGACGATGGCATAATATCTGCAAAATGTCAAACCTACGTCTAACAAAAGACGATTTTGAACATGTTCTAAATTGTAAGACTGTAGGAATCAAGAACTAATTACTCTACATGCCCGTTGTTTTTTTTCTAAAACTATAAATAAGCATGATTGTGATTTCTGCTAAAAATAGACATCGACGTCAGAGATGGATGACCCAAATGATTATATAAAGTTTCGGGTCACGTGGTTTTCTTAGTTTAAAAATAGCTGACTGTGCAGCGTGGTTTAGTCAGGAAATACCTATATGTAATGACGAGTGGTGTGTTATGCTTCACTTTTCACATAGATGTAGGACATCAACAATCAGCATTTTATGAGATCTTTTCAGACAACACTATTTTATTTGGGGATTTGTTGTTGTTGTTGTTGTTGTTTTAGAGAAAAAGTCTGGTCCAAACTGTCGGATACCACCTTTAAGAGAGATTACCTGTAAACTGCATTGAACCTGAGGGATGTAAGTTAAAATCCTAGAAGGAGCCACCGTTTTATCCTTATTTTAAGCTTTATATTTTATCTGTGTGATACTTGCATAAAACATAGAAAGAAAGCTTTTGATTTAGTTACTTTCTCTAAAGGAGGTATCTGACAATTTGAACCTAAAATTTTCTTCTCAAATAACCAAATCTGACAATTTGGACCTGATATTTTCTTCTCAAATAACCAAATCTGACAATTTGGACCTGATATTTTCTTCTCAAATAACCAAATCTGACAATTTGGACCTAATATTTTCTTCTCAAATAACCAAATCCGACAATTTCGACCTAATATTTTCTTCTCAAATTACCAAATCTGACAATTTGGACCTAATAATTTCCTCAAATAACCAAGCAAGAAATTGTTTCCTGAAAAGGTCTGCTGAAAAATACTGCTCATAGATGCAATAGACATTTGTGAACAGTGATGCATAAATCTCCACTCGGAATTGCAAAACTGTTATTTTTTATCTGAGCCACGCGGGAGACATAGCTATTTTTTAAACTAAGAAAACCACACGATAGCTTACTTTTGAGATCTCGTTATATAGCCGTCCGGGTAGTTCGCTCTGACGTCGGTATCTATTTTCAGCATCGATCACTATCGTGCTTATTTATAGATTTGGAAAGACTGAAATTAAGAGTTATTTTTCGCAATTTGTACTGTCTTACGAAACAGGAAGTGTTAAAATTCTTCTTTACTTGAACTTAAGTGTGGGTTTAAGAAGAAAGTATGTATCAATTCCCAGAAATCGTGGAGAAATATTAGTACATATATTTGATAAAGGTAAACTGTCGGATGACACCTTTAAAAAGACAATAATTTTAAGATTTATTTTGTATTTCATAACAAATATGATGTCTAATATTTTGAAAGTTTAAGAAAATCAAAAACACTTGGTAAATGTCGTTTATATTCGGTAAGATCCGCTGAATTATGCTTAAGCAAATTGTGGTAAAGTTTGCAACGTGTCTTTCCACTGAAACATGTCCCGTATTCTTTAAATTTACGTACGACAAAAATGGTGTCAAATTTTCTTTAGGGTTTGAAGACAGGTGTCCTTTTAAACATTCACTACAATTATGTTTATTATCTTTCAGTTTTGATGGAGTCCATTTGGCTTCTTCTATAAGTAACAATAAGAGTAGTTATAGGATTGGCCACATGTTCGATCCCGAGCCGCGACATGCCAATGTCGTTAAAATGGTAGTTAGTGTGTCTTTGCTGACGCAATCAAGAGGGGCGCGGTTCGAGTCCCGATTCCGACGGTCAATTTTTTCTGGTTGCTTTTTTTTAATTTAATAATTAACTAACTAACTAACTAATAAGACTCCTGCTCCGCAATTATAGTAGAAGCCGAATGGCGTCTATAATAGTGACATTGAGAGACGCAATCCCTTTTGGGACCAGAGCATTCTCAGAAAGCAACGTCAACAAAATAGTTAGACCTGAAGTTGATCTGTTCTACTGCAGATATCCAAATGCCCTACAGGGCCATCTTGCAATGCCTTCAAGAATTCGGTGATTCGGCCCAGGCCTTTGTCAACTTCATCGTCTTTTGTCTCTGCGACAAGGATGCACGCAGGCGTCTGTGTGCGTGTGGCGCAGACCTGAACCAGGAAGAAATGCAACCGATCAACAACGACGATTAAAGTAGTGTAAACGTTTGTTTCTTAACTGTTTTATTATGTGTTTTTTTCTTTTATATTTTAGTCTTATAACTTTAACCACCCAAGTGTTTTAAAGCTACTTACTAACAGTATGACATGTCTCCTCTTTATTTTCATTTTACATATATGCTTAATGGTATAAATTCATTTTTGTGGCAAAAATTTATAAACATTTAGTTTTTAGTGCAATGTTTTCTATCAGTTGGCCTTTATGCCGCATTAGATTGTTAATAACTTGTAACAAGTTTGTATTTTTTATTTTTATAAAAAAATATTTTTTGATGTATTTTTGCAATTTGCTTATTTTTGTTTGTTGTTGTTGTTGTTTAAATACATCCCAGCTAGTCGAATATGGTTATAATAGCGACATATATCTAGTATTGTGGTCAGATCCCGGAGAAATTTCCGGCAGACCGGCCTGCGCTTGAACGATTTCTCTTGAAAGGGTTTGTACAATTTCTCTAAAACGGTTTTTGCACAAACATAACCTTTTTATATTACGTTTAATACTGACCATAATGTTACCCACAAAACTATCGTTACAAAACATTACATTGATGTACCAGGACTTTATTGGCTTACTTTTTAAGAATGATTTTCATACTTTTTGCGCGTAGATTGCAGAATCACCACGTTAAAGGATGTAGTGATTCTTAAACAGCGCATTTCAACCGATGCATTTTACTGGCTTTCCCCCAATCTCCCATACAGAGTTGTCGTTCGTTCCTCTCTCAGACACCTCTGCAATGGGCTCACGTCAAGATTTTTGACGGAAATTTTAAAGTGTTATTTTAAGGATATTTTCAAATTAAAATAATACTTCTACATAAAATGAATAAACATCTACTAAAAAGACATATATTGAAGTAAATAATTAAAGATATTTAATTAATTCAAGCGCACTATTTTTGGAAGAATAACATAGTGATATTAATGCGCATTTGTAAATAAACATGGACGTGATCCACGAGGCAGTTAAGAAATACGACACGAACTTGGTTTTAAAAGATAAACAGAGGGAGTTTGTTTATATAATTAACGTTATCGAGAAGAAGTGAAAGTTTACTTATAAAATTATCTTCTTTTGCTTTCTTGCTGTCTAAAATATAATTTCTTGAGTTCTTGTTTCTACAAATAAAACAAACAACTTCCCGTTTCACCGGTGTCACCATCTTTAATATCATGTGACTTTTTGAAAGTCACGTGGATCGAAAGTAGTCCCGACATTAAGTGAGCCAATAACAGAGGTGAATGTATGAGCCGATGGTAGAGAGTGGCTTTCCCCATCAGTTCCAAAGCAGTAACTGATGGTGTTTTTTTTTTCGTTTTGTGTGTTATGTCTCGTCTCTGTGTTTTGTCACATTTACATTAAAGATATTTAATTAATTCAAGCGCACTATTTTTGGAAGAATAACATAGTGATATTAATGCGCATTTGTAAATAAACATGGACGTGATCCACGAGGCAGTTAAGAAATACGACACGAACTTGGTTTTAAAAGATAAACAGAGGGAGTTTGTTTATATAATTAACGTTATCGAGAAGAAGTGAAAGTTTACTTATAAAATTATCTTCTTTTGCTTTCTTGCTGTCTAAAATATAATTTCTTGAGTTCTTGTTTCTACAAATAAAACAAACAACTTCCCGTTTCACCGGTGTCACCATCTTTAATATCATGTGACTTTTTGAAAGTCACGTGGATCGAAAGTAGTCCCGACATTAAGTGAGCCAATAACAGAGGTGAATGTATGAGCCGATGGTAGAGAGTGGCTTTCCCCATCAGTTCCAAAGCAGTAACTGATGGTGTTTTTTTTTTTTCGTTTTGTGTGTTATGTCTCGTCTCTGTGTTTTGTCACATTTACATTAACCTTGTTTGCCTTTGTCTACAGCTAGATAAAATTAAAATATCTCTGGAAATTTTGATAGGACCTTTTCTTATTTACCTATTGATGTTCTGAGAAAGAAATAGTTTTCCTATGTATACATTGTTGTAAATGGTTCCACAGGGAACTGTAGAATAATCATATTTTCTTCTAAAAACGCTCACACTCAAATTTTCGGCAAATTGCCATTTTCAAGAGCAAAACACAAACGACTGTTCTATTTCCATATTTGCAAACGATCATGAACGCTGTCGTCATTTCGTGTATATACTCACGTATCTAGTTTGTAAGCATCCATATATATGTTCTGCAAGCAACCGTTTTAAACATACTATCTCTGTAGAACCTAGATATAATGAGTGAAGGGGCATACACAGAAAAACAACCTCGTCTTTTCAACGTATGCTAGAATATTGTGTTTTGGACAGAATAATTGTTGTTGTTGTTGCTGTTGTTGTTTTCAGTTTTATATTTTATGCTCTTACATTCCGCTGTTATTCTATTCATAAACGATTGTTGAAGGAAGCCTCCGATAGTTTGGACCAAAATTTATTTTCTCAAATTACTTAGTTATCTGAAAAATTGATGTCCTAGATCTGTGTGTACAGTCACGCATACATCAGCACTCGTCATTGCAAACTGATATTTCCTATCCGAGCCACGCTGCAGACATAGCTATTTTTAAACTTAGAAAACCACGTGACTACTTACTTTTGAGACCACGTTATATAGTACACGTGACATGTAGGTGCTTAGACGTATTGCAAGGGCTGCGTTGTTTTTCTTTGATATTTTGACTGTTTCTGGTATTGGGATCACCATATACTTATTGAAGTTGTAAGTAAATGATATTGGAAGCTTGTTGACATCAGAAATGGGCAAAACATCAAACGTGAAGCAACAAGACGCTTTTAGACCTTCGTCTGGTGCACCCCACCCAGTGCCGGACAATAGCGGCAATGACGATGACAATGGCGGACCTTAGATTGAGGTAGGGGCCAAGCGCAAACGAAGGTCTACGGGTGGTACGTACGAAACCCAGCCAATTAACTTAAGCCAAAATAAAGCAGTGCACCACCCTGAAAACAAATCGTACTCTATTGTAACAAAGCAACAATTTCGTTCATTGCCAACTGATGAAAAACTGGTGACCCTGTTTGACCTCATGGCAAATGTAAACACAGTTGAGACTAGGGTCAACCGTGTGGAGAGCTCTGTAAAAACGCTCATGGACGAAAACGATGACAAACACTAGACTGAAAAGTGAAAACTCTTGAATACAAGTCTATGGACAATGAGGCCCGCTCTCGTCGGAACAACCTCATTTTCAGAGGAATCCCCGAGGTGTCAGTGAGTGAAAACTGCATAAACATAGTTCAAAGTTTCATTCGTCTAGAACTGGGAATTGAGTGTAATGTTTCCATTCAACGAGCACACCGCACAGGCAAACCGCCCACGCATGCTTATGGTAACGACCGGTCCAAATGTAGGCCAATTATAGTCTATTTCAGATGCTGAGATGATCTTGGCACACGTTTTCCGTCTTAGGGGTAAACCAGAGTTTGGAATAAACAGGGACTACCCCAGGAAACATGTCCAAGCAAGGTCAAGGCTTTGGTCTGATTATCGTCTGGAAAAGGAAAAAAAACAGGTAATGTTTATTAGTTACCCGGCCAAACTTATAGTCAACAAGCGGGTTGTGCGAGATGAATATGGAACAAATATATTCAACTTTCGAGAGTTAATGAGCCAAGACTGGCTAGAGATGACTTTCCTATCACCAATTCAGACGAAGAAAGTGAAAGCGGGTCCTCAATGATTGCTGAGGAATGCGCGTCACAGGGGTCCGACGTCACGCCAGATGCATACAGCCAGGTCATGCAGCAAATGGAAACACACGTCCAAACAAAAAAGGCTACAGACCAACAACTCTCTCAACAACAAAATGGCTATAATAATAAGAGCAGTGAAAGAGCAGTTGACCCACCTGTAGCAACTAACCAAGGCAGGGAAGCACCAAACCCTAACCGAGAGACTACGAGGAACAACAACACACCCGGTAGCTGAACCAAGGCTTACTCCGCAAGGAGACATTAGCACAGTGAGAGGGGTCCCCAGTGTAAACTAATAACGGGATCACTCAACGTGTGTGGTCTCAAGTGTCGTGCAATTATATTGACTTCCGGCAATTTGTTAACGAATATGACCTTTTATTTATCACCGAAACAAAGTTGGACAAATACGATGTCATCTCAATAACAAACTACACTTTCGTAAGTAAACCGCGTAAACAGAAATACGATCGGAAATCAGGAGGTCTAGGTGTGTTTGTTAAAAATGAGTTGATGCCTTCTTTATACCCCGGCCGGGTCAAACCAAAGACTTTAAAGTTGGTAGAAGTGGCTTTCCTCCTAACGCTCGGGGCTAAGGGGACAGCATTATACCTGACTCGTCGGTGTCAGTAAAATGGACCGGCCCGGTTCAGTCCCTTTGCACCTCATAAGAGCCCATGAGCTATAATGATAGAAATGTCTCTGCACAGTATCGGCGAAAATGCCGGCAAAATCCCAAATCCCTGATGAGTACAATACGTACACGAACGAAGTGGAATCTATGAGAAGCAAGTATGACAATGTAGTCCTTTGCGGTGACTTAAATGCACAAACTGCTGAAGTTGAAGCTTTTATGTCGGAAGATCATTACATCAATGGCATCTTGGAAATAACACAGGATGTTGCTAGTTTTATTGACCGAAAACAGTCTATTTTGTCAAGCAATATACCATTATCTAGGAACTCCCGTGATGCAAACCTTACTTACCATGGATACAAGCTGATAGACATATGTAAAAGCAATAATGTTATAATTGTAAATGGTAGATTTAAAAGCACAACATCAGCTGACTTGGCGTTTAGAAACATATCCGTAATTGACTACTACATTGCCACCATACCTGTCTTCAAGAATATACAATCTTTCAAAGTTGAGTCCCTAAATGACCTTTTCTCAGATGGACATTGTGTTTTGATCCTTAAAAAACCCATACACATATCAGCCTTAAAAATCCCATACACAAACAAAACAACAAACACAACAACACCGAAAAATCAAGATATCACCCAGAATTACAAAAATCTTTCATCGAAAATTTAGACACGCACAAAATAGAAAGTGAGCTATCATCCATCCACACACAAAATCCTATCACCCAAGCACATATAGATACCATAACTAACCTCTTATCACGAACATTAATTGACTGCTCAAACAAAACATTCGCTCACACACAAACACACAATAAACAAGTTCATACAAACAATCATAAATGATATGGATCCGAATGCAAGAAGGCCAAAAAGTGTTATAACAAAGCAAGGAAAAGATGTGACAAATACCCTAGTGAATATAAACATCTACAAGTTAAACATGCATGTAGAAGCTACAAAACAGTTATGAATAAACACCTAAACAAGTTTGACAGACAAAATGAACTAAAACTTAAGAACCTGCATAAAAATCACCAAAGCATTATTGGCAGATCATTATTAAGCTTAAAAGAAAACCACAAGCAGAAAGCCCCTCACTACAGGATCTGTACAAGCATTTTAAAGATTTGAATCAAAATGACAACTCAAACAAGGATAAAAAAACATAAGATGATGACATCTCAATTGACAACAATTAGTTAAAGACCTTGATGCTCCCTTTTGCAAGGAGGAAACACTGAAATCAATCAATGCACTAAACCATGAACAAGCACGTTCGGACTTCTTTTACTGTACAAGGGGTGTTAGACAAGGAGAAAAATTGTCACCAATACCTTTTTCTCTATTTCTGATCGATCTAGAAAGTGATTTGACAGAGAAAAATATCAAAGGAGTTAACTTAAATAAATATACAAATGATATAGATTTGCTTCCACACTCAAAATTATGGTACTGTTATATGCTGATGATACACTTGCTCTTTGGAGAAGATCAAATAACCATACAACAAAGCTTAGATTGTTTCGTGGAATACTGTTCTAAATGGAAACTAAGTGTAAATGTTGACAAAACAAAGGTTGTCATTTTTTTGAAGCAGAAACGCACGTGCATGCAAATTTGTAATTAATGTCGCTGAGCTAGAAATAGTATCTTCTTATTTTGGCATTTATTTCTCAAAAACTTGCAATTTTAACTTAGCTAAGAAGCACCGTACTCAACAAGCTGATAAGGCCTTTAAATTACCTTGACACAACAATTAGTAATATCCATCTGCCAATAGATTTCACCCTCAAGCTTTTTGACTCTACCATAGTACCAATCCTTACATATAACAGTGATGGGATGGATGGGATTTGCCGGCATTTTTGCCGATACTGTGCAGCGACATTTCTATCATTATAGCACAGTGGCACTTATGAGGTGCCCAGGGACTGAACCCGGACGGTCCGTTATACTGACACCAACGAGTCAGGCGTAATGCTGTCCCCTTAGCCCGCATAATAGTGAAGTCTGGGGCTACACAAATCTGGAGACTATTGAGAGGGTACACTATAAATTCATCAGAAGCATACTAAAGCTGAGGAGAAGTGCACCAGCATATATACTGGTAGCAGAGTTGGGTAGATATCCTATAGAAATAACTGCTAAAACAAGATTAATAGGCTATTGGCTTAGACTAGTCACAAGAAATCACAATAAGCTTTCTTACAGAACATATCAGACTATGCTTAATATACCCAACGTTCAATCAAAATGGATACATGTCAAACGTATATTAACTGATGTAGGCAGAAATGATATTTGGTATAACCAACAACAACTAACAGAAATAAATCATTATAAACATATTATCCAGCAAATTCTCATTGATCAACATGCACAAACATCAATCGGAACACCTCGGATAATTACCCGAGGAGTTCCGATTGGCACAAACATGGCACACAAACTTAAATGCATCTTCAAAAGGCTTACAGTACTCACTGTTCAAAGAAAGTATTTGTCTAGAAAGCTATTTTCTAAAACTTACCAAACGAGACTAACATACATAGTAAAAATCAGAACATGCAACTTTTACTTACCAACCGAAGTAGGCAGATGGGAAGAAATTAAGCAGACAAAAAATGCACACTATGTAACAAAAACGACATCGGTGACGCCCAGGCGCGTATATGGGCCGTTTTATTTTGATGTTACGCACAAATACAAGGGAAATAACATTTGAATATATTCGATTCTTTTCTAATGAGTAACAGGTAAAATTTGGACACGTGAGGAACATAACGCAAAATCTTAACGTGTATAAGTTTAATCACTTTAAACCTTTCCAACTTTACTGGTGTGGTAATAAGATTTGGTACTTTTAGATTTTCGGTACTTTAAGATTTTCAATTTTTCGAACGGAGATTACGCACGTGCATAAAGTGCGTAAAGGCGGAAACGCGTCTTGTGACTTGCTTACCTGTCTGTACTTTAAAGATCACAGATCAAAATACCTACATAGATCTGCATATACCCATCCTAATTAACTTAAATATAAATCATTAATGAATAGTCAAGTCTATGAACAGATGAGTAACTTTTCTAAATTTGTTAAAATAAGTATGGATGCTTTCAACCCAAACTAGAAGGGTAGGGACAGCTTCTCACACTTATCTTTACCCTTATAACTAGAATGCAAAACATTCAAAGAGGTCTTTTCTCCTAAATATAACCCTGGATTAAATCAATAAAAATAAATAAATACTCACTGGGGTCAAGTATCAGTCACATTCTTCACCTTACTGTCAATGTTGACCGTACACACATATCCAAGTGATAATAAGTAATAAATATTCCTTTGAGAATTTGTTTACACATTTTTTACTATACTCAACACTTGTAGAACTATTCCCATTCACTAAGAAGACTTAAAAAATTCGCAAGCACGTGTTCAAACTCACAAACTTACACTGCAAAATAGACACTTCACGTGCGCAAATTATAACGACCAATCGCAGCATTACGAACCTTACCCAAACAAGAAACTAACACAATTCTAAAGCACGTGCCAAAAAGTCAAAACTATAGCCTGTTTCAAAATTGTTCGCTCTACCGTTACTTTACTCCCATATGTAATATATATCTCATCCAAATAAAAATGAGTATGTATCTGCCAGGAAATAATGTATTATGTATTGCATCGTCTACAATGTCAACGTAGACCTTTGACTAACCTTTCACGAATTTATGTACTTGTATACTCATATATTGTAGTAAACAATTTGAGTTTAATAAAGTTTATATTATGTTATGTTATGTTATATTATGTAGCATAATGACACCTAAAGGAAGATTTGTTCTCTTCAAACCAAGTAATCCGAGTAATCCATTCTGACGTCGATTTCTATTTTTAGCAGAGACCACTCTCGAGCTTTTTATACAGTTGGAAAGAATACACAGTCAGGAACTGTCAGACACAGTCGATTAGTTCTGTCGAACAGTTCAATTAAAGTTCAAAATTGTATCTATTAAGACTAAATTATAAATTTATTTGAAAAAATGTGCCCATATTACATAAAGCAGTGGTTTCATTTTGTTATCTGTATTTTATATAGGCGACCTGTTGAAGGCCACCTTTAAAGGCGAAACCCGACAGTTTGCATATCCGATAATTGTAACAATATCTTAGCACTATAAATCTGGGAAAGTTGGGCATAATTTCTGCATTAGCTCCTACTTTAATCTAAGTAAAGACGAACGCTACCTACATTTCTTTTGTTACACCGCACTGACACTTATGGTCATATTGTCGACGTCCAGCTAATTATTGGTGGAGGAAGACCCCAGACCAGCGTCTGGATAAACCACCGGTGCACCGAAGGTTAGCTGAAAAATCTCCCCACATGAAATTTCTCGCCCCGACCGGGACTCGAACTCACGCGGTGAAGGGCTGAGGAGTTACAAATCAGCGACTCTAACCGCTCGGCCACGGGCGCCCCACTATCTACATTTTAGACAGGAAAGATTGTGATATACAATCACTCTAAATGTTCTTTCGTTCCAAATCTATAAGTAAACACGATAGTGACATATGCTAAAATAGATATCGACGTCAGAGCGGACTACAAAGCGAATGAGATAACGTGAACTAAAAAGAAAGTTGTCACGTGATTTTCTTAGTTTTAAAAAGCTATATCTGCAGCGTGGCTCAGATATGAAATACCTGCTCGCAATGACGAGTGAGGAGTTATGCTTCGCTGTTCACACAGATCTACGGCATCAATAAACAGCAATTTGCAGACATTATCAGATAATAATGGACTTCTTGGTTATTTGAGAAAACGTCTTTGGTCCAGACTGTCGGACAGTACCTTTAAATGACCGTATGTTTTAGTGTTTGTTTTGTTTGTTTGTTTTGTTACGTCGCACCGACACAAATATGGTCATGTTTGCGACGTCCAGCAAATTTGTGGTGGAGGAAGACCCCAGACCAATGTCTGGGTAGAACCACTGAAGCACCGCATGTTAGTCGGAAAACCTTCCCACATGAAAGTTCTCACCCGAACCGGGACTCGAACCCACTCGGTGAGGAGCTAAGGAGTTTCAGGATATTTATAAACACTATAATGTGAGAAGGTCTTCCAGCTGACTTGCGGTGCGCCAGTGGTTCTAACCAGACATGTGTCTAGGGTCTTCCTCCACCAAAAGGCCGGACGTTGTTATAATGGTCATAATTGGTCGCTGCAATGAACTTCAACAACAAAACAAGAGTTTTTGTTGTAAAATAATGTGCAGATTGTTTTATTTTGTTTGTGTTACCTTGTGTAACTATGTCTTTGAACCATACATCGGTATTAACCACTGCCTTATTAATTACGATCTGCGAAAGTAACGTTTTAATAAAGAAAAAATATATTATGATTTCTTTGTACCATACATCGGTATTAACCACTGCCTTATTTATAACGATCTGCGAAATTAACGTTTTAATAAAGAAAAATTATATTATGATGTCTTTGTACCATACATCGGTATTAACCACTGCCTTATTTATTACGATCTGCGAAAGTAACGTTTTAATAAAGAAAAAATGTATTATGATGTCTTTGAACCATACATCGGTATTAACCACTGCCTTATTTATTACGATCTGCGAAATTAACCTTTTAATAAAGAAAAATTGTATTATGATGTCTTTGAACCATACATCGGTATTAACCACTGCCTTATTTATTACGATCTGCGAAATTAACGTTTTAATAAAGAAAAATTATATTATGATGTATTTGAACCATACATCGGTATTAACCACTGCCTTATTTATAACGATCTGCGAAATTAACGTTTTTATAAAGAAAAATTGTATTATGAAGTCTTTGAACCATACATCGGTATTAACCACTGCCTTATTTATTACGATCTGCCTCAAGATCCACTCAAGTTTATCGCAGTAAATACGTATATACGACTATATTGTATATGTAAGATGAATATAAAACAAACTGTGCGAGTTTGAACATAAGGAACGCAAACGGCGACAGTAACGAAAGTTTACTTTATAATTGTTATCGAGATATTTTAAGACCAAATAATTCAAAGTGAACAAACTTGTGTGATTATTTTTATATCTATACATTAAAGCTATTTTACTAACATGAAATATTTGGTTTATATTTCAATTATTTGCATAAAAGTGAAAAAACCTGATTGGAATTGCTTATTGAAAAACAGTGTATATATACACACAGTGAGAGGCCCTAACTTCGACATTTGGGAAAATCCGCACAAGAAATAGTTCAACTCTTTACTCGACCATTTTCCATAAAAAATGAACAGATTCGTTTATACCATGACTAAAATGTTGTTGTTTTTCATTAATTAAAATGAAATTGTCCAACAAAATGCAAAAAAACGGCGACAACAAAGTTACCAGGAAATGGCACATACACTACACATATTGAATGACGTCACACTACGATAACTAGTGTTTTACCAAAAATAACGCATGAGTGTTACCTCACGCTCGGTAGGTTATGTGATAAATATGGTTTTACCACTGACGTTTGGACCCATAACCAGAAAAATCTAAAGTGCACGACTGTGCACACAGCAATTGCACTGCATACTATTTTTAGTTATGTAGCTTTATTCAGGCTCGGTCGATTGAATGATCATAAAGTTTTCTACAATGCAATCGGCAAATTCGAATACTTACGTTCTTTTGACACACAAAAATCATAGAAACGATGGTCTTAAATAGGTCCTTATGCCCCAGAAATATCATGTTACTGCAATTAAATATCTTGTTTTAAAGAGAAACTTATCTTTTTGTAACGATATAATAAATCGTAACAGCGACCTTTACATTTCGTTACAACGAGATATCGTGTTTTTTTTACGAGAACTTCATAACGACAAAATCTCTAGTTATTATATATCGAGATCATCTCGTCATATTATCTACATATGCATCGTCGGATACCCACGTTCGACTATTCCGTCTTACTACATTCGTCGGTCGTCGGTTTTGTGTGTGTGTATATTTTCTGTCGTCTTCTTGAGCTGAATAGAACAAGAATTGGCCAATCATAATACTGCTTCCAAAATCCAAACTCTTCAGCGTGGAGACTAGAAGTATAACAATGACGTCGCCATTTTGACAAAGTCTGTCGAAAACAATGAAAGAACGAGGTTTATCAGTGGACTGAAATCTTCATCGGATTATGAAGCGACCAATGAAATATCATTAACAGAAACGGCGAAAAGTGAACAATATATCCCACGGGTGATGAATGGAGAGTAACGGAATGGATCGGTCGTGGGTGTCCGTCCGACGATGCTAGATGTAGTTAGCATGAAATAAATATCTCGTAATTGCCGCTTAATATTTTGTCAAGTCAACGATGATGTTAAGTTGTTGGCATATATAATGTACCAATGGGTTTGTCTCGATGACAATTCACGAAATAAGACGGAAAATACCGAACTCTATACCAGGTGCACTTGGACGTCTTCGGTGATTTCCGGCAAAAAGAGTCAGGGTTGTTAGTAAGAACCGATCATTCTATAAACAGACGATGGCGTCGGTTTTTACCACAGATGTGTACATAATGCCATCTTGTTTTCCCAAGGTTTCGAGTCTAACTTCAGTCTATAAGTAGAACCGTGATGACGTCGGTGGGAACACAATGCCAGCTGAACCCCGATAAATATTGACGTCACATTTCCGGTGGTTGGTTAGATGCTTATGTTCCTGACAAAAGAAACAAAAATGAAGGTTAAATACATACGAAGGAGAGTCATCTAACTTATTAAACAGCTCACCAATTTAAAATGTGAACTTTGTATAATGCCGTATACAACTGCTCGTACTAAATCTAAAACGATTCGCTAGATTGACTTTTTTTTTAAATCTTCTCTTTTGATTTTAACAATTATTAAAAAAAAAACACCATTATTATTAATATTGTATGGTTACTAATGACTATTGATGCTTTAGAGTTTTGTTATATACAACTTTGAAACTATTATTTGTGTTTAATTTATATCCCTATGTTATTATGTAGTCGTGTTCCAGTCATCGCTTGTCAGTTTATTTAAAGAAAAGTCGGTACCAAGATGGAATCAATTGCGATTTCTTTGGCCAGTCTTATATGCCATAAACTTCCTATTTTGAGTTGTTCTGTTCTGATAACATAATTTCATGGGAGTAAATACGACTTTAAATACATCGCGTTGATTAAGTTATGACCACTTTAGTGACGCCCAGCTCTTCTTGATGGAGGAAGAAAGAGCCTTAACAAGAACCGCTGACGAACCGCATCACTCGGTACATCTCGGCCATGTCTATGGAAGCGACGGAAAGTGCCGATGTGTTCAGATTGGAACCACACGTCAGCAGGAGGAACTTCCGTATTACGCCCTTCGTCCCGACAAGGACTCCAACCTATGCGGTGAAGGGCAGGAGGATTAGAGAAGGTAAAAATCGGCCACGGGCTTCTCTTTGTATCTACTGTACTTATGATCAAAAGATGGGTGATGGTCATTGTAAAAAAATGGCGGGAAAAATGCAATGTTTATAGGCGCTCCAAACAGGTTATGGCACGTTGCCAGGTGTTTCTGTATTTAGCTGTTAGACGTTTCTTCAGAATACTGAAATAAAGAAAAAGCGTATCATAAAATAAAGATTACATTTTAAACTAAAGAAAAATAATAAAAATAGAGTGTAACTAGTGCTGAATTATAGGACGGTTTTCAAAATATTTAAATTGTAAATAAAAACAAATAAAAAATTATTAGCAATAAAATTGTTTTTACAATGTAAGTACAGTGTAAATCTTTCTCAGTTGCTGACCACTATGCGACTTACCTTTAGAAGAAAAAGAATTCGCGAATTTGAAAAAAAAAATAAAAAAATCACGCGTTTTTTTTTCCTTCTTTTTCTACTCAACAATGCGACTTCACATGTACCACATGTAAGATGTATCAAGGTAAAAACAATGCACAAACAAAAATACAGATTAATTAAATACAGACACGGTTTCCATGGAAACGGCGTGGTTTCATTTCTGTATTTTTGTGAAAGATCCTATTATTTTATAAATAATGGCTAAAAAAACACACAAAAAAACGAGAATTATCACAAGTGCCCATTTCTCTGCAAGATCTACAAAAAGAAAAAAGAAGTTTAATTTAACATTTTTTGTCTTCTTACTAAATATAAACAACGACGACATAGGCAACCGCACTGTCGAAAGTAGTTCCAAGTTGGAAATCCTCGTTCGCGGAATGCTACATGCGGAGATTACTGGCGGATGAATACCACTGGTTCTTTCATTTACTGCATGTCTCATTTTCTGCCACACGATATGCATTTTAGATAATATGACTTATACGTTCATTTATTGTTAAATTTAAATATAAATATTAATTAAATGGTTTACCTTTTCTCTCCTCAATAAAAACAATAACGTTGGTCGTTAGAAAGTGGTTTGGATCGAGGGCCTCCTCTGCACGGATCTGAAAATATAATGGACAACAATCATATTAGGATTGATACGTCAAAGTAGCCTGTCATTGGTTAAGCGTTCAGTCGATGACTTCTTTATACCAGGATCTCAACGCATGGATTTATCTTTACCATTATTATCATGATATTTATCAACAACATCAACATCACCGGTACCCTTCTCATCCGTCATCATTACCATCATCATCATCATAATCCTCAGCATCATCACCACTGCCCGGACCATGCTCCTCCTCCTCATCACCACCGGGACCATCATCATCATCATAACCATCTTCACCACCACCGGAAACTATCCTCCTCGTCATCATCTTCATTACCATCATCATTATCATCATCATCATCATCATCATAATCCTCAGCATCACCACCACTGTCCGGACCATCCTCCTCCTCATCATCACCACCGGGACCATCATCATCATCATAACCATCTTCACCACCACCGAAACCATCCTCCTCGTCATCATCTTCATTACCATCATTATCATCATCATCATCATCATCATCACCACTTCCGGACCATCCTCCCCCTCATCATCACCACCGGCTCCATCATCATCATCATTACCATCATCATCACCACCGGGACCATCCTCCTCCTCATCTTCATTACAACCACCATCATCATCATCACCCCCGGGACCATCATCATCATCACCCCCGAGACCATCATCATCATCACCCCCGGGACCATCATCATCATCACCACCGGGACCCTCCTCCTCACCATCATCATCATCACCACCGGGACCCTCCTCCTCCTCCTCATCATCATCACAATCATCATCATCTGTGTTCCTTTGAGTACTAGTAGGATACTGACCGTTAAAGAGATGTTGTAGCCGTAGGTGTCGTTGAATAGCGGTGCCTTTTTGTGCAGTACTCCAATCTTTAGATCGATACCAAAGTACTTATCGTCAGCTAAAGGGATATGAATGCAAGTACATTGATAAGGTGCCCATAATGTTTTTTACAAATGCCAATATATTAAATCAACAAAACTTATTTGTTTATTTTCTTTCTTATTTTAATTTTTAAAGTTCACAAGATATGAATAAATTGCATTTTGTCCGGATTATTACACCAGGGAACATAAATCATAATATAGATGATCACACAATTATGTAAAGTGTAAAAATAAAATATCTATAAATAGCAGCAATATGAAATTATGAAAATAGCTCCATGTTGTTTTTTGTTAGTGTTAGTTACTGATAAAATACCATATTAACGAAAAAAACAGAAATCTGTTCTTTATTTGGTGTTTCGAGTATGTAGTTTGTTTTCAGAGCTGTTTTAACCTAAAAGTCATACAATTTGTGAAATAAATTGTTCTCACGTGACACGAGGCTGTATAATATGGTATCGTTTATCAGGTCTAGGTCTTCGGCCCAAATGTTTGTCGGATCTAGCTCTAGCCGGCCCTAAATTGTAAACAAAATATACTCAAGATGATCAAGGTGATGATAATGATGTAAAACAGTCGTTTTATTTTAAAGTAATTCACTTTAGTATGTCTAAATGCAGGGATGGATCCCATTCACATCCAGGCAAAAGTGTAGAGTTGTAAAAGCATATACATGTAAGCTTATATATATATAGTATTTACTGCGATACAGTTGAATGGATTTTGATTCATACCCCACCCCACACCAATTTGTTTTTCTGGATCCGCCCCTGTTCACATATTTAAACACTTTCACATACACATTTACCAGACAAAATGTGAAACTGTTTATAAGTCCTTATTTAAACAAACCAAGGAAGATGCTAAAAAAGTGCGACCGTTTGTAAAAAAAAAATCATACAAAAGTGGGGCATATGGGGATGGATCCAGGTACCTTTGGACTCAAATTAAAAGTTGGTATACAACAGTTTGTCTATATCAGATTCATGTAACCATACCTCCTTACCACTGCTTTAGAGAATTATGGAATTATTTCTTCATAAATTCATACTTTAGTATAAGTAAAGCCGGCTTTGAACACTTCCTACTTTGTAAGACAGTACTAATCGCGATAAAAACATTCTAAACGTTCAGTCAGTCCAAATCTATAAATAAGCACGATGGTATCTAAAAATAGATACCGACGTCAGAGCAGATTACCCGGATGACGATATAGCGTAAACTAAAAACCGAGTTGTCACGTGGTTTTCCTAGTTAAAAATAACTATATCTGCAGCGTGGCACAGATAGGAAATACCTATGCAATGAGGAGTGGGGATTTATGTTTCACTGATCTAGGGCATCAATGGGCAGCATTTTGCAAGATCTTTTTATGTAACAATTAATTATTTGGTTATTTAAGAAAATATATTTTTTGTTCAGTGGCAACTTACAACGTAAGATTCATTCGTGAACGCGGTGTATGTTACGTGTTCACACGGCCTGCTGCATTCCGGGTACACAAATTGGATGCCTTGGTCATCTACGTCGGTGACGGTAACGTTAACTGAGGTCACGGACGTGAATCCACCGTCGTCCTGGCGTCATATACAAAAACAATTTTGAAATAAGTGACAGCGCACACAAATGCGCCCAATCGGAACTCCTCGGGTAATTCCGTCCTCGGGACAATCATCCCTCGGATGTATCTGGTGCAGTGATACTTAGAGAAATCACGATCGTTTTGTTCGCCGGAAGTCGGAAGAATATGCCAAAAATGTAGTTCGCACAAAACATAAACAATTAACTCGTTTGGCAGCTGTTTTGTTTGCTGCGCTAGGTAAATTAAACTTGGATGATTTAAATTTGAAGCAGCCACAAAGTGAAGTTTTACAGGCATCGTACTGTAGTGAGCTGCCATCCAAGCTGCCATCTTTGTTTTAGCGTCTATAACAAAAGAAGTCCCATTTAGGGAAATGGCCGAGATGATCCGACTACCTACATACATCCGAGAGATGATTCGTGAATTATCCGAGGTGTTCCGATTGCCGTGGTTTATGTTGTAGTGACTTGAGATACACGGCAGAAACTCAAATCGTGTATTAACAGAAACTCGCAATGTGTATGTACACATAAGACCCGTCCAACTTGCACAGAATTGGCAATTTTTCTAGAAGGGGACATCTGCATGGTTCAGTTTCAGATCATTTCAGGTATTCCAGTAAAAGAAATAAAGTTGATTATAGTTTATTTTATAAAGAAATATGCTACGAAATGGAAAAAATGTCATTCAGTCAGGTGCAAAAGCGAAATCAGTACATTTGTTCTAATTATTAATTATTATCTGTTTTAATTAATTAATATTTGTTTCACTTCTCGAAGAAAAAGAAATGTTGTTAACCTGCAACGATATACATGTACAATGATTGCCTGTTCACAAAAGGCCTTCGCAATTGTGTGCTGTTTAAATTTGTAAGAATTAAAAACATAATTACGGTTAAGCATGCGCAATAAAAATAATAGTTGTCATTTATCCATCAGCAAATGAACAAGAAGCCTCGTGAAAATATAATCAAAGCTACAATACTTCTTTGTTGAAACTTACTGCTACTGTTACGTTGAGGAAGAAGTAGGTTCTCCCCTTGACTTGAAAAGATTCGTAATCAAGTGGTGTCGCCAGTAAAAGTCGTCCCGGGTTCACTTCGTCCACGCGTACGAACCGCCGGCCATCGAACTGTAAAACGTATACCATTTTTGTACATGTATAAGACAGTGACGTCAGTAGATTTTGATCATTTTTCTCATTCTCTCACCAGAGGGCGTGCTACACAAGTTTCGCTTACACCTCTGTCAACGCCGGGAAAAGTAGTTCTCATACACGTGATATTCTATCGTCACATGTCGCAAAATAGTTTCCCGAAAATTTGGGTTAAAATACATCTTAAACATTGTTCTAAAAAAAAAATAACCATTTTCATTTTTAGTAAAATATACAGAGATCAAAATAATCTCACGAGCATTTTATTGATTATTTATATTTTGTACAAGAATCTTGTACACCGGGCGTTGACAGAGGTGCAAGCGAAACTTGTGTAGCACGCCCTCTGGTGAGAGAATGCATTTTTCTTCCCTCTTTGAATATGTAAAGGGACTTTACTCTAACTATAAAAAAAACTTCATTATTACCTCCGTGTGGGTAAGGACTTTTCTAATGTAAAGGGACTGAAGTCCAACTATTAAAAACTAGATTCTAACCTCCCGTTAAGTAGGTTTTTGGTATATAGTTACTGCAGAAAACTTTAGATATTTCCATTTTTCAAAAAAAGAACAATTAACAATGAAGCATGCGCATTAAATGGAATCTTATTGGCTGAGATAATAATCTACCTGACGCACATATAGTGCTGCCTTCATTATCTATAGCAAGCCTTAAACGCCTGACATGCCACCAACACACAGTCCTATGATGCTGAGGTACTAACTTTTGCATTTCGCTTGCATACGAAATCCTTTATCCTGTGCCTTTTCAAATTTTGGTATATGCTACAATACTTATAGGACCTTGTTTTGTTGTCTTATAAATGGACATGGTACTATAATATGCAGATACTTATTGTAATAAATGAAGTTAAAAAGTAAGTAAGTAATACACCTTCAATAATTAACTCAAGACATTTCAAATAAAATTTAAAAAAAAAAGACAAGAACAGTTAACATGGAAACAGTCATTGAAGGTCAATGGAAATACCTCTGAGATTATGTATGGTGCAAGGTCAAATGTCAAGGTCGACCGTCCGACATCCATGTCATCAGCCTTGTTGCTAAGGTCGATCAGCGTGGAGCCGACATCTAGGGACTGTGTGCAACGAATCGGAGAGTAAGGGTTATGGTTTTAGAAAATAGACCCCATTTTGCTGTTTTTAAAGCACGAAAAATAAATATCAATGCAGAATGACAGAAAAATAGAAGACCTCATCAGGAAAACATTTAACAAAATGCACCTGAAAGATAAATCAGCTAGCTTACATGTAAACAGTTGGCTTATATAAACAATGCATGTAAAATGCCATGTAGCATAAATTGTAATGTGCAATTAAGAATTCATTCGTTAGAGGTTTCTTTGTCGAAATTATAATAACAAATTGAGTTTTAGAAATCAAAATCTAACGAAAGTATAATAAGATAATAAATCACTTTTTCTTTATAATACCTATTTATAGCATGCTATATCTTGATTAAACAACAATATCAGTTTATATATTCACTGTTAATCGATCATTCAATATTTACTTATTATTTTTATTATATTAAACAGCTTCAAAGAATATTATAGTCTATGTCACAGATGATACTTTTAACAAGAGAAAAAACAACTACAGTTTCATGTCTCCCTACGCTGCCAACTCACCTCCGGAACTTTCACGGAGAACGGTGCGCCCGTAAACTGGGGGTAGAATTCATTTACTGCCTCAACAACGACGTGGAGAGTAAAGACCTGATTTTTGGTGGAATAATTAATAATTATCACTTCATCATAGTTCATCATAGTTCAATAACGTGTTTAATTTAGTAATATAAGTTAATAACATTATGAAGACCATACAAACATTTTTCATGATTAATACAGTGTACTTATGTCGCCTACTAAGCTATAAATAAAAGTTATTTTAATGCACATTTCTATAACCATAATTTACAATTAAATAACACATGTGCTCGGTCAGTAAGTGCAGACTTGTTCAATCATTCACGGACAATAGACATTTAATTTGGTTTTTTCTTCAAACGCACTTATGGAACATTTACTTTAAAAGAAAAGAACAATAAATTTTAGGGAGGAGAAAGACAAAAAATAGTGCGATTATTTAAAATTAAGATGGTTTTATTAATGAAACTTAAGAAATCTTTTTGTATCTACGAAAATAAAAAAAGATTAGGGAATAAAATAACTGATTCTTAATGGACGAGTTTATAACCGTCTAGCAATATGCTGGATGAGTTTATAACCGTCTTGCAATATGCTGGATGAGTTTATAACCGTCTTGCGATATGCTGGATGAGTTTATAACCGTCTTGCAATATGCTGGATGAGTATATAACCGTCTTGCAATATGTTGGATGAGTTTATAACCGTCTAGCAATATGCTGGATGAGTTTATAACCGCCTAGCAATATGCTGGATGAGTTTATAACCGTCTAGCAATATGCTGGTTGAGTTTATAACCGCCTAGCAATATGCTGGATGAGTTTATAACCGTCTTGCGATATGCTGGATGAGTTTATAACCGTCTAGCAATATGCTGGATGAGTTTATAACCGTCTTGCAATATGCTGGATGAGTTTATAACCGTCTTGCAATATGCTGGATGAGTTTATAACCGCCTAGCAATATGCTGGATGAGTTTATAACCGTTTTGCAATATGTTGGATGAGTTTATAACCGTCTAGCAATATGCTGGATGAGTTTATAACCGCCTAGCAATATGCTGGATGAGTTTATAACCGTCTAGCAATATGCTGGTTGAGTTTATAACCGCCTAGGAATATGCTGGACGGCAACATGATCTTGCGAGACTCCATTAAAGCGCACATTTTTCTATTTTACCGTGTTTTAATTTTCAAAAGACGTGTATTTTTATTGTCTGATTAATTAATCAACACAACTTATTCATCATGAAATACATTACTAATGAATATTTTAATGTCATAAACACATACCCGATATGTCTCTTCTGTATCAATACATGTGACCCGCAGGTCAAATGTCATGTCGTTGATATCGTGGCGTGTTAACTGAAAGCGGACAAAAAGAATTGAGTTATTTTGGAGAAGCATATTTTAGGACAAATAACTGTAAACAGTATATTAACAGTATTATAGTGAGATATTTTGGGTTGGGTCGGGGTGCTGACTAAGGCCTCATGAGCGAAATAAGAAACCATTGCACAGTCGGAGCTTTACGGAAAGTGGCGGAGAATACCTATGTGATCAGACTTCTACCTACCATTTGAAGCGGCGGAAAGGCGAGGTGAAGGTACTCAAGGTCAAGGACTTTGTTTAGAACCAACTGGGTGGTATGTTCTTGACCTTCGACCCTGACAGACCGGAAGAAGGTGTCGAGATATTCCGAAGGCTTTCGGCTGTACTCGACCTTCCATCGTACATCTCCGGACGTATTCGTGAATTCAGCGACCACATAACCTTGAGATTTATAAAATGAATAATTAAAAAGGTTAACATAAGAACAAAAACGTTAATGAAAATCCATTATGCATATAACTACTATATTACTCATAACATCTTCTATAAGTCATATCTGCTATAATGTTGAATGCAGTTCATTACTCATAAGTCATAATAACTTCTATAATGATGAATGCAGTTCATTACTCATAAGTCATAATAACTTCTATAATGATGAATGCAGTTCATTACTCATAAGTCATAATAACTTCTATAATGTTGAATGCAGTTCATTACTCATAAGTCATAATAACTTCTATAATGATGAATGCAGTTCATTACTCATAAGTCATAATAACTTCTATAATGTTGAATGCAGTTCATTACTCATAAGTCATAATAACTTCTATAATGATGAATGTAGTTCATTACTCATAAGTCATAATAACTTCTATAATGATGAATGCAGTTCATTACTCATAAGTCATAATAACTTCTATAATGATGAATGTAGTTCATTACTCATAAGTCATAATAACTTCTATAATGATGAATGCAGTTCATTACTCATAAGTCATAATAACTTCTATAATGTTGAATGCAGTTCATTACTCATAAGTCATAATAACTTCTATGATGATGAATGTAGTTCATTACTCATAAGTCATAATAACTTCTATGATGATGAATGCAGTTCATTACTCATAAGTCATAATAACTTCTATAATGATGAATGTAGTTCATTACTCATAAGTCATAATAACTTCTATGATGATGAATGCAGTTCATTACTCATAAGTCATAATAACTTCTATAATGTTGAATGCAGTTCATAACTCATAAGTCATAATAACTTCTATAATGATGAATGCAGTTCATTACTCATAAGCCATAATAACTTCCATAATGATGAATGCAGTTCATTACTCATAAGTCATAATAACTTCTATAATGATGAATGCAGTTCATTACTCATAAGTCATAATAACTTCTATAATGATGAATGCAGTTCATTACTCATAAGTCATAATAACTTCTATAATGTTGAATGCAGTTCATTACTCATAAGTCATAATAACTTCTATAATGTTGAATGCAGTTCATAACTCATAAGTCATAATAACTTCTATAATGATGAATGCAGTTCATTACTCATAAGCCATAATAACTTCCATAATGATGAATGCAGTTCATTACTCATAAGTCATAATAACTTCTATAATGATGAATGCAGTTCATTACTCATAAGTCATAATAACTTCTATAATGATGAATGCAGTTCATTACTCATAAGTCATAATAACTTCTATAATGATGAATGCAGTTCATTACTCATAAGTCATAATAACTTCTATAATGATGAATGCAGTTCATTACTCATAAGTCATAATAACTTCTATAATGATGAATGCAGTTCATTACTCATAAGTCATAATAACTTCTATAATGATGAATGCAGTTCATAACTCATAAGTCATAATAACTTCTATAATGATGAATGTAGTTCATTACTCATAAGTCATAATAACTTCTATAATGATGAATGCAGTTCATTACTCATAAGTCATAATAACTTATATAATGATGAATGCAGTTCATTACTCATAAGTCATAATAACTTATATAATGATGGATGCAGTTCATTACTCAGAAAAACTTGCGCTAAGCATCTGGATCGCTTTAAACGCCATTGTGTGATCAAAAAATGAAGTGAGCAAGAAAATGAAAAAAATGAATAAATATGTATAAGATACTGTGTATTTCATGTTGGTACGGACCTATCTTTTCCACTTCCTCTATCTCTAAAGTACGTTCGCCACTGCCTTCAGATTGTGCACAATCTGCAAAACAAATAATGATAAGATGATAATCTAAAAAGACAATAATGATGTAAAACAACAACGTTAGTTTTTGTGTACATGGAATGATCCATGGGGGCATGGGGGAGATGCCACGCCACCCCCCCCCCCCCCCACACACACACACACACCATCACCACCAACCAACCAGGTAAAAGAATAGAGTTTTGAAAATACATTTATGTAAGCTTAAAAAATACTAAGCTTTTAAAGTAAAGTTTGTTGACTTATTAGGTCGAAGGTAGGCTGCGATAAAGTTGAATTGAATTGATTCATTACTCTCTCCACCCACCCAGCCTACCCCAACCAAAATTTTCTTGATCCGCCCCTGGTTGCATACAACCTCATGTTATAAACTTGAAGTGAATATTTATAAAGGAAAAATAATAAATAAATAAAGCTACAAAGGAAAGCACACACACACACACACACACACACTTTTTAACGAAAGTACAAACAATTGCTGTTTGATAATAGTAAAGGTTTAATAGCAGTTCAATTTCACATTGGACACCTTAAATTACTAAAAGTAATCTTTAATAATGTCACAAAAATACAAATTACTAATTAAAAATGAAACAAATCAGCTAAACATAGTTTTCAGATATTGTTTTTTGTTGCATCGCAGACACATGTATGGTCAAATTGGCCACGTCCTGCTAATTACTGGTGGAGGAAGACCCCAGACTTATGTCCGGGTAGAACCACCGTGCACCGCAGGTTAGCTGGAAAATATGTCTTTGAAGAAAATGGTAGTTTATTATTTTACATTACCATAATATGGTTAATTTCGTAGCGCAAAGAAATGAAAACATGTGTCCAACTGAGAAAATAAACACAAAACTGAAATACAATAGATAGTTTCCACCTCGGCGAAGATCACTTATATTGGCGACCATCTTTGATGGGAACATGAAGAGATTTTCATATGAATTACATAGAAGTGTAAATTTAATTTTCTTGTATTTTCTTTATTTGTGGTCCAAAAATTAAAAGCTGTAGACCATCGAAAAGCTATTTGAATTCATATTTTTATAAAATAATATCTTTTTCAATTGAAGAATGCAGTAAGAATTAATAAACAGTAAAATTATAAAGTTAGGGGCTCATCATTTAACAAAATAAACAGTATTTTTTATTTTTATTTTACCTTTAACAATACCAAAATAAAATTTTAATGTTTAAAACCTTTCATAAAATCTGTTAAATTTGATATGAACTTCAGTAAAATAGACAGAAAAATAAGAACACGGAGGTGAGTTAAAACAGAAAATATTTTCAGATGTCAACTTGCAGTAGCTTCTGCCTTCAAAGATGGGTACCTTAAACTGTCTTATGAACATATTTTGTTTATTAAAAAGAGAAAATCAGTTATTTAATAATCCACAGTTATAGTGACTCACCAATAGAAACAGCCCACGCAGACGTCAAATACACAACACACAATGCACATCCAAATATCAATGTCAAACACGCCATTTTGATCAATGGTACTTTTTTTACGGCTGACTCGCGAGTTTAGAACTGCATCCAAACTGGCACAGTGCCTAGCTCGTTATCAAGTTTTATGTCCAAGGACCACAAAACAGTTTCGTTAAATCGTTTAAGATCGTAAATGTTCGCCTGTTTTCCGTCGTAATTAACTCGTCAACGGTCGTGAAACCAGGATTAAAATATAGATACATGCTTAGAATATTGTCCATATATGACCAGAAGGTCCCCCCCCCCCCCACCGGAATTGTCCGTAAACCCACCGAGAAACCCCGATCCATTTCGACTAATCAGGTCAGAGCAATTTGTCACCGGAAGTTAGCGACTTCATTCGCTAAGCGAAAGGATGACGTAAATGAACGATTATTCACGAGTAATAATTTCGTTGAAACGCTACTGCCCGAATGGTTCAGTCCATTTGTGCGATAACTTTTTTTTTTAAAGAATTCGAGCTCAACCAATTCCTTCTTATCGCAACTCAAATAAACCCAACTGCAATGTTTGTAAACGATAGTTACTCTCGATAGATATTTGAACTGTAGCTGTGTATTTGTAGAACTTATCAAGAGTTATGCCAAAGGTCATGTTCGAATTTAAAAAAAAATGCCAACAAGTTTAGAAGTCTTGTGAATTAACCGTTGATAAGTTAAATAAATGAATCTGGCGCTTGGAACAGATAAACAGTTGCGATAAAGAGGGTGAACACAAGACACCGTCTCTAAACTTGTGAGATTTACAGTTTAGTTGCTCTGTTAGAGAGATTGGTTAACTTAATTTAAAAAAAAAATCTTGCTCTTCTGAAAAGGAAAAAACAACACTACAACAACAATAATACAACTCACAAATCTAAAACGACCACTAAGTTAAACTTATGTTTATACATAATACATAAATAATACATATTTGTAGCATACACTAACAGTCCTCGGCTTTATTTAACATAAAGGCGAAGCTGCTTTTATAATGAGACATATACATTAAGTATTCTCCCCTGAATAATCGTTAAATGCAAGTAGGTCCTTTCATTTGCTTTACTCGGTTTTTATGCTTGTGCTCTTTAGAGTGTAATTTGACTTTTCTGCCTTTCTTGTGACACTCAGGTTAACCATCATCAACAAACACTTCCATTTTCTTTTTTTTTAAATAACAAATCACTATAAGTATTTCAATGGATTTTAAGATTATATTTATGCAAAAAAAAAAGAAATTAAACTGTAATTGCAATATCTACAAAAGAATGGGCGATAAAGTCCAAGAATTCCAACTAAAAGGACCTACCTACTGTTTGGAATACCTTGGATATTAACTAACAAGGGAGACAATTTCCATTTCATCAATGTACACCATTGATGTAATTATTATCTATAGCAATCTCTTAACTTCTTATTTAAAGGGTTACCATATCAACAAAATAATGAAATAGGAACATGAAACGGAACAGAAAGTATGTCGGATTATGTTGTTGTTTTGGGTTTATCGTCCCACCAACAGTATTTCAGTTATCTGGAGACGGTGTCCACTTGAAGCAGATGTAGTGCTGCTTTCACTGTGTATAGCATGCCACGTTGACCTGACATGATACCACACCTAGTCACATTATCCTGACACCGGGCCAACCAGTCGTGGAACTACCCTTATCTTTGCTTGAGCATTAGCAAGAGAGCTATACCACTACCATTTTTAACGACTTTGGTATGTCGCGGCCCGGGATTGAACCCGGGGCCTCCCGTACCTGGAGCCGACACTCTACCGATTGCGCTACTAGGCCCGGTATATGTCGGATTATATTCTTAGTCAATGTCATTACATTTAAAAATCTTGTAAATTTATGAATTTTGGTTTTTATTCAATAGTTTACAAATTAGATTGACTTTAAACATAGATACATTTCTGCTGTATAAAGTATGTGTGTTTATAATTACGTCAGCATTATAAACATAAATATTGCATATTTATATTATATTTTTTATGATAAAATATTGTAAAATATTTAATACAATTAATTTAATACAACTGTCACATATTGTTATTAGCTGCATCTCCTTTTTATGTTTATAGCAAAATTTTCAATTTCTTTTAACCCTTTCATTATTTTTTAAATCTTAATGTTATTAATTTATCATTCATATTTCAACCTTTATTAGAACTTATGGTGCTGTGCCCTTCTGTGATAACCTGATAAAATTTGTATACATACACAGTACTACTGGGGTATTAAAAACAACAGGACACATCTTCAACATTATCATTTATTGTTAGAAATGTCAACGATTTCCCTATAAAACCTTCATAATATATTTATATATTTTTTTGCATTTTATCATACACAATATTTTCATCCATTCATCCATATCCAGTTTATCGTTGCTAGAGAAAGTCAAATACTAAATTCGTCAGGAAAACAGATATCTGTGGTCACGTGTCTGTGGTCATGTGTCTGTGGTCACGTGTTTGTGGTAAATTAATTTCAAATCTGATTCAAAATCTTTCCTTAAAAATTTTCCAGATAAATGATAAAAAACACACATTTCTTATCAACATTTTAAAAAAATATTCCAATCAAATAATACCGCTATTTAAGTTGATTTTAAAAAAAGGAAGAACATTACATGTATTTTTTTTAAAATGGCAGAAGCCATTTAAACAACTATTTCCAGGGTAGAACCAGTACTCAGGCAGAACCAACAACTTCAGTAAGATAGGGAGAATGAAGCTTACTCAAGAACACGCAATGTGGACGTCCGTGGTCTAAGAGGTCAGACTCCGGATTGCCTGGTCCTGGGTTTAAACTCCGACACTGACCACATGATGTTAGTCCTTGAGCAAGACTATTTACTGCACATTGCTCCAGGTATTCAGTACCTTAGTACTGGTTCTACCCAGAAAGTGGAAAGTCATGAGGAATTGATATAAGTTGAAAAAAAAAAAGCTTGTTTCCCCATCGACTATAAAAAAATAGGTTTAAATAAATATGTTTAAACTAACACACATGCAGAATGGTCAGAATTTTCTTTTGAAATCAGAAATTTATTTAACATATCTATTAATCTACAATGTTGTTTGTTTGTGGATACATAACACCAACATAATTATGGTCATACTGGCAACGTCTGGCTAATTATTGGTGAAAGAAGACCACAGACGTATGTCTGGGTAGAACCACTGGCACACCGCAGGTTTGCTGGAAAATCTAAACTGTAAATTAAATTAAATATTTTCCTGAAAAATCTCTATTTGATTAACTTCCATATAACGAACCATTAAACAAACAACATTCAATAAGAGCATGATGCTACCATACAAAACAACAGCAAGTCATCATCATCATCATTACTATCAATATCATTTTCTTACATAATATTTACAAAAAAACAACATATTCATTTTTCATGTAACAGTGGATTTTAATTAACAAAGAAAGTGAAAAAAAACAACACTGAAGACATACTGATACAAATGTTTCACAAAATATACTCTAATTTCTTATTTATGGCAACTAGAAAAGTTAAATTAACACTTATCAATAGATATAAATCTGAACATTTCCTAACACATGCTGTGTGTTTTACTACAAGGAAGTAATATATCTGTTAGTTTTTTTGTTACATCAATTATGGTCATATTGGCAACGTCCAGCTAATTATTGGTGGAGGAAGACCTCAGACTTACGTATTGTTAGAACCACCAGTGCACCGCAGATTAGCTGGAAAATATTTGTCTTTGAAGAAAATGGTCAAGTATTTTCTAAAGTTTTATACTTTGACAAGAATTTTATAATAAATCTTAGAGAAACAATTATAATAAAATAATATGCAAAATGTTAAAATCCAAAATTCCAAAGGAATTGTAGTCATGTTATGTTAATATTATCATTTTACTTTAATGTCATGGTGAAAAGTGAATAGAGACAAATTAAATCAGGTATCAAAAATTCTGCTGCTATTTCCCAAGTTGTAAGTAGTAATTAATTCCATTTCATTTTGGTCATTACATTTAAAAAGTCCCATTCATGAATAAAATGAAAAACTATTCTAATATATCAAAGTCCTATCAGGGGTGTGGAAATCCCATGCCCGACTTACCTGACATGGAAAATTTCATTATTGGACAAGTTGAATTTTTCATCTAAGTTGTTCATGGATAACTCGATATTTATTGAATAATGCTGTTCAAATCACGATTTTTTTTTAAAAGTTAATTTGTAACAAGTCCACAAAACATAGTGGGGATTGACACAAGGAATGTCCAGCTGATGTTGTTTTAAAAATCATGTGATATGTGGCTAAATACATAATTAAAGAATGATAAAAATATGTTGTAAAGTTGTTAACTTGTATAAAATTTGCATTGTGAATGGGGTGCATGTCCTACTAAAAATTCAATAAATATTAATAAATATCTGGACAAGTGGAATTTCGTGATGGACAAGTAAGTTTTTAAAGGCAACCAGCCCATGGACAAGTTGAAATAATATTTCCACACCCCTGCCTTTGTGTAGTATTTAGGTTTATCTTAGATCCAATTCAGCCATTTCGTTTTCATTAAGTTGTAAATCATGTAATGACTTAAATACATGTTTGAATGAAATAAAACCGTTTTTATAACAATGAAATGATACTGGGTACTATAAAGATGATGAAATAAAATTAAGTTCATAACTGTATGATTGTAGGTGGTTCACAACAGCAGTTGTCTTTAAAAAAGATATAACAAAAAAACACCCCACACCTCCGCTTTCGAAAAAAAATTACAAAAAAACATCAACATCCCATATAGAACCATAATAGCCCGCAATATTATCAACTGTGAAACTCGCTATTTTTTAAATTGTACAAAAACATGTAAAAAAAAACCCTTAAAGATCCAATTTGTTGTTATTGCAAAAACTGCGTACAGTCAATATTAAAATACCATGACTAACAACACTGACATGTAGCTGTGAAAAATATACCCAGATTTAATTCGTTAAAGATAGTTTAATAAAACAACAGTTAGCCAGAAGAAACAATTAAAACAATTTATCGATATAAATTGTTTTCTTTCATTATCTAATACTGAAATAAGATCCAAACTGATTTAAAACACCATTACTTTTAACATTTTTTTAAATCATTTATAAACCTTTAACATTGCTGTTGTTGTTAGATCCATATACATTTTAAACAACAGTATCCAACAAACAACAACTCTTTTTTTTTGCATATAGTCAGAGAACCATAAAAATATTTAAAAGATCCAATTCACATTCAGATAAGGGCCATAACACCTTCAATATACTTGTAGTAACAGTTATTTCCCTCTTGCATTAAACAAGTCATGGATTTAAAAGCTTGCTCGTAATATGCTTATGGGTAAAAGGCAAGGGAAAATGAAACAATTCAACGGTGGACTTAAAAGCAGCATGAAAATTCATTTAACCAGAATGGAACTTAAGATATTTTGTTAAGAACAAGACAAATACAGTTATAGAAATTAAAACATTGATTTATTCAGAACAATCATGCATGAAATCATATATAAGTCAAGCAACATCCACAATGATGTGGGATTTTTTAATTTTTTTTATTTTTGTGTGGTACTTACTGGATTTCAACTGGTATCATACCAAGTGCTAATTAACACACAATGATTATAATAAAATAAACATGCATACATAAAACATGCATAAAAACATAAAATATGTGTGCAAAATTTCTGCATTTCTACTTTCTAAATTCAGCAATCTATTTAAATAACACACTTAAAAAGATATTTCAAATTGGATTTAAAATACTGTCAAAAGTTAATTATACAATGATATAAACTTAAGGAAACACATCTAGATGCTCTAAAACAATCAAAACACTTCAATAATCAGTTTTGTTTTAAATGAAGGAATGCCTGATATGAAGAAACATGTCTTAAAAATTGCAATAACAGAATGGAAAAAACATTCAACATTGTCTTTTATTGTCAGGATTTTTGTTGCCAAAATTCTCACATACACACAATATTACAATACACAGTATTTCTTATACATGATTTGCAGAGTATATATACACAAATGTATGCTTTAATGTATTTACATGAATATTGATTTACATGATTTACATAGATATCCTATGTAAAAAGAATAAACAATCATCATAGGAAGATTGAATGGTGATAGTGAAATGTTAAATGACTGTAAAACAAGACAGATAACGAAATAAGAAAAAAAAAAAATGAAATGGTCAAATAAATTGTAAAATGGTCAGGAAAATGAACACTGAAATATGTCATTCCTGACAATGTGACAAAAATATGCATAGAACAAAGTCATGGTTTTTAATAAACAACAATAAAATATTCGCATTAAATATTTAACATGCTTGTTTTAAAAAATAAATGTCCGTTCCCTAACATCACACTTATGTTTACATAACAGCGTGATAAACATTCTTCTTGGCAATGTTTTAAAAACATGATTTTTTTAACTGTTATCACAAACTTAGAATATTGATAAAAGATAACAGACAAAAACTTTTGATCCTTTGTTTAAATAGATCTACACTTAAAAATTGTTAAAAGAATTTCAATTTTTTCATTTTCCTGAGAAAAACTGAACCAACATAATTACAATATTTAATTAATTTAAGGTCCGGTTAAGTAGATGTTGTAATTAAAACAATAAAACTAAAACAAAACAGAGGCACCTGCATGGTAAATCTTTGACAGAATTTGAGCCATTGATAAATAAATAAGAAATAAATATTTGAATCAAATATTTTCAGTGAAAATCAAGTTAGATTATTCCTACATTGTGCTGACATTTGGAATTTTTTGACGGACAAGAAAGTTTTTAAAATGCTAAAAATACAGTAATTTAGGGATTTCTAACTTTTACAAACTTTAGCTTATCGCATTTTTCTGATTGTGTATTTAATTAAAATTCCTAATTTTTTTTCTATATTTAAGAATGTGTGTACAAGATTCGATGATCTAATGCATAAAAGTAACAATACTGGTTACCATAGATCTAATTGTAACTTACAAAAATTTGAAAGTCATATTACTGTGGGACTATATTTACCACAGCTGATGTGTTCCTTTTAAATTTACCAGTTTATAAAAAAGCCAAAGAAATAAAGGGGAAACATTTGTATTTACACCGAGACTAGAAAATGTTTACTTTAAAATCTTGTATAAGATAATGTGAAGGAAGATAAGAAGTTAAAAAAAACCAGTCACATCAATATTCTCTACATTAAGAGTATCCAGTTTCACTGGAAAATGATGTATTAGTATTCCTAACATCTGTTTGTAATATTTTTTTTTATTGTTGTCATAGCAACATAATGTAAGGTGTGATGTCATGGATGAATTAACCAATCAAAACTCAGCAGAATAATTTGCGTGGTATTAACATAAAACACCAATATTCATCAAACTGTACAATGATTCTAAATGGTAAATGTTCATATGATATGATCAAAAACATATTTTTAATAAAATGATATGAAATTAAAAACAAAAACATACAAAATTGCTGGAAGAAAAAAAATCACAATTCATATTAAAAAAACAACAACAGATTTCACTGATCAATGGCGCAATGTCAATTATGCACTAATCACTAAGTATATAAAATATGAGTTGACTCATTCATCCGACATCAGCAACTTTTTGAGGCAGATGACATGTTTCTATTACAGCAGACGCATGTATCTGTTAGAGCAGACGACATGTTCCTGTTACAGCAGACGACATAATTCTGCTTAAACAGATGCATGTTTATGTTACAGCAGACAACATGTTTTTGTTACAGCAGACGCATGTTTCTGTTAGAGCACTAATCCTTCCAGACGAGCACTAGTTAGTATAGTACAACCCTTCCTCTATCTTGTATCCTTCAGTAGTCAAAATGTCACACAATTGTTGATAAACTCTTTTTTTTTTCAGTTTAAGTTCAATCTATCTATGTTAAGTATATAAATACATAATAAATTGTTTTAAAGCACTAATGTTGTGGAAAAATAACAACCAAAAAAAATCTATTTTTATTTTTTACCCCTGTCATTAGGCTTTTTTACTTTACTAAAAATATTAACTATTTTTTTATTATTGGTCGATTGGATGGTATGGTATACAAAAAAAAATTTACTTTTATGCAAGACTTTTCAACAACTGGGGACATGACAACTTTTTTAACTTAATATTTACATCTGCATTTGCTCAAAATAATGTCATGTACAATGAAGTTTAATTTTCATGATTAAACAATTATGTTTTGTTTACCACAAAATATACAGCAACACTCCAGACTCGCATTACTGTTTTAATATTCACATTTACCAACATCTAAACTACATTTTTGTACAGAAATCAGTTTTTCTGAACTGTTTGTATCACATAGAGCACTTTCTGGGCTTAGTCAGTGGTGCACAATTCTCACAAATCTACCCCACAGGAATATGAGGGTACCAGTCTTCAACAACCGCATTTCAGAATCCTACTCCGCGTGTGAGGGGGTTACTTCCACAGTTATTGCGGGATTTCACGTCACTGTCATCGTACATAATGTACATTTCACAAAACTTGTACCGTAACTGGTACCAATTCTATGTCAGCTGTCTATGGGAACCAATCAAAAAAAATTACAGCTGAGTACCATTCCCTATTTATTGTACATTTACAAATCCAAATAACTTAAAAAAATAGGTACCAGCCTAAAACAGGATATCAAATGTTAATTTTCACTTTTACTCTAACCTTCTTCAGTCAGAGCTGGATGCCATTTGTAATGTTTCAAAAGGTCAATGTAAATTGATATGGTATCTATGTTGACATTTTTGGAAAATACTCTCAAAAAATTACATAAAGTTTAAAAAAATTATTGACTAAAGTATAACAAGTTGTTACATCACATTTTCCCTGTGTGCTTAGAAAATATTATTCAATCTTGTTAAATATAATTAATATTCTGAATAACCTGTATTTATTATTAGTTCTACTTTTTGATTGCTTATTTCACAATTATACAGTTTTATGAAACTATTTTTGCTTATTAAGAACTCTATATTCAATGTGCTGCTGACATTTCTCTTCATTAGACTGACTTAGTAGTGTACGTAGTTCCATCACATTCTCTTATTTAGTGCCACTGACCAGAATTAAAGTTTTATTTGAGCGCCCTTGTAGTTTTGTCACAAGAGCACATATATACAGCCTGCCCACATACATCACTAGACGAGAAATCCTTCCGACATCTGCATATGGGGAATGTGCACTGTGGGTCCAAGCAACTGGGCTCGTAAAGTCTGAACGCTATTCATGATTTTCTTTTGATGTCCAAGAAGATTCACACCAAGGGTGTCCAAATCTTTCACAGTGAGTCTCATAACTTGGTCCATGCTCGTGACTCCAGAGGCAACAAAGTTGTCGCGATATCTGTCCATTTTGATGACAGTCAACCATTCCTCTACTGAGGCAAAATTTGTCACTTCCGGTGGTGTGTTGTCGATAAACACATGAGGCCTGCAAAAAAGATGTGGCAAGTTTTTGACTAAACATGCAGATGTGGTAAAAAATACAAAAAAAATTGACAACCTGATAGCTAAATAAACTATATAAAATAAATAAGCTAAATAAAATATAAGAAACACATAAAAAACAAAAAAGTATCTTTATAACAATGTTTTAATAAAAAATGTTTATAATATATGTTAAAAATTGTATTTTTCATAACTAAACTGCAATCAGTCACAATGCTGCTGTTTTCTTGAAAAAAACAAAAAACAACAACCAAAAAAAAAAACAAACCCAACTGAAAATGTATTAACAAAGTACCTCTTAAGAGACTATGAGAAATAACCAGGGGACAAAACTCCAACTTGTCAAGGTGCAGTGCAAGAGTTGCTTCCCCTACACCATTTTTGCATTCAATACCAATATAATACCGGCAGTACACACACATCACACAAACCATTTCCCTCCATAATGTGCTTCTAGCATTTTTGAAAGAAAAATTAAACTTAGGTTATATAAAGATACCTAAACCACTGCATATTTATGGAAAAAGACAAAAAGCATAATTTTCTCTTTGATTTAAGAATTATCTGTAGTATTTGTAGGCTATTATTTAAAACCTATACAATGGCTGTATAAAACTGTGCAAAGAAACATATCATAAGAAAAAACAAAAACACAAAATAGACTTTCAGTGATTATAATAAAACAGAAATATCCCATGGTAAATGTAAGATTTTTCAACAAACATCAGTCAGCATTGCCTTTTTCAAAGAAACGAGAGTAAAAATATCTCCATGGTAATAGGTGCACGTGTACATTGTTACCTTTAGAGCAATCTTGTCATGAAGTTAGGAACATGCCTATCTTGTCTGCTTACAAGTGTAAATAGACATTTTTATTTATGTTATTAATATGATAACATTGATTGACAAAACGTTATCTGACTGACAAAACTAACTATACTGATTAGCATAAATATTAATGGTACATTTCCTTGCTAATTTGAAAGCTATAATTAATCTTATATATCATGAAAAGAAAAAACTGACATTAATATTTAAACAAATTTGAAATAGAAAAAAGCAATATTAGTGATATAAATAGGGTTTGAGCGTAGGCTGGTGTGAAAACTTAATTTGTGGGGGGCATCCCACTGATCCGCAAGACATTCATCTGAGTTATTTTTTTCCCCCATTGCTATATTGCAACAGTTTTCCTGTCATATTTATAAAGCATAAAGAGACATACACAATTCAAGTAACAATTGAGCAAAGCATACCATACCTAGGTTTGGCCATCTTTCTTAGTAGTTCCGGGGCTCGTATCAATTTATCGAGGGTCTTGACAATTTGCGTGAACTTTGGACGATTTCCACGATCTTTCTGCCACGTATCCAACATCAACTGGTGGATGGCTTCTGGACATTCCTGAAGATACATCAAATATTAATTATTTTAGATTAATTGCATGGCAAACTTAGCATTGCAAAATGTCATTTCGGACAAATTTTACACATCACATGTAATGACAAATGTGCAAAATAAATGTGGCAAACAATTTAACGAATATGGTGTCAGTTTCTATTATTGGATTATTTGTTTATTGGGTTCATTATTCCACCAACAGTATTTCAGTTATCTGGAGACTGTGCCCACTTGAACCAGATATAGTGCTGCCTTCATTGTGTATAGCATGCCGCAATCACCCTGTCACATTATACTGACACAGGACCAACCAGTCGTAGAACAACCCTTATATCTGCTTAAGCGTAAGCTAGGGATCTTTACCACTATCATTACTTTGGTATGTCGTGGCCCGGGATCGAACCCAGAGCCTCCCGTACCTAGAGCCTAGGCTCTACAGATTGGGTCCAGTCTGTTACAGGATTACCCTTATAGGACAAAAGTACAAGACGATTTGTGTTTCAGTGCTATATTTCCAATGTTGTATTAACTCATAAAAAAGAAATGAGCCTGCGGTGCGCTGGTGGTTCTACCCAGACATGTCTGGGGTCTTCCTCCACCATTAATTAGCTGGGTGTCGCCAATATGACCATAACTGTGTCTAAGCGATGCAACAAAAATAAAATAAAAATTCTCATTCGAAACAATATTCCAACATACCATAGGAGGTGGGAGACGGTAGCCTTTCTCCACAGCCTTTATCACATCCTGATTCGACCAGTTCCAATATGGCCGCTCACCATATGATATGACCTCCCACATCACCACGCCAAAAGACCAGATGTCGGATGCCGATGTAAACTTGCGGAATGTAATGGCCTCTGGTGCCGTCCAACGTACCGGTATCTTACCTCCCTATAAAAATTATGAAATCAAATAATATTTTGGTAGCCATATCTTTCAAAAAGTAAATACTAGGCAAAATAATAAGGCATAAAAAAAATCAATTTTGCTGCAACTTCACCACAAAAGGTCTAAACAGGATATTATTTGGTTGAAATTACATACACCAGTACTATATTTTACAATGTTTATCGTTCCGAACACTATTTCAATTATCTGGAGACAGTGTCCACTTGAGGCAGATTTAGTGCTGCTTTCACTGTGTATAGCATGCCGTGAACCCCTAGCATGAAACCACACCCAGTCATATTATCACAACGCCGGGCAAACCTGTCATGGAACTACCCTTCTATTAACAAGGGAGCTAAACCACTATCATTTTTAACAACTCTGGTATGTCACAGCCTGGGATCAAATCCAGGGCCTCCTATACCTGGAGCAGATGCACTACCGATTGTGCTACCCGGTTTGATTTACAATCTGTTCCAACTCAGGCAGGTGAGCAGATTGTGTTTTATAAATGTCCCTAAAGTGGGTCAAATCTAGTTTACTTCACAACTTTGGCATCAAGTTCAATTAGTAAAAATCAGGAATCAGGAAAAAACTTTGTTATGATAGAAGTAAGCATCTCTTACCTTAGTAGTGTAGGCCCCGTCTGTAGTGTCGATGTCAACCTCCCTTGATAGTCCAAAGTCAGCCACCTTACACACCAACGACTCATTGCATAGGATGTTCCTGGCAGCTAGATCCTATAAATATAGAAATGGAGGCTGAATTACAATGCTTTGTCTCAACTTTGAAGTGGAATTTTTTCCAGACATGTAAAAGATCAAGTTTTTTACTTCCTTTGAGGTCATTATAAACCTCTTCCTGGATTATCACACCGTTAACTACATTTGTAACTACATTTGTAACTTTATTTGTCACTATATTTGTAACTATATTTGTAACTACCTTTGTAATTACATTTGTTAATACATTTGTAACTACATTTGTAACTACATTTGTTAATAACAATGCAACTACCTTTGTAAATACATTTGAAACTACATTTGTAATCTCATAGCAGTATTTCTAGCTACCTCTAGTTGTCAAAAATAAATTGTTTCCATGGTGTACAATAAAGTATACTGCCTGGGTCTTAAACTGTGAAACATCACCAACCCATCCCGCATCTCCCACCAACGCTTATTATTCAGGGGAGACTATTCATTAATGTCTCTCACTGTATCGCAACAACTGTTATCTCTATGAGTAATGTTGGGTGGTCAGACAGATTGACTGGTAGAATAACCTTCCTGGGATACAAATTCATCGTGGTGCATCTCAATGGATCTTTCAAAACAACATTTTGTGAACAAAGTGCTATTTGCCATGAATAGATAGTTTTCACATTGACCAACAACAAAGATATGGAGTTTTCCCTGAATACAGGTTTCATAGAAATGAGTGATGTAATTTGTGAGAGAACGTTTTACGCAACATCTACGAACACATAAATGATGTATGTACCACAAAAAAACATATCACATCATCTGTTAATACTACATGTGATCGAGAGAAAACATGACAGTTTTTCAGCGACATGGGAGAGGATTTTCAATAATTTAATCTGGTTAAAAAGTGAAGCTTTTTTATTGTCATAAGACCAAGAGAGTACGAATTTACTGTCCCGAATGTCTACAAGCTTTTAAACTCTGAATGGTAGCAGATGTTTGAATCTCAACATTTATGTAAAAAGGCCATACACACTAAATTCTATGGCAAATTAATGGAGTTTTTGTTCAAGAAGGAATATATATGTTGCCACAATAAATCTATTCACAGACATGGAAAACCATTAGAGGAAAACATGTTTTATAAAGATGCTTTTCATTTAAGACTGATCTTTTTATTGAAAAAAACAACAAAAAACTGAATGGAATTTTCTATTAACTTACTATCACTTTATATGGAGATTTCTTGTAGCAAATACAACACCAATGACAACTCATAAAGTACTGTCAACAAGAAACATCACTTGCATCTCAACAGGACCACACAAATACCCCCTGAGCTCTCATTATTTCTGGAGCAAATACATTGTCCGCCATTATCTCAGCCCAATCATTGTCCATCAGGCTTCAGCCTTCATGAGAAGTCAGCGACAATATGACCCCCGTTAAGCCGAGAGTGTAATGTTTCCCTGTCGTTCCACACATTGTCATCTATTGTTGGCTGTAATGATGACAAAGTGGCCAACCACTGCCATCACTGCTTGCCATGATGGCAATCCTATCAAACAATGACAGGAGAAATTGTAAAATTGATAAAACAAACATCCTTTCTCAATCAGCAGTCATGTTCAGTGAGCTTTGGATATTTTGCTGTCCTATTGTTTGTCAATTTATCTATCTTTTCCACAAAGCTCCTCTCTCACAAAGAACCCAACAAATCCAGAACAAGGCCTTTGGTGGGAGAGCCTTAGCAGCACAGTAAAAACAAACCTGAGGGAAAAAATCCATTATATAAACAATCAGCAGGTATTCCATGACAACTTCTTTAAGTTTTCCAGAGGTCTTGTGGACTTGTCATGAGAGTTTGTGTTGACATCTCTCATACATGTGAACTTTTTCTGAGGCCAAATTGGGAGATTTTCACTTGTTTGTTTGTTTATTGGTTTATCGTCCCACCAACAGTATTTCAGTTATCTGGAGACAGGTGTCCACTTGCAGCAGTTACAGTGCTGCCTTCACTGTGTATAGCATGCCGTGAACACCTGGCATGATACCACACCCTGTCACATTATCCTGGCACCTGGCGAATCAGTCGTGGAACTACCCTTATATTTGCTTGAGCATTAGCAAGGGAGCTATACCACTACCATTTTAAATGACTTTGGTATGCGGCGGCCCGAGATCAAACCCGGGGCCTCCCATACCTGGAGCCAACCCTCTACCGATTGTGCTACCAGGTCCGGTGATTTTCACTTGCAAAGTGGGAGATTTGTGATTTTCATATAAACAAAGAAGGAAGTTATCTGTTTCCAAGTAGGGAGGTTTCTGAAAATGTGTAAAACGCCCTCATTTTCAAGTAATTTTGAACCTTAAAAGTGGGCGTCTCCCTCCGGAAGTTCACATGTATGTTGACCTTTAAAAAAAAGAGCTTTCATTGTTTATTTCAAGACATTTCAGGACACCAATGTCTTGCAAAGAATACTTCATGCCTAAGCATAATTAAGAATGATAAAAGTACTAAAAGTGATTCATGATCTTCACACTACACAGGGTTCCTTTTTATTCCCAGTCTTGAGTGACATATCCCAAAAGTCATCAATAAAAATTCATTCTTCTGCTTTTATCCCGAAAGATTTATTTAACTCTTGGAAATGTCAGTTTTCTCAGAAAGCAGAGTGTTTGATGCTAATCTTTGTAAATACTTGTACACAAATACCACAAGTTCATTGTTTCAATGATTTTCCAGCTTGTGAAGCAGTGTGGATGCAGCCATTCTTCTAGAAAGCTTTGCCAATTTATTTACTCTGAACACAAAGAGCATAAATCTAGATCTTGTAAGATATATTACACAAAATGCAATCAGTATTACTACATCCCAACTAAATAGCTTATTCAAGCCTAGCACAGATGAAAAGGAATTTATAAAACCCCTCATCATGCAATTCAAATGAAACTGTAGGTTTTCGTTTAATTTTTTAAGCAAATAATTAACTGTAGTTTGGGAAAAAAAAACTTCTAGAAAGTGATAGGTCTATTTTTCTTCCAGTGTCTCAATTAATCTAAACTGTCCACTGTCACCCTAGCACCCCTGATAGGTTGACAATAGAAACTATCCACTGCTACTAAGATGGACTGGTGAACAAACTTGGTGGGAATAATGGATGCCAAAGGACAACAATGGAGGCAAATGAGGAAAAATGGAAGGACAGTTTAATATCCTTGATCCGATATCATCCTAAGTCGCACTTTGTCGTTGACAGTTTGTTTTCTTAGCTGAAGATCTGACAACATCAATTTCATCTCATTAATCTTGCTCTGTCAATTTGAACGAGATACCAGTACTCATCTAGACTTGGACTGGTCGTCACACAATTGGACTGTCAATGGTTTGTACTGGTTAATAAATAAGTGGACTTTGCAGGACTCAATATAAAAATAACAAGGAGGCAAAGTCTAACTGAGAATAGAGTGAATGAAACAAGTGGTCTTCATAATAACTTCGTGTAAAAAAAAAATTGAAATACAAGGAGCAATAATGTAGTAAAGTAAATAAAATTATTTTTAATTTTATAATGTTGATTTTACTGAATATTGCAAATATTAATTAAATGATGTTAATTAAATCAAATACAAAATTTAAAAAAAGCAATTTGATGAAGTTCCTTTACAGAAAAGCCATTTATGTTCATTTATTACATTTACTATCTTAAGGATTGACAATATCTTTCAATGTCTTTACAGTCTTCTAAATACTTCCCACTACAAAACTGTGACTTTACAAGAACAACGAAGGGTCTTTAAATATCTATCATCCAGTAAGCATATGTCATTGAAGAAGATTTCACATAAAATGACAGTAGAGACACTATATAAAAGGTTTCTTCCTCCCTGGAGAGGGTTTACATTCCGTGTGATGAATTGCCAGCACAAGATCACAGACTTCAGTAAGCAATCACCGTGAAATTTAATGCTTTTAGGGAATCTTCCCGAATCTATCTTTAAAATCTGAGCCAAGCAATTATTCAACCATGACCTAGTTGCATATGACTCGAATACAAATTTAAACATCATTCTTTAGATCTAACATGCACCAGAAAAGACATGCTTCTTGTCAAAGGCATGCTCTCGGTTGTGGTACAATCATCAAGTGACAGAAAAATAAAGATTATTTTGTGTCAAAAAATGTTGTTTTTGTTGATGTTTGATTTTATTTGTTTTCTTTACATTTTCCAAGCAGATCGTGGTTTTGCTTTGTTTTTACATTCAGAGACTTAGTTGCGGCCTGCCATTGTTTTGAATTTGTGATTTTTTTTTTACTTACCAGACTTAAAACCATAAAATTTGTATTTTTTTTTGGGGGGGGGGGGGGGGGGGGGGTTATGACACACCGATATTTGACGTTTTCAATGAAAACAATGAAGTTTAAAATTAAACTATGAAATATAAAAATCTATCATGTTAATAATGTAAATTATAATTGAAAGCAGGTTTGCATATAAAACAGTTTATGTGTTTATACCAATAGAATGAAAATATTTTTATTTTTTTTAAATATAAAGAATACTAATCTTGTTCAGGAAGAAAACAAGCTCAGAATGGGAGACTGTCTTAAACTGTTCGTTCATGTTATTGACATGAAGAAACTTCGACCAAATATGGTCTGTGTCATATTAATACAATTTATTAAAATGTGGTCAAATGTCAGTGGCTCCTGGCAAGGAACACATTCAGGTTGAACATCTATTATTAAAAGATATGTTCGAGTTATTCCAGAATGTCCAATGAAGTTTTTTAGCTTCAGATATTTATTCAAAAAGAAAACACAACAAAGATGTTTGACAGTATATGATCAAGAGTCAAATTTCCTACCTTTTCTCAAACCAGCTACAATGCACTCTTCGTTTAACCAATATTTTGCCGAAACAGATTAGGGACAGCAAGTCTGGGAGTTTTTTGTTACGACAAAAGAAAAAACAGGAAAACCCAATCTGTAGCTATGAAATGAGATCATCTGGATGCATGGTCACCATTTCAGAGCTATTTAATTCACAAATGAATTCATGACAGGAAGAGAAAAAGCTGCTACTAACCAGAATTGCTTGGGGAAAGTTAATTTTTTCCTCATATTCTCTCAAGTGCAACATTTTGCAGAAAACGTGAAAATGTTTTCAGAGAGCACTGGTAAAGACGTGTTAAAGGGGGATGCAACTTATTTTTGCATGTATGTTTTTGTGTAAAATTAAAAGCCATATTCGTACAAACCGAAAGATTTTGCATTACGGGTAACATACCATGTCACAGTTAAATTTTTCCAGTAAAGTAAGATGAAGTGACCTACCAGTAATGCAATGTTTGAAATTAACATAGACTTTAACAGATATGTTGCATAAGCCTGCTTCTGACCACGAGTAAATCTTTGAAAATTAAGCAATACACGGTGTTAAACACTATATACAAACCTTCTGGATTGAACAGAAAAAATCACATGTTAAGATGCAGCAATTTATAATATGCCATATGAAAATCATTATTTTTCTTCTTTTTTACAGGAACATTACTGCAACTTATCTTTTTTTTTTACAAAGTATTCACTAAAGTAGACTGGCTTAATATTAAATAATCTACTTTATCAGTAAAACAGCTCACTTTTTTTCTTTTTCTAAAGGGACGTTACTCTAATTTAATTCCACCTTCTTATCTCCCTTTCGAGAGGGTTTTTAGTAAATAGTTACTTAAGAAAGAAGAAAATATTATTTTTAACTTTTTTAACTTAGCTCCAACGTAGCTTGAGCGATATGTTAAAAATGAGCAAATTAAAAATAAAATTAAGAATATTTCTCATGTTAAGTATAAGAAAATTCCTTTCCACAATAGAGATTACTAATACATTTCTTTCATTCCGAAAAATAGGGTCTATATATTTTCAGACATTTGAAAGCATGATTGTCAACATCAACAGATATCCCTTTTAAACTGTCTTGTGAAAATCAATAGCTTAAGGTACTCAATAAACAGGTTATGCAGAGCACTTTATGCTGTAATTGTGGGAACAAATTAGTGGAAGTCTTGTGAAAAGACATTCGACACACTCTGAAGGTTAAATGTTTCTTGCAAATGAAATTATTGTTAATGTAATGCTGGAAGTTTTCAGTTCAGATGAGTAGTACCAAACAATAGCACAACCACAAAAAATAAAATTATGCTGAGTTTTCAGATTTTTTTTGTAAATTTTTATTTTTCAGCAAATATTGTAGGCTTTTTTCTTTTCAATTGAGACATTACCCCCAAAGTGCATTATTCTAACAAAACAAAACAAAACCACTCATTTAAATGGGTTCTAACTCAAGAAATGGTTTGCATCTATTTGTGAGGCATAATGCAAATCTTCATATGCATATATGAACATATAACATGCATATTAAAGGGGGACAACTTACCCAGTAGAGAAATAAAAAAATGTTATTACTTAAAACTAATGTTAAAGGGAGGTAACTGAACTTATGGATATGTATATCTGTATATACTTCATACCAATCGGAACACTCGGATAAGTAACAAATCATCTCTCGGATGTATGTAGGTAGTCAGATCACCTCGGCCATTTCCCAAAATGGGACTACTTTTGTGACAGTCATCAAAACAAAGATGGCAGTTCGGATAACAGCTCACTACAGTACGATGCCAGTAAAACATCAATTTGTGGCGGCTTCAAATTTAAATCATCCAAGATTAATTTGTCCAGCGCAGCAGACACACATCTATCAAATGACACCATTGTTCATGTTTTGTGCAAACTACATATTAGACAAATTCTTCTTCCGACTTCCGGTGAACAAAACGATCGTGATTTCATTAAGTGTTATTACACTAGATACAACCGAGGGATGATTGTCCCGAGGACGGAATTACCAGAGGAGTTCTGATTGAAAATTAATGTTATAGGGAGTTAACTGAACTTATCGATAAGTATATACTTCATAATTTATAGAGCAAAAAGGGGAATAACCCATAGTGTTATACATGTCAAGGCTTTTTTTCGGCCGATTTTATAGCCGATATTCGGTCATGTTCCCAATGGCAAAACATATACTTTTTTCCCAATCAGAGAAGAAAAATTCCCAATCGAAAAAAAAAAAAAAAAAAAAATCCGACGAAAAATAATGCAATTTGCGGTAGTTACAAACGTTTTAAGTACGAACATTGAAATAATTCTTTCGGAAACGTTCCTTTTTATTCATCGAATAAACGATCTCTGTTTCCGAAATTCCCAATTTCTGGCAAAACAATGTGAAAATTCCCAATTCCAGGGGTATGGGTCATATTCCCAAAATGGTGAAAAAAAGCCTTGCATGTAAATGTCTTAATATAAAAAAAATAAAGGGAGACAACTGACCCTGTGGACATATCCCATCTCGGAGAGATATTTCATGCCTGATGCAATCCCTCTCATCATTCCCACCAACTGTATCACTGTCAGCTGGCCATCATTTTTCTGAAATAGATCAATAGGTAAATAAGAAAAGGTCTCATCAAAAACTTCCACAGATATTTAATTTTTATCTACCTGTAGACAAAGGCAAACAAGGTAAATGTAAATGTGACAAAAAACACAGAGACGAGACATAACACACAAAAAGAAAAAACATGAGTTACCGCCTTGGAACGGCAAAAGGGCCAACTGGGGTATGGTAAACACATATACTTAATAACAAATGTATAGATCTCACTGTATCCTTGTTGATGTGGACAGTGTTGTAGATTTAGATAGTTGCATACTTGTTATCTTGATCGTCTTTAAGGCTGGTTTTTTAACCAGACTCTACCTATGATCTTGAGGATGGCTCATACTGGTAAAGGATGCCAATCTTCCATGAATTAGATCAGAAATTGATGCTTTTTTCATGTTTTAATTATTACATTCTACTAATCAAGCACACCCCTCTGGGCAAAATATTAAACAGTTGGATAAAAAACACACTAACTACAACCTCTAGAAGGAGGTCATTTCAGCATCAATCCCACATTTATTGGCACAGTAACCACTTATCTCCTAGGGTTATTTAAACATGCCAGCTACATCTATATGATTTCATCTGATCTCATCGACTCCCCAGCGTTTTTATCCCAAATTATAGGTACCCTGACACGAGAGACCCCTAAATCATACTGGCATGGCAACTAAAAAGCAAATGTTTGCCAACCAACAGGGTGTAATTTCTTCTCCAAGCAGTACCGCCTTAGAATGTTGTAATATTCGTGCACAGTCTACGCTGCTAATGGGACAGTGTGTTTTATTTATGACACCAAGTCATGACATCCCAATTGCTATCTCATGTTGTACGAAATTATATCCAATATTTGGATATTTTCCGTCTTATGATGATGCACGTTTGTTTCACAAGTATGTCTTGCCTTTACTAACACGACTTGCAGCAGACTGACTTGGGAAGGTTTATTATACAACTTGTGATGAAACAAATATATCAAATCATGTTTAGTTTTTCACAGCTGCAATGATCATATTATGATTGTTATCATTAAGAATTTATGTATTTTAACATTATTTTTGCATAATATATAAACCAATAAAAGTTATTTAAGACTAAATTCTAAGGTTCCAAAAGCCTGCCTTTTCCATAAGTTACTGCATTCAAAGACATTTCTGATTGAGTGAACATCTACAAGCCAATGAACACTGTGAAACCGTAAGAAAAAACGTGTTTTGCATTTACGAAAAATTCTCAACAAAATTTTCAAACTGTAATTGTTTTTGAGGAATACTTGTAAGTTATTTCTGTCCCTCAATAGTAACATAAGACAGGATGAGTCATATCTAAATGATTCCGTCAACCTTACAACCAAGCTAAAATCAACAGATATATCTTTTTAGTTATAAAATTCAGTTACCAAGGCTTCTAGTGAACCCAATATATCGAATTGAAGAGGAACAGATGAAAATTGGCAACAACTGATAAGTAAGCTATCTCCCCTGTTTTATAACCATTTGTTAACGTGAATGGGGCAAATTTGGCATACCGGGATATTTGTTTTCATAAAATCAATGGATTTTGCTCAAAACAGCATAAACAAGGCAATTGTCATAAACAATGCTTTATAATGTAGAAATAAAACGAAACAGAGTTTGGATAAAAGCTGGTTTTCTGGTAATGCATATTGAATATAATTGGCAAATTACTTTTTTGCTGAAAATGATGATAAAAATTTAAAAAAAATAAAAGCCACACAAATTCTGAAATATTATAAATTTTGATTGGGGTTTGTTTGTTTTTTCTTTAGTGCTTAAAGCTTTCACGCTGAATTTGGAAGCACTATCAATTATCACAAAAACTAATAATGTGAAAAAAGTGTTACCCATTCATAGCAGTGAATGACAATGAAAAAATCAGAAAACTTTTTTTGTCAGTTAAATAGAAAAGATTATTTTTTTCACTGATCCTGAAGATGATATTTTTAATATTAATTGAAAATTACCTGGAATGATAAAATACATTTTCCCATTCAGGTGTGTATGCATTTCAAGAAATTTGATTAGTCGGATTTGTGTTAAATCTATCTATCCAATGACATTGTTGGAAAAAATCTCAAGTTCTATGTAAAAAAAACTTCTAGCCTTAAAACACAGATGCACAGCAACTCAGCTCGAAGACCTCCCCAAAATTAAAAGCGTCCATATACAGGCAGTATTGTTTTTTCATTGCGAAGTTAAGATAATTTAACAGTAGACCTTAACAAATATGTATAATAAATATATATAAGATAATTTAACAGCAGACATTAACAGATATGTATAATAAATATATAAAATAATTTACCAGCAGACTGTAACAGCTATTTATGCTAGATATATAAACTTGCTGCAAAGTGACATTGTCCAGAATAATTGGGTTCAGCAACGTCTGACATCTTCTGGTAAACATCTGTTATAATGTAGGGATGCCAACACCAAATAGCATTTTATGTTTTGTTTTTTGTTACATCACACCAAACACAATTATGGTTATATTGGCAACATCCAGCTAATTATTGGTGGAGGCAGACCTCAGACTAATGTCTTGATAGAACCACCAGCACACCGCAAGTTAGCTGGAAAACCTCTTCACATGATTTTTTTTTTTTTTTTTTTGTTTATTGGGTTTATCGTCCCACCAACAATATTTCAGTTATCTGGAGACGGTGTCCACTTGAAGCAGATATAGTGCTGCCTTCACTGTGTATAGCATGCCGTGAACACCTGGCATGATACCACACCCAGTCATATTATCCTGACATGATAGTTTTCACCCTGACCGGGACTCGAATCCACCCAGTGAGGGGCTGAGAAGTTTCAAGTCTGCAGCTCTAACTGCTCAGCCACGGGCGCCCCTAGAATTTTATCTGCCAATAAACCTTCAGCATGATTTCATTTCATTATGAATCCCATTACAAATTTTCCACACATAATTATAGTCAATATTGATGAAAATTAAATCTAATCTTTTCTGATTCCCCTTTCTTTTAAACAATTAGTTTTCTCAAAATTACCCATTTTTGACCATCAGTTTTATAAGGACTTTGCCACTGTCAATCCCGTCGACGTTTCCGGTAATTTGAATACACTACAGGAATGACAACTTGTTGTTTCAGGTTAAATAACGACATTCCACATTGAAAATGTCAACATGATGATGAACCAACAGTTTTTATTAAAAACTTTAAAGCTGATGGCAGCAATATATTGACAGTTTCCACATCAGTGAAGAGCCCTTATCTTGGTGGCCATCTTTGATGGCAACTTCAAGGGATTTTCAGATATGAATAGTATAGAAGTGTGAATTTTATTTTCTTGTAATTGCTTCATTTGAGGTCCAAAAATAACAAGTTATACACCATTGGAAAGCTTTTGAAATTCATATTTTTAGAATGCAAATTTTTAATATTGATAAATGCACAAAGAATTAATACACAAAAATAAATAAAGTTATTGGCTAATCATTAGACAAAATGAAAAGTGTATCTTTTTTGGTTGTATTTTTTTACCTTTTAATCTATCAAAATATAGTTTTGATATTTAAAATACTTCATAAAAGCTGTTAAATTTGATATAAAATTTAGTAAAATAGACTAAAAAATAAAAGCACAGTGGTGAGTTTAATACAGAACATATTTCCAGATTTCGGCCTGCATAAGCTTCTGCCTTCAAAGATGGCTGCCTTAAACTGTCTTATCAGTGCCTGACATCACAGGGAAACTCTCCATAAAATCTTTAAGTTTTCATCCTGACCAAAACTCAAATTCAGGAAACTTTAGCTGATGAGTTTATACATTGTAAGCTGGCTATTTCGACTGCTTGAAATCTGCAAATTCAACATTTTATTCCATCAACTCTACTACCACTGCCATTTTTCTCTGATTTTTGGCAGTAAAAGCATATTTTCAGACAATATTAGCATAAATGACAATCTTAGTGTTTTTATTAGACTACTAAATGTCAATATGCAGAGAGGAGCTATCTCATAATAAAAATACAACAGCAGCATAAACTCAAACACTGACATATATATTGTAGGGAATAAAGAATAAATCATAGAACAACAGCTATATAATCATACAGTGATGCTATTTTATTAGCATAGTAAGTATAAATTTATTTACAACACTCTTACATGTGAACTTTTTCTGAGGCCAAAGTGGGAGATTTTCAATTGCAAAGTGGGAGATTTTCAATTGCAAAGTGGGAGATTGGTTATTTTCATATAAACAAAGAAGGAAGTTATCTGTTTCCAAGTAGGGAGATTTCGGAAAATGTGTAAAACACCCCTCATTTTCAAATAATTTTGAACCTTACAAGTGGGAGTCTCCCTCCAAAAGTGAGAGAGTTCACATGTATGCTTACATACTCTCGTCTGCTTTAACCAGTCTTGTGAGTATATTTTTCAGACTTAACAAACACATACTGATGCAAATCTCCTGGTACTGAATTGTCAAAGGCAATCATTATTTAGTTTTTGCTAAGAAAATAAAACAAAATATCTTTAAATAGTAATTAAAACTATTGCATATTTTAAAATTATTATAAAATAAATAATTATACAGATGTTATTGCATTAACGTTGTTGCAGTTAATGTTTATTGGAGGAATAAATGAATGAAATAAATGAAGCAAAACTTTGGAATTTGTTTAAAATTTTACCATTTCATGTTCATAAATCATATCATAGTTGCATAAAATTGCAAATAAATTGCAAAGTGAACCTATTTTGCTAAATTATTAAAAAATATTAATATCAACTAATAAAACATCTTTTTAATAGTGTCTTTAGCTCTTTCGCTATGATAAGTTTAACAGCTTAGGGAAAGTTAATGCACAGACAAAAACTAAAAATGAGCCTAACATTATTTCTTTAATTTTGGAGCTAAGACAACAACCTCACGTAAACAATTAGTGTTTTTTGTTGCTTTCCTTTCATATTCCTTGTTCAAAAGAAGGCACATTCTCGACTGCATGCAATGAAAAATTAGTTAGAAATTACCAGAAAATTGCCGTATCGTGACAAAGCCTCAACCAAGAAGATCGGCAATTATTTGCCTGATTGGCATGAAAATGTTGAGGCAGCGAAGTCCATGGGCATGATTTAATGATGAAAAAAAATGAAAACTGCTGTTTTTACAAGGCTTGCATGCCAAATTATCACTGATCTAAAATTTGCAAATTAATACATTATTTCAGCCAATTTTCTGCTTAATGGCCAATGGATTTTCATTTTTCAAGCTGTGTTTTTTTTTAAAGCCTAATGGTACATATTGATTATTGACTTTTAAAGTGTTGTTTGTTATTGAGGACAATTTAGTTAAAAATACATGAAGTTGATTATATTTTTTATCAATGAAATTAATTAGATATTTTATGATATCTGGATATGGAACAAGTTGTTGGGAGTGTATGGATATTTAGTATTGTTACCCTTATATGCTTCAAGTGGACACCGTCAGATAGCTGAAATACTGTTGATGGGATGATAAACCCAATAAACATATACACACTACATTATACATCTGTTAGTAACTTCATACTGTTGTAAAGCATGAGAGGTTATTTGTTCCAAATTTTTATACTAGTGTGAGATGTTAAGTAACCCAACGCTTCCTACATTAGTATTTTTTATACTGTTAAGCAAATCAAGGGTTTATTATTTTTACTAGTGTGAGCTGATAAGCAACCCAGTATTTTTATATAGAAGTGCAAGGTTTAGCAACCAAATGCTTTATTTTGGTGCGATGTTCTGCAACCCATGGAATTTTATACTGATAAGGGCTGTTTTTGATTCACAGATTTTTTTTTATACTGGTGTGAGATGTTCTGTATCCCCAGCTTCTTTAATTCTGGTGTGAGATGTTTTATTGGAGCTGCGAGCTGCCTTGCTGTCACTCATAATGAGCAACAGGGATACGGCTGAAACATGGACATGTGCTGCATTACTTCATGAATAATTAATCCCATAGCACAGAGAATGGGAAATATTCTTGCAACATCTCCCTACAATCCTCAATAAATTTAACTACTTCTGTTGATCAAGTCTAAAGATATCACAGAGATGAAAATGCGCATTTCTATAGGCAGCTAATAGCACTAGCCAGCTGAAAATTATATTGAACCAAAACATTTCACGTGTAACTTCAAAATAGGTTTCTAACGGGTAAAGTAAGGCAAAAAATTGATCTACTAAAGTATATTTATCCTTTAAAATAAACAAGTCAAGTCAAACGTGTAATGAACTTAAGGGGTGGTTACACTTAATACCGACCAGCAGTAAAACCTGTGGCAAGGACATTTTCTCTTCAGTAACTGTTGCTATGTTTTTGCATTATATTTCCTATTTTATAGGTAATCTTAATTCTTTGGTGTCAAAAGTTTAAACCATGTAGAATTAAAAGAAAGCAAAAATCTTAAACACCTAAACACAATAATTTACTGATCCACTGTTACTGAAAGTACATGTTTTACTGAAATTTGGCGGTTACTGGCTGGTAATTTGGCGGTCACTAGCTGGTAATTTGGCGGTATTTGCATTCTATGAAGGATAACCTTCTAACAAGGTGCAAAATTAGACTTTTTTCTGAGTCTGCTGATGGACAAGAAATACTTCTTTTCACATATGTGTAATTATAAGGGTCCATCATAACTGGGTCACTGTGCAATTTGTTTGCAACTTTTCGTGATTTACAACAGAACATAAAACAAATTTATCTAGAGGCATCTAACCTTACAAGCACCCGCACATCATAAAAGTCGCAATCTGAGATAACCAGTCTTTCTGGCATGGGTTTATATTGTGTTTTGAAATTATAATCCATTGGTTCATGGATAACCAATGTTGGTATAAAATGGCCATTTAATTCTTTTTACAAAGAAACAAAATCTACTTACCCTGAGGAAGGTATCTAATGAACCATTAGCCATGTACTCCGTAACAATCATGATGGGATGACCTGAAATGAAATATGATATTATAATATATATTTACATTTTATAATAGTTATATTGATTACATTATTAAGTTCTGTCAGGTTTAAGAGAGATTTAGATGGCAAAGTGAGGTGATTCTGTGTTGCTGAAGTCACATCTTTTGGTGTAAAACATACTATACTGGCATCACAAATACTTTCTACTGCAGTCCACAAATTCATGTGATTCCAACCCAGTTACACAAGGTTTAAAACATACATTTAATTAAAAATATAATTGATAGAAGGAATTAAATTCAAAGTTTGCTTTGAAGCTTGCCACATCATATAAATAATTGACAGGTGAGTTAAACCTTTAATTAATGTTAACAAATATTGATAGCTCATACAATTATATAAAATCATATTTACAGTGCTTACATATTTCTGCAGTAAATTTTTTAAATAAACAAAAGATAAGCAACCAAAAATGCACTATTTTTAGACATGCATTATCTTTAGACATCTGTTTTAACTGCTAATTCAGCCTCATACATAAACCAACATTTTCATTTTTGTTTTCAAAATACATCACAGCAACTAATTATGATCATTACAGCAACATTCAGCTATTTAAGTGTGCCCTGGGTGGAAACACCGGCACACCAGGTCAGATGGAAGACCTTCGACCCAATCGGAACTGAAACTCAAGCGATGTGAGACTAAGTTGTCAGAAGAGTTCATAGTCAGCGACTCTACCACAACTCAACGGGCATCCCCCGACATTTAAAAAAAAAAAAAAAAAGATTGAAAAATTAAACACAATCTGTATTTCACAAAAAGAAACAACTTGAGACAGTGGGAACCCTAAAAATGAAAGAGGTAAGAGTAGCTGGATCGTATGAATTGGATTTAAAGGTGGTGTCTGACAGTTTGTCTTCATCAAATACACGTAAACATGGATTGAAAGAATTGGGGCAAATTTCTTCAAAAAGTCCAAACTAAGTTTAAAAAAAGACCGTTTTGAACACTACATGCCCATTCTTTCTAAAACTATAAATAAACACGATTATGATCTCTGCTAAATATAGACATCGATGTCCGAGCAGATTACCCAAATGATTATATAAAGTTAAGATTAAATTGGTTTTCTTAGTTTTAAAATAGCCAACTGTGCCGTGTGGCTTAGATAGGAAATACTTTTCACATAGATGTAGGACATCAATAATTAGCATTTTGCGAGATTTTTTCAGGCAACAATAATTTATTTGATTCTTTGAGAGAAAAAAATCTTGTCCAAACTGTTGGCTACCACCTTTAAAGACTATACCAAATCATGGTTTATGAGACAGACAGCACATATCCCAAATTGGAATGGAGATGCTTATGCCAAGTTTTCAAGGAAAACTACCCACTCAACATAAGTATTCCAGCTCCAACATGTATTTCCAGTCCCCCAGAGGTCGAGTATAGCATGCTTCACCAAATTACAACCATGGGGCAATGTAATGTTTGATAGCAGCAATTTTTCTTCAAAGCAAAAAGTTAGCTTTCCCAGAGAGCTCTTGGTTATACAAGGTACAAATTGGAAAAGGAAACAGACAGTCAGAAAATGCTATGTTGCAGTTTATATCGATCTATATGAAAATATTATTGTAACACGCTTCATTGTTTTTTTTCTCTGTTTCTTTTACTTCTAAATTCAGTTTACCACTAAATTTGTTTCTAAATTTTGTAATGCTTTTCATCCCGATATTTGGTAAAATCCAAAAATGTAAGACATCTTTATTTAAGCAACTAAAACTGTTTGAATATTGATTTTTTGTGCTCCCTTTGATCTTAGTATTTCTTTTAACCATATGTCTGATATATAACCAGTAACTTTATTTTCATTCATACGAGCCAATGCAATAAATATTGGTCACATTTGTGCACTCAAAGTTTATGAATCATCAGGCTAAAAATAAAAACCAACAAAAACAAGAAAGCCATGATATCTATGAATTGCTCACGTAAGACAAACATTCTGACAATGATGGGTGAAAATTGAGCAATAAATTTGAACTCTAGTGTGTTCACAAATTATTTTTTTTTTAATTTGACCTACTTTCTCATACCTAATGACCCAGTTTCAAACACATACACAATTTAACAAACATTTTGATCCAGATTATGGAAGGCTGTAGCAAAAATGTGGCCATGTGTGCACAAGTTTTCTTTTCTAAAAATTGACTGAGGGACCTATTTTTGACCCAGTTTCAAACTCATTCCATATTTCATGCAGACATCCTGACCAAGTTTCATAAAGATTAGATTTAAACTGTCACCTAAAGCCTAAAGAGTGTTAACAAGTAAACTGATGAAACCACACAACGAACGAGGGATGACAGAGGTCAGAAAAGCTAACCTTCAGTGCAACAGGTGAGCTAAAAATAATCACCAAATTTTACAATATGTTGCAGATCTGTATTACTTTACTTTTTGGTGTCCTGACTTACATCTGCATTCAGTTTTTAATGGTTACATAATTATATTGTTTTATTTCAACATTTATAAGATAATAAAACATCACAAGTACTCTGGAAAAGCAACCACAAGTTATAATAAATGAATGAATATGTGACATGTTTATAAGAGCACAGCATACATATTCCAAAAATTCTGCCACTGATATATGGAAATGCTTGTTTTGTTTTTGCTACTAGTAGGAATAACTGTTCCGAATATTCTACAACTGACATATGGAAATGCTTGTTTTTGCTTTGAGTGGGAATAAATGTCTCCAAATCGCAGACTATCTTGCAAAGGGACATAAATCAGTCAAATTATTGTACATCTGTCAAATAATCTGCGGCAATGCTACCAATAAAATGCAATTTAACATAACAACACTTCCCCATAAGAACACTGATCAGTATCCTCTAGAATATAAAAGATCCAGTCCTCTTGTCTTTTATTTATTGCTATTGACTACATTCTGAGTGCAAAAGTAAGAGAAAATTATACAAAATGTCTGTAAGGAACTACAAATAGTAACATAAATGTATCACAGAATTAAGAAGTTGATTTATACAAAAAGTAATGGAGAAGAAAGTGTAAAAGCCCCTTATATACATTTCAACATGTGATACTCAAAGTATATGCAACATTTTATTAATGCAAAAACATATTAAGGTATAATAAATGCACTGTAAAAGCAATGTTTTATTAATGTCAAAGCATTTTTACATTTGCTAAATGAATTGTAAATAGTTTTATTAATGCTAAAGCATTTTTACATATGATAAATAAATTGTAAAAGGAATGTTTTATTAAGGCAAAAGCATTTGCACATTTGCTAAATGAGTTTCTTATTCTGGGTTCCAGTTAATTAAAACTGAAACCTTGGATGAGACAAATGCCAAAGATTTAGTCTAAGAAGAAGTGTAAAATGATCTCATAGTTCTAAATGATTAGGTCTTGGGACTTATACCTTTACGTTTAGGATATTAAATTTAAGATAAAAGTCGAAAAAATCTGTTTTGTTTCAGTTTTTTTAAATACATTGCAGCCACCATTTATGATCATTATAGAAATGTCCTGCCTTTTGGTGAAGGGAGACCCCAAACATGTCGGAGTAGAACAACCGGTGCACCATAAGTCAGCTGGAAGACCTTCTCAAATTAAGTCCTTCAACAAGACTCGAAACCACATGGTAAGAGACTAAGCAGTCAGAGGAGTTACAAATCGGCGACACTTCTACTATGCCATGGGTGCCCCCCACCAAAAAATCTGTATAAGTGTCAAAAGAAATTTACAAAATTATCAAAAACCTCTTTTTTTCGGGACAACTATGCCAAAAGGTTTGAAAAAATCAACAGAATTCCAATTTCTAGACACAACTATTTCCAAACACAACCTACAGTAAACAAACTTACTTTTGGTCACCACGCCCTCCAGAAATATAACATTCGGGTCATCAAATTGTCCCATAATGCTCGCCTCTGTGAGGAAATCCAGGCGATTCTTATCGGTTGCCCCTGGTTTCAGTGTCTTGATGGCCACGGACATCTCTGGACGGTTTGGCACACGTAGCTTACCCTTGCACACATCTCCAAACTCACCTATAGAAAACAGGACATGAGCTCTAAATTTGCAAAGCACAATTAATAAGACAGTCTTCACGGTAGAAATTTAAAAATGCTGGACCTTTAGTCCACCAGGCTGGCAATATCTACTGGACCAGACCAAATTTTACCAGAGCTGTATAATTTTGGCATTTTGACACAAAAGGTTGGTAGGCTAACTGAGGTGTTTACAAGTGGTTGGGTTCAGTAAAAGGCTGTAAATCATTGTTTAGTTCAGTAGAGTATATATGTTTTCATAATAATTCAGAATTTCGAAAATGATGTGGCTGAAAGTTTTGGTGGACTGTCGGTCCATTTAACTTATAAAATTTAATGGACCAGCAAAGATTTTGGTGAACTCAGGGCCCAGTCCACAGTGTTTTGACAAAGACTGATAAGGTAAACTGTACATGCAGATCTAAATCAGCCAGCTCACAAATATTTTAGCAGCACTTCTAGTTACTTTTACATGTAGTTGTTTAAACAAAGCTTATTATATGTGAAAAGAAACACCCAAAAACAAACATTTCCAGATATATATATATAGATGGATAGATGGATGGATGGATGGATGGATGGATGGATGGATGGATGGATGGATGGATAGATAGATAGATAGATAGATAGATAGATAGATAGATAGATAGATAGATAGATAGATAGATACATAGATAGATAGATAGATAGATAGATAGATAGATAGATAGATACATGTAGATAGATAGATACATGTAGATAGATAGATAGATAGATAGATAGATAGATAGATAGATAGATAGATAGATAGATAATCAAAGCACTGAATGTCCTGAGTATTCATACCTCCACCAATGACAGATTCAATGGTGATGTGAGATGCATCTATTTCTCGTGTAAACTCTCTCACGGCCTGGTTAGGGTCCTCATATGTGTGCGGATCTACATAGGACTTGATAGTTCCGGAAGGAGTAAACAAGGGTACAGTCACTGGAAAAAAGAAATTTTACACTAGTGAAAGGATGTCAAATAGACATGAGCTTTAGTAAGTGGATGGATAATATGACTAGGTGAATAGATGGAAAATAGGCACTTGCTTTAACAATTGGTAGGCAAACTAACAGGTAGTTGGAAACGATTTTGACAGGCACATGTACAAGTAACTTAATGAAAACTAATGAAAATGTATGAAAGTGAAATATTGAAATGTTTTACAAAATGAATAGCATTCAATATAAATGAAAAAAATTGTTGTGAAAGTAAATAAAACTGACAAAATTGTATGAAATAAAAAAAATTCCTGAATTAGAATGATACTTCTATGATATTATAATCTCTTTTACAACACTTATCTTAAAAATTGAGCACATGAATGATGCAAAATATTAGTAAAATGTAAAATGTCAGTAAATAATCAATAAAAGAAAACTGTAAAATAGCAGGATGCAAAATCAGTAAATTATCAGTATGATAAAAATTATCAGTATCTATGTTTCTAAAGTAGGATAAAGTAGAGAAATAATACAAAATGTTAATCGTCTCCAAAATTAACACTAAATACATCATTTGCAATGCCAAAGAATTTCAACATTCACTTGACAGACTGACAGTGGCAATACGCAAGCAATATAAAGAAGGTCTAACAAAGCTAGCAAACTGCAAGAGGGCGCTACTATCTCCAAGCTAAGATATGCAAGAGAAAGTCAACATCAAGGGATTAAAGTACACATATACTACTGAATGTATATTCGACAATCAGTGATCACACTGTAGGTTAATAAACATAGCTCTCAAAAAAACAGATATATGCATCTTGTGTTAGAAAATGAAAAGATTTGTGTTAAATGACTGACCAACATTCAACAAGTAAAAATTATATATACTGGTATAAATTTTTTATATACTCAAAACAATTTCTGAAGCTATTAAATCTGTTGAAAAAAAAAATGATATCCAATGCATTTAATCACTTTTTCCTCTGCTCGTAAAATGGGGCTAACTTCATGAAAGAGCAACGTCATGATTTGATTTTTAACATGGTGAAACTTCTATTTTGCCACCAAATGATAAAAAAGAGAAAACTAAAACATGCAACAAACTTGACATGAACATTCAAAAATGGGAAGAGAAAACTTCCCTCATTTCAAGGTCATGCTTTAAGGTGTCTTATTTTCATAAATCTGTTGCAACTGACTAGTTTGCGTGCTATGTTACAGGTTTGTATGCAAGGCATGAGGATGGGAAATGCATGCATGAGCAGCAAGTTTAGAGGCTTCAGCAACATGCCTCTATATTATTTTATGATGTCAGGAGAAAATGTTTTATGAAAATTGCAAAAAGTACAAGAAGGCACAGACGAATTATTCAATGTGGAAATGTCAGAACCAATATGTTGAAAGAAAACAAATGTAAGGCACAAATATATATCACAGATTTTCTTTTTGGAATTTTACTTTTCTCCATCCACCCAAATTTGATACATACACAGATCATTGAAAATTAGTTTAGGAATGATGTAAGATTATCATCATGAAGCAGAATTACAATATTGTTACTGGTAAAATCTTTACTTTCTGGAGGCATTAATAAAATATTTAAAAAAATGTCATGCGAAAATAAAATGTCTAAATCTGTGGAGACCGCAGCATGACAAAACCAAAACTCAACTGACATTCAACAATGATTAGACAATATATAAACAAAGGAAATAGAAACTGTGTCAATGCCATTTATACATGCTTTGCAAACCCGAATAGTGATATTATAATGATGGAAGAGTATAAATGCAGAAGTACTTGAATTAATATAAGAATTGCTTTTATCACATAACCTACTGCGCGAGCGTGAGGTAACACTCGTGCATTATTTATGGTAATGCACTAGTTAGTTATCGTAGTGTGACATCATTCAGTATATATAGTGTATATGCCATTTCCTGATCACTTTGTTGTCGCCTTTTTATTCATTCATTTGGACAATTTTATTTTAATTAATAAAAAAGATAACACTTTAGTTATAAATGAATCCATTCCCTTTTATGGAAAATGGTCGAGTAAAGAGTGGAACTATTTTTTGTGCGGATTCTCCCAAACTGAATTAAACATGTTAAGGCCAACTGTTCATACTTTAAAAGGATAATGCACTGTAAACAAAAAAACAGCTGATGTTTTGGTTATGTGATAAAAAATAGAATCTTATATATTCGTGTTCATTAGATACTGAAAATATTAAACTCATCTAAAATGATACGAAACTTGGAAGAGCCTCATTTCATATCATTTCATCCAACTCATTGAATATTTTCAGTATCTAATGAACACTCATATCAGATCCACTATATACATATAAAAAAAGGTGATGAGTCTGATTATAAAATAGAAGTGATACAAAAAAGAGAAAGCATAACACAGGGTTAGCACAGTGAGCTTATACATGTTTTTACACAATTGAATAAAAAATGGAAGCAAAAAGGTAGTATGTCTTTTGCTGCTGCTGGGATGTGCTTTGACCAAAATATGAAACCATCATTGATATATGTTTGAACAGATAAGAGGGAAATGATACAGCAAAATCAAGGAATTCAAAGTTCAAATGTCAAATGCTGGACATTTCATTATGGTTTTAAACAAATATATCTTACAAGGCAACTTAATTAGACGCATAACAAATATAAAATGTTGATTAAGATATTTATTTTTTTAGTAACTTTATATATATTTAAACATATTTGCTGTCCTCAAAAAACTACATTATGATGGCAATGAAGTACAGATTTAAAAAACTTCTATTTTAGCTCTGCTGCAAGGATTTTAATGAACATTTAAAAGTTATTTTACAAAGGTCATTTAATCACAAACTGCAGGATGGTCTCAAACTTCAGTTCAAAGTTGTATATGCCAGAGTCATGAGGCTTAAGGAAACAGACTGGGGTTTATTAAATAATGACGTATCTTATGACAGAATATTTTTTCAACAAAGATTCAGACAAACAAAAGACACACTATTGTCTAGACGAACACATCTATTGGATGACACACAATGTATTGTCGAGAGAGAGGGATATAGAACAGGTGTAAACATCAGGGCCTCCCCCCTTGGGCACCCCTATATGTCTGGTTACAACTGTTTTATACCCAATCACAGCTCAAGATTACTCACTGGATCCGTTTATATGAGGCTCAAGAGGGGGACAGGGCAGAACTAAAGGGAGAGAAGTATGGTGATCAGTTTATGAATTTCCTCCCTTTTAAATGCAATGTCATTGTTGTTTACAAGGTTAAATAAATACAGCCATGCAGTTTAGTAAATACAGTATTGCTTTTAATACATATAAACAATGCTTTTGGATTTGATTTGAAATACATCGCAGCGACCAATAATGATCATTATAGTGACGTAGAGGAAGACCCCAAACCACTGTCTGGGTAGAACCACCGGCACACCGCAGGTCAGCTGGAAGACCTTCTCACATTAAGTTCTTCGCTCCGAACGGGACTCGAACCCACGCAGTGAGAGGCTAAGCGGTCAGAGGAGTTACAAGTTGGTGACTCTACCACTACGCCACAGGCGCCCCCTTTCGAATTTGAGCCTAACGTTAAATTTTAACCACCTCTAATGTATTCATACAATGGATTAATCATTTTATTGATGATTATTAATCACAATACATAAAAAAAAGTTAAAAACATCAACACAACTTTACATTTCCAGGCAGCTTGAAGGGTGAATGAGCGATCATTTCCTGAACATTTACTTTTATCTTGGCTTAAGTATTCGTTTATAACTTAAAATGTTTTTTTTATTGTTAATTTTTCTACTTCCCCAAGTTTTCCTTTGAAGAAACATTTAAAGTGATACATTCAGATGATGGATAGGATGCTATATGCTAATGACACACTGCTCAAGTGACAATGAAATCAAGAAAATGCATGTTTCGCAGAATCATAGCAATAGGGTTGCAAATGCTTCTGAAAATACAGGAGACATAACAGCTTATAGCATCAAGAAAAATGCATATTTTGCAAGATCTACGCAATATGGTTGTATATAGTTGAGAAAACACTAAAGACATAACAGCATATAGCATCCATCCAGTAAAAGCTGTTGCCAAAACCTAAAAGCTTTAAGCACATATTCAATCACATATCTTCTCATCCTGGGTTGTTCTTTCTTTTCTTTTTTTTTTATTTGTTAAGATTTTTGTTATAACGATGAAAGCATTAGACAACTTTGGAAGTTGTGAATGCATGTGAAGAAAATAATGGTTTAATCAAATTCTGTTTATTTGTTTCTTAAGACAAATGTTTTGTCACCATCCTAGGATTCTTTTTGACATATTTTAAAAATTTAAACACAACTATGTGATGTTTCTTGGGATATCTTTTGAGATAATGACTCAATTAAAACCACTTATGCATTAATTAGGTTTATATTAAACTGATATTTTTCTTTAGTAATATTTCAATTTATATTAAATAATAATTGCTTGATGCTTTTAAAAGGAGCTATTTCAAGACTTGATATTATGTCACAAACACCATGTGAAGTTACCCGTTTTGTTTTGAAATACATTATAGATACCAATTATGATCATTATAGCAACATCCAGATATTTGGGCTGAGGAAGACCCCAAACAAATGCCTGGGTAGAACCACCGGCACACCGCATGTCAGCTTGAAGACCTTCCCACATTAAGTCCTTCACCCCGAACGGGATTCAAACCCATGTGATAAGAGGCTTAGCAGTCAGAGGAGTTACAAATCGGCGACTCTACCACTACGCCACCAATGCCCCTCGGTTGAGTTACATAAAAGAACTACTTCAGCAATGTATATGTATATTCTGGTGACACAGTAATTTTTTCGAAGCTTATTTTTTCTGACAGATTATTACGATGTATTAGCAAGCATGAGTAACAATGAAGCATCTAAGAAACGCCACACACAGATTTGTGCTTATGCAAATGATTGTGACTAAATGTTAATGTTTTCTTCATTGCAAACTTGCAAGTTCACTACTCCTGCACACATTTAAAACATTGAACAATGAATGATGATGGAAGATTTATCAACCAAGAAAATGCTTAAAAGTACAAAGAAATAATCCCCATATTTTATAATATTATACTACTAATGACAGAGTGTACATACTCAATCATAAAACAGACCTCAAAGTGCAAAGAAATAATGCAATATTGTATACAACAACAAATGTATGAACAGTGCTATAAGCTTTTCAAAGTCTAATATTCAAATTCAGATATTCAAATTCAGATATTTGTAATCAGATATTCAAATTCAGATATTTGTAATCAGATATTCATATTCAGATATTCAAATTCAGATATTTGTAATCAGATATTCAAATTCAGATATTTGTAATCAGATATTCATATTCAGATATTCAAATTCAGATATTTGTAATCAGATATTCAAATTCAGATATTTGTAATCAGATATTCATATTCAGATATTCAAATTCAGATATTTGTAATCAGATATTCAAATTCAGATATTTGTAATCAGATATTCATATTCAGATATTCAAATTCAGATATTTGTAATCAGATAGTCATATTCAGATATTCAAATTCAGATATTTGTTATCAGATATTCATATTCAGATATTCAAATCAAGATATTCATAATCAAACATTCATAATCAGATATTCATAATCAGATATCTGATATTCATAATATATCATAAACAGATTAAAAGTGCAGGGAAATGAAAGCACTTTTCAGTTTATAATTACAAATGTATATGAATAGTGCCATCTCTGGTCAGATATTCATAATCTATCAAAAAGTTTTTACGTCTGAAGGGGCAGAGAAATATTGCCATATTTTAAAAATGCTTCGTTATTTATTCCTAGATAATTTCAATCTGTTTAACAACATAGAGCTAACAGTACATACAAATTATTCCATTTTGAAATATTAATTTATCAATAAATAAATAATTGAAAATCTCTCAATTATAGTATATCTTTAAGTGGGGATATGATCATCTCAGTAATCATGTTACACAGTTTTTGGCTTTAAACTAATTCAAAATGGAGAAACTTCCACAAATTTCAAGCTTAAATGATCTGGATAAATGATCTGAACACTTAAAACATGGCAAAGCCCAACATAAGAGGTTTGTTTTATTTTTTGGTTTCATCGCGCTGATACAATTATGGTCGTATTGGCAACATCCAGCTAATTATGAGCAGAGGATAGATCTAGGTGTTCTAGGTGTTTATACCACAAGTTAGATGAAAAACCTCTCCCCCATGAAAGTTCTAGCCGGAATGGGACTTGAATCCATGCAGTGAGGGGCTGAGGAGTTACAAGTTGGTGTCTCTTACTGCTCAGCCACAAGATAAGTGGAGTTCACCTCCTACTGTCTTCTGTATTTCTCCTCCAAACCCTTTATACCTGGTACTCATTAGAAACGTCTCAACACGACAATTTCAATGAATACCAACACTATAAGGTTTCATTGATAATTACAGGATAAGGAGTCAAAATAACTTTTTTATTTCTACTCCAAACCCTTTATACCTGGTACTCATTAGAAACGTCTTGATGTGACAGTTCTAATGAGTACCAATATTACAAGGTTTGGCTGAGAATTGTGGGATAGAGAAAGTCATACTAACTCTTTTCTTTCTCCTCCAAGCCTGAGTACCTGGTACTTATTTGAATCGTCTCGATATGACAGTTTCAATGAGTACCAGCCAAAAAGGTTTTGAGAATAATAGATATACAGTAAAGAAAAATCAAGAACTCTTCCTCTTAGATGGAGCTCTGACATGGTAGTAGCTGTTATCATTTGTGATACATACTGATGACTAATGAATGAAATTTTATTTCTGCTTTTTTCTTACTAGTGCCACACACCTCTCAGCATAACCAAACATATGAGTTCAATGCAAGACACATGATGTCGCTATATCAAGTTTTACCAATAATAATAAAAAAATGATTAATGTTAATAGTGTATGTAGTTTGGTATGGATTTTTACATAAAATGACATGTAAATTTTTACAATTTTTAAATTTCTGGTCAGTTTATGCTACTTTTAAAGCAAAATCTTGTTTCTTTGCCTTTTAGTCATGTTATTTTGATACTTATTGTAAATCATGGTATTTTATAATATTTAAATAACAACATGACTTGCAAGTTCTTGCATTAAAACTCCCATTTACCATAAAACTTGGTGATATGAAAATCTACAACTATTTGCTTATCCAATCAAAAAGCCTTTAGCATAGATGTCTACAAATCAAAATGGACTGTTTGCAATGAGCCAATCAAAATGCACTTTCTGTTAGCAACTAATAGACTTCTTTAATTGCTGTGCAATTTGTTCTAGTCAAATTAATGTTACACAGGTGCATTTTTTTAAATGTAAAATGTGTCATGCATTTTCTTTTTGTTTTTTTCTTAAAATCTCATACAACACTGCAAATTATCAGAATACTGTGGTGCTATATTTAGTGCCGCATGTGCAGGCTATTTTTATCTGCAATGTCATGTGACAATCATGTGACTTACCATGATGGTAAGGGCCATCAATATCCGAATTTTTTCCATCACTTCGTCTGTTTCTACAACAAATCGCAAATACAGATTTTAATAAAAGCAAAATTCCACATTTGTAACACATTTAACAATCATTAGAAAAATGAAACTTTTTTGATTTAATCCTTTCCAGCCTCTATTTTTCATGATAATACTGACAAATGGCTGTAAAAAACAATCGTAATTATAATTATGATAATTGAGATTATATTTTGTTGAAAAAATGTGTAATTTGCAACAATTCTTTTTAATATCCATCAATATAAATTATTTATGCAAGTGTTTAAAATGTCTGTTCTAACCTTTAAAAATTGATAAATGACAGATTACCAACTCTGACCAACATTGCTTGAGACTGCAAGAGAAATGTTGTTCCTGATTTGGACGTACACAATTTGCTTACGCATTTTCCAGTCATGCTTTCTATTCTCGTAGCTAATAAAGAAATTATAACATGGTGTAACTCTAATTCTGTCTAGACTTTTTTCCAGCCGAATTTAATAAAAAATGAAATGACAAAATACATTTGTGGATACATACTTCCTCATGAGGATAAAGATCATGATGGCAGCAATGGCCATGCAAAGAACGACAGCCACGATGGCGCCAACAATGATGGGCACGGAAGGTGTCGGTTCAAGCTCATTCTCCGAAGGATCCACATCTTCTGGGCAGAAATAAAATACAGATCATTTTAAGAAACTAGGATATAACAAAGACCATTATAACAACAAGTTTTTTTTTTAAATACACTGCAGCAACCAATTATGATCATTATAGCGACGATCAGCTATTTTGGTGAAGGAAGACCCCAAACAAATGTCTGGGTAGAACCACCTGTGCACTGCTTGCCAGCTGGAAGACCTTCTAACATTAAGTACTTCGCCCTGAACAGGACTCGAACCCATGCGGTGAGAGGTTAAGCCCAGGATAAACCCAACAAATCAATCTTGCTCATACACATTATAGATGTATCATAAAGAGAGACAACTATAACAAACTGGGATATAACACTAACATTATTATATACAAATTCAAAAACAGTATCGAAACATTACCTTGGGGACCAGTAGTGGCCAACAGCTGACTGTATTGACCCCAGCCTTTCACTGTCTGACCTCGAACCTGCAAGCAGAATAAAATATCCAATGTACTTTATCTTACATCAAAAACAATTATCAATAAGTGAACAAGAATGACACTACAGAAATCTCTTAATAAATTTTAAATCTTAAAGCTTCATATTTTGTACATATAATAGAACAAACATGGCCAACAGCCTACATGGAAACAGTCTTATGCCCAAACTCCTTGTTCTATAATATTAGGCCTATAAAACCATACAAAAGAAAAAGTGGCGCCAATCGCTGAGCAGTTTTGGTTGCTGACTTTAAACAGGGTTCATACAGATCGTCAAATACAAAATTCCATGACTTTTCCATGACCTTTCTAGGACTAAAAATGATTTTTCCAGGACAAATTTCATGTAGGTGCATGCATAAAACCATACTGGTCGTGTATGTAACGTGCCATTCATTGTATATTTAACCGATTTCACTTGAAAATAGGGCAGAATACCTATCAATGTTTTAGGGCAGCAAGCTTGAAAAGAATAATGTTATCTTCAGGAAATTCTGATTTACATCACTGCTTACATTTTTACTGTGCTTGTCTCCTTCGGCATGTTACTTTAAGGCTGTCTCTACCATATTTGAAATGTCAATACTCTCATTACAAACATAACACATTGTTTTACATTTGTCAGATTTAAAAGGACAAAGCCATGTTTTGTAAGATTGTCTCCGCTCCCACTATATGTTATACACATATCTCCCCTTCGAACTCATGATTTTATAGAACACAATCACTTTTCATACACTATAAACAAAAATACCGCCACATTTCTTTTTTGCTGATGTAACCAAATGACTAAGGGAGATAACTCTAATAGGAATATATAAGACAAAGTCCTATTAGCATTGCAACATATACAAAAATTGAAAAGACACAGGACCAAAGTATTCACATGCAAGCCAAATGTTAAAGTGAGAACAAATCCGTGATGAGTCATTAAGTAATAAGACAGTTATCCGACAGTTACCAACTTGGAACGGTCAGTCGGCAATATGGACCGACTGGGGTGCGTAAAGACACTTTGAAAAAATAAAAAGCGAAACTTCCCTTATTGTAATTACAGTTGCGAATCAAATATAAATATAAAGGTGATTCAAACATTTTTTATTTCACTGAAATGCAAAATTTTATTTATCAAATTATATTCCACCGAATATCAAGGTATTTTTAAAAAAAAATCCAGGAGTATTTTGTGCTTTTCCAGGACAATTCCAAGACAAAAATTCAATTTTTCATTTTCAAGGCTTTTTCCAGATGCGTACGGACCCTTCTTCAACTCCTTAGCCCCGTATCACATGGTTGGCCCAGTATCACATGACCTACAGATTTTTTCTAACAAAAATTAGCTAATATGACCATAATTATGATGGGGGGATGTTATTGAAGAAAAACTTGAACTTCAATAGTGTAAGAAACAATTCAAAAACTATATTGGCAGTTTTATAAAAAAAATTTTTTTTAATCCAACCAATGAGATGTTTGAAAAGCAAAGGCCATCAAAGATATACCCAAATCTTTGGATCAAAACTTCATCAAAACAGTTACTTTAAATATTTTTTCCAATAATTTTCTTGGAAATTGTTATCATCTTCCATTAGTGTTCATCAATCTAATGGCACAGACTGTGAATCTGTGCACATCTAATTATCTGAAGCAATGTTAATTAGTAGCAAGCCCATATATCAGACACTGTGCCCCACAACACCCCCGTCTCCACAGCACAATTCACAATTTCATGCAATCTCCACTTTCATTAATTAGTCAATATTTATGCCGTTTCCACATCCCAATGAAGAAAAGCAGCTACAAAGACAGAAGAAAAAAAAAATCTGACATCACATTGCATCTGCAATTGAATCATTCTGTGAACCATTATTTAGTGTCTTCCATTCTAGAATGAAAGAATGCCCTAAAACTGTAAAAAAAAGTGTCGAATGACATCCTCCAAGCATTAAAAGACCGTCTAAACGACATAAAAATGCTTCCAAGCTTCAAATGTTGCGCCGTTGGCCATTGGTCTCCCTACTGCAGCCATTTGCCAGTTAAAGAAACCACTTTAGAGGAAAAAAACCAATCTTTCAGCATGACTTAATTCCTTGCTCTTATTGAACACCCAAATTATATGAAGGCTCTTTGTTGACATTATTCAATGCAGATTAGTTAAATAGCAGACAGGCATGCACATATTGGGGATCATAGGCCACGTGCACAATGCAGGCCCCCTCATTTACACCTCCTCCTTGTCTTCCGCCTCAACATCCATTGTTTAATTTACAAGGTATGCAATGTATCAAGAACTGCATGCTGCAGAGCTTAAATTCTGATTTACAATCTAGGAAAACCCCAGAAGGAGAATGTGTCATGCTTTGGTCCATCTGTGATTTAGGTTTAAAGTAATTTTGAGCAACTTAGACCATGCGCACTGAAGCTTTAGATTTTTTTTTAACTACAGCACTGTGAAGAGCATGCCGTGAACACCTGGCATGATTACCACACCCAGTCACATTATCCTGACAACGGGCCAACCAGTCGAGGAACCATGCTTTTATTAGCTTGAGCATTAGCAAGGGAGCTATTCCACTGCCATTTTTAATGACTTTGGTATGTTGCGGCCCGGGATCGAACCCGGGGCCTCTCATACTTGCAGCTGACACTCTACCAGGTCCTGGGATTTGCCGGCATTTTTGCAGATACTGTGCAGCGACATTTCTATCATTATAGCACAGGGGCACTTATAAGGTGCCCAGGAACTGAACCCGGCCGGTCCATTATACTAACACCAACGAGTCAGGTGTAATGCTGTCCCCTTAGCCTCGAGCGTTAGGAGGGCAGCCACTACTACCAACTTTAAAGTATTTAGTTTGACCTTCAGGGGTTCAAACCTGCGACCTCCCGATCTGCAAGCTGACGCTCTACCACCTGAGCTATTGTGGCTGGTCACACAACCTGGAGGTATAACACTGAACGGTCACTATAAAGGATATGATAATCTGATATCTTGCTTGGCTTCATAATAACTCCTCTATGCAATAAAGTGAAGCTATGAAAGCTATCACCAAGGGGTTTAGGGAGAAACTGGGGTATGTTGCAGACTTATTGGAGGCTAACATAGGACGACAATCTGAACAGAAGATATAAATCATGTGACAGGCTGTGGTTCCAAATCTCTCACTCCCTCTGCTCCCTTGACAACCCCCACTCCAGGAACTCCCAGCATGCAATCTGTTCCTATATTAGATCCAATTACAAAAAAAATCACCCCTTTTGATTCTTCTTTTTTTTCAACTGCTGCTTTTGGCTAAAATAAGTTTTAATAAATCCAAAAGAGGTAATTGCAGGAAATGGTATCAAATTCATCACTGTCATAATTGGTAAAAATAACCATTTTTTATTTGGTGTAATTTTCTTTTTCTTATTTTCAATTGAATATCTTTTGGCAAAATTGTACAATACATAGGAAGGCTAGAATACTTTCTCAACATGCATAAAAACATGTTTGAAAATCTAGATACAGATATGAAATGCATTATTATTATTATTTATTTATAATATTATATTATGAATTATTAATTTATACAAATATTCCAGTAGAGAACATATAATGGGGTACATTGGTGAAATGGTAGCTGTCTCCCTTGTTAGTTAATATTTTAGGTATCCCAAACAGAAGGTAGGTCCTTTTAGTTGGAATTCTTGGACTTTATCGCCTGTTCTTTTGTAGATATTGCAATTACAAAAAGTGAAATGTCTTACTTTTGCATAAATATAAGCTCAAAATTCATTTAAATACTTATAGATATGTTATTTAAAAAAGAAAATGGTATTGCTTGATGATGATGGTCAACATGGGTATCACAGCAAAGGCAGAAAAGTCAACAAACACTCTATAGAGCACAAGGATAAAAACTGAGTAAAACAAATGAAAGGACCTACTTGCATTTAGGGAGTATGCAGGAGAGACTATTCATTAATGTCTCTCATTTAACCCACTCAGCCCCAATACGTTCTCCTGTTATATTTTCAAACACTTAAATTTGATCATAAAAATAAACATTCATTTTCTTACAAAACAAATGTCATTTAGGACAATTGAAAACAAAATTTATATCCAGATTTAATCTACAACAGCCCGAAGATAATCACCATAACGGAACATGGGCAAAAAAATTTAATCTGTATTCAGTATAACTTAAACCAATAACTATGAACCGCCTATCATATACTTTTTCAATTGTTCCATCTAACTATCTTCTATGGATTTTCTAAATTGCATCATCTTCAGTTGCCTTGTTTTACTGTAATTCAAATCTAATTGCATGCTTAGGAAGGCTACCATTTAAACAATAAGCAAAACTGAGAGTTGTGCATTTCAGCTTGATTATACCATCTGCCTTGAAAACGGTAATAACGAGAAATTATTAGATACAAAACAATCTTCTTACATGACCAAAGTAGGATTCAATTTCGAGAAAATGCTGCTAAGGAAACGGAAAAAAGTGGGGAAATTTTTTTTGAATAAATCCGAGGATTCTGCTTCATATATTCAAAATTTTCTGATCAGGATTCTGGAATTTATATTGTTCAATCAGGGTGGTATCGGAGTAGCGATGGCAGAAGATTAGCTGTGCTCTCTAATAAGGAGTTATGGTCGAGGGTCGTTTAGACTCAAATTACTTTTTAACAAAGATTGAAGGGAGTTAATAAAGATTGAAGTCAGCAATTGAGTGAGTTACTTGTATAAAAATGCATGCCTTGTGCGTGTTGAGAATCTTTCTCTTAACTCTTCGCTGTGGGAGGAAAGTTCTTGCTCATGGATTTTTGGCGGGATTTTAATAACTGTTATTTGGTCATTTACACATGGGAAAATGTATATTTTCTCCCCAATTCAACATGAAAAATTCCCTAATGGGACATTACATTCTGGAGTCAAAATTTTTATTTAAACAAGATATTTGTAACCTAAAAAGTCCTGCCATCACAATATAATATGGCGGCATGTGTCTGGGTAGAACCACTGGCACACTGCAGGTAAGCTGGAAGACCTTCACCACCGAGACTCAAACCCAAGCAGTGAAGGGCTATGGAGTCGCATCTCTACCAACAAGGCCACAGAAATCCCTGATAACAGGTAGAAATCAGAAAGACGCCAATTAACAGTTAAAGATGGTTTTATAATTAATGTAAATGAAGATGGAGTAGGAAGATGATCATGGTCTAATATCCTCTGAGCACATTTATATTTGATAATACCATGTATTATGCCATACATGTAGTAGCATAGCAATAGAAACTGCTCTGGAGAGCAGTGTCTCTTATGGAATATATTGTTTTCTGGGGAAAATAGAGTAGCAGGCAATAACAGGAAATTACAGCTGTTCTGCTAGACCTTATTCAGAAAAAAGAACCGAGACATCTGCTTCTTACACTGCAGCTTGCAATAATAAAGTGTAGCTTGCAATTATAAAAAGGCAGCAAGCATTAATAGGTATTCACAGCTGTTTGGCAAGATCAAGAAACTAAATATGCCGTTGTTAGCACAGCAGCTTGCAATAACAGATGTAGCCGACAACAAGTTCACAAGCAAAGTAGCAGATAGTCTAGTTGGTTCAATCAGACTTATGTTTTTTAACTCCCACATGTCTATGTAATGCATGATGTATGAGTTCCCAGGATATTTGCCTTCTTGTTTTAAGAGGAAGCTCACTTGGATGTTTTACATCTGTGCTCTTTCTTGTGGTGTTTTAATGGACATATCTGTCACAAAGATAAACCCTGGAGATAGACTTCATTATTTAACTCTTTTTATCAACATTTTTAAAAACATATGAGAAATAACAAACAATTAAAATTGTGCTAGCAAAGATTTCAGATTTTATTGTATTTTGGTGAATCAGATTGTCCAATCTTTCATTCAAAAGCTGTTGACCTGACCTGGAACAAATATGTTTTTGTTAAATCGCAATGACACAATCATGGCCAACGTGCAGCTAATTATTGGTGGAGGAAGACCCCAGACATATGCTGGGTAAAACCATTGGTGCATCGCAGGTTAGCTGGAAAACCTCCCCACATGAAAGTTTTTGCCCATACTGGGACTCGAACCCATGCGGTGAGGGGCTGAGAACTTACAGGTCAGCAACTCTATCAAAACTATCTGTTGGCATATTATGGTTATAAAATACTAGAGAGTAAAGGATTTTTTTGGTAAGTAAACAAAACTATAAAAATCTAATAAAAACTATTATTTTTTCTCAATCAAACAAAATCAGACTATTCTAAAGCTTTCTGAATCAAATCCATTTATATTTGTTTCAAACACATTCTGTGATTTCTGTCTAAGACATAAACACAATTATTCCATTTATCAAACACACTACCATATGGCAGATGAAACAGTCAGTTAGAGTTATGGCCCTTCTGTGGCCATTTCACACTAGGCGGCGCCTTTTAATATTTCCTTTCTGTCACATGATCAAAAGGAATTCTGGGATTCCCCAATTACTCATTAAGAGGAAGATGACAAGAAGAGAAATGGTATTCCCTGATGGAATATCAATATAAAATACATAAATAAAAATTGCTCTCTACCCACAGGAGATGGCAGTAAATGGAACGGAATTGAAAATCAATATCAAAATTACACTTAACTAACACATTTATTCTTTCATACTAAACCTGTTTTTTTCATGTGGGTATTGTTTCATCATAGAACTTATTCTTAATGAATATGGGGACAAAATCTAGGAAGCATGGTTATGTTTTTTTAGATGTTTATTATAACAGTATATTATAATCTCTGAAGGATTTTATGTTAAAAAGTAAAGATTACTTTACATTACACTGGACGATCATGTAACATAATCCAAAAGGTAAGTGGCCACGTGGTCTTCCTAATTTGAAAATTGCTAACTGTGCAGTGTGACTCAGAAAGGAAAACTGTCGGATACCACCCTTAATATGTAAATTATAAAATTAATTAATTAAATAAATTAAAGTAAAGAATATTTTACATGAGTAACATCTTATATAACAGTCAACAATGAGGGATTAAGTAAGAAAAAAGTCAAATTAAGAAACTCGTTTTAAATTTTTATCAAAATGCTTTCCAAAGTTTTACTTTGCCAAATACAAAATGCAAAATAAAAATAACACCAGACTTAAATAACAATAAAAAAGGCACAAAAAACAAAAACTCAGTCTCTCATGTTTTCCCAATGTGCAGATATAAAAGAAAGGCAAATTATGAAAAAAATGTATTTTTTCAAGTTGTTATTAAGAAAAGAGTCAATGACCAATGACAAAAGCCTAAACCATTCAGTTCAAACAAGTCACTGTAAATATTCCAGGACATTTGATGACACTGTGACGCCCCTTCATGTGTCTCAGAGGTTGATTGCAGATTTAATTGAGACTTAATCCAGGCCAGTTTTATCAAACCCTCTCCGACATACTGTCTGCATTTTGATGATCTAACCTACACAAATTGTATTTGACACAGAAAAAAGACATGATGGTTTCCATGACAACTAAAAATAGAAAAATTTCAATACTACTTGAAACATGCAAGTTTTGAACATTTTCCAAGACAATCAGTTTTAAAATTGCACAACAATTCAACCGGCAGACAAATATCCAAAATCAATTCAATAAGCAAATGTATACAAACATTTAGATAGTGTTGAATTTATTGAATGATTCTTTCCATCAAAGCCAGTTAAGGAATCAGCATTAAAGTCTTCTTATATCTGTTTATTTCATGTTCTTTCATGTTTTAACTGAAAAGTCTCGACTCTTTTCTGTTTTATCTTTTTTGTAGGTTTTCAGTAATACTTTCATTTGGTTTCTAAACAGTTGTTTATATTTATAATTTATAGTTCTACCTTATGAGAGTGCCCATAGCTGAGTGGTTAGAGTCACTGACTTCAAACTCCTCAGCCCCTCAATTATGGCGACGTCAAGCTACCGTAATTGATGAAACATTTAACATGAAAGTTTTTACTTCGACTAGGACTCACACCCACGCAGTGAGAGGCTGAGGAGTTACAAGTCAGCGACTCTAACCGCTCGGAACCACCCCACCCCACCACCCAAGTAATCATAACATCTGCTACATGAAACACAGAAACAATCATTTTGATGTTTTGTCTATAAAAAATCTCTTAGCCTTATTTAATAATTGTTTATCTTAACATCAGAACATCAACTACATATAACAGTATGGGATGGACTTTTGTGGGCCATAATTAGGCTGACAGTGAATGTCTCAAACTGAGAGAAGACAGACGCAGACCAGGCCTTTCGTATTTCCATAAATTGAGCCAGAATTCTACACAGAAAGAAGCTAGATTGTCCAGGTCCTTAACAAGCGTCACAACCGTTATACCAGACAAAGACAGAGTGCTAAATGATGTTTCTGTCTTTATTTGGGCCTTAAATAAACGAGAGGACATTCAGCCCAGTTGTTGGATCTGTTTTACAAGTGGATGTACTATTGTGGCATACATTTTTTTAAAATAATTTTTATTGAATTTTCCAACAAATGGTTGCAAACTTTAGTGTTTAAGGTTAGAATTTCAAGTATTTTTTTCAATTTTTTTTTGTTTTAAAGCTCTGTTTATGAACTTTTTACTCGCTGGAAACACCTTCAGGGTCGGGGTATGTTTTTATGTTTATGAGGTGAAATGAGTTTCTAACAAGTAAAGGGTTGGACTTACCAGTATCAGCCTAAAACATTTAAAACTATGTCCAACTATTTTGGAGGATGAAGACCTCAAACAAATGTCTGGGTAGAACCACCAGCACACCGCATATCAGCTGAAAGACCTTCATACATTAAGTCCTCTGTCGTTAACAGGACTTGAATCCATATAAGGAAGCAAAGCAGTCAGAGGACTTCAAAACAGATGCGACCTAACACTACGCCACAGGCATCTCTTCTCAGCTTTTCTATCTTTAGATAAACAATGACACAACAGATGAAGCGCCAAAGGAAATATCTTGAACTGTCATTCATGACTTTTATGAGAAGATATTGTCTGAAACAGATTCAATGGAGCCATGATTTCCCACTTTAACCCCTAGCTGGCTCTAAACATTATTAACCAAATCTGATTCTTTGTCATCTTCTCATATCAGCCGAGCAGACTTGTAACTCCTCAGCCCCTCACCGCGTGGGTTCAAGTCCCATTCGGTGCGAGAACTTTCATGTGGGGAGGTTTTCCACTTAACCTGCTGATTTCACTTAACCTGGTGGTTCTACCCAGGCATAAGTCTGGGGTCTTCCTCCACCAATAATTAGCTGGATGTCACCAATATGACCATAACTGTGATGGTGCGATGTGACAAAAAACAACAAACTTATATCAACCTGCAAACATGCCCAGACAAATTGCAAGTGACTCAGCAAATAATATAAATTCTGATCAGGCAGCTCCCTGTCAATTCTGGATTACCACTCTTGACCTAGGTCTTGTAAATTTCCATTGACAGGCTAGGAAAAGACATACTTATGGTTAATTAGAATATAAGTCCAATCATTTGCAACTTTTGTTCTACAATTTGTCGTTAGTTGCTGATTTCCTTCCAGGATCATGAAAGAACACTCAGATCAAATCACTCAATCCTTGGACTGCTATATATGATAAAAACCCATACTATTCCTTCTTTAAATAGTAATAATTTAATAATTTTATAGAAGATTCATTAGATTAAACCCAGCGACTTCCCAGCAACTGAATTTCGATTCTGATTCTCTATCATTATCTCTAATATCTGAATCTGCTAAGGAGTAATCAAGTGATGGTAATCAGGTTAAGAACTAATCAACAGCTTTAGTTCTTATCACACAGGGCATGTAAATTGAACTTCGTTGACTTACCAGTTGCCATAGTAACGCAATCAAATAAAATCCAAGGTGAGAGTGAAGTGTATGACTGTGGTATGACATTGCATACTTTCTGTTGTTTTTGTGGCCTTGATGTCAATAATCTATAAATGCGATCGCATAAATGTGATCGCACTGGAGATTTTTTATTTCTTTTTTTGGGATTGGTATCAGTTAATCAGTAATTGCTGCTTCATGTAAATTAACCATTCAGACATATGAATGCACTGAAGAATGCACCGATTGTTGATTAAGCGGGTGAAAAGAGTGCAATTATTATCATAGAAAGTTGTTTGTTGGGTTTATCATCCCACCAACTGTATTTTAGTTATCTAGAGATGGTGTCCACTTGATGCAGATATAGTGCTGCATTCATTGTGTATAACATGCCATGAACGCCTGGCAATATACCACACCCAGTCATATTATCCTGACACTGGGCCAACCAGTTGTGGAACTACTCTTTTATTTGCTTGAGCGTTAGCAAGGGAGATATACCACCAGAATTTTTAACAATTTGTTAGGTCATGGCCTGGGATCGAACCCTGGCCTCCCATACCTGGAGCCAACACTCTACCGATTGCGCTACCAGGTCCGGCTTGATACTTACGTTGAAAAAGTAACAAAATACTCATTAGGTATTTTTTTATTGGACAACAAAGAAAGAAAATTTAATGATGATTCATGTTTGAAGACTCCCGTTTGTGTGTTTTGATATTAATAATTCACACAAAATTCTTCTGCAGTCAGCAGCAACTGGTGCAGACAATAAGCTAAGTACAGTGCTAAGTGGAGCATAATCTTTTTCATTTATTTCAAAACGGCTAAGGATCTGTTCATTAGTGAGTCACCTGACAATTCTTATATAAAAGCTTTCCTGCAGACCGGGACTTGAACCCATGAGGTGAGATGTTGTTTCTTTCAAGAATAATATTTAAGTTTACTATAAAATGTTTGGTGTGTACCCTTGCTTGGAGACTTTTCTACCTGTCATAATTAAAAACTGATTTAAAAAAAACTACTTATGTTATTCATCTGAGAACTCTCAAAAAGAAAAAAGAGACGGAATATTTTGGCAGGAGGGTCAGCTGGGTTTACCTTGAAGACGTATTTGGTGTTCTCTTGGAGATTGGTGATGGTGATGGTGTTGGCGGTGGTGTAGTTGGTCACCATGGTACTGTCGGTGGCCGCATTGTGGACAACCTCAAACTGGAGCACGGAGAGGGTGGGGTCCTCTACCACCTGCAACCATAACCAGTAATACCTAGGTTTTGATTGACTTTTAAATACATAGCAGCTACCAATTATAATGTAATGGTGGGAGGGAAACCCCAGACAAATGTCTGGGTAAAACCACTGGTGAACAGCATGTGAGCTGGAAGACCATCCCACATTAAATCCTTCCTGCTGAATGGGACTCAAACCTGTGTGGTGCAAATGGAGAAATCAGATGAAGTCTCTACCACTATGCCCTGGACACTTGATGATAAAGTTAGTTTTATAAGGGGATGTATACTATTTTTCTTTTAGCTTAGGTTGTGAAATTTCACTTCATTTAACTATTACATTAACAAAATAAAATATTGTCAATTTTATGGACAGTTTTATTTCTTCTTTTTTTTATATTGTTGGAAGTTTAAAAGCTTTAATCATAGCTTTATACTACTCTCTTACAAGAACCCCAAATATTTTCATTTAGGAAACAATGTATAGTCAAATAAAGAATTGATTTTAATAACTAATTATATTTTCATTAAGGAAACAATTTATAGCCAATAAAACAAAAGATATTAATAACTAATTAAAGAATACCTTGAAAATTTCACCAATTATGTTCAATTACTTACATCCCAGGCTAGTGTGACTGAGGTCTCTCCCTTAGACTCCATGCGGAAATCAACAATCTCCGAGATGGACGTTTCCGTGGTAAACTCCAGCTCCTTGAACACCACCACGCCACTGATGTTAGAGACACCATTCTCCGCATAAAGCAAGATACGATACTTGGTGTTAGGCTTCAGGTTAGACAACTCTGCACTGGAAAGTAAAAATCAAAGGGAGATAATTAACATTAAATGTATTCATATATTGACAACTACATAATGGGAATTAGAAAACAAAGGGAGATTATTTTTATTATTGTTGTTATTATTGTTATTATTATTATCAGCATTATAAAAAAAAAAAAAAATTTCAACAGGAGATACTATTAAGATTTTGAATAGATATAAACTTTAAAATAAATGAAATTTAAGTAAATAGCATTTAAATACACAATAGACCAGAAATATAAGATTTTAAATGAAAAAGTGTTCCCTGATATTGGTGCTATAAAAAAGATACTCGGAGAGAAAAAACTGGAAAAAAAATGTTGAAGTAATATTCTGTGGCCACTTACTTTGTACTAGTGAAGCCGTCTCGTTTTGGACTGACCATCACCCCGGGACCACATTCCGGGCACTCTATACGGTATGTGGTGTCCGTCCGTCCACCCAGATCCTCGGGTGGTAACCATGACAACTGGACGGTGGAGTCGGTGATGTGGACAACTTGCAGATTGCGAGGCATGGAGGGGGGTCCTGAAGCAGAAGAGGAAATTATATTATAATTGATAAATATTAATATGACTTTGGTGGAAGAATCTCCCAGCTAACTATAAAAAGACATCACAATAATTTCTGCAGCTGTGCGTGGCTGCAGATTACGAATTGTCAATGCATTTATTTTTTTCTTTTCACAACTGCATTAAGATGTCCGACTTGTCAGTTATGCCATATATTCAAGCCCTGTGTCTGACATGCTTTGCAAGAAATAGGTGTCATTTTGCAGTCATTATCATTTCATCTTGGTTCATATCATTTCATCTTAGATCAAATTCATCGCAACTTTTTCACTGAAAGAAGACATTTTAACATGTAAATGCACTATATTTGATGCAGTTAAGATAGCCAAGTTTTGTACAAAAGTGAAGCCTGTTGAAAAATATATCTTGATAGATCAGGGTATGTCAGAACATTAGGGATATATGATACGTAAGTGTTCGAATAAAGATGTAAGGTGTCCTCAGTTAAACTTGTTGAACACTGGGAGCGATTGATGTCCCATTATTTTGCTATTAAAACTGGCTGCTGTAAAAAATTCTATGGCGATAAAAGATAATTTCTAAGTATAAAATAACAAGAGTGTGGGTAGGTGAATATGCAATAAAGAGATAAGTATGTAGAAACACTTAATGGATGAGCAACTTTGTTGATAATTATGCGGAGTATGGTGAAAATATTTTGTTTGTTTATTGCGTTTATCATCCCATCAACTGTATTTAAGTTATCTGGTGATGGTGTCCACTTAAGGCAGATATAGTGCTGCCTTTACTGTGTATAACATGCCGTGAACACCTGGCAATTTACCACACCCAGTCACATTATCCTGACACCAGACCAACCAGCTGTAGAACTACCCTTATATTTGCTTGAGTGTTAACAAGGGAGCTAAACCACTACCATTTTTAATGACTATGTCGCCGCCAAGGATCAAACCTGGGACCTCCCGTACCTAAAGCTGATGCTCTACAGACTGCACTACGAGGTCAAGTGAAAATATTTTGTCAGGGGACCTTGGTGATGTTTTGATAAAATTCATTCTCTGACAATCAACAAAAATGAGTATTTTTTTTAAACTGCAATCAGACTGATTTAAAATATTTTAACTCAATTTGTTCGACCCTAGATATAATAAATATTTTTTATCTAACAACAAAATAAAATGGGGTATTTTGTTTGTTTTTTGCAAAAGAGAGACACGATTAATAGATTTAAAATGAGTCCTGCTAAAGTAATATTCCCAAAGCTAATAAAGGTTTCATAACTAAGCTTTTAACATTTTTAAAAATGTTCTTTTTTCTGTCATATAACAGCAAACACTCTGATAACAACAATTTCTGTATTATTACATGTGTTTATTATACTCAATGACTTTTACAAATATTTTCACACAGGTGGGGACAAAGAAATTCCACAACATTGTTAATGGGTCCGTCATAACACTTCAACAATTTTTATGATCACATAAGCTGCTGAAACTAATTACAATGAATATTTTTCTCAAAAAAAAAATAGTGTTATAAAACACACACACAATGGTATGTAATTCACTATCCCATAAAGAAACTTAAGCTATACTGAGACAATTGTTTTACTTCAGCTAAACACCATCAACACCATTTGTATAATGTAACTATGGCATGATAAGTTCACATTTAACACTGACATTAGTGTTTGTCGTCACATTAACTTGACTAACTAGCTACTTTCTCAACTCTTTTCTCAATCCAAATAGAGACAAAGAGCACATTTGTTTCACAAGGTGTTATTAGGATACTGATCGAACAGCCGCTAATATATTTTCAGATATCACCCTGTATTTAGTCGATGTCTCGAAGTGGTAAATCCAACTTAAAACAGGACCAGTGACGATGAAGAGTTCTCGCTGATTATATGTTCAAGGTAGTGTTAGATTCATAATCAGGGGTTCCTTTTCTGGTACTATGTTTGTCATGCCACCACCAAGTATTAAAAAAGAGTCTCGGTCTACTTTTAAAAAAATTGTCTCCCTTTTCTTTTTTTATAATTTTATATTTTATCATGGGTTTTCTATTACGGGTATAAACTTAGAATTACTTCTTATAATGAACAATCAATCCTAGTTTTAAATTCTCTTTCGATATTATTAAAAAAGCCAACATCATATACAAGGTCTATAACAGCAGGTTAGTCGCTTAGGCTTTATTTGTCAATTATTTGTTAAAAAATGGAAAATATTTTCCACCTTGGAGAATCTTAAAGTTTCTCTAAGTTCCAAAATTTACAATCATGTTAAATAAAGCTTTTTTAGTCTTGTTTTATTAAACTGAGACCAGAACATTGTTTGCAATCAAATTTCAACATAACCTATTTTATTATTTTGACAGGTTTACAAAAGCGCTTATCAGTTAATTTTGATTAAAGTTGGTCGGAATGTTATTGTTTGGATCAGACTTCTGTAGCATCATGTGTTTTAATTACTTTGTACAAACTACACTGCTTCTTGTAAGATATTATGGATATAACTATGCTTTGCACAATGTTTTTCCCCCTTTGTTTATGAGGTGTACTTACGCAAGATCTTGCTTAAAAAATGTACACAACTGTAATACTCCTTACAAAATTCGCACAGTATTTGCCTTAATTCCTTAACCATTTCCTTTGTGTGTGTTTTTTGTTGTTATTTTAAATTTAAATCCTAAACCATTTCCTTTGTGTGTTTTTTGTTGTTGTTATTTTGTTGTTTTTTTTTAAAATACATCGCAGTGACCAATTATGATCATTATATCGTCGACCATCTATTTGGTGGAGGAAGACCCCAAACAATTGTCTGGGTAGAACCACCGGCACACTGCAAGTCAGCTGGAAGACCTTCCCACATTAAGTATGTTGCCCAGACCAGGACTCGAACCCATTTTCTTCAGGTGTATCATGTTTAATAAGGGTAGCCCAATAGGAGGTTTAAACTATCTGCATATAAAATCATATTATACCCCAAAACCCAGACAATGAGTGTAAAATTACCTCCTGCTTGATTTAATTCTCTGTATTCCTAATCCCAGATGGAAATATAATAGAATTAAAAAAAATCAACACCATTTTCTCCCTCGTTTAAAAAAAAAACTGGATATGGCCAATCAGTCATGTGAACCATCTCTAATATCACGGTATAATTTGCTTACATTAATTGCGACACATGCTATTTATCAAATTATCCAATAATCTCTTAGTGCGATATCAACGACTCCACAATAATGACATTGTTATGTTAGGGAACTACTGTCACTGCATTAATTCGCCACGTTTTTGCCACGTCTCGACCAAACCGCTGATATTTGGACTCGGCGGGTATTTTCAATGGCTTTGGAGTCCCGTAATACAAGATGTGTAGATTTTTATCGCCAGCAACCCTAATTACTCATCTTTACAGGTTGATTCAGCAAGCTGACATGAGTCGTGAATACATTATTTCTAATCTCAATAAGAAGATCTGACCATGAAATTGATTTACAGCTCTATTTGAACATCCACCCGAAACTCTGGCTTGCTTTTTTGCACGCAATGGCCAGTACTTTTTCTTTCTATAGTTGGAATTTAATTGTTCAGCCGAAAGGTTAGATTCTAATTTATTCAATCGTTATGTATTAAATCATGATGTCATAGATAAGAAACCACAGCAAGCTAATGTCATATTCCGTCAGCATTTTAGGCAAGAATCAGACTGAATTGGCAAGTATGGAAAAATTGGCAAATAATACACTTTACTTACACAAATTAACAAAATTATTCTCAGTTTCTAGCTGAAAATAGTTTCTGTTTTTTTTTGTATTTTAAGCCATTAAGACATTTCACAATGCAAGCGCATTTAAAAAAAAATACTTTTAACTTCTAAATGACATGCAATCTTCCTACTACATGTAAATCTAATTCTTACAATGCATTTAAAGACATGTCAGAATTTAATAAATTAACTTAATCTTAAATAACGAAGACAAACAAGGATATAATTGCATTAAAATATTGACACGATAATCCCGCCAAACAAAACGCCCAATGCAATACAGCAGCAGAAAAGGACAAAAGATAAAGAAGTCAAAAATAACAAAAATTCCTTCATATACAAAATGAATGGGGCCACCCTCTTACTATAGCGACCGAGAATTTATTCAAATTCAACCCTCTACCAGGGATAAGTATTTGCAGCTTGTCGATGAAGGATATAAGATAGGCTGGGACAACAAAGGCGGATTTTGTGACAGGCGATACCATCTTGATATGTTACTCTTCCTGTCAACTGGCACAATGCCTTGAACACAACAGCAAGCAATTAAAGGCAATTAACACTGCCTGTAATTGAACCTAGAGGATTCAGTATAATACTGACACAAAACCACAAGCAAGTTATTTGGAGATTTTGTACTTTAAAATTATGATAATGGATTATTGTTCACGTGTTAACATAATAAGTACATACAGAGCTGTGAGCACAGATAATGAATATATTTTCAAGCATGAATATCATTTTACTGGTGTAATGTTTAGAATTAAAATCTACTTTAGAAAAGAAAGTCAACCTGACGTGTCAAGAAAATCATATTTTAAAGAGATGGATAATGACAATAAAAGCTGACAAAAAGGATATCTTTTTCAGACATTAAGACATTTTGTTCTAAAACTTTATAATATCAACTTAAAAGCAGTTGCCACAATACTTTCAATTCACTGCTCACAATTATAACTGCATAATCTTGTGCTGTCTAATGTATCTTGACACATCTGACTTAATATCTTGTCCTATCTGACTAGCATCCTGTCCAATCTGACTAATGTCTTGTCCAATCTGACTAACATCATGTCCAATCTGACTAACATCTTGTACAATCTGAAAAACATCTTGTCCAATCTGACTCACATCTTGTACAATCTGACTCACATCTTGTCCAATCTGACTCACATCTTGTACAATCTGAAAAACATCTTGTCCAATCTGACTAATTTTTGTCTGATCTGACTTATGTCTTGTTCAATATATCTAATGTTTCATCCAATCTGACTAGTGTTCATAGATACTGTTTTATGGCAAGAACATTACATTATTCAACTTATTTCTTTGCCTGACATCTTAGAACCTGAATTTTACTGTGTTCAAAGACAATGTGTGTAATCTTGTCCAATTGTGTCATAATTTTGTCCAATTGGGCCATAAACAGTTCAGCTTCGACATTCGGGCAAACAAGTAAGGGCTAATTAATGTGTGAACCAGGGACCCGTAATACCATGTGCTATTGACAGTCGAGTGTTTTAAAGCCCCTACAAGACAGGCAAAGCAAACATCTAAACTGTTTCTTCATGGTTGTCAGGAAATAAATTTTTTCGCTATGTAAACAGTTCATAAAGGAAGGAAATGTCATTTATTGTCTTCTTTTAGGTGTAAGCTGCTGTAAAATAGATAAAAGAAATCTTTTGGTTATTTGCAGAACATGTCTCCTTTAATGTGTCAGTTGTCGCAAAAAAAATAAGATAGCCTCTCTGTCATTTTGGTTATTTTCAAAACAACTTAAACGTAAGTCAGAGGTGCCCGTGACTGAGCAGTTAAAGTCACTGACTTGAAACTCCTCAGCCCCTCACCATGCTGGTTTGAGTCTCAGGGCGAGAACTTTCATGTGAGGAGGTTTTCCAGCAGTGCGCTGGTGGTTCTACCCAAATATAAATCAGGGGTCTTTCTCCACCATTAATTAGCTGGACGTCGCCAATATGACCATAATTGTGTTCGTGCAATGTAATAAAAAAACTAAAAACCTTAATGTTTCTGAGGCATGCTCTGTCATGATAAATAAGATGAAGGTGTTTTGTTGTTTGCATTTGGAATTCAAACTTCAATCTGATCTTCATACGTGGATTTAATTGTATATATCTGATGTTTCAACTCGTCACTACTATGTCATCATTACAGTCAACTGTAATGTATCCCATGTCCAATCTAATCTGGTAGAATTTTTAGAATATTATTCTGCACATGCATATCAGCTGTCAAGGTTTGTAACCAAGCGGGTCTCTAGAGAGGCAATTCTGGGAAATATCTCCCAGAAATCTCTACCACAGAGCTATGCTTGATTTGTTCAAGTGAGAGCTGCACCAGATAATAATGAAGTCTAAACTGTCCATGGTAATTTTTCTGTTTCAATTTGTTCCAACTGCTGTGACAAGGTAAATGTCTGATCATTGATTACTTTAACCTCATTATGGCCTTAAACAGAAGCTTGCAAGGAAATGAAACTCTAAGCTATTGTATCGTGAATGAGTTTTGTGGGTTTTTAAATACATCACAGCACCCAATTATGATCATTTTAGAGACGTCCAGCTATTTGGTGGAGGAAGACCCCAGACAAAAGTCTGGGTAGAGCCACCGGCGCACCGCAGGTTTGCTGGAAAACCTCCCCACATGAAAGTTCTCATCCCGACTAGGACATGAACCTATGGGGTGATGGGCTATACATTTATCTGAAAACAAGCTAGCTGTCAAATTTGTACATTTTTGATACAGAGAAATAAAATAAATTTCTTGAAAATGCCATGAAGATTTTTTTTCCCCAGCATTATATTTAAGATACATGTAGCACCATAACAAGAATACTACACTGAACATGGTGACCTGGATCACGTAAGAACATGGAATCATATCCATAGTGTGCTGCCACTTTATCTCTCCCAATCTCACACTTGAGGCTAACCCTTTCCGATCCTTGGGGGTGGAGAAATCAATAGTAAGTTCAAGGAAACAAGATGGAAAAAAGCTGTTTTATCTATTGGATTATGGAAATACTGGGTCCAAAGCAGGCTTTTAGTGACAAAAACAATGTCTTATTAGGGAAACAGTGACAGCCGAAAGTAGATGTGCCAGGAAAAAAGAGAGAGTGAAAATAGAGAGAGAGTACTCTTTTGTTTTGGAGGCAGAAGCAGAAATCTAATTTTGGGGGGAAAAAATTGGTGGACATATTGTCACAGACATCTCGTTTCATGCGTTCTTATCAAGAAAAAATAATGTACAATGTTCGGATGAAAATATACTCAGACAATGGATTGAATAAATATCGATATTAGAATTGTCCAAAAAAAAAGTTCACTTCAAAATGTCTCAAAAGTGCTATTGTACCTCAAACAGTAGTCTCTCGAGGTCACGATAAAATATGAATGTATGTGCTGACCCTTAAATAAACCAGCTGTCAGTCAGTCAGGGTAGTCTCTAATACAAAATAAATCAGACTTCTTTTGACTGATGAAAATTAACATTAAAATGTATGTAGGTATTATATATATTAAATATCATAATATAATTTAATTTTTTTAAGCAGATATAAGTTTTATATTAAATATACTATAAATGTAGATATTATGTATATTAAATATCATATTATTATATTTTAATTTTTTTATGCAGATATAAGTTTTATAATAAAGAAACTATAAAAACAACTTCAACAGCCTTAATTTATAGGGTGGACTTTAAATTAAATTTACTTGCTACATTACTGTTACAAAGCTATGTATTTATTACTTTATCAAAAGAAATTGCAACAGAAAACTAACAACTTGAGACAAGTGTCTCTTACTCAGTGAGACATGTTACATAATTCCTGGCTCAAAACTCATTTCCTTTTGTGCATTCTCTCAAATCCCTCCTATATTCCGTTTGATCTCGAGGCACGATAAAAACCTATTAGGAGAGAGACGCCGGCATTCTCTGTTGCACAATTTTCTGTTTATTTCCCCGAGACAGCCAAGCCAGTGATCAACAATGGCCACCAAGAGTTGAAAGCCTGTCGCAGCGGGTCTCACTAGCTGTCATTTCCTGGCCAGGCTTAGAAAATACTGGGCCTTCAGTTTATCAACTGGCACTCGAAAACAAGGGGAAATAATCCCTTTTGACTAAATGACAACCCTTTTATGCATAGTTCATCTATTATTTTGAAAATTAACTTGATTTTGTTGTTTTTCTTTAAAAGAGATAAAAGGATTATAACAAATGTATAAACTTGTAATAATAGATTTTAGGCCAAACAACTCTACACATAAACCCTTAGTCATGCAGACTCTGTTAATGATTTTGAATGGTTTGTAAAGGCGTAAAATGGCGTAAACATGCAGGATTGGGTTAATCGTTGTTTTCCAGCTTCCATTCATACACAAATAATCGTCACCAAGATCTGATAAGTTATAGTTACCATTCAATCATTGCTATATGACTATGAGCAAATAGTATTGCTTTACACTTAAGTGGCTTTTTGCCTTTTAAAACTTACAATTACCAGACTGAGGTCACAAAAATAAAACAGCGGAAAGAGAATTTTTGAATTTGTTATCAGTCACAATCAGTGTCATTCCTTTTACTTGCAGAAAAGTCCATTCACCCCATGAACATAGAACCTAAAGGTATTTGTATTTGTATTTTGGGTTTTCAAGTTTTACTGCAGACCGACACTTAATAGGTCATACGGTGTAAATAGTGTTTGCTTATTGGGTTTATCGTACCACAAACAGTATTTCAGTTATCTGGAGACTGTGTCCACTTGAAGCAGATATAGTGCTGCCTTCATTGTGTATAGCATGCCATGAACACCTGGCATGATACCACACAGTTACATTATCCAGATAACCGGGCCAACGAGTCGTGGAATTACCCTTATATTGGCTTGAGTGTTAGCAAGAGACACTAACATTTTTAATGACTTTGGTATGTCATCCGCTGGGATCGAACCCGGGGCCTCCTGTACCTTGAGCCAACGCATTACTGATTGCACTACCAGGTCCGGATACGTAAATAGCATCTAATCAGGTTAACATTCAAATAGGTGAGTAGAAATATAAAAATCTATAAAGTTAAAAATAATCTAAATTATAATTCAATACAGGTCCTAAAGGGATGGGATGGGATGGGATTAGCCGGCATTTTAGCCGAAACTGTGCAGCGACATTTCTATCATTATAGCACAACGGGCACTTATGAGGTGCCCAGGGACTGAACCCAGCCAGTTTTTCTATAAAGTAAAGGGTCAGTGTCTTAAAGAATTGAACTTGAAACTTACTTGTGCAGGGCTTGCTTTTCTCATCAGTCTGAGCTCTGTAGAAGTTGTTGATACATTTACATTCTATTGACTGGAGATCATCAGAGTAGCTGTTATTGGGACAGGGCCGACAAAGGTCGTTACCAACCTCCCATTTGAAATGGTTCCTCTTGCACGCTGAAATGAGACAAATAATATATATAATATTATGATATATATTTTATGGTATATTTATTTGTTCATTCCTGCCTATAGTTGTTAGAGAGACACACAGAGAGAGACAGAGAGAGACAAAGAGAGGGGGATAGAGAGAGGAGAGAGAGAGAAAGGGGGAGAGGGAGAGAGGAGAGGAAGGGGGAGATAGGGAGGGAGTTAGAGAGAGAGAGAGACAGAGACAGAGAAAGAGAGAGATAGAGAGACAGAGAGATGATAACTGGATGAATAATGGATTTATTCCAATACAAGATTTTTTTAAAAAGGATGATTATTTTAAAAAATTTAAAAAGTGGACTAAGTGAATAATACAATAAAAATAAGTATTATAATATTAGAGTAAGTAAGTTTGAGGTCTAGACAATTTCACTTTTGCAAACATATTATTCGGCATATACTATTCAATGTATTTATAAGTGATGTAATATGAAGCAACATTTGCATTTTATATTTGACCAACTTTCTTGTTCTGAAATAAAACTCTTGGGCAACAAAATTGTCTGACAATCTGCAATCAAACAAAAACATCAGACAAAGCATAGCACTATAGCAAGGGCAGAAGGATTTACATCAAATCTTCTGAAAGATATGGACAATTAGTAAATCAGGATCAAAATCTTTTAGAAGCTTAACTTGCACTGGTTGCATTATTAGCAGCAGTATCATGCAAGCTCCTGTGTGATATCTGTAATCATTGACCATAATCGCCCAAATGCTTGAATAACAGTTGCAGTGTTAATGACAAGCTTCCAGGCGATATGGGTGATTTGGTGATCAGGATCAGCTGAAAGATTGCATAACAGTTGCATGTCAGCAGACAATGATGGTGGTAAACTGATCAGCAGTAGTTGGATTGTGCGGGTACAATGGGTGCTTTTATGTTGGTAAACAATGATTACTGTTTCCTTGTCACGGAAATATGTCTGCCACTGTTTACCCATCTTCGATTAGTGAAAAAAAAATTGTTACCATATTGTTTTTTGTCTACCATTTCTTGCCTTAAAAAAAGGCACTAAAAATATCATTTACTTGATAATATGTGGGGGAAAAATCCAAACTTATTCTTGAAAATTTGCTAGCTAATATGTGAAAAGGTCAATAGGTCAGCTTCTTAGAGACTTGGCAGAAAACATATCAGGTCCTGATTGAACAATTTTAACATCTGTCATTTTATTTATTTATTTATTCATTTAGTTGGGGGTAGGGAGAAAGTAAGCTCTGGGGGCAGGTTGTGGTGGGGGTGGGCAGGTGTATTTAACACAATTTGTACCTTTTTCCTGAATTTAATTTTATCTTAATTCTATGAGGTATTAATATCTAAAACAATATATTTTTACAATTTAATTTCTTACCTACAAAATGGAATAGCAGTAAATTACCTATTTTTTGCAAAACAACAAAACTTTTTTTTATATATCATTCACGTTCTTTTTCCTATCTGACTGTAACCTGTTCTTAGAGCTAGTTTACGGAATATTTTGTCTTGAACAACTCTCTAGCATTATGAAAGAAGCATATAACCATGTTGTTATCCCATTACAAGACATCTATAGCCACTGTAGACTTATCATACGAGACACTTTCTAGACGGGTCCGACAGCCTGTAAATAGTGCCCACTTAGCAAAACAATTCACAAAATAACAGGGCTGATAGATACCAGACTAAGTCTGGCCAGACGGACACAGATACTGGTGTACGGGCATCACAATCATAAACAATCAGAGAGCAACTAAACCATTGTCATCCTATACATTGAAAACACTTCCATTTCCAATATACACATTGCGTGCCCATGTTAGGACTTCTCGTCTTGTCAACATTTAAACACTCCTTGCTAAAATGTATATAAGACTGTTTTTTTTTTGTTTTTTTTTTTTATAAATCGGAGTGACCAATTAATTATGATCATTATAGTGACGTCCAGCTAATTTGATGGAGGAAGACATCAAACAAATGTCTGGGTAGAACCACCAGCGTACCACAGGTCAGCTGAAAGACCTTCTCACATTAATTCCTCCAATCCGAGCAGTACTTGAACCCACGTGGTGAGAGGCTAAGCAGTCAGAGGAGTTACAAGTCAGCGACTCTAGTATACAATACTATTGCCATTAAGATTACATTAAAACATATGAAAACCATTGTCTTAAACTAGATTCTTAAAACCCTCCATTCCAGGATATATATACAACAAGCTGATTGTATTGAAATTCAGACCATCAAATGTGAATTAAGACATAGAGATAAAAAAAAGTTATTTGCCATTACATCACTTAATTTTAAGCACTCCTTCTGAAAGGAGTAATCGTTTAAATTGAACCTCATTTGATTTCTTGATGTAAAACTCCCTTAGATACTGTGGGCAATATTTTTTTAATATTTTCCTCTGACTTAAAGAAAATGCCTTGTGACATCATTGAGTAGATTCAGGGAAAATAATCAGTCAGAAATTGTATACAGGTGCCTTCCTTTTATACCACAAGACAGGTGACAACAATTATTGCCCTTGGGAAAGCTATTGAGATAATTTAGAGGCTACTTCATAAGCAAACAATGCGGCATCAACACTAAAGAATGTAACAGTTCATCATAATTACACAATTAGCAAATGGTTGCCGGGCACTTCAGTTTACTGCAAAATCAAATGCACAAGTGATGTTTCTGTACAGTTATGCCGTGAAAAACGGTTCCACATGTGAGAAAACATGTTTTTCTGCAGGCAGGTGAAGAAAGCAAGTGCATAAAAAATATATGCAAATTAAGAAGAAAAAAACACACCTCAAGTTGCACTCAAGTTGCAGTTAAATTCAGCTTTAAAATTTTACTTATACATTGTAGTGAGTTTTTGTCCGACATTAGTTTTTGATAGTCTGATTTTAAGATCTGCTTGAAGAAAAATTCAGAACAGCTTTCTAAAATTTAAAAAAAATGTTTGTCAAATACATGCAATATGGTATAAAAAATATTGACAACAAACTACATGGGAGGATGATAAAGTGTTGATATAACTATGTGGGTGACCCCTTGAACACCTGTGATGCTCTCACTCTAGCATGTTGATGACTTTTTGCTTTTGCAAATTGAACTAATTAAGGGCGATAACTCAGTTATCAGATGAGCTAGAGTTACAATTCTTGTGAAAAACAGGGTATCTGTGTTCTAAGTGTTTATAGCTCTAAGAGATTAAGAATCCATGTCATAGTGTTGAGGAAATGTTTTGGATAACAAAATTTGAAAAATGAATGCCAGACAGTGATATTTATGTCTGCCAGGCTAGGGCGCCCCCACAAAAACCCCTTAAAGTAAAAATTACAAGAAAAAATGAAAGATCTTAATTTAAGCATTTAGAAAGATTAATAAAAAAATATAAAGAGGCCTATGAAGCAGAATGTGTATAAATAAACATTTAAAATGTGACTAAAAAGAGACTGTAATGATAGATTATGTTATTATGTATTTAACCCATAGCAAGCTGAACATGTATTTATACGACTTTGGCAAATACATGTAGTGTAGATCCAGATCAGGCAGATCCCTGCTGGGACATGTCTGAACAGGATCTGCACAATTTGCTACTGAATCTCTAGCAATATGTCCCTACACCTTTGTTTGTCAATTTTAAGACAATGACTAAAAATCAGTTTGGATTATTAGCAAATGTAGCAAGCTAAGGGTTAAGAAATTCATTACATTCACCAGATTATAACCAGTCTGTGTCGATAATCATACACTGACTCAATAGATAATTGAGAAATAAGTGCAATGTTCAGATGGGATATAAAAGAAAATAAAGACTAGACCTCGAGCCAAATGATTACTGTGTAGTATTAGACTGTCTCATAAATACAAATATTCTCACTTGCCTGGCTAATTGGAACAAGCTGAAATGTAGCCATAAACTGCGAGTTGCTACCCCAAAACTTAAATACGTCGATGAAAAAAATTCACCCGCAAACAGAAATAATACAAACAACAGAAAAGCAAGGGGATATAAAACAGATCAAAATCTTGGAAGGAATCCATTTTTGTCAGGAGATTTGGACAATGCAAAAGCTATTTCTTGCATTGCTTCAGGGAAAATTGGCCTCATAAAATGAGTAACAGATTTTCTCTGCAACGAGTGCACTATTATAAAAGTTCTTCTTGTTTTCTTTTTTCAAGCCATTATTCCTAAGTTCTAAAGATCATGCCCTCTAGCTAATTAAACAGCAGACCAATTACTTTTACTGGCATAATAGCAAAAAATGGCTCATGTCTTTTTTTTCTATCTTTCTTTGATTTGCGGATATTTTTTCTGTTTCAATAACAAAACTGCCTCTAAAGAAATGGGATATTACAGGAGTTTAATGGCAGTCGATCGTGCAATGCTTCACCAATCTGACAGGGAAAGCCAATCTACAAGCGATCTGCATAGATATGATTTATGATATCAATTCAAAAGTGGAAATTTATAATCAGAGAAATTATTACACAATGATCAAAATCTCCCTCACCTAGCAACACAGTTTTAGACAAACTGCGTAGTAAATCACTAATAAATCAACTTGATTGGGTTATTAATAATGATGCAGTGAATTATAAAGGCATTTTAAGATTGGAGCTGAATCAATTTTTTCGTTATTGTTCATCACAAAACATACCATTCTTTTGATTGGCTAGCATCAGGTCTGCTAAAGGTCTATCTAAAACAGTTATTATGATTTTAAACATCTTTGGATACAATATATTGTTTTTTTATTAGTGAAAATATAATAATTTGAATTACCATATATATTTAATTTGAAATATAATTTGATAATTTAGGTTCTGCATTTTTCTTATTTTTCTAGAAAGCATTAATATTTCTTTCAGTGGTCATGACAGAAAAAAGACGTCACAAAATATGTGTTCAAATCATTATTCCCTAGGATCTCTGCCCTTCTCTTCTGAATCTGAACTGGATACTGAACCAGGGGATAAACTCTTGAAGCTTAAATTGATCCAGACTTTGCAAATTGTATATATCAAGATCAGTCCCTCCCCCTACAACTCCTGGGAGATGTCTGATCTGAATCTACACTATTTGCTGCTATGAAGTAGGTTTATATATCTTAATACCTTTGCATGAAATTGTTTATTGTTAACTGGGTTTATCGTTGCACCAACAGTATTTCAGTTATCTGGAGACAGTGTCCACTTGAAGCAGATCTAGTGCTGCCTTCACTGTGATGCACACTGTGAACACTTGGCTTGTTACAAGACCCAGTCCCATTAGTCGGACACCAGTTGCATAACTACCCTACCAGGATCGTACCCGGGGGCCTCTTATACCAGCAGCCAATGCTCTACTGATTGCACTACCAGGTTCGATCGTAATATTGTTAGCATACAAATAAGAATTTATTATTGGTTCACGACAAATGAAACAGGATATGAGCATTTAAACTAGCCAACATTTGTTTGTTTATTTGGTTTATCATCCCACCAACAGTATTTCAATTATCTGAAGACGGTGTCCACTTGAAGCAGATATAGTGCTGCCTTCACTGTGTATAGCATGCCGTGAATACCTGGCATGATACCATAACCAGTCACATTATCCTGACACCGAGCCAACCAGTCGTGGAAGCCAATGTTTGTGCCATTGACTATAGAGTGGAAAAGAGCCAGTGAGAGCTATCTTGGTTTGGTTATAATACCAAGTGTTCTAAGAGCAACTCTTCATGGAGCCAAGTGTTCTTGAGAGACAAAACCATCTTGTTCCTTCTATACTTGACCCAGGCTCAATCCGACCGCAGTGCTCAATTTGACCAATGTCAGAATATAGATGATTACTGTAATAGAGAGAGTGTTCACAACACTCTCTTATTCAGACCGAAATCTGTATTCCTGCAGGTACATTGTTCAGGTTCCACTTGATGTTGACATGCAGCCTGATCTGGCCAAGTGGTCACTTTAAAGCAATGCCAAGAGTCCTTGAAAACATCATTTGTTTGTCACAAAAGGTTGCAACTCTGTTATCTCTGCAGCAACAGTTTCCTCTTGGTTCTACTTGACACAGAATACAGGACGTTTCCAATCACTCCAGGGCTCCTTGCAATGCAGCACCATTATCATTCCTTTACAGTTCTTGTAATAGTAAAGCCAACGGATCTTTAAACTGTGCCTATACACATTCTGAAAACCTTATTTCTAAAACTACCTTTATTTCCATTTCTCCTTGACACACTTCGCAGGACAATTTGACCATCCTTTAGGTCCTTCAAACATTTTAACCATTAGTTCTTGTTCGTGTATGTTGCCACAAAGGTTTCAGCAATTTGCTTTGTAGAGCTATGATGATAGCCCAGGCCTCTTCAATGAACGGTCAGCAAGGTCGTTTCACACCTTTAGCCTCGTTCCATCACAAGTGAGTGCTAAAGTTTAGTTTCAACAATACGTGGTGGTATAATGGTCCAACCATCAGCTGAAACTTGACCTTGTCATAGATAGAATTGAACTTCCTACTCATCTGATTCTTTTAACACATTATGTAATGCAGTCTTTGACAATACTTGGTGGACCGTGGCCCTAGTCCACCAAAATCTCTGTAGGGCCATAAATTTGTATAAGTTAAATGGACCGATAGCCCACCAAAATTTTCAGCCAAATCATTTTCAAAACTCTGAATTATTATGAAAACATATATGCTAAACTAAACTAAACCATGCTTTACAGCCTATTACTGAACCCAGCCACTCGTAACACCTCGGGTTAGCTTACCAACCTTTTGTGTCAAAATGCCAAAATCATACTGGTCTGGTAAAATTTGGTCCATAGATATTGCCAGATTGGTGGACCGGGTCCAGTGTTTTTAAACTTCTTTCGTGAAGACTAACGGCCTCCTGTTTTCCACAACCATGTCCCCTCTGAAGAATGGGAACCAGACCAAACCATTTTGTCACAAGATCTCTACTAACACTGACTGGATATATAAAAATTATGTCCCCTTTTGCAAAAAGATGTAAACTTCGAATAGTATTTAGTAAGGTTTATTAATGAAATTAATGAAGTGTGTTTTTAGGGTAAAAATGAATGGCCTCCGTATATTAACAGCAATAAGCTCATGCATTTGTAGAGCTTGATAATTATTTGCTGTACATGTAGTGCTTCAGTAAAACCTGATTTACTGCCCTTTATCTGGCCTGCTGCTCATTCTTCAGCTCAACACCCACTGGACCTGCTGGAAGTACAATTAATAGGCAAGAAGCTGCAAGCCTCCAAACTATAGGCAAGGAGCTGCTAGCCTCCAAACTATAGGCAAGGAGCTGCTAGCCTCCAAACTATAGACAAGGAGCTGATAGCCTCTAAACTATAGGCAAGGAGCTGCTAGCCTCCAAACTATAGGCAAGGAGCTTCTAGCCTTTAAACTATAGACAAGAAGCTGCAAGCCTCCAAACAAACGGCAAGGAGCTTCTAGCCTCCAAACAAACGGCAAGGAGCTGCTAGCCTCCAAACTATAGGCGAGGAGCTGCTAGCCTCCAAACTATAGGCAAGGAGCTGCTAGCCTCTAAACTATAGGCAAGGAGCTGCTAGCCTCCAAACTTTAGGCAAGGAGCTGCTAGCCTTTAAACTATAGGCAAGGAGCTGCTAGCCTCCAAACTATAGGCAAGGAGCTGATAGCCTCCAAACTATAGACAAGGAGCTGATAGCCTCCAAACTATAGGCAAGGAGCTGCTCCAAACTTGTCAAGACACATCATGTGGATTATATTTAGCCACATTTTGTAAATAACCAAAACTAATTGTTTATTGTCACAGCACATGAGCAATAATTGTTCCTGGAAAAGTCCCACAGATGGCGCCATGTTGTTCATTAAACTTGTGAAGTGCGGCACTTTCATATGTTGAATTTGGACTATTATTCCACTTTGGTGAATATCAGAATTAAATTAGATTGTAGTCTAAAATGTTGCTTCATCATTACCTGTCACTTGAAACTGTTAATGTTCCATTATTATGTGTATGTATGATTTGGTTAAAATAAATTGCATTTATTACTTAGATGCACTCTGTATATGTCAAATGGTATACTCAACTCTGACCATTTCCCATGTGTCCAAAGACAATTTGATACTGCGTGTAATTTTAATACAAAAAAATGTTACGGCATTGTCAATCTTTTAATAATAAAGTTCTGCTGTTTGTTGGTCAGTTTCTTGTTAGGCAAAAATGATCCATTGTTGAACAGGACCTCGACTGTAACCTTTGATGCTTTGAGTCAATGCACTCTTGTTTTTTGCTAAAAACATGCTATGACAATAAGAATAAGAAGAAATTTGAAGATGAAACAGCAAAAAGTGTAGATCCCGATCAGATGTGGGAGCCGTCTGACACGGATTGAAACCATTTATTTAATCCTGATCAATCTGTGCTGAGCAGGAGAAGGGTTCAACACTAGAGCTCAGAAACAACTGTGCTTACATATTGGAACTTTAATTGCCAGTTGAGAAAATAATGGTCAAGAAATAACGAGCGAGCGTCACTCCCCTACCCCGCAGTACATGTGTACATGGCTCCCTCATTAGGTCTGGCAAAGAGAAATCAGGCAGAGATTAGGCAGAGATGAAACAAGGATGAGAGATTCCAAGGCTGCAGAATAACGATGAGTTATTGAGAAAGTTAAGAAATGTCAGCAAGCTTTACAAATTAAATCTGTGTTTTTGATCTTTTGAATATTTTAGATTTAAAGGTCAATTAAGGAGTTAAAATATATATTAGAGTAGGAACAGAAAAGGAAATGTTAATTATTTATGTTTGTAATATGGTTGCTGAATGAACAAATGTATAATTTTTAATCTTCCCTGAATAATCCTTAACTGCAAGTAGGTTATTTCATTTGTTTTACTCGGTTTTTATGCTTGTGCTCTTTGATGAGTATATTACTTTTCTGCCTTTCTTGTAATACCCAGGTTAACCATCATCAACAAACAATTCCATTTTCTTTTTTAAATAACATCTCTATAAGTATTTAAATGGATTTTAAGTTTATATTTATGCAAAAGTAAGAAATTTCACTGAAAAAGGACCTACCTACTATCTGGAATACCTTGGATATAAACTAACAAGGGAGACAATTACCATTTCACCAATTTACCCCATTACTTATTCTAACTCGATAAAAAAGACCCTTCAAGTAACTTTAGGTAGAACCATTATAAAATCAAATATTTCTTCATTTAAAATTATGATAGCATACAGTATTCATTTAGCATAAGTGGGATCAACCCATTGAGCAAATTTTTAAACATGTTAATCCTGACAACCTAAAGTACAAGGATATCTATGGGTACCCATCTAGTTTCATTTTATTCTAAATGTGTTTTGATAACAATAGACCATAAATTATGATAACATTTACAAATATATGCCATACATAAAATCTCTAATCATGGTTCCCTTTAATGAATTGGATAATTAAATCATTATATAATTTCAGACTTGCATTAAATATAGGGCTTCAAATCAATTAAATCAAATTTTGACTAATTCGTTGATATGCAATTACACTTAACACTGCACTTATCTGGATAAAGCGATCAATGACACACAATCATACAAAAGATATTATTACAAGGCTGTAGTAGAACGATTCATACTTCGTTAAATCTCAATTACAAAAGTGCTTTGGCTCACTTTCACCAATCAAGGTTTTAACTCGTGTTTATACCAAACAAAAATATTTTCCACATCTGGGGTTAATCTTTAATAGAATTATTTTGATCTAAACTCAAGATTATCAATACCAGGAGAGTAATTATCCGATACATAAATATCCTGTGCTAATCCAAATTTATTTCACAGAAATATACCTTCTGAATAGACATGTTAAGCATTAGATTAACCTCCAATTTCTTGTTATTCTTACAGCAATAAAACAGTACCAAACCATCTTATATCTACAGTATTAATTTACTTTTATTGAGGTTTGGTATATTTTCTTTTTTTATATCTTCATTAATTTCTGTCCATTTCTCTGTAAATCCTTCATTCCTCACTTTACATAAACCAATAAAAGCTAAAAAAAAAGGCAAGGTCACTGGAAAAACTAATTAACGTTTCAATACATGAATTCTGTCCTTTTGCTTCAAAGAGAAAGATTAATTTGGAGTCAGAAAAAGTCACTTTGAAATCCCCTCCCTCACCTACCATAGCCTTCACATAAATACCACCATCTCTAAACACTCCATTGAAGTCTAAGAAAAGAATGTAGCAAATTATCAACCCCTTGTACTTTTGCCGGGCATGCTTCTTTAGATCAACTCAACCATAAAATCACCCTCTTAGAACTTACTCAGAAGACTGAAAAAGACTCATTTCGCTCCTTTTCAAGATGCATTTTGTACCCAATTCATCACTTCTCATCCCTATTTTCTCCTAAGAATACTTCCGAAATGGAGACAAGATTTCTCTCTTTTTAGATACTAACTTCATCAGCATTCATCAGCCATCCTTCCCTTGTTTATTGGCTAACCAATGAATCCGTGTCTAATTTAAAAAACCGGACATCTTCAGTCGACTCCGGTGGTGATGACAATGTCCAAGCTTCTGCAGCACCATGATCAAAGCATCGTCCAGGGACACATTTAGCACCCATTGCACATTAAGACTTGGAGAATGATTCCCCGATTATTTGGCGTGTGCATAATTAGAGAAACAGAGATGGAAACTGACCTGGTATAATAAATCTTTGTCACAGAGGGGTAATTGAAAAGCTGGTCAACTGTGAGTGGGCTTCATTGCTCATTGTGGTCAAGACGTTGTTGGGTCAATGTGGGAACGTGGCCATGGTAAGAGATGAAGCAGGGATGACACATCCTGTGGCTTTATGGGGTTGCTACGGAAACCGGATACAAAAAAGCCAAGAATGTCCACTGATGGGGCATCAATATGCTTCGATCAATGGATGAATGCATGTTTAACTACCTGACTGAATTTGAATAGACAATAAAATGTATAAAATGGTCGATTGGCTCCTGCTCTATTCAATATGATATTGTTACTGCAGCTGTCCTAGATGACATCCATTTGGAATGCTGGGAGTGAAGCTTCAATGAATAAATATTCTTCCATAAAGTATCATTTAACTACAAATATGGAAATATTCTGCATATCATATCAAAATGTGTTGTTGTTGTTGTTTTTCATTTCTACAACAATGACTGTTTTGTGGATTTTGCAAATGGAATTTACCAGTCTCTGCTGTAACATATAATTCATTCATATCTGGTCAAGTACCAACCTTATGGACCTTGACAAGAACACAAGCTACATCCATTTGATGATATGAAATAAAAGCAGACTACAGGAAGAAAACCTGAATGACATTAGAATAATCTTGTTGTTTTTTTTCTTTATCTGAAGTTTGACATAAATATTTCCTCGAATATTTGTCATACAAATATAAATAACCCAAAGCCACACAAATACCTCTGATATTTCGAAAATATGTATTTCTAGATCAACATTTTCTCTCCAAGAGAAACGTGTAATATGAAAATTAACATACCACAAACAAGCCAGATATCAATATAATTAAAAGCAGCAAATTATTCAAAAGTATTCAAGTTTTTTATTTGTATTTTGTGTTTTGCGACACACCAACACTTAACAGGTCATATGGTGCCAAATACGATGAAGTTTAACATAAATAGGGTATATAATCAGGTTAAAATTCAAAAAGTGGAAATATAAAATTCTATCAGGTTAAAATAATATGAATTGCAATTTATACATCTAAGTATAATAAACATTTTAAATATTAACAATATTAGCATAATAAACTGCTTAAAAAATGTATAACTTATTAAGAATACCAATCTTGTTCAGGAAGCAAACAAGCTTAGAATCGGACACTGTCTTAAATCATGATGTTTTTAGTATAGTATCTTGTACACATACTCATGCTATCATTAATGAAACAAAACCAGACCAAGTTCAGAAATAAAGCAGAAGACCCAATGGAGAACCATCAATTAACATCAACGAACAACAAACATCCATCTACAAGGAAGTCATCAACCAAACATCCCAGGCCCTCGTCACTAGAACATCATCAGTGTTTCTGACTGGATTCTGGTGACATTTGAGTCAGATATAGTTTCCAGACCTTGTCACGAGCGGTACTTCTCACCAACAAAATCTGATTACACCTAACAATGTGGCCAATCAAACGCTCACTGATGAGAAATAGCAAAATAGAGACCCAATCTTACTTCATTGTCCAGCTCCCCGCCGCATGACAATATTGTCTTCGTGTTATTTATACTTTCATTGCAAGCGTGCCTCAATAATATGTAGTCTGCTATAACAAACAAAATTCAGCCTAGGGTATGAAAGTGTAATGCATACATGAGAACTTTTGTCTGAGGCCAAAGTGGGAGATTTTCACTTGCAAAGTGGGAGAATTTTTTTTTCTTCATATAAACGAAGAGGAAAGTTATGTTTCCAAATAGGGAGATTTGAAAATGTGTAAAACACCCCTCAATTTCAAGTAATTTCTAACCTTAAAAGTGGGAGTCTCCCTCCAAAAGTTCATATGTTTAGTAATGTAGTCTTTGTTTAAATAAATGTTTGATTGTAAACACTTTCTACTCAAGGTAATGACAAATATAAACTAAACTAAAGTGAACAGTGCATATCTTGAACAATTTTTTCACCCAAATGGAGCTGAAGGATTTGGATATACACTTTATTTCATGGAGTGGTCAGCAGTTAACAGTTAAGGAAAAGATAAGTGTTTATGCTCATATCAATGAGCTTTGATTACTGAAGGAAATGAAAAATATAAAGGCCCTATATGAGAACTACCACATATATTCAAATTAGAACTACCATAAGACACACACACACAAGTTAACGGAAAAGTGACACAAAGACTGAGATAAGATATAACACATACAGGAAAACTCCCAACAGTTACCCCCCTTGTAATAGTCATTCAGGGCATGGACAATTTGAGTGTTTTTATGTTTTTGAAATACACCAAAGCAACCATTTATAATCATTACAGCAACGCCCAGCTTTTTGGTGGAGACACATGTCTGGGTAGAACCACATGTGCACTGCAAGTCAGCTGGAAGACCTTCTCACATTAAGTCCTTCAGCTCAAACAGAACTCGAACCCACATGAGAGGCCAAGCATTCAGAGGAGATACAAATCAGCGACTCTATCATTTCACCATAGGTGCCCCAAATTTGTGTGTTTAAACCCGCTCCTCCAAACACTCCAATGCTTAAGCTTGCCTTGAAACTTCCAACAACTGATTGGTGATTACTACACACTTTCAAGTCTACCTTTCTCCAAGTGCTGCGTGTGACTCTAAAACGTCTACAACTTGACTAAAATTGTAAAAATGAAATCTGACATCAATCCAGTCTTGCTAGACAAATTTTTTTTTAAACAAATCAGAAAAATCAACCTACTGACATGTGTGAGTCCATAACAAGACAATGCCGGAAAACACCTCGTAACGATACTTGACTTTTTGTAGTCTAACAAACAGATATTTAAAATTTATTTAATCCAAACAAGACAGATACTTGTCACTTTTAATAACGTCTTATGAGAAACGACGACCAGATTCTGAGATGAAAGAGTAAACTATAATTTTTAGCAGTAAAGATATACTGTCTGAAACATTGTGCCAGACATAAATTTGGTTGACAAAGCCAAAGACAAAGTGGATCAGTTCAGAGTAAACTGAACATATAACAGAATCAATGCTTAATTAGGTTGTTTACACTGTGACAGACAACGAAAAACGCAATTTATCAATGAGGTCTTTTGTAACAAATGTAATATTAGGAAAGTATAGTCAGACATAAAAAATGTACCCAATGTGCTGATCATATTGTGTTTTCCAATGTTGTAGCAAAAAGTAAGAGATAGCAAAAAAATTGTTAAGAATTTCTTTTGAATGTGTGTTTATTTATTCAAAACATAGATATAAATGTGAAGAAAATAGCAGAAAATTTGTTAAGAAAATTTTTAAATTTAAGTAAACATATTTTAAACATAGATATAAATCTAAAGAAATTTGTTTACTTTTACGAAAAGATAATGAAGACAAAAATAATAAATGTAAGAATATTACTATAGCAATGTTGCATAATTCTCTATTTTCTATCTTTCTTTAAATATCTCTCATTAGCCTTAAAGTGACTCAGTCACAGTTGGGTTTTTTTTTCTTTCTAATTTTGCTAAAAAGTACACAAGTCTTTGTTGAACAACAACGAATAATTGAAAAAAGAAATTACATCTAATTACTAGATACATTTTCAAATCTACCCCTTCTATAACATGTTATCTTAAAATGGTGTGTTGGGTAAATCAAAAGTGTTGTAATGCTTTTCAACTATTTTTAGCTTTTTTCGCTAAAAAACTTAGTTTTTCTCCTACTTGCACATGCAGTAATATACATGTAAGTTATGTGAATACATCAGCCATTCAGATATTGAAATAATATTTTAAATTTAAATGAAATACAGATTGTACAAGGGTATCATGCACCAGTGCTCAACTGTTACCCAATTGCTTTAATGTCTAAAACTACTATTTATTTTCCTGTTCATAAATAAATAATTGACAATTGATCATAAAATCATGTTTTGAATATTTGAACAGCCTTTAAATTGATGTAAACTAATACAATAATGGTCTAAATATTAACATTTCCAAAGCATTTCAAATACACTTAAAATGTAAAATTGTCAAATTTCAAATATATAATTTATGATTTACATAAATACTCATTTTTACTAGAATTTAACTACAAAATGATTATTCAGTTACGTAATTTAGGAGTAAAGCTGTGAATTTTTTATATCTTTAAACATTAAAACAGTCAACTTTTTAACATAAACAAACTCGTACATTATTTAACTGTATGACTATTAGTTTTAGAATATAAAATGAAAATCCCCATTCATTTTCACTACATAATTAAATTATCCCCTGTGCGATTGAAATAGGAGACTTATTACATCAATGACCATTATGACTGAATTCATATTACTGCCCGCAAAACTACATTAAATCGAACACGCACCAAAAATCCATGACAAAAAAAAAATCCATGCATAGTAATGCTATGAATGGACCAAAGATTCGTTGACATCTGTCCGTGGATTTTTCCATCAAAGACTGCCAACAGAAGGACATTGTTCCAAGAAAGGAGCCAGCCACAGTCTCCATTTGTTCATTCCATTTTCTCGAGATAATATAATTTCCCCATTTGATAATGTAGCTAGTCAAAGTCCTTTTTCGCAGCCATAGTATGAAAAGGAACAAAACTAATAGAAGAGATGTAATGAGGAGAACTACTCTCTACATTCCACGATTCTTGTAGGACACATAATGAAAACTCTTTTAACGCATTTTTCTTGACAATATGATTTGCTAATGGACATCAGGGACAATGAAGGCCATAATTAAGTGGAAGATATCCATTCTTACCCTGCTAAGAAATAATTGATCAAGCCAAAGAAATTTGTGCAGATCTTGATCAACGATTTCCCCTCTTTCTGACAAAAATCTGCACTATTTCCTTCCAAGTTCATGGTTTTTATCTAATTTCTTTGATTATACATGTAGTGGGTTTTAGCATATTATTAAATATTGTAAAGGAGTTTTCAACATATGAAGTAGATAAAGGGTGGTTTCTTCGCCCACACTTATGCTCATCTCGTTGTCAGCGAATATAAATGCAGTCATAATCATTCAATTCATGATGGAATTTGATTATTTTATTCAGTAAAAAGCATCATGTTTTTGCTTATGAATGGAACTGATTAGTTAATTAGCAAACAAAAGCATCAAATTTTGTAACCTTTTCAATACATGTATTTCCGCGAAATGAAGCCCCAACAAGACAGGAGGAGAAGGAAACAAAATGTATGATGGATTACATTGCACTGACACAATTATGGTCATACTTGCGACGTCTAGCTAATTATTGGTGGAGAAAACCCCTAGACCCAAGTCAGAGTAGAACCACTGGCACACTGCAGGTTAGCTACAAAACCTCCGCATATGAAAGTTCGGGTCCCAACAGAGACTCGAACCCACATGGTAAGTAGCTGAGGAGTTATTATTCCGATTGTAACCACCTGGCCACAGGTGCCCCAGTTCGATGGAAAAAATTACCAACAATACAGTTTTTAAAAAAATGCCTAATGTTGATTTTCAGTTAAAAGATTTATTATCATACTGGGTCTGTGCAAAATATTTAAAAAAAGGAGAATTGTAGGAATTAAATAGAAATTCAAAAAATAATAAAAAAATGCATGGTATCAAAAGTAAGCAAATATTGAAATATGACTAAACAAAATAAATTTAATTCCCCAAAGTCTGGCGTATAAAAGGACCTTACATCTCGGTCCAAGCGAGTCATGTTATTTTTTCATTATCGCTTTCAAAATCGCTGGAGCCAGAAACTCTTATAGAAGTCTGCCCAGTGGGGTATAAACCATTCTGCCATACAAATGATAATTTAAGGTGAGACCCAATGCATTGTGGGTCGATGGAGCATTCTGGGGTCCCTGTTGGGAGTCGTGGTTTCAATGACCTGGTAACAAGCATAGTCAATCTGTTCGCCTAAAATGTCTGGATGAACACTGTGGTCACATGACATGGACGGAGTCACATTATGCAGAGAGGAACTTGTGACATTTATTGGTTATATGGAAATCAGTAGCGGACTTTAATGCGTAGTGAAAGACGTTTCGATGAAGTCTTGTCATTTTGATATTTTGCATGTAAATGTAAAAATTAAGTTAGAAAAAAATGATGACGTTGTGGTTACGAATATATTGATATAACAGTGACAGAAGGTGCTGAAAGCAGTGAGTCACATCAAATAGCACCTAGTTTGCATAATTGTCTTAAATACAAACAAGAGATAGACACATGTGAATTTTGCATTTTATTTTATTATCTGACCAATCTATTTATATCAAAGCACTGAAGGTACCATAAACCTTTTGCTTAGGCCAATGACCTAAACTGGTCCTCTTTGCTACAGACTGTCTGTACTATATACGTTCTGATCTCCCTATCAAAGCACTGAAAGTACCAATAATCATTTATTAAGGTTAACACCCTCAACTGGTCCTGTTTATTATAGATTGATTGAAAGATGTATTTTCTGACCTCACTATCAAAGCACTGAAGGTACCAATGAGCGTCTCATTCCACCTACTATCTGACACCCTAACAATGTCCTTAATGTTTCTGCTCACACCAGATAGCCATAAAACCTCTCACATAAACACCAATAACAGATAAATGCTTGTCTCACTATCTCTAAATAGACCTTCCAGAACATAGGTCCCCAACCCTCAACCTGCTGGATTGTTTATAATCCAAAATTAATCCAAGTAATTTGTTTAAAGCTGCTTTCAAAATGAATTGTACATATTTGCTAGAGACTTTATCTTAAAGTGCAGAATGCTGATCTTGCTTCAGACAACTCCCATATTTGTTTAGGTACAACCAAATTATGTCAATGATGGGGCTTAGTACAAAACTACTGGAAAAAACACCACCAACAACGACAAGGTTGCTCATCTTTATCTTGAAACATTATTACCCATGGTCTAACACTGTATTTTCTGCTTCCCCCCACACACCATCACTAAATGCCATCATACCATTACCGGGAGGAATCATATTTACCTGGTGATAAAAATGTACATAAAGAACAAAAAGGCATTTCTTGCAAGGAAAATATAAGGAGAATGGATGAAAACCAGGACATTTATAGTAAATATTTAAAAGAACACTTCTCTAAACAAATCATTTTAAATTTCATAATAAACATACATGTGAACTCTCTCGCTGTTGGACAGAGACTCCCAATTTTAAGGTTCAATATTATTTGAAAATGAGGGGTGTTTTACACATTTTCAGAATTCTCCCTACTTAGAAACAAATAACTTCCTACTTTGTTTATATGAAAATTCCTCCTTTGTTTATATGAAAATAACAAATTTTCCACTTTGCAAGTGAAGATCTCCCACTTTGGCCTCATAAAAGGTTCACATGTATGAAAAACATATACAATTATATGTAATTTGATATGTATTTGTGACAGCAACCTTTATTTATGAATACAAATTCTATGATTCATCAGACAGTCTGTATTAATATATTTCTGTTTTTTACCTTTGACTAAATTATATAACTTTAAATTGTATAGTTTAATTTTATAGTTTTACATATTTATTTAAAACTCTTAAAATTTCATGACTACAATAAATGTCTGTGAAAATCTTGATATAGAAACAAGTCACATTCTCTGCTGCCTCTGAAACCTGAGCCTTTGGGTGGGTAGTTAACCAAACAATGCCTGACAAATAACATGGCAGCCATTACAGATGAACAGACAGACATGTTGTCATGACAACCACCCAACTGACAAAGTAAGAACCTGAAACGCTGTGTTGTCAGGAAAATAATGTTTGTTGTCATGGAATCTATGTCAATTGTCAGGGAAAACCATTTCAGTCGTCATGGAAACCATTTCAGTTGTCATGGAATAATTATTCATGTCAAGGATTCATGTAAAGAGACAGGTATAATTAAGGTTATCAATGCCACATTTTGATAGTCTAAAATATCAATTTATGTTGTCAAGGTAATGAGAGTTTCTTTGCACCATTAATTGCTTGAATTTAAATTTAAATATCAGTTATAATAAGTTTTTATTTAAAATTAAATCAAACTTATAATATTTTATGACTACTTTTCTCAACTCAAATTTTCAATTTGTTTTGCTACACAACAAAAACGAAAGAATTCAAAGTTTTTAATCATATATAATTTGCTTTATAATGGTTTTAATGCTCATTATATAATTCTGAAACTCTTTTCTATACCAAGAGCAAGAAGTTATAAAGAGCATCTTTAAGTCATTCTCTTCTACAACCTAGCCGAGGGGGCGCCCGTAGTCAAGTGGTAAGAGTCAATGACTTGTAACTCCTCAGCCTCTCATCGTGTGAGTTTGAGTTCCGTTCTGGGCGAGAACTTTCATGTTGAGAGGTTTTCCAGCTTACCTTCGGTGCGCCGGTGGTTCTACCCAGGAATAAGTCTGGGGTCTTCCTCCACCAATAATTAGCTGAATGTCGCCAATATAACCATTAGTGCAACATAAAAAAAACACACACAAAAAACATCTACCTAAACAAACCACACCATTCCAACAGTAACTAATTACTACAAATGCATGCCTCATAAACTATCTACAAGCTCACAAGACTCTTGGCTATACATCCTTATTTCAACATCAAAATAACCAGAAATTCAGCAATTATTCAATTATATTTACAGTAAACATACACTGTTTCTATTCCATACTTTTCAATTATTCAAATTCCAACCTTTCACAAATGAGAGTTTGTTAAAATATGCCACATAAATCATCTGTAATGTATAGTGAGGAAAATAAATATGATTAAATATACAAATTGTTAATTTCATAATGGCTTGTTTTATTGGTATATAAATAAATCATAACTTTATTATTGGAGTCAGAAAAACAAACAATTTAAATAATTTAATATCTTAATCATAAACATAATTATTTCATTTTAAAATTATGGATTATGATTAATATTAGATTAAAAAAAAATATTCATAAAATTAATGTAAAGTTTAATCATAAACATAATTATATTGTTTTAGAACAAATATTATGATTAATATTAGAAAATTCAAAAAAAAAATTTTTAAATTAAGAAAAAAAATATTAAGGTTAATCGCAAACATAATTATTTCATTTTAGAACACCGATTATGATAAATATTAAATAAATAAAAAAATTAAATATTTGTTTTGAAAAGCAATGCAAAGGGAAATAATGTTATGATGCTCAAGCATTGCAGAAAAACACATCATGAAAGTTGATCTTTGATGAGACGATAAATTTTCTATCTAGAATTATCTGAGCCATGTAAATCTGAATTAGGGAATGGTCGATTGTTCACGATGTAATTGTTAATGGCTAATTGATTCCAGTAACCAGAAACAATTATACACTGGCCCTATAAAACTCAATTTACTAGTAGAGGATTTAAAGAAGCAAAAGACAAAAGATTAAGGTCTAGTTACAGTGGCAAAATTTACAGAAGATTTTTTTTAAACATTTGAAGAAAAGAGTAAAATCAATTAACTATGATAAAAGAAAATATTTCAGGTAAAATTGGTAAAATAGTGGGTGTTATTAACACATTTATAATCTATACATAAATCCATACACATTCTAGCGTGTGTTTTGCCCAACCATTTTATGAACAGTAAATTAGATTATTATTATTATCATTTGAGTATAAGATTAAATACTGTTTTGACTTTTGGCAATTGTTCATGTTTCATTGTTTCAGTTGCCAGTGAAAGTAGTTTTTAATGCTAAAATTATGGGGCTTAACTGACAATCGCCCCCATTTACATTACTCTACAGTAATACATGTATATCAATTTTGAAATTACTATTTAAAAATAAACAACAGACTTATAAGAAAATCTGGTTGAAGATTTACATTTTAATGTTTATAATGAAGGGTCTAGACAGGGATCGGGGGTGAAGTCGATTGTAATCAGGTTCCTTTACAAGACCTCCTCAAAAAGAAGAAAAAAACCCACAAAGAACGCTTCATTCACATTCTATATTTTCAAGTTTAGTTTCTTATGTTCATTGCAGACTCAGTCTCTGCTCGTAGACTCAATGATGCTTTCGATTTCTAACTCTTAACAAATATTGAACTTTCCTCAAAATTCACTCCTTAGCATTCTTATAAAACGTGCATTACTGCTTGTAATTGTCGAGTAATATTAGGACATATTACAAACAAGTACTTGTCCAATAGAACACAGGCTGTGCAATGAATATTTCAGTCTATAATTGCACCATTTCCCTCCAATCAGAATCAATATGCAAAGACAATTAGCTTAAGTTGTGTTTATTGTCCCATCTTCCAATAAAATGATCTTAATTTTGCCTCCATTAAAATGGTTAAAAGTGAAATCATTCCCACTGTTCTTATTAAATATGCGATAATTGATTGAGCAGATTCCGTACAGAAGTTGTTCCACCCATTGGGATTGCGAGATGAGTTGACTATTATTGGCGAAATTGTGTCGTATTTTATTATAATTAAAGTATAAGGCAACACCTAATCCTGATTATTACTGAAAACTGTGAGCACATGATTCCAGCCTTTGCCTTTTCGTGATTGGCTACGAGAATCATCATTAAATTAGCGCCACGCTCATACAGTTATATACGACTATTGTTAGGATGCTGCTCTTTGCAATCCAAGCGATAACACCACGGGTTTCCATAGTGATTATGTAACCATAATAGGCAGTCTGCAAGCCGTGATTGTGTTTTACTGTGGAACATGTTGAGGTCAAAAGATCCACTCCCTTTTTTCTTTTCTTTTTTTGAGAGTGTACTTTACGAATTTAACTTGGCATTTAAAATTTTAAAAAACTTTTTTTAAATTACAATTTCTTATGATTTATATTTTTTCTTTAATTAAAAAACAAACAAACAGGAAAAGAACATATATATTGCATAAAATAAAGAATATATATATATATAAAAAAAAGTAAACTTACGAGTACAGCTCTCGCCTTCATTCCCCTCAAAGCCTGAGTGACACTGGCATTCTCCAAGCAGGATATCCCAATTACCATCGCTCATGCATCGATAACTCGGCGGAGATTTTGGCGATGAGTTCGGAACGCATATACCTTGCTTCTCCACACTAGAAGTCTGATTTTTTCCCACTGGTGTCGAGGCAAAGAACGCATAATTTGCCGTTATATTTGGACACACCTTGTAAAACACATTGATCGAGATGAGGGTCACACACGACCCTGTGTCTTGGAAAGCGAAATAAATACCCCGCAGACTTTTCTTCAAGGATACGAACACAGTCTCTCTGTTCAATATAACATCAGTGACACTTTCTCCGAGATATCTGGCGGGAATTTTTGCAATGCTGGTGTATGATGTCTGATCCCACGATGGCATTTCATTGTTGGCAATATCTCGGTTAGCCTCGTAGGAATATAGGTTAAACGTCTCACGGCACTGCTGTAGGTCACTTGGACTCGTGTGTTTGCCGCACTTCCGCATCGTGAACACCATCTCAATGTATAAACTCTGGGCCTGGCCCACTTCAATATAAGGCGTCCGTAGCCAGTTGTTAACATCATTACTTGTCACAAAACATGATGTATAAACTTTTAATGGATCTTCTTCTGCTATATGTTCAATATACAGGGATACCTCATTCCACTGAAATATGAAGAAAAAAACAATAAGTATAATTAAGCTAGAATAGCAATTTAGATATAAATAACTTAAAATATTTAACAACAATACCTATAACTTAAAACATTTAACAACTATATGTATATATACATATAATAAAAGTTTTATCTGTCTTTAAATATACATAAAAATGATAACAAATCATACAAAAACCATAAAAAGCTTCTTCTTAGACATTGTATTAATAATTTTAAAGAGATATATTTTGTTAATAAACTCAAGCTCTTGACCTCACTTAAATCTAAGCAGTGATTGATTAAATTTAAAAAAAAAATGTTAACCAATCAAATGCTTATCTTTAAATTTAAGCTTATGTGAGTCATTGAGAAAAAACTGACAATCTCTTAAAATTCCTCGGACATTATTTTTTTCAATCAAGCAGGACTCCATTTACTATGTATAACTGTGCTAAGGCACTGAATCTCGTACCAAATAAACAACATGAAGACCAACTTCATTAACAACAACCGGATGTGTCACAGCAAGATCTACCAGGACAACAAATCCAATCACGTCTCAATCCGCTTAGAAAGAAATGACTCAATCAGCTTAGAAAGATTTGTCAACACCCCAACTACAAAATCAGAGAACTTGGCTGGGAGCCTCTAGCAAAACTGTCTTCGGACACCATCTGGAGCCTTCCACGGAAATAGAAAATATTATTACATGAGAAATGAGTTCACCACTTCTTTTACCAGTAAATAAATCATTTACAACTTGTTTGTCAAGAAAAATGTAAAGATGACTGCTTAGGGTGTATCTAGGTGGGTATTTAGGGTATGTGTTAAGTTGGGGTTGTAAAGACTGAAGTCACATTGCTGGGCACACTTACCCACAACCAAGAGCTCATGGAGCCAACTGTTCAAATTCTACAGAACACAATCCAGGAAACTTAAAGTATAATTCTAAAGTCTGCTGACCCATATTAATAAGGTTTGTACATTAAAGGTGGTAGCGGACAGTTTGGACCAAAAATATTTTCATTAAACATCTTAGTAAACCATTGTTATCTGAACAGATCTCGTAAAAAGCTGTTTATTGGTGTCCTTCACCTGTCGGAAAGTGAACCATAATGCCACAATCGCCATTACAAACATGTATTTCCTATCTGAGCCACGCTGCACAGTTAGATATCTTTAAACCAAGAAAACCATGTGACCATTTATGTTTTAGTTCATCCACGTCATCCGCTGCTGTGATGTTGATGTCTATTTTAAGCAGGAATTCCGATCGTTTTTATTTACGGATATTTCTACATATATAAGATGTAGGCAAACGGTTGGATATCAACTTTAAGGGTAATACCAGAATAGCCTGCTTCTGCTGGGAGCTGTCTTATCAGTATTTACACTATTTGCTGTCAAGTCTCTAGCAGTGCATCTTGCTACCTTTGCACACTTACTAGTTGTTAGTAAATAATTTATATTAATTATTATAATATCATTATAATTCTTAAAATAATTTATATTTTGTATAGTTTAAAGGTAGTATCTAAATGTATGGATCTTTTTTTTTTTCACACAAAAAAAAATGTTATTGTTGTCTGAAAAGATCCAACTTGAAAAATTATGTAGACAAATATAGACTATTGTTTCAATCAATATGTGCACCATAGGTCCAAAAACCCAAACTGTAGATTTTGGAGTCCATTATTTAACCTATAATGCTAACAAGTCTGTAAAAGCTTTTGCTCAAGACAGTATGTCCATGCATAGCTGTGAAAGACCCCTTAACAATTAGCAGGGGGGTCACTGATAGGTTTGGATGACTCAGTATGCTGGGGGGACAATGTCATTTTGAGGTTCGTTTTGAGGGTGATTTTCAAAACCTTGATGGTAGTTTGGCTGTAATTATTTCAGCAAATCAATGATGACATGACTTGTTTACTTTCTTCTGTCATGCGATTCCAGCTCCTATATCAAGACCATACAAGACTTAATTTCAATGATTTCTGAGATTCTGACATTCTCTACGCCTGCAACATCCGAATTAAAAGATGCGAATACAGCAGATTAGGACAATTTACCAGCTCATTGATTGCTCCACTGCACGGAAAATGTGCCCATAACATTCCAATGCATCCGAAATCATTTTCATATCCCAAATGTCCTGGGCAGGAACATCCCTTGCGTGTTTGCTTACAAACCAATTTCATCCAACAAGGAAGGGATGTCTGAGGTTTTAAGGAGGGAAAACTGCGATAATCGAAGAATGTATCGTCTTCCGTGAGGTATTTCTTTGGCACAAAATGACGATCATAAACAATGAAGAAAGTGGCTAAGGGCTGAAGTAAAGCCTTCAAGCTTGCTAACAAATCATCATTCCCCATAACCTCTTGTCATTTCACTCAGCTAAGAAACGAGCCGACATCAACTACTCAGAATTCTATTTCATTTCCTGTCAAAATTAATGCCTATATATCAGCAGCAAGGCGTAAAAAGCAGACCCTCACAATGTTTGCTCAGGGTTTCCGATCAAGGGTATAATTATGCAAATTACAGGTCCCAGAATATAAGGGATTCTGAACCAAGCACATCCCCTTAAAAAACCAAAGGACTGCCATTAACAAGATGCGTCTGAAAGTACAGACACCACGAAAAAATGTTTGACCAGACAAATGATGTACCATCAGGGATGTTTTTAGTTAGCTTAGAAGCTATGGCTTAAGAAACAACAACTTTTCAAGTAACTTGTCATATAATTTTGACAAGAGCATCAATTTTCCACCATAAAATTATAACAATATAGTCACGAACAAGGGTATATTCTAGTGGGGCTATTATCGTATCTACACAGCGACCACAAAGAAGGTGTCTAGACAGGGTAAGTCGATGGCATTGAGGACTGTGTACAAATTGGATTGTCAGTTGGCTTATGGCAGATACTGCGTGCCTTCTCCGATCAATCTGACCAGATGTTCCACTGTCAATCAAATCCATATTATAGCCTTTATCTTGTCTATTTTCATATCTCCAAATGATATGCTTAAAAAGGTAGTCAAAGACCTTTTGATGTTTATTACTGTCTATTGTTGATTTTATGATAGGAGAGGAAACAGAATGCAAGGGAGAAATATAACTACATGTATTAAGGAATGTTGATAAAAAACAACAACAATATTCTTTATATATCATAAAAATATTGTTCGAAAGTAAACAAAAAGATACAAGTCCTAAAAATGAAACGTGTTCATCGACAATTCCCAGAGCTAAGTCATGCTTGATAGGTATTCTTCATGAATTTATCAATTCAGTTTAACTATTTGCTGTTCACTTTTCCAAAGTTAAACTGAAATGTTTATTTTGTAACACAATAACCACAATTTTATGTGCTTGTAGGTTTTAAAAAAATAAAATATGAACATATTTTACATTTTTGCCCCCCTCTCACCCCATCCACTACCCTCCCACCCCCAAATTATCCCCAGAATTACCTCAGTGTGGATACACGTACCCATATCTCACAGAATGGGAGGGTGCTGACAGAACAGCATTGTTAGCAAGTTTGTGTAAATTAGATCAGCCTTTTTTCTTACCAAATGATTGACAATCCAATTATGCTTTGCTACTATACCATGGTCACTAAAAATGTAACAATTAATGCTACTTTTCACTAGTTTTTTTTTTTCAACGGCTCCAGATTCATTTTTTGTGTAACAAACATAACAGATGAGCCGCCAGTAAGAACATTCTTGGTTTTATTAATGCTTTCATGAAAACAACCTGCCAATCACACTGATGTTTGACCTACAGCAAATACTGTATTACCTCCCTTAGATGTCATAACACAGCATTTTCTCTTCTTGACTCCGAAGTAATCTCTAGTTACGTCATAACATAGCATACTATACAGTTGACGAAAGGGATTTTCTCACATTCTCCTATCAAAACAACTCACTCTCCTCTCGCACTCTCACATGACATCCAGCATTGATTACAACTGCTTTTTTTTTTTTCAAAAGACTCTTTAATTGTTTCGTCTTTTGAAATACATCGCAGTGACCAATTATGATCATTATAGTGACATTCAGCTATTTCATGGAAGAAGACCCCAGACAACTGTCTGGATAGACTCATAGATACACCTGGAAGACTTTTCCACATTAAGTCCTTTGCCCCGACAGGGACTGGAACCCACGTGGCTTAGTAGTCAGGGGAGTTACAAACAACAGGCGCACGTAAAATCTTAACTTATATTTTTAAAATAAGTTTTGTTATTTTTTTCCTAATTGTTTCCACATGTCTCTATATTGCATGCTCCTGGCTTCACCTTTTAAGGGAAATATTGCATTTCATTTTGTTTATTTCATTTCTGTCACTGTACACTTTGTTCGAATTATAGCTAATCCTCTCCATCCTCTCCTCTCTATCGATCACATACTTTTTTTTTATCCTTTTTAAAATTTTCTTTTTCCTCCTCCTATCCAACAATAAATGTATAAAAAAATATGCAACACTCTTGCTATTATTTTACTTTCCCCTTCTCTCTATCCTCCCCAATCTTTCACCCATTCTCCTCCCTTTTCTCCTCCCTTCCACCACCACCCACCCCATAACCCTGCAGCAACATCAACATGACGTATATGCAACACTTCACACCCTCCCTGCTTGAAAATTCATTAGGCAATCTAAAACACAGATACCGGCAGTTAGGTGCTGTAATGAAATCTATCGCATAAAACAATTAATTGAATATTCATCAAGTCCCCTTGACACCTTTAGAGCACTAAATTTGAATCCTTTGATCTTGTGGCCATGTTCGATCAATGAAAATTGTGCTGTCATGCAATGCTAATCAATGGAATGTAACAACTGAAAAGCCAAGCAAGCCTTGCCTGCCTACAGACCATAGACTCTGATGAGGCATATGAAGAAGGAAACTGGCTTCGCTGAACCACAGACTCTATGAGACACAAGAGAGAGTCACTAGAGGCTGATTACTTAAGAGGCTTCAAACTTAAAACTGCTGAATTGCTCACAGTTGTATGTTGGAAACCCATGTACTGACTTCTAAATGGATCAATCCCTGCCTATTATTTTCATAGTAGATGATGAGACATAAGAAATGGTACCTTGCATAGCTGAGCTGTTAAAACTGTAGATTTGTTTGTTTGGTTTATTGTTCCAACAACAGTATTTGGAGATGGTATCCATATAGTGCTGCCTTCACTATGTACATAATGCTGTAAACAGCTGGCATGATACCACACCCAGTCACACTTACCCCCAGACTGACCTTTCTCATGTAACTAACTTTATATTTGCTTGAGTATTAGCAAGGGAGCTTTACCACTAACATTTTTAATGTCTTTGGAATCAAACACGTAGACACCTGCATCTCACACTGACTTAAAAGTTGGAGAATGATAACTGCTCTGTCCTACTAGCTGTGAGTTCGAGACCCACTGATTGAAGCGTTGCAGAATGACAACTTCTCTAATCTACTTGCTGTAACTTCGAGACCCACTCTCTGAAGAGTTGTAGAATGACAAACTGCTCTGTCCTACAAGCTGTGAGTTTAAGACCCACTCTCTGAAGAGTTGTAGAATGACAACTGCTCTGTCCTACAAGCTGTGAGTTCGAGACCCACATAAATTAAGTATTTATAAAGTAGACTTTTTTTTACTAGGGTATGTGTTTAACGTGTGTGGTAGCTACTGAGACGAGGGCTTCTGTTTCTCATCACCCAATACATCCCCCAACTACAGTTTTACTCACACACTTTCACTCCATCACTACATGTCAATACCTGCATCGAACATCAAACAACTCTCGAATACAATTAAAACATCAGCCATACTAATTAGGAGACAAAAAGTCTTTTTCGCAGCTCTTAAGCAAAAAACCATATCAATAGCAGGCTTCTCTATTGACAACACTTAACCAAGTACTCAAGCTTCAATCAGAAATTAATTAAAAACCTGTTAAGTGTAGAGTCCCACTTCTCCCCTTTGCAGTGATACTGGGTATTTTACAATTACTTTTATTTTTTTGCCTATATGCAGACTAACATTTCCAAGATGAAAGCTCTGAGGAGGAAGTGTAAACCTTGTCTCATACAACTCAATGTTTCCACCATTTTTCACACACAAAGCTAGAAAAAGGGAGCAGATAGTGTTTCAAAGAAAAATGCTCACACTTGCAGATAATGTTCCATTAAAAGCATTCCAAGATATGGTATGCTCCCTGGTCTTTCTGTTTGCAAGATTTTAGCTTTTTCTGATACTGTGTTCCTTGTTATTCTTGAACCAAAGTTTTATGTAAAGTGATTTTTTTTCTATGTGCAAGGTATTATTTCATGAACTTCTGCAGCACACCTATTCAGCAATATGTTCTTGCTGAAAGCCTTGTAAGTTGTGTTATACATCCTCACAGCTTTATATAAAGAAAGCTGTTTCCATCCATGTGTAACCATTTCTTTTTCTTTCTTCTTCTTTATTTTTTTCTTCTTTTTTTTTTCTTCTTCTTTATTTTTTTTTACAAAACAACACATATTTTTGGTTTAGACTCCTAAGAGGACATGTAAAATTAAGAGAAAAAAAATACATATGTACAAGTAGATTTTCTCATTTTTACATGTCTGCGGATGTAGCTATCTGTAACTTATTAACTTACAAACATCAAATTGTGTACTTTTTAATATTATTATTATATTATTATTATAATCAAACTTATTTTTTTACAATTCTCTCACAGTAAACTGCATATATACCTCTGCTTATCTTACTTTAACTGTCTGTCATCCCTTCCCTCCGTAACAGTATTTAACTTAAAATCTTTTCACATTTTTCTATCTTGTCTATTTTTTTACTATTTTCCCTATACTGGTATTTCATTTCTATTACCTCGGTCGTTCTTGGTATGCCTTTCTGCATCCATTTTCCACCATTTTCAATCGAATTCTACTGCTTTATAATAATGGGTTTGCTTTTTGTTGTTTTGCACTCTCTCACATATTCTTGCTTTCAGTTTGAAACACTCAGCACAATTCAACATCCATCAATCATAATAAACATAACACAAAATGAGTTAACATGCACCATAAAAATAAACCACAGAATCCGTCCACTTAAACATCATTCAGAAAACATGCACTACTTTGAGAATATTCAACTTCACGCAGTTGGCCATGTCAAGACTTGCATGCAAAATTGGTAAAAGTGATAAACAAAAGATGAATGACCAAACTATGTTTCTGGGCCCTCAAACTCAGCAGTTAAGTGATAAACGAAGACATTGATGAGCCATTTATTTCTTTAAAAAATTCCAATCTATTGCTTTAATTTTTGACAAACATAGGCATGCTATGGCTTTTTGAGAAATATTTCAAATTCCAAAAATGCCCGCAAGTCTCCCCGGTCAACAAAGATGTTCAAAGGTATACACAAGACTTCAACCATTCTGTGTAAGATACTCATGTCAAGTTTTGATTGGCAGTTGAAAAAAAAAATATTTAAAAAGTTCTGCGTATGGTCTTAGCATGTCATTTAATTTTATCTGGAAGTTTTTCAAGTGAGCTGCACTAAGCTTGATAGCAAAAAGCCTTTAAAGGTGGAATCCAACAGTTTTTTAGAGTCAACAGTTTGGAGTGAAGATTTTTTTCTAAAATAACCAAACAAATCATGATTACCTTAAAAGGTACTAAAAATGCTGCTCAATGATTCCCTAGCTTTGTATGAATATTAAAGCATTTATTTCCACTCGTCAGTGAATTCAGGTATTTCCTATCTGAGCCAGGCTGCAAAGGTAGCAATTTATAAACAAAGTACAAATCCAGATCAGTCAGCTAAGATCTGCAGTATTTGCTGCTGATCAAGTTTGAGGCAATTTATCTTTGCATCTTTAAAACATGTGAACTCACCCTTTTTTGGGGAGACTCCCACTTTTAAGGTTCAAAATTATATGAAAATTGGGGGTGTTTTACACATTTTCAGAAATCTCCCTACTTGGAAATGGAATATTTCCTTCTTTGTTTATATGAAATTAATAAAAAATATCCCATGTTGCAAGTGAAAATCTCCCACTTTGGCCCCCTGAAGAAATTCACACGTATGATAGAAGTGTCTGAAATAATTTTTTTTTTTTTTTTGGTTATTATTAATTGTTGCATGAGGGTTAAAAGACAAATGATAACTGATTAATGATAACCAGACACAAGTAATGCCATAAAACTTATGCCGTTGGTCATAGACGTAACTTTCTGAAAACATGCAGATATTGTGCAGGCATAAACGGCTCATTTATTTCTGCAAGCTACAGCATATTTACAACGGTGTTGAATAAAATGCCATAATTATGATCCTATTTTCAGAAATCCATTGTCTCGTGGCATTCTTTAACAACCGAATCCATGAAGTATTTATAGCAACATATCTAACATGTCAAATACAATGCACCTCAGAGAGCAAATTGATTATGAAAAAGCTTCTGAAATATAATAATTGAATTTAGCAAGAGTTTGATGGTCCTGACTTGCACTTTTGGCCAAGGACAGAAAAATTCATCCTTGGCAAGCTAAGAAAGGAAAGTTAATACCTGCATAGAGCTTTAAAGGTGGGTGGGGATGAGGGTGTGGGTTGGCGGTAGTGGGTGTTGCTGGTTGTTTCAAATGGTAATTATACCAAAAGAGGAACCTTCAAACTCAGGACATTAATATTGATTGTAAACTGCTATATAGCAGTAAATGTATAACAAACAAAATAACATTTTTGTTGTTGATTTACAGAAATGTATACTTCATTTGTATGTATTTTTTGTATTGTCTGGTAGGTTTTATTGATTAATTTATTGATTTATTTATTGGGGTGGGTGGAGGGTGCACCAGCTCTGGCCAATTCAAATATTTAAATCTGCTCCTGATACTCCAAATACAACTCGTTTAAACAACTGCCAGTTTCTGATCTGCTCTGTTTGCAATAAAAAGTTCAACCTGAATCTGTTTAAGATAACTATTAAATAGGTTTGACAAGTCCCTCCACTTGAAATAACTATACTATTTCTAGTTCCAGTCTCCTATTTTGGAAGACCAATTCTGACAAGAAACATACATCATACCTCCAACAATTATATTTACGTATTGTCCGGCTTATATTTGTAGGGTAATGTCTGGGTAACACCATAGACACATATTACATTTGCATCTTAAAGCAGAACAGCATAACATCTCAAAACCTTTCAACCTTCATGCGATGAAGTTGAAAAAATGAATGCACTTTTTATAATCCAGGCAAGCAACATTCCAATATCTGAAGCTGGTTTCTGGGAGCAACATCTAGCTGTTTACGGTTCGGGGGTTCCTGTCAAACATTGGGACATTCACCATGTAAGACTGCAGAAGGTTTTCAATAAAGGGTCAAAGGGGGATAGATTTGTCTCCATGTTGTCCTTCACATCTGCTTACGTAGGGTGACACGGGGGACTTGTGATTACTTTGACATTCCAGATTTCATGTCAGTATTTGCTGTATTTAATGTTGATAAATGATAGATCATGCCCAGGGTGCATTTATTTAAGACTGAGGGGTAGCAATTCTGTATCTGATAACATTTGTTATGTTAAAATATGTAATGCGGTTATTTTTTTCTCAGAGTTTGATTAATATTTTAGAGGATAGTGTTTATGGCTTGTACCAACTATGATAAAATAATTAAAGGTCTCAATAAAATCTCAACTGCATTACATAGTTATAACTGACTATCTGTTCACTTTTAAGTTGATATCCATTTTTTTTCTAATTCTTTAAATGATTTTTATTTTCAATCCCTTTTTCAGAACATGTTTAGTAGAATTGCTATTTTGTTTGGTTATTGTGTTTATCATCCTACCAACAGTATTTCAGTTATCTGGAGATGGTGTCCACTTGAAGCAGATATAGTGCTGCCTTCACTGTGTATAGCATGCTGTGAACACCTGGCATGATACCACTTCCAGTCATATTATCCTGGCACAGAGTCAACCAGTCATGGAACTACCCTTATTTTTGTTTGAGTGTTAGCAATGGAGCTACACCACTACTATTTATAATGACTTTCGTATGTTGCTGCCCGGCATCAAACCCGGGGCCTCCCATACCTGGAGCCGACTTTCTACTGATTGCACTACCAGGTCCATCTATTTTAGATGAGCACTTAATAAAAAAGAGATACAACAAGTGCACATCCTTATCCACTAGGAATCTTTGTTAATTTCTTTCCTTTTACTAAAAATGTCTGTTAATTTATGAAAATTTCAACAAGTACAGGTGTATATTAACTAGGAATCTTTGTTATTGTATTTCATTAAAGTAGAAATGTCCATTCTTGATGAAAATTCCTTTGGGTTTACAGTTTTATGAATGCAACTTAGAAGAATATTTTTAATTCTTAGGAAATATTTCAAAATATGAGGAAATTTCTGAGGAAAAATATATCCTTCCTTCAGTTCGTAAATTTCGGCAATGCAGCCATCTGCATAGCTTTCTATTACACTTAAAATTCATATGTGATGATTAGCTTGTGTCTGTTCCAAGTGATTCAGAATTTCAAACAAACATTTAAAGAAAAATTATTTAAATTTGGAGGGATGGAATGCAAAGTGTGTCCCCTTTTTTATGAATCCAGGGCCCCTGTTTCTCCAGACCCCAGTTTGGGGAATTTCATTTCTCTTTACCATGACAACATTAATTACAACTGTCCCCTTGTTTCTTTAAAAAAAACTTGTTGGGATGCTAATTTTTACCATAAAATACGGTCCAGCTGTAATTAGCATGAAAGTGACGTCCACGACACATCCTAAGGCAATAATTACGAAGCAAAATCCTCTCTTCACTGAGGCAGACGACGACCATTTTCTACTCATTAGTTTGTAATTAAACAGAGCGAAAAAAAACATGCTGGAACCATTAGAATTTTTGTAAAGGCGCTGTTCTCGAAATCAAAATTTACAATGGTGATTCTGCGTTCTAATGATAATTTATAGCAATCACTTTTAACAAGGCAAGACTTAGGCAGGACAGTCTACTCGGAGAATTTATGGCGGATGTCAGTGTATAACTTTTGGGAGACTTTGTCGCCAGTTTGAAATGTATTGCTGCCAGAACTTTGCAGTTAAATGAACAAAATGGTGTAAAACTGTCTCGCACGGTATCTGTTCATGATCTTAAATGATATTAACAAAGGTATCAAGTGTCTGATTTAATTGTATGACATTTTGTTACTTTTACAGAGCAGAGAAAAGCACTTACATGTATAACTTGCACAAGAATATATAAATTCACAAGACTCTACAAATTTATCTCATAGAAAAAGCTTTAAAATGATTAGGAATATTAAAACTTATTAATAATATTCTGTAAAATTATAAAATTTCATCAAAACTAAAAAAATAAGCCAGTGAGTTACAACATTCTATCAAAGGGTTTAAATTCATTTTTTAATATTCTTACTCTAATTTTCCCCTATTGAGTTGTATGATTAACTTAAATCTCATATTTATTTGCACATTATTAACAGAAGAAAAAAGGCAAATAATAGTTAGCAAATTTTCCAACAAAATAATTATTTCTTAAGATTAACCGCAACTGGTACAAGTTGCTACAAATTTCATCCGTTTTTAAATCTTATGACAAATAATTATATCAACACAAGCCTTATTTATTATCTCAGTGCCATTCCACTCATTGTACAATATTATTTAATTTTGACATAAAACTCTATTCAGCAGAATTCCTAACTGGTATTGTAAATTGAACATAACCCCCTCGGCATTCAGTTTACATGATAATGTGTGTCGTTAGAGTGCAACTTGCACATTGTTTATGAAAATACTGCTATAAAAGTAATAATTTGGTTACACTACATTAGCTCCAAGGTGTACATATCCCCAATAGACATCATATTGTGCATGTGCATTGAAACCCTTACCAAAACAAATTTGTTATTATTTTACGTCACATGATCGTACAATGTAAAATTTCCATAAACACGTCATTTGACAATCTGCAATGTCCCATTCAACATCTTTGCATGAAGCTATAAATAGAACACTAATGTAATGCACCACATCTCAATCAATGAGTGCTTGTTTAAAAGCATGCACAACATAATTCTAACACATGCATTTGATATAAAGACAGTAGGCACATTGTTTTTAGTGTTTGTAAAGATATAATACAAAAAATATCATACACATATAAATCACAGAGGGTAATAGTGTGACAATTTTAGGAATAGATATCAATGATTCACTGTGCAACAAATACTGTAAATCTGCCTAGACTTGACCAACTTTTGCTGAAGAAAGTTAATAACTTATGCTGATTGCTTACAAACGAGCTAGACCACAACCATTTTTACCTTTGGTATGTCTTTGTGTGGTTTTTGAACATTGGACCATTCTAAACCTTGCATTGATTTGCAACCCATAATGAGCTGTTAGATATGATGCAAAGTTGTATAAGGTCAAAAAAGTTGTGTCAGGGCAAAAAACGTTGTGTAAATATCAGAATTATAGTCTAATAAAATTGAGAGTGAGTCTTGTTTGAGAAATCAACTCTCGATACCACTTGCACCAACTTCACATATCTCATCCTTTGCTTTAACTGCAAGCAATTAACCCATTCTTCTTTCTTCCTCAGTTTTGTGTCCATTTTCTTCTCAATGCTCAATGTTCCAAGAGTGCTCAACAATTATGACAATAATTATAATAATTATACCTCTCAGTTCATTTCTTCAGTCTTGGAGTCAATTTTAATCCCAATTTAACAGGAATGTGGGATTCTATTGAAAGGGAGCCTTTGAACAAAGTCATAACAGTGGCCCGTAATTAAGAGCCTTTGAAAAAGTGCTTGAACTTCTTGGCCTTTACCCTTACTCTGCTTAACCATTTTCAACACCCCATGCTGAGGACTTTTCTATACATTTCCCTAAGAAAATGCCACATGTCACTAAATCACTTATAATTTTGGATATGTAAAACTATATATCATTAGAAAAGTAATTGAATATGGATACTGAATAATATAAAATTTAATAATTGTCATGTGATAAAAATTTTACTTTCCAAAAATAGAAAAAAAGTTTTAATAAATCCACAACTTTTACTTTTCTCTTGGCATTTCACTCCTACACCTTCAAAAATATGAATATTTCTATGAAAAAAAACACTGAAAGTTACTGTCAAGGGGAGTAACACTGGTCATACTTTTATAGGAAATTAGCAATGCTGTAAACACTAAAATATATTAGCAAACAGGACCTACCATGTACGTATAAGAGCATTGCTAGAGTTAGAAACAGACGTACGCTGTACGTCGGGCAGCAGTGAAAGGGTTAATAGCCATCTGTTAATCTTTTCTCTTGTTAACTATTTTAATGTTACATGAGGCTTGTTTTTAAGTATTTTTGTTTCATTTCTGTCGAGGTAGAACGCTCACATGCATATTAGTCATACTAGATTGAATTACACTTGGGGTACTCTTGACAAACAATATATTCTATTCATTGCTGTATACAATTGTATTATTAACTTCGCACATACATGTGAACATTTTCTGAGACCAAAGAGGGAGATTTTCACTTGCCAACTGGGAGATTTGTAATTTTTGTATAAACAAAGAAGGAAGTTATCTCTTTCCAAATAGGGAGATTTCTGAAAATGTGTAAAACACCTCATATTTTCTAAAAATTTTGAACCTCAAAAGTGGGAGTCTCCCTCCAAAAGTGGGAGAGTTCACAGTCATGTATGTTTACATCAACCCTGGAATGGAAATATTCTTCTAGCTTCAAAATCCATGCCTTAACTTTTTACTTCCAACTCCTCCTCCTCATCATCATCACAACTGCCATCACAAGGATCATCACAATTATAAAAATAATCACAATCATCATCGTCATCATCAACATCCCGACCACCACCACCAAGTTCACCACCATCTGAACAACATGTGAACTGTTAAGGTTCAAAATTATTTGAAAATGAGGGTTATCGCAATCTCCGTACATGAAAGAGATAACTTCCTTCTTTGTTTATATGAAAATAACAAATCTCCCACTTTGCAAGTATCACTCTCCCACTTTGGCTTCAGAAAAAATTCACATGTTTGGAACAACAGCAGCATTTTTAAACAAAAAACTACTGTACTCTTCAGGAACTATGACAATAAAGTTTTAAGATGTTGTTTTATTGACAACATAACAAGCAAAAACCACTTTTACCACACGACGTCAGTATCAGACCTCTTGTATGCATGTGCAGATAGCTCGGTTGCCTTAAAATGCCTCAAATGCTATTTCTGTCAGTCCCAATCTATGTTTCCACAACTTTACTCAAATTCAATTTGCATAAACCTAGAATTGGAAACAGCTAATACATTCAAGGAAGATTTTGATGTATCCACAAGCGGAGAATTCTTCTGTAGATGCATCAATAATTCTTTGAACTAGAAATACAGCATAGAAATTTAAATACAACATGAAAATAATACATCTCTTACAAACAAAGCATTTATCCCTTTTCCTCTCCCAAGGGATTAATTGCTTAAAAGCTTTTCCAAGAGAGAGATGAAATCTTGACTGGTACACATTCAATTGCACAAAATATCTCTGTTTTACTTTAGGGAAAACAATTGGTTGACAGTCTACTTTCCAAAGGGACTGGTGTATAAACTATTATATGAAAACAATATATTTTGCTAGTAAATTAATAGGAGACAGTCAGTAATTTCAAAGTAAATGCTGCATAGACTATTAAATTTGCAGATGCATGAAATCATTTAAATTCTTATAAAATAGAAAATTGGTTAAAACAAAAAGTAAATGCATTTAATGAACAGACAAGTTTATTGCTTTTCATAAAAGAAAATTATTTTGTTTTAGACAACTCTTTATTTTAGAAACTTTTAAACAGCATAGAAATGGTTAGTGATTAAAGAAAAAGTATTTAACTACTAGAAAATTTCATTTAAATGTGTACATATTTTAAGTTATCACTTAATACTGACTAGCTGTAGGCATGTTAAAGGTGGTATCCGACAGTTCGGACCAAAAATATTTTTATTAAACATCTTAATAAACTATTTTTACCCGAACAGGTCTCGCAAAATACTGCTTATTGATGTCCTACACCTGTCTAGAAAGTGAACCATTATGTCACAATCGTCATTTCAAAAATTTCCTATCTGAGCCAAGCTGCACAACCATGTGACCACTTATGTTTTGACTCATCCCCGTCATCCACTCCTCTGCCAAATCCCAGTCTGGTTTATTTATAGATTTGAAAAGAACATTTACGTGCTGATTACCAAGTTGTACAACTCTAAAATTGTGATACTGTTGAAAATCATCAAAGCGTAGACTAAAGCATGACTTTTTTTTTTCTGCAGAAATTATGCACAAATACACCAAATAGCGGTCAGATATGGGTTGGGATTAGCCAGCATTTTTGCCGATACTGTGCAGCGACATTTCTATTATTAAAGCACAGGGGCACTTATGAGGTGCCCAGGGACTGAACCCGGCCAGTCCATTATACTGACACCAACAAGTCAGGCATTATGCTGTCCCCTTAGCCCCGAACGTTAGGAGGAAAGCCACTATTACCAACTTTAAAGTCTTTGGTTTGACCCAGCCGGGGTTTGAACCCACGACCTCCTGATCTGCAAGCCGGCGGTCAGATATCGTTACATGTATTAGAGACAAACTGTCGGATACCACCTTTAATTCGCTGGGATGAATTCATGTAATCAGACCTTCATTTACCCTTTACTTGCTGGAAACACCATAATTAACCAGATTTAAACATATTCTCTCTTAAGTTTTTTTTTCACTATGCAAGGGGTAAACCCCTTCATATGCTGCCTTCAAAATGCATGACAGATCTTATCTCTTCATCTGGGCGAGATATTTCTTAATGATTTAATCCAGACCAATATCCAAAATGGAAATGGAAAAACCAACAATGCCCTTGTATGGTTACAATTTGGACCAGCCGTCTAAATATGGCTTCAGTTTCTAAATTACAATAACCAATGGAATAACAGATGAACACCTTCAGCAGATTTTCTGCAGATACATCATTGTTGCTTTCTGCTCATTTATAGGGGTTTGGGGACCCAGGCCCTGACACATGCAGGGGTCATTACAGAAGGAAGAAGGGGTCATCAGGGGGGAGATTAGGGGTCATTAGGGGTCATTATACCAGGACTATGGTCAACTCTGGATCCATCACAAGCAGATTACAGCATGCCTGCTTCTGGCACACAGCCCCCACACATGTCAAGATGCAGTTACCATTCTCCATGTATCTCAATCACCCTAACCTAAGGATAGTGAGCCCATCCAGAACAGACTGTTGTCAGGACAAATCCTGACTTAATGTATCAACATACACGATTAAACCCTAATGCACTTCATATTTTGAATGATCATAAGTACAATGTGGTCATAGTAGGTCAAGTTAACATTATTTTTTCCGCAAATTTTGCAGCAATAAGACATTGAATAGGCCGATAGGCTCAATAGAGATACAATAATTAAAATACAAATGAAGCAAAATTCTGGTGGTTTTATTGTTTTATATGTAGCTTTGCAAAACTGTGACCAAATCACATAAAAAAGGTGAAGCTGAGACCAATGTAACGAAAACCATGAACAAAGGTATGAAGAAGAAATCAATGCTAAACCCTTTTATTCATAGAACATGTATATGATTTTGAAAAGTCACTTAATTTTGTTTCTTTACTTTTAAAAGATTTTTTAAGTTTCTATTTTGTTTGGATGCATGTGTTCCACATAAAATTATAGATCCTAGTCTACAAATAAACTCTAAGTTGTGCAGATTCAAAAATGAATGATCATTGTGTACGCTTTGCAAAGGAGTAAAAACGCCTATGCATGTGTGAAAGGGTTAAGCAAGAGGCCTTGAACTGACCACCTTTAGTACTTAAGTGGAATCTTTAAAGCAATGTTACCCTCAGCAGAAATGCATAATTATACACAGACACAGTCTTACAGGCATTTAGAAGAAGCTTACAATTTCACAACAGGTTCGTGTCAGTAAAGAGATGATTCAGAAATTAAAATACTGATTGGAAATACAATTTTCTGACACGTTTATGGGATTTTTCACTCTGCTGCCTTCAGCGTTGCCATAAATTGTGGCTGGAATAAGGGGTCATTTGGCCCAGCCTGGGGAGGATTGGTCAGCCTCCTGTGTATAAAGGGGGCGCCACTAGCGAAAAGAAAGATTGCTGTATAAGGGGTTAATTGGTTGCTCAAACAATGGCCAAGTGGGACATGGTAGCAATTATGGATGCGATGAGTGGGAAATGAAGAAATTGTTGATGTCAATTCCTGATGTCAAAAGCAGGCCATGGCATTATCCATAAGAGTCCTCTGATTAGGATGCTTCCTCTTACGGCAATGTTTCAATTATAATTTCTGAAATGCAGAGTGTATCAAGCTAATTCAAGAGGAAAGTTTCACAAAATTTCAAAACAAGACAATCGGTAGAACCGATGGATGCTCCCTGAAAAAACGCTAGTTCCAAAAGGTCATTGCTTTTTTTTATGCTCCAGACAATATACAAAAACAATGAAAAAAATTGTAACTAGTTTAATTTGGAGCAATAGTCCAAAGTGTGAGTTGATATTAATAAAATACTGAATTGCTCTCTTAAGTTTGTTTCAAGACACTGATTGGTCAAATTCAAATAATTAATGACCAATAGGAAAAGAAGTCAGGAAATAACCAATTTCTCAGGTCAAAATATTCAGGCCAAGTTAGAACAAGTGTCTTTGCACCTACGTGCTACCTTTCTTGCATTCTCAAAAGATTGAACATTTTCTGTTTCTGACAATCTTTCAAATTCCTCAAACATTGACATTCAAGGCTGATTTATGTGGATGCTAGAATTTAAACTGTGAAATGTCAGAAGACACACACAAAAAAATACAAATTAAATATCACAAACATTCACTAAAACAATTGGCTTACATTAGGAACAGTGGAAACATTTCAACATAATAGCTTCCCATTACTGCACCCGATTACATTTCCTAATGGCGTAAGTACCTCAACACTTAGCCTGCCATTCCGAATATTTATTCAGCTTAGGGAAATGGTATAGATCCGGACCAGCCAACTCCCTGCTAGGAACTCTATGATCACGATCTACACTATTTGCTGCTCAGTCTCTGTTTAAGCATATGAACCCTGACATGTAACATCTATAATATTAAAGCTAAATAAAGAATTTAGTGAGGGTTGTTAACAAAATGTAGCAAGCTAAGGATGATGAGCATGTGCAAGGACTTTTGGAAACATATCTTGTTAAATATTAACAGCCAACATAACATTTACAGTGTTGTTAGATCCAATAGGTATGTTAGTGCTATGACACGAAACATCAATGAAGAATCAAGTGTTCAGATCGTAAAACTAAGAAACTTGGTGGGTTTATTGCGGAAATATCTGTTGGGCAAAAAAAATGTTCCAACAACAAGAGTGTTGTACGAGAACAACAAGGTCACAGGGCTTGTGATCTATACCTGTCATCTTTGTGTAACCCAGGGCAGAAGTATGCATTGTTCAAAAAGTAGACTGGTGTCCGTGGATACCTTAAAATGCACCTTGTGCCCTTTGATATAAACTGAACCCTTCTATGATCCATTTTGTTAACACCTCATGCTGAATTCTTAGTTTTAAGATTATATATATTCTATATATTACATGTAGCTGATTATATACCAGACACATCAGCAAGTATTACAAATCCTAATCAAACAGCTCCAAGCTGGGAGGCTGGCTGGTTTGGACCAACACTATCCGCCTACACCATATAATTAGCTGGATGGAAGTTTAAAAAATGTGGATTTTTTTTTCAATAAGCTTTGATGTAATATATGATTATATTCTTCAAGAAATTACATTTTAACACACAAGGTTCCACCTGTAGACATGGTGTTGGTGTGAGACAATGATTTTCCAAAGGAAGAACTGGCAAAAAAGTATTCAAAATATTTCCTTATATATCTTGTGTTACCCCTTACTTTGCTACATTTTGTTAAAAACCCATGCTAAATTCTCAGGTGTTTTTTTTTATTTTGCTTTAATATTAAATATGTTACATGTCAGAGTTGGTATACTTATAAACAGAGACTGAGCAGCTGAAAGTGTAGATCCTGACCCCAGCAGGAAGCTGGCTGATCTAGATCTACACTATTTTCATAAGCCTATCAAATATGCAAATAGCAGGCTAAGAGTTATTTCAATAATATAAATCATATCATCTACTTGCTAGACCATTTCAGTTCACGTAACATCAATATTGGACACATACTTGGCTGAGGAATGACGGGTCGATGATAAAGGTCGGGAGGTCAATTTATCAATAAAATCTTAAACAATAGAGGTAATTTGATAACGTTCATCTATTGTTCGTCTCTTGTCTTGGCGTCATAATTTTGACACTTATATAACAATCGCATCTACGATGATGAGATAAAGGGATCAACTGATAAAATCTATCAGTGAAACTTAGTCATTTTTTTTTTAACTTAAAACTTAAACATTTCTTTAAATTTTGGAAAAGAAAAAAAGAAGACAATTTTCTAATTAAATGGGTTTATAAATGAAACTAAGAAATATGTCAAGTTTAAGTGCTCATGCTACCACAATGAATACTATTACATACCTACTCTATTGTAATGAGTTTTATATTATCTCATGTTTGTACCTGTTACAGTTGGGTAAGTTTATACAAAATGTGCTACCAAGCCAAATAAATACTAGCATTTAAACTAAAAACTTTTTTTAAGATTTATCTACCCACAATCAAAATTAACAATATTTGACTTGTCAACATATTTATAATTTACATCAGCATTCTCTGTTAAACAGTCTCAATTAAAAATTAATCCATTAACTACATAACAGCCACACTTTATACAATCATTAACACCAACATGTTAATACCTTTTCCATAATAAAAGATAATTGCAAATTGCAGCAAACACGAAACCTGAGCTTGAAATATGAAACCGTCCCGATAGCTAGCTGTCAAAAGAGCTCGTTTTTCAAACCCACCATATTCACACGTGTCAGCTTAAATGGCAACATTATGTTACCTGTCCAAACATCAGCATCATTTCAATCTTGACGTTATTACATAAAAATCACCTCCTTCATCCTTGTTTGTATCTCATAAAAAATAACATCTATACGAGGATGCTGCGAATCTTTTATCCTGAGCCGACGTTTTGTACCGAGCTCTCAACCTGAGGTCACTTCTTTTTATTCAGTCATGGATTTACAGTGCAAACAAATTTGTCTCTGTTTGACAAGATATGACAAAAACTGTTCAATTAAGGAATGTAGAAAAACTTACACAGTTGTTTGACAAGCTGAAACTGTAGATGCATTAGCATTCTTTAAATATCAAATATTCCTGATGCACTGTGTTAAAATACACACAGCCATTGCATTACGCAGAATATCCCAGCTTTGGTTTGAATTAAATCTACACAATATCAATCGTTCATTGATATTTCGAAGTATGAATATAAACCTGCATTAACAGATAGCAATCAAAACTATTTATTATGGATTCAGTAGAATAGGGATATTTAAATGATGAAAAATAATCATCAATATTACTGGCATAAATCTAGCACAAAATTGTTGATACATCAAAATATTTACAGTTTTCATAACTTGCAAGAGACATAAAAGCACTTAGGAATGCGATAAATCATAAATTCTGCCTTCGAAAATATAATAAATTATAAATAATGTTGTTTAATTGATATTAAAAAGTGACATAGTTTTAATTTCATTTTGATTTCGGTTAAAGGTTTGAAATAAGCTTAAGTAACAAAGAATAATTAAAAATATTTTAAGAAACCATATACTGTATAATATATACATATATTGTGATATATTGTGATGCAAGTTTTTATATTAAAATCTCTTATTTTTTTTAAAAAATAATTGTTTTAATATTTAATAAAATATTTATATTTATCCAAACAAAATAACTGATCCCATGTCAGATTGTTATACTCAAGTCATATAAAAACCCATAAAAAATGACATATTTATTTAAATCTAACTGTCACCACACAATAAAAACATCCATACACTGGGCTATTGTTTACCTCACATATCCATAACAACCAATTTCACCCTAACCACCTGCCATGCTAACAACATGGTCATTAATTTCTACAAAATGGGACAAATCAAGTGAGCTGGTGCAGTTTTTTGCCCATGGGCCCACAAGTAGCTATGTGTCAAAACGCATTGTGCAATGGGCAAAAGTTGATGAATTCTGTCAAGAACAGTTACAGTCTACCTCCATTGCGATGAAACAGGCCATGACTTGCGGACCCATAACCTTCTTCCATTGTTAACAAACAATATTCAGTTATCTTTCTTTTTTTCTTTTTTTTTGCTCTTTTGTTACATTGCACTGACACAATTATGGTCACATTGGCGACATCCAGATAATTATTGGTGGAGGTAGACCCCAGACTTATGTCTGGGTAGAACCACCGGCACACAGCTGGTAAGCTGGAAAACATCCCCGACTTGACAGTTCTCGCCCCAATTGGGACGTGAACCCATGTGCTGAGGGGCTAAGGAGCATTATTTTTCTATAAACTACAATACAAACCAACCATAGACCTACTATACAGCAAATCAACAGATCCTGATCAGGGACCACCCATGAAGTTTGCTGATCGAGATCTGAACTCTTTGCCTAGGGCCTTATCAATATATACACTGCAAGATGACAGTATGGAGAGACTGTCCAGTAAGAACGCATGATTAAAATAGCCCAGAATTTGGAGGATAAAGTAATTAATTGGGCCCCCGAAGACACACTATGAGTGCACTGAACTTGTGGTGGTTGGTAAAGTTTACGGGAGTTTGGTTGACATAGGGGTGGGGGAGGGGTTGGCTACAGTGACATTCCACAGTCATATTTATGCAGTTTGTTTTCAGATGACACCTATGATTCACCTGTTATTGAGTCATATCCTCACTTCCGACAGTTTTTAACGACAAATTGCAATCGCAGATTTCACCAAATTGGCAAACAGGAGAAAACGGGTGATTGGAATTTTGCCAATTAGTGCATTCAGATTTAATGGCTTAAACAGTTTTTAAACTGCATGCTCTCAAATTTTAAGTTGGTTAGTTTAATACTTTGTTACAGCTGAATTTTTTAATGGGAAAATCGTTTACTCTTATTTTTAATAACTATCACGTTTGAAACTGAACTTGTGTATACATTATCAAATAAAAATAATAAGAAACTGACTGATTCACCGACTTATTTTTTAATAATTATCAAGTTGGAAACTCAATAGTGAACTTGTGTATACATTATCAAATGACTATAATAAGAAATTGACTGATTTGATGACTAAGTCTGACAATGTTCATTAAGTGCCAATAAAGTGCTGCCCTCACAGTGAAAGCATGCCATTAACACCCGACCCAATACCGAACCACGTACTCACATTAATGATAATCTTCACATTGGGTTAACCAGTCAAGACTGTCTTGGCAAGTTCAATTTATATCATTTGATTTTTGGATTTTACTCATAATTTTTTTTTCTAATAAAACTTTTATCAATAAATATTCTGAATATATATATAAGTATATATAGAGAGAGAGCAAGAGAGCGAGAAGAGAGAGAGAAGAAAGAAAGAGAGAGGGAGGGAGAGAGGAAGAGAGACACACACATATATATATGTATGTGCATGTATATGTATATATATGTCATAAAATACTTAAACAAAACATCTATCAATCATTTATCAATCACTTATCAATCACTGTACAAACAATGACAACAATCAGAAACATAAACTCTCCAGTTGTGCCTAGACAGCCAGGCTATGGGAGGAGGTTCCAGCCCCTGGGCATATCAGATCACCACTATCAGCAGTAAGAGTGGCTATCAATACCATGACAAGATATCAGTAGCAGCATCAGCAGCGAGGATATCTGATGCTGATAATAGCTGTCACACATGACAAAGAGCCTTTCCTGACCAGAGATAACATATTAGCCCCATTCGCTAGTAGTACTGCTGCTGCTGAGGTGGTGGTAGTGACTGTGGTGGTGATGGTGAAAATATTTTCTGGTTGTTATAATATAAAGCTACAATATTGGTAAATAGGCAATTATAATTAATTTTAATAATAATCTCGGTAGAACCACCTACAAACCACCGGTCAGCTGAAGACCTTTTTTAAAAGATTTCCGGGGCTCGAACCTGGGTGGTGGTAATGTGATGACTGTCTACAACTCTAGCTGGTCAGTCAAGTATGCAGTTTGGTGACAATGATTCTGATGACTGTAAGAAAGATGATGGTCGAACCCTCATGACAATTGTAATGCTGGTTACTATGATGTATGATGATGAAAATAATCAGACTGATGATAGATTCATAAAAAATATGTCATCCCACCAACAGTATTTCAGTTATCTGGAGACGGTGTCCACTTGAAGCAGATATAGTGCTGCCTTCACTGTGTATAGCATTCTTTGAACAGGTGGCATGATACCACACCCAGTCACATTATTCAGACACCGTGCCAACCAGTTGTGGAATTACCCTTATATTTGCTTGAGCATTAGCAAGGGAGCTATACCACTTCCATTTCTTATGACTTTGATATGTCACAGCCTTGGTTCAAACCCGGGACCTCCAGTATCGGCAACTGACGCTCTCCCGATTATGCTACCAGGTCCAGTTTAAAAACATGAAAACTGTGAATCAATTATAAAATGATTTATATGTTTTTGTCAGACAACCAGAATTTATCTTGCCCCTTGTATACATGCAGATAGGCATCTACAGTTGGACAACATAACAGTCTCCATGGCAGATATGGAGCATCCATTATCTAGCTGAGAACAATCACAAGAGGTACTCTGTCCTGACATTGAACTGATATAAAAAGCTCCTGAAAGACTTGAGCTGTCAGGATCTAAGAAAAGATTGGCAAAGTTTGACGACTGATTATTTGTGGAGCCTTTAGATGTGAGGTCTACGAGAATCTATGAATTTTATGCAACAATCTACAACAAAGAAGCTTTCAAGTAAAAACTTAAACAAGAGGGTCATGATGGCTCCAAATCGCTCACCTATGGACCCTGGCTTTCAGTATGTTTGTTAATTGGGTTTATCGTCCCACCAACAGTATTTCAGTCACCTGGAGACGGTGTCCACTTGAAGCAGATATAGTGCTACCTTCACTGTGTATAGCATGCTGTGAAAACCTGGCTTGATACCAAACTGGGCCTTTGGAATCTACTGATCATAAGGTTTTTGAAATGGTATCAGAAAAGCTCACTCTGAGCTCATTGTTTACAGGTGAGCTAAAAAGAAGTATGGAATCTTAGATCCAAGAAGCATAGTTTGACCATCAATAAAAATCTAAAATATTTTTTTTTTAAATAACTGTTTTTTTTTCAGTTTTAGATTCGATAAAAAATTCATATAATTTTTTTTTAGTCGAGACAAATATTACTGAAACATACTCTTCAGTTCAATGAATGCCACAGTTCTCTGTCAAAGATTTAAATAAATACAAACCCCTGGTCTCTTACAACAATATTGATATTACCCAGTCTTGAATATATTTGACAGTCCATAGATAAGGCCCATTATGTCTTAGGAAAAAGAACACAAAAAAATATTTTATCACTTAGTCTTGAACATGGAAATGCGAATTGTAAGCACATTTGCAATATGCATTAGGATTTATTCTAAAAAAAAATTCCGTATATTTCTGTTATTAGAAATACTCATAAATTATCTTTCTTCTTGACTTTTTTTTCATCTGACAGTTTGCTGATACCAGAACCACTATGCTGATTACAAAAAAAATCCCTTGCTAACAGATGGTTCCAAGAGAGACTATGTGCACACAAAATTATTGTGGAGTTTTAGGCACGGATTCATTGTTATCCCATTACACATGTTAAACATGCTTCCCTTTACGACCTTCCACCTTCACTTGCCTACTGTACAAATTAAAGCACTGATAAGCAGCAGGGCTCGCTGATAACACCAATGACTTTTCTGATAACATTCTGATCAACATGGAGGCTCCAAAGATTGCAAGTAACCCTCACAATTGTGTGCTTCTCACAGCAACACCTGATTATCAGAATGAGGCCAGATGATTAATTAGGAAAGTGGCTTAAGTCATTCTACATAATCCTGAAAGGAAATAAAGCTGCTATCTTAATATAGGGGTCCACTTGCTAAAGGAATGTGGTATGGCATCTAATAACAACAAATTGATCAACAAGGCAAGTTTGTTAGTTTGCTGCCCCAGATATTGCAGCAAACCCAGAAACCTTACAATCATCAGTCATTATGATTATGGCATTAAATGTCTTGTTTTAATTTTTTAAAGTGGATAACAAGTTGTCCTTTAAATTTGATCTGATTTATATTTGTAATATCTCAAATGTAAAGCTCAAAAAGATTCTTAAAACTTAATATCTATATGACACCTTTAACCATTTTATTACTACTTAACTACTTTTATTGCAGAGCAAAGTAGATGAATTAAAGACATTTACATGAAACTTTAAACGAAAATCCTTCTTACTCTAATTTACTGTTATTCCGTCAGTAATAGCGAGAAATTTACATGAGTTATTCTAATAAGAGGATTACATAAAAGTTTGTAAAAGAATTACATATTTGAAATGTATCTTAAGATTTTGTTCTTTTCTTCCATGTTTAACATCTGATCTGGACCTCTTTGTTGCAAAACAAAGGAAAGCGTGAGGAAACTGAAGCCACCACCCAGTGTTGTTTCTGTTCACTGATTGCAGACCAATGTGCTGAGATACCATGGGAGATAGCAGGTAGATAATTAGACCAGACCTTGGCCACAAACAACAATTAAAATATGCCTGAACTGTGAACACACACAGTCTGCAAGGCTTCCAGGTCTAGGTTTGGCTGGACACAAAGCAACCTGCCTCTTGCATCTTGCTCATGAGCTACAAGGCAATTTCTTGCAACAAGCCAACCTTTAAAATGAAGCCATGATCACAAGCTTCCATGCAATTTCTTGCAACAAACTAATCTTTTCAATGATGCTATGATCACGAGCTTTCATGCCATTTCTTGCAACTAGCCAGTCTTTTGTATCTATGCCAGGACCATAAGGTTCAATGCAATTTCTGAGCCTTCCCGGTTTTGTCTATGGCAGGTAAGCCACAACCACAACCACAAATGCAGATTCCATGCCATCATTTGACATCTTCAAGAAAACAGGGCATCATCAATGGGGCATTCTGTCTTGGAAACTTCCTCACCAGAAACACTAGTAAAAGGTCAAACAGAAAACAGAACCAAACACTTGCAAAAAAATAACAAGCGAATATATATTATGAAACTAACAACCGAAGCCATAAGGACTTCTGTTCAGGTTGTCTCAATGGTTTCCTTATTTTTGTGTCTCTGGATGTCTGAATAATTGGCAGAAAGTACCATCATATTGTTAAAGATATGATTCAATTTAAATATGGATAAATATACTGTGTCTGTAGCATTCATCATTTCATATTCTGGACCGCCAAGCATGGAGAGGAAGATTTCTCGATTTTCAATTATATAGACAGGTCTCACACTTGTAAAAGGAATAATACATGACCTGGTTTGTTTGTTTATGTTTTATTTGTTTACATCGCATCAACACAATTATGGTCAAGTTGGCTATGTCCAGCTTTTTATTGGTGGAAAAAGACCCCAGGCTTATGCCTGGGTAGAACCATCGGCACACCACAGGTAAGCTGAAAAAACATGGTCTGGGTAAGCAATATTTGGGTGATGATGATGACGATGATGATGACGATGATGATGATAAGCAGGACAATAAGAAAATACCACTGTATTTACTTTTCTTTAATCAGAGTTCTCTTGAAAATCTACAACATAATATATATTGCAGAGCTATTATTATGCCAAAAAGATATTTTTCATTTTCCTTTGTTGCAGTTACAACAGACCCTCCATGCAAAACCCTATCTATTGCCATGGCAACCTTATGGTTTTCAGCAGTGTTGCAGCCAGTATTAGGAACAACAGTATCAGAAACAACACAAACACAAGTTCTAGCCATCTGCAAACAACAGTAGGCTAAGATCAACAACAACCTGTGATTGTTTACATTATCTTCCAGTCTTCAAGCATATCACCAAACAATATGCAAACAAGCAAGAGATGCCATAACATAAAGATCATAAAGTTAGAGCAGCAAACACAACAAACAGTCATTTAAAACAAATAACATTGTGCCGTAAATAAGATATTAACTGTAAAAAAAAATATTTTTTACTTCATTCCAGGCTGCACAGATGATAAAGCTTTAAACCAAAAAAAATTAGATATAAACATCATCATTTTCTTTAATCATATTTTTTTTTCTCAATGGCTGAAATGTATGCCACCATTTTTTAGTGTTATACACAAATTTAATTATCATTGAAATGGCAAGCAAAAATTTTAAGCTACAAATACATTTAAGATATTAAATCTATTTTCAGATAGGAAAACATGTGGGTTAACAAATAAAAATAACCTTCAACTAAAGCCAGTACCAATTCTTAAGTAAGAATTGCTTAAGTCATGGATTTCAATCCACAATATCTTCATTATATATTTAGCTACATGTCTGTATTTTTGCATGACACTTAGCTACTTTCAGCTTAAAACCACACTGAAACTTCATAAATAAGCATAGTTTTTGTGGTATGAAAATTATGACTTGGGCTGAAGTCATGACTTAGGCTTAAGAATGGTTGGTGAACATGGGCCTAAATACATGTACATAAAAAAGGCAAATTTTAGAATTTCCTGTAAGATACCTTATACATGTACTACAATCATGACTTTTTGTTTGAAAAGCAATATTTCAAGTAGAATTTAGAGAAAACCATTTTTGAACCATGATCCTGGTTTTAGAAGCAAGTTTCTAATTTTATTCAATCTCAATATCACAACAAATTTGTCTCGGAATATTCAGACAGATCTGTTACCATAGTGATGAATGTAAAAACCTAAAGACAAGTTTTTTTTATTAGATTTTATTTAAAATTGTCTGCATTTATTAAAATGCCAATCACTATTTTTGAGTCGTTTTTTCTCAGATATATATCAATGAATATAAGAAATCTATCTATTATATATTTTTTCAAATTGCATTCACATGTCTCTATAAAAATTAATAAAAAAGCATCAATCTTTTTTTCACCATTTGTCAACTGGCTTTATCTTTTTTAAATTAATTTCTGTAAAGAAAGAAATCAGAGATTCAATAAAATAACTGCTAACCACATATACAGAATAAAATTAAAAACACAACAATGAGATAAGACAAAAACAAAATTGCTAGTAGAATTCCCCACCACCACCCCGACCCCCCATCCCCCACCCAAGACCCCTCCCCCCACCCCTTTCAAGATAAGATAATAATCTGAAGAAGTTAATTTTTGCAATCTGAAATATTTCCTCATTTCACAACAAAGACAAGCCGAGCGTGTTTTTGTGATAACAAGGCGATATGTTTTCAACAAGAAAGATAATTAAACAGATTTTACACACAGAGAACTTTTTGGTAACAGACTTCCTGTTATTTTTTTTATTATCTTCTCACGCTTTGACAAGATTTTAAAAAAAAGAAGATAAAAAAAGTATGTCAAGATTGGGCAACATTTTATAGTAGTTATTGCACAAATTGTCCAAAGCAGGCATAAGGTTTGAAGCAATAAGCCAACAACAGTCTTCGCAAAAGCTGGCAATATCTACTGGACTGGGCCAATTTTTACTGGACAAGTATAATTTTGGCATTTTGACACAAAAGGTTGGTAAGCTAACTGAGGTGTTACGAGTGGTTAGGTTGAGTAAAAGCTGTAAAGCATTGTTTGGATTAGTTTAGTATATTATGTTTTCATAGTAAATCAGAATTTTTAAAATGATGTGGCTGAAAATTCTGTTGGACCATCGGTCCAATTTAACTTATAACATTAAATGGACCGACAGAGATTTTGGTCGACTCTGGCCACGGTCCATGGCCTTTTGTCAAAGACTGGTCACCAGGGCAGCAAAAAATCACAGCATGAAACCTGGTCGCACATGGTTTGAACATGTTCATTTTGTGGTCAACCATGTTAAATTTTTGACAGTTCATTGCAGCGACCATTTATGATCATTATAGCAACATCCAGCTTTTTGGTGGAGGAAGACCCCAGACACATGTCTGGGAAGAACTACCGGCACACCACAAGTCAGCTGGAAGACCTCATATTAAGTCATTCGCCACAAATGGAACTTGAACCTACGCGGTGAGAGGCTAAGCAGTCAGTGGAGTTACAAATCAGCAGCTCTACACCTATGCCATGGCGCCCCATAAACAATGTTAAAAAAACAACATTGCTGACATATGGTCAAACATATATGACTGTGGTCTTTTTACAAGGGTATGACCATAAATGAGTCAGTCTGATGTATCCCCAATCAAGCATGAAAACTTTGGTGATGAGTAAGAAATGAAGATATCAACAAATTGTTTTCTGCTCTGAAACTGTAGAATTTTGATTTGATATTTAAAAAAAAAAAAAGAAAATTGTAAAGCTCTAGAATTATTTGTAATTTATATGCAAACAGTTAGAGTGAATACATACATCCAATTTATCAAAGCAAGTGTGGAGAAATAAATTGGGGAAAATTGAGAAACTAAATTGAATGAAGATTTCTTTGGGGCAAACAATATTATATTTACAAATTTAATTGCTTCATCTGTACATTAAATGGATACAGGTGCTTAAATCACAAAACATCCACTTATTAATTTTCCAAATAAAAACCGAGATGAGAAATTAAACAATATAAAACATCCTAAAATTCTAACCGGACTGTTTAATGAATTCACTGCACAGCAGCACTGGAAACTAGATTCATAGAGAAAATAAGAAAATGTTGCAAAAACCAAGAAATTTCTAATAAAGCAATAACCAATAAATGTCCTTAGGTTGAGAATAGAAATTAAAAAATTAATCCCAGAACTACAAGTCATACTCATTTTTTTGATTGACTTTAAAAGTTTTCTTTCTAAGAAAAATATGACAGAAGAATCATTTGCATCGATTCCCAGTTATTCAAGCTACTGTTTCCATATGTTTTCAATTTTTTCTTTACAAAAGCGGGAGAGAAAAATCTAATATGACAAAACAACTACCCTCACTTGACTCAGATATGTAAGTTTTGCTGCATCATGTAACAAACAAACATACAAACAAGAAAACAAACAAATACATAAACAAATAAGACATGTTTTACTAAATTGAAAAGATGTGAATTTTTGTATCTCTTTTGATACTGTACCTCTGTGAATAATTGTGAATTCACACATACATATATTTATATATGCTGTTCATAAAGTCAGGTATTTTCTTCTCAATTTTAGCAAACTAACAAAATCTTGCAATGTGACATGTTTAATTATTACAGTCATGGTAAGATTTATCTGAGAATTATGGTACATATAACTGCATAAAAGCGAGGTCCATTTTTCTTATCTAGAGAATTCCAACGATATTTTTCATTTGAAAAGTATGAGATAAAAAAAAGTGCACATATTTGAAAACAAAGAGATTTTTTCAAAATTACGAGATTTTTTAGTAATCTTTGACAAGTGTTATTTTTGCACATAAAAACAAATAACAATGTATATTCATTGTACAAAAACATTATATCTTATTTTCGTTTGTGATAGTTTTGCCGGTCGAATCCTGTCCAAAAACGTTCATATGTAAGTTGCTGATCAGACGAAGTTTCTTTTTAGGAGGAATGACATTGGCGTCCCAAAAATGAATACGGAAATAATTGGAGATCGATCTGGTTACCAGCATCATATTGTACTGCCAACATAAGCGGGAAACAAGTGCGCGTGAACAAGTGCTCGTGACATAGCGATGTTACAGATTATTTTTACCTCATGTTAATTGCTCAAAGATGATGTATTATGGATATGAATTTTTCGGACGTTATGATTGCATTTTTTAAGCGCAGATATTTTAAAATAATGTGTTTTTCTTGAAAAATATGCGCTAAAATTGCAAATCACACACCAAAAATATCACTGGAATTTTAAAATTAGTATCACTTAACGGACAGTCATTTGGGAGGCAACTAATTTAGCAGATAGTAACAAAGACCAACTGTGCCAATGCAATTAATCATACATAACATAAAATATTTTTTTGTGATTTTCCATAGGGAAAAACAACAAATTATACATTAAAAAAAAGCACAAAGAATCAATAAAACAAATCCTTTTTATTTACATTACCAAGTAAACAAATGCTCCCAATCTGAAGACTTTAATTAAACATCAATTAAGCCCTTTTGATTGGCGGATCATAAGATGATAAATGAACCAGTGGCTTTTAAGGCAGTATTGGAACTTTGAACAAAGCTAAATGGGTAAAAACTGCTTGAAGGATTGTTGCAGACAAATCAAATTTTCATTACCAGACCAATTGTCTCAGGTGATTTTAACAAAGTAAATTGACTCAAGACAAAGTCTTTTTGTGATGATATAAACACTAAACAGACTGGCCTTTATATCAATACATTGAAGAGGTTAAAATAGAAAATGAAATAATAAAATATATTCCAGTGATTTTTTTTTTTTTTTCAAATTAAAAGTCATCTTCTGAAAATATATATTTTTTAATTTAATAACTCAGTCTTAATCTATAGTGGGATATAAATTTAGATATATACAGACATATTTTTCAAAACTTACTTATTTATAGTTGATTGGGTTCTTTCAACTTAAATGAATCCCTCTAAACAGCAGACTTACAGGTTGAACCAGTACTCAGAACATGAGCAATGTGCAGTAAATATTCTTCCTATAGGACTAACATTGTATGGTCGATTGTGTGGTTCTAACCCGTGACCCTCCAATCCAAACGTCTTAACCAGCAAATCTTGAACACCCACATTATAGAAACATTACAGGCTTGCTATAACTCTTCAATAACTAAAATATGTTTTTGTTTTGTTTTTTGAAACACATCGCAGGGACCAATTATTTTCATTATAGCTATGTCCATCTATCTGGTGGGGGGAAGACCCCCACACAAATGGCTGGGTAGAACCACCGGCTCACTGCAAGTCAGCTGGAAAGCCTTCCTACATTAATCCCTTCACCCTGAACGGGACTGAAACCCTCGAGAGGCTAAGGAGTTCAGAGGAGTTACAAATCGGCGACTTTTCTACTACGCCATGGATGCCCCTCCAGCTAAGCATGAACTTATCAGGCTAAGGCTAAAAGTGCAGATCTAGATCAGACCACCCCTACCATGTAGCTGGTTGATCTGGATCTACACTTCTAAGGAGTCTGAAGAGTATGGACACTAAGGGGTTTGGTTAAGAATTATGGGATATATAGTAAATTTTAAACTTACTATCATTATTTAAAGTTTTACCGACCTTTTAGCCTTGTAACACTTCCAACAACTTATAAACATTCCATGATTAGAAAGTTGCAAAGCCCAGAGGCTTTGGAGCTAGACAGTACAAAGACAAAATAATTGGAGATTAATACAACCCTGTATATCAGAATTATGACGGCTGAATTTCAAGCAATCATTCCCCTAATCAATCGGCTTGTCTGACATTCCTATAACAATGACCTCTACCCATATCTGTTAGGTTTCCTCATATTTTTTGCACCCTACTTCATTAAATTTATTAACATTTTCTTATATCAACAAGAAATATGTCTCCTGGATGTAGCCACCCATCAATCGCCTTGATTTCCATTCTGATATTACGATTGATATGATTTATCAAATTCATACCATAACAACGACGATGCACCCCAACTTTTGAAGACGACTTGATGAATCAGTTTGCCTCACTAGACAAGTGTGTTAGAGTCTTAACCCAGAATGACTGACGCTTGATTCACAAGCTAAGAAAACACTTGTCACACAATGTCGAGAAATACTTTAGAAAACAAAGCAAAATTAAACATCGAGATTGCATTGAGATCGCATTCTTCTTTCATTGTTATTATCAGGAGAAAGTTTAGCTTGCCGAACGAGACAGAATTTTCGGCAGATGTAATAATGAATGCCGAATTCCTTGACGACCCGTTGTGACCTTTGTAATTACCTAATACAGACTGGGTTTGAGATTTTTCCTGCGATCGTATTTGACCTTTCACTTAAAGAGATTGGCTAATACAGAGCATCCAGCTTCTAGGACGCCGAAGGTTCAACCAATTGTGAAATGTTGGGGTGAAGAAGTAATGAAGTTTGCATCAATCATCCAAGATTATTAGATAATAAAAGAATTGTGGCAAACACAAAAAAATACCCAGGGGTGATGATAACAATGTTTTAGAAATTAAGGTGACACTATAGCAAATGAGGGGATATATGTAAAAATTAAAAGGTGCTTAAATATATTTAGACTATAGATATTTCTTTTTTTGTCAAAATGTTATATAAATGTATTTGGGTTTTTCTGGTTCTTTTGTTGCATTGCACCAATATAATTATGGTCATGGGGAAAAGTCCAGCTAATTATTGGTAGAGGAAGACCCCAGCCTTAAGTCTGGGTAGAATCACCAATCACAATGCAGGTTAGCTGGAAAACCTCACATAAAAGTTCTCGCCCTGAGCGGGACTCAAACCCATGCGGTGAAATGTAAACAGAACGAAAATCAACAACAAGACTGCTCCATGATAAGCAATTTAGGTATACATTTGAAAACAAATAATTATAAAATTATTATTAAAATCATTCAGGAATATCTGAATAAATGATAAACAAGTTTACACAAGAAAAAATACAATAAGTTTTTATAAACACCACTTTTGGAACACTTATTTATATCAACAACAAAGTGCCACAAATTTCTCTATGTGGCCATTTTGTCAAGCCAGCCAGCTGTAACATAGAAAGCCGGGTAGCTTTTGTATCATCATCACCAACAATTGGGGCACAGACAGGTCAGCTTATACAAGAAATGTTGTTACATGGTTATATAAACATCCTAATGTAGCCGGCAGCAAAATTCTGAACAAATTAAGACGAAACTTTTGTTGTCAATTCATAACTGAGTATTGACATTGCCCCGTAGCTATTCTACGACAAAAGCATTGTGGGTTTTTCGATAATTGGCAGAGCAAACTTTTCAATTGCGTCTTCCGAAAATGGTTCACTTATTTTCATTAGTCAACTAGAGTGATGTATTGGTACAGAAGTAAATAATGTTTCCTTACTTTGTAATAAATAGCTGTGAGTTTATTGAAATATTTTTTTTCCCTGTTAGTCAGATGGTAGACTTAGGATAGCATCATGAAATTTGTCAACTTCATCATATACAATCGTTATCATATCTTCATCAACAACATTACCAATGATAAAGAGCATCAAATGTATCAAAAACATCATATTCAGAAAATTTATCATCAACATTAGCAGAAGCAACAACATCATCATGTGCATCATCATCTTAATCATCACCAGCAGCAGCATCTCCATCACCATCATCTTTATAATCATCAGCAGCACCTTCACCATCATCTTTTTCATCATCAGCAGCAACAATATAATGACCCTCATCAACATCTTAATCATTATCACCTGCAGCAATAACGTTTTGCTCTCCTCCTTCTACCTACTCCACAATAAGATATAAAAACTTATCACCACTTTTAAAATATTTTGTTTTCTTTCTTAGTCACTTTATTTAAGTCAGCTCCAGTCCATTCAGTGAAATGCAGATAAGTTCTGAAAGAACAGCAATCAAACTGATATCTTGTGGAATATCTGCCTTGGTCATGTCCAACAATAAAATCAATGAAATCACTAAGAGCGTACAAAACCACACTGATGGTTCCTGATTTCGAGTCTGTATAAGCTATCATCACTATGTCAATATGGCTTCTTTTCCAAGATTAACTTAAAATGCCCTGGGATTATCTGCTGATAGCAGGAAAGCCCCTGGTTTTGTTGAAACAATGCTAGGTAAGTGGTAACTTTTGGTGAGTATACTATACATTGTACAGGACTGATTAAAGTTACTGGTAGATTCAGGAAAGTTTCTGATAGATTCAGGAAAGTTACTGGTAGTCAGTTTGTTTAAACAATATATTATTTATATTTAAATATTATATTTATATAATGACTACACTTAAACTGAAGGCAATTATTTTGTTTACGTTATATTTAAATCCCGAACTTCCTGCAAGTAAACAATAACATTTGTTGTTGTTTTTTCATACTGAATTGATGCTTGTGTTGGAAATTTTCTTAAGTTTTTGTCTACCGTTTCTATTAAGTGTAGGCAATTTTATTATTTTGTTTATGTTTTGACTGTCTGATGATTGATGAGACAGGAATTATGAACACTATTAAAACAAAAGTTATGAGAGAAAGTGATTAAAATTTTATGAATGGTAATTATGTTAGGAACACCTGCTGTTTGGAGACTGTAAAGAACAAGATTGATGAGCATAATAAACTAATAACATACAATTATATTTTGTTTAATTAAAAACTAATTTCTCTTTTACATTCAACATCTACTTTGTTTAAAATGTAGTACTGATGGTCAACATTCTGACTTGAAACTGGTAGTATTTTAAATGTATAATGTAATAAAATATAATATATTATATTATAAAAAAACCAATATGATACAGTAGTATATACTATAATATAAAAAATATATAATATGATACAGTATAATATAATATAATTTAATAAATATACGATGATATGATATATAATATATAGATAATATAATATAATAAATATGAATATAATATAATATATATTTTACAACAATAAATGTTCCAAGTTAAGATATATGTATCTATATATGGTGGGTCAATAGCAGGGGGGTGGGATGGAGGGGGGGAGGGGGGGGGGGGGAATGGAGCGCCCCCAACACAGGTAAGCCACAAGATCTGTCCCCATCCTACAACTTGCTAGTGCTTACTGCAGATGTGATATACTGCTATCTTTACTGTGCTTGTAGCAATAAAGTGTTGACAAAAAATCCCTCCTAGTTAATCAAAACAGTCCGCTGACCCCTTCTATATCTACATGTGTATCTCTATAATAGTATTGACCTGTAAGTTCCCTTATTAAAACTAACCAATCATCTATCTACACTACTAGACCAATATTTACAAAGCCCTATCTTCAAGTGTTTTCTTTCCATTATCCCTATTTTCCCTCACGACTAAGTTCAGTGCCTGACCTGTATGAACCCCCCCAGTAACACCTGTTACACCTGTTTAACCAATATCAAGTTACACATAACCTTTACTAAATAATATTCAGTAAGTTTATTAAAAGCCACTGCGATATATAATGAGACATATAAATAAACTAATAAACATAAACAAGAAAAGATGTCAATTAATACAGCTTGGGACCCAGTAGCAAATAGTGTAGATCTTATTTAAAAGGTTGATCTAGATATACACCAATTGCCAAGTTTAGCTTAGCAGGCTAGGCAATAATATAAAAATCAACCTTGAAGTTTCCTTAATTCCATTTCAAAATTCCTGAAAAAAAATTTTTTTCATCTCTCCTAAATGTTATAAAATGATGTTTTACTTTTACAACATATCAAAATAAGTTTCTATTTCTACCAAAATGCCTTATAGATCACACCCACCATTTCCATATAATTCAATGGTAAATATACAATTTTATCACCTCCATTATTGTCAGTTCCATTTCAGCACTCAGATGAGAGATCTGTCCAAATAAGATTTATTCAAAGTGAATTGTCCCTTTGAAGTATACAGGGAGGACATTTTACATGACTTTACAGTTACAATATAAAGAGTCTAGCAGAAAATGGTAATGATTGTTAAGCAACTAAATTAAGTAAGCAGCGAATTTTCTAAGTGTGTTCCAAATGCTACAAAGAGTTTTTTGGGGATTTATAGTTCTATATATATATATGTGAATTTATTGGATTGATTCTTGCACTGTCGCAGTGTTACTTACAGACTTCAACTATATTATATCAGTTTAATAAATTCCCATGCTCTTACAAAGTGACATTTAATCTTACCCTTTACTTCACATAGCCATTATCTCTATTAAAATTTATTTCTTTTTATGCATGTTTATGACTGTTTCTTAGGTCTTTACTTCTATTTCTCCATTCACTGCATTTTCTTTACTCCTATTCTCTCCTTATCCCAAATCATTTTATTTTTATAGTATAATGGAGATAATGAAGATGATAACAATACTGCTGCTGCTGCTGCTGATGAGGGAGATCATTGTCAGGGTTATCATAATGATGATAAAGCCAACAATTATGTTAGCATAGTTGCTGAAATGATGATGATGAAGATGATGATGATGGTGATGAAGATGATGATAATGATGATAGAAATGATGATGATGATGAAGATGATGATGATGATGATAAAAAATATGAAAATGACAAATAGAAGTCTGAGATGGAAGAAGAGGGAAAACAAAACGACCAAAGGTGTTTGTATAATGATGATGTTAACAGAATGAGGTGGAGATTGAGGAGAACTATAAGAAATCGAAAAAATGTAGAGGAAAAAAAAAAAGCAACCATAATGATAATTGGAGCTCCAGCCATCAACGAGATGACAAACTCAAGCTAATCAAGACCTTGGCTGAAGTCATCATATCTCACACAGCAGTACGTCCCCCGATGGTTAACCTTGGCTCAGCTCTTGTCAATAATTCATCACTTCTACCCATCCTCCTGCTATACAACATGTCCCCTCGCTTTGTCTTCCCCCACGGAGTAAGAATATGACATGGTAACGAAACACATTCTACGATGATTAAATAACAAATAGTCCCTGAAATTGAAACATGTTTCCTTGCATGTGTTATCTCAGACTCCCTGAAGTCCCCGCAAGTGAGGTAAATAAACTAGGCATCCATTATCAAGATAGATTATATAGATACTTTCTGGTTTTACTATCCAGTCTCTTTGCATGCATACATTGCACCAACATAAATGTAAGTGAACAATATATATAACAAAAATCAGCTCACAGCTATAAAAGTTTCAAGCATTTGATTGGTCCATTTTGAATGAAATATAAAATCTCACCAATCAGATGGCTTGACAGTGGTTTTAAATTTATCTCCATTAGTTTTATTAGTTTTATACCAAGAATGGGGATCTCAGAACATGGATCCAAGAAGTTGTAAAATAAACATTTCAACATGTAGCTATTGGAGATTGGTAATTCTACCAAGGCAACTAAAGGACTTTACATCTTCTTCATTAATAATAATTAAAGGTTGCAAAATGAAACTAAATGTTACTTATATAATGCCTTAAAAGCAAATTATGTTTGTTTTGTAACATTTACACAACAATCTTAGAAATTTTCCTTCACAGACAGTAAAAAGTTCCTCAGCATATTGCTTATTCGCGTATTTGTAAGACTCAGGTAAACGGTGTAGGTCCAGATCAGCCAGCTTCCTGCTCCTTGAGATCTACACTATTTTGTGCTCAGTCTGTTTATAAGTATGTAAATGTAACATGTAATATTAAAGGTATTATCCTAAAAATAATTCCTTAAATAACCAAATAAGTCAAAGGATAGACAAACCAACATATTGACCATTACATTGACATGAACAGGAATAAGATGAAAACTTTCTTTTTTCATTTTCATTTTCTGTGCAAATAAAGCACATTGACCTTATCATCCTAGTGCTTTATTTAATAAGTCACAATTGAAATTCCTTGCCAACACTCGATTTCTTCCGAGTTGGTAGTTTTATGCAACACTTTAATTCATAGGTGTTTAATTGAGAAAAAAAAAGTCTTCTTCAGATATTGGTCTATGGGCTGACAATAATAAACAATGACAAACCAACTTTGAGTGAATTATTGGGTGTTTTTAATCATCTGTTTCACCTTTTTTTGTGATGAACTTTTTTTTTTACAAAATCTTAAGTACTTCACAAAAAGCAGCAAATTAGATACTAGGGGTCATACTTAATTCTGGGCTACTTTATACACTTAACAACATTTGGCCCCAAAATTTTGAAGCTAAAGAAAAAGTAAAAACCTTGTCTAATTGGTAGCAAGGGACCATCAGCCTGGTTCGATTAAAACAGACTTATTATTTGATCGATTTCAGACCAAGCCTTAAGAGGGCACTTGAGACCGAGCGAATAGGAAAATGAGCCAGTTTCTAATTTGAAGATTTCAACAAAGAACTCAAAGAAGAACTCCGTGCATTGAAAAAAAAATCTCTGCAGAGTCCTAAAAGCAGTTTGATGGATAGAGAGGTGCTCCAAGCATCCTTGAAATGATCGTCAAGTACTTCAGACCCTTCAGCATTCTCTACCTACGTGAAAATGGACATCACAGAAAAATCCGTGAGAGGAGAAATAAGAGGAACAGTTTTTGTCCTTCAGTCCACTTCTTAACATTACAATTTCTATCAAAAGCTGCCTTTGTATATATTGTTATCAATTAACAACCCTATTAAAAGAGAAACTTTTTAGCCAGAAATGGATTTTTTTTACACCTTGCTCGAGGGTATTATTATAGCGCTTTGATTCATATTATTGGTATATGATTTTTTTTTTCTTTTAAACAGTTTAAAGAAATTGAAAAATGAATTTATGTTCAGCATACAATTATAAGTCCTAGGCAAAACCAGTCTACGATTGAAGGTGGGTAAATTCTATAAAAGATAAATGATAATTGTGCAAGCTTTGCTAAAGCGTAAAATGGCAGATGCATGAATGGACGGGCTAAATTTATCAATGAGCAAAAGAATTTTTAATTGATCTTTGCTTTGAAGAATCAAAAAAGATTTCATTTAGTAAATGTGTTTGATTAATAAAACAGATTTATCTTTTCTGTTACACATTTAATCAATGGTTTGTAGAATAATAAAATAGAGCTCAGATCAAAAGCTTGTTGGCTTCAAACGATTAATAAATACGTTAAAAGCATGTATCAATCAGATGTTGTCACTGACAGTAGGCAAGAATGATAGAAACATTGATGGCATGACTTTAAATAATGATGTTGATGCAAATGCTATGTCCGCTGTCAAAATAAACTTTCCAAATTTCAAAGTTAATTTCTAAGATGAAAGGTGTGGTTTTCAGTGCAAGTGTGTGAGTGGCTTTTTCCTACTTCATGCCATCATTTCTAGATGTAGTTTTTTTCTTTCAGTTTTATCTTTTTTATTTAATCTTGTTGTTGTTGTTGTTGTTTGGGGTTGGGGTGGTGGAGTATTTTATCATCAGTTTGATAAAACTGAGTTACATGGATGCAATACACAAGACCTATACCCAGCATAGTGCATGGCCAATGGCCAACAATATTATGTTTATGTTCATTTAAGACCATTGTACAATCTGATTAAAATCATATCCTGAAAAGCGCTTCACTACATTTTGTAAGATCTGACTATAGTGCGATTGAAGATTGTATTTTATTTCAATCCCATTTTGCGATTTATTTGAAAGATGCAACATTGTCAGAATTTTTAAATAAATGTCAGACCTAATATTGTATTATTTGCCAACAATATTAAAGCATGATTTTAAAAAAAAGTGCTGCTTTTTATTAATGACAGTCATTCATCAAACAATTCAAGCACTTGCCATTCAATTTGTATGCTTAGTTGTTGGAAATGTTGGATTGGTGAGTTGCTGTGTTAATTACCCAGTTTTTAACGCTGTCAAACCAATCTCTTTAATTCTCTTTTAAAAAATTTAAAACCTACTTCAACATGATAAAATTAAACATTTTCTTTCCCCTCGAGTTGAGCCGAGTGAACAATTACAGTAAAAAGAATGATTGAAAATTGACATAACAATAGAAATCCATGGGCAGGATGATATTCAATTAATGATGAATGGAGGCGTATGAACCTTGAACAAGCAGGGCTTGCATGTACAATGGGAATTCATAACTTGATAATGAAAGTCTTTATGCACTTTGTCTGTTAACAACTTCAACAAGTCTTTCAGGACTCTTTTAAAATATTCCAAATGTCAAACCTGAGTTTAATAAGAGCAAACAGTAAACAGTCCAATCCTAATTATTAGTTGTAGTCCTCTTTTATATGGTTTAAATTGTTAAATATTTTATTGAATTGCGGTATAAATCTTGCCATTGGAATATAATTTTATCTTAGAGCTGATTGGTTAAAATTGGGATCTTAAAAAAAGCAAACTTTTGAACTTTTGAGTATAACAGACTGAAAGCACAGTTGGGACATCCTGAAGTTGACACTAAAGTACATACTTGAAAGATAATTGATATCTCAAACTAAACGGTCGAGGTCAGGGCACCGATTTCTATTTGGACACTGGTTACCTACCCTACTGTTATCTAGGGAAGACTGGGTACCAGCAAACAGAAGTTTTAATTTTTGTGTTTTAAGTAGCTTTTCATATCTCTTCCATTCTCAAGTCAACAGATTACCATATCTTTGCACACCATACTGCTTTGTTGGTTATAAAGTATGCAGTATGGTCTATGTTTAACCGTTTCCTGCATGTATACACCATTTTACGCCTTTTCAAACCATTCACAATCATTAGCAGAATCTGCATGACTGAGGGCTTATGTGTAGACTGGTTCTGCTTTAAATCTATTATTACAAGCTGAACATACATTTATTATAATCCTTTTATCTCTTTTAAAGAAAAAAAAATAAAATCAAGTGAATTTTCAAAATTATAGATAAACTATGAAAGAAAGGGTTTAACATTTTTATTTCTGGGTAAAAAGACATATCAACTTACCATGTTAAGCTATCATTATGATGGCAGCACTACAGTTACAAGTAAACACCAAGTACGCAAGATTGAACTTTTTTTTTTTTTTAAATACATCACAGTGACGGTTTATGAACATTACAGCAACGTCCAGATATTTTGGTGGAGGAAGACACCAAACAAATGTCTGGGTAGAACTACTAGCGCACCGCAAGTCAGCTGGAAGACCTTCTCATATGAAGTCCTTCACCCTCGAGTGTGGGTGGGACTCGAACCCAATGCCTTATTGAAAGTGTGTTGTTGATTCAATTTACACTGCAAACAAGCAAATTTTAAACAGAAAGCTTTGTTAAAAGATGAGATGTAACATGCCATTAACCTTCAGCTTGCTAAGTATGTATGCTGGTAGCTGTCTGATCAGGATCTACATTTTCTGTTTATAAGTCCATAAATACATGTGAACTCTCCCACTTTGGGAGGGAGACTCCCATTTTTAAGGTTCAAAATGACTTGAAAATAAGAGGTGTTTTACATATTTTCAGATATCTCTCTCTTTTTTTAAACAGATAAATTTCTTCTTTGTTTATATGAAAATAATGATTTCCCACTTTGCAAGGGAAAATCTCCCACTTTGTTCTGACAGAAAAAGTTCACATGAATGTCTCTAGCAACATCTTATCTTTGCATATCAATGTAAGAAGATGACTTAATATAAGTCTGCGTTATTAACAAATGTAGCAAGCTTTGGGTAAAACACATGCAATATACAATTTAACACATAAAACATAAATGAGAACACCTGTTAAATGTCTGGTTCCCTAAAAACATGACAATATATGATGGGGGGGGGGGGAACCAAAAATAAGTGGTTGTGTTGCTAGACTAGTGGCTGGGTGGTCGAGGTTGACTGGTACTCCAAGTGTTTGTAAGTGACAGGTGCTCTGATAAATGACAACTAAAACATAAAGTAGAAGAACCAGTCTGGTTTTTCTCTATCATAGAAATGAATAGGGACACTCAATATTAATGGATTTTAGTATAATTGATGTTGAAGTATTTTAATTGAATGTCCGGACAATCATTTTGATAGCATTATCTTTCAATTAGTCCTTTGTTTGTCTACTGGGTAGAAATTTTTCAGACATGGTTATAAATTTGTCTTGTAAGGGTAAATTCATAGACGTTCACAAAATAAGACCTTATAAATATTTCCATAGAATACTGTATATATAAAATGAATTATAGGCATGCTTAAATTAACAAATAGGAAATAGGTTGTTTTTATGTTCTATTTTATTGTGGACTCTTAAGATGCATGGTCTCTTTTAGACAGTTTCAATGCATATAAACTGTACAAGGTTTTGTTTGTCTGTTTGGTTTATCTTCCACCAACAGTTGGTACCATAAAGTGTTATAGATAAAATGCAGTTTTTTGCCCCAAATTATGATAAAAATGCGTCTTATCCATGGGAAGTAAAGATTTCCCCTTTTTTCCCAGACCAAAATTGACCCTTAGACTAATCCGAGTATATAGTCATTTGGAGATGGTGTCCACTTGAAGCAGACATGGTGCTGCCTTCACTGTGTATAAAGCACCTGGCATGATACCACACCTAGTCAAATAATCCTTACACCAGGCCAACCAGTCGTGGAACTACCCTTATATCTGCTTCAGCATTAGCAAGGGAGCTATACCACTACCATTTTTTACAACTTTGGTATGGACCCGGGTTCGAAGCAGGAGCCCTCCTGTACCTGAAGCTGACGCTCTACCGATTGCGCTACCTGGTCCAGTACATTCATATGTTCTCCAATTTCTATCTAACAGAACTCTTAAGTCACACGGTCTCACTGAGATAGTTTCATTGAGTAATAACCACACAAGCTTTACTTGAAAACAATGAGATTTTAATTTCTTTATCAACTTAAGACATTTTATGCCAAATTACATCCACACAGTGAAACAACAGTCAAACAATTACCTATACATGGCTCTTTCTTATAACAAGATAACTGCAGAAATTTGAATAACAAGGCAATTATATTTACTACTATAGTAGACAAGCAAATTAACTGAGCTGCCAGATTATTTACATGACATTATATCATCCAGGCTCATTGCTGTCGGCACATTCCTGACAAATAATTTCCTTGTTTTATGACATATTTATGGGTTTGTTGGTAGCACGAAAACACTAATTAGGCTAAATTAAACCAGACATTAATAAATAACACTTAAAGTTGTGACAATCTGCAACAGATATCCATGCAAAAGTTCAACCTTATCAACACTGGCATGTATATAACGTAAGAATGCAAAATGTTTTATTTTTTCACCGTTTCCTGCATGTTTAAGCCATTTTAAACCTTTACAAACCATCAAACCATTCACAATCATTGGCAGAATCTGCATGACTTAGGGTTTATGCGGAAACTGGTTCAGCCTTAAGTCTATTATTACAAGTTGAACATACATTTATTAAAATCCTTTTAAAGAAAAACAACACAGTAAAGTGAATTTCCAAACTTTATAGATGAACTATATGACTGAAAGGGTTAATGGTGTTGTATTTAAGGCGATGGTCTTGTCATGCTGTAAATTTAAATTTTTTTCAATATTTTCCATTTAATGGGTGTGTGAAATAGGGAAAAGAAAGCAAAGAGACTGTCTGAATAAAATTGTCACTGCTTTAAGAATATTTTAAGAACCGATATTTTATTTTTTTATATTTATATTATGTTATATTAATATTTAATTCTTAATGGAACTTATTTTTTATCATCCTTATAATTCTGTAACCATTATTTTAAACTGTATCAAAAATTATTTTAAAATCACCAAAAAGAAAACTACTAAAATTGTATGATAAGAGGAAATCCCAAAACTTTCTTTATGTGTTCTGTAATTTGCCAATTGCCGTGAAATGTTCAGATTTTCAGTAAGAGTTCAGATTTTTGGTAAGTCGTTATCCAAATATCTACCGGCCAAGATTTGGTGGTAATTAGATCTAACAAGTAGAAATTGGGCTCTTCTATGTTGTATGATATAAATGAAGATCTGTAAGACTTCACTGTCAAGAAAGCTAATGTAAGTCTTCAAACTTCAATTCTAGATGTGTAAGGTCAGATCAGCTTACTTTTAATGAGCCCGCAGCCCCACTGGAAATCTGTCTGAAATGAGGCTTTTTGTGTTTAATGAGCATGACACCAGAACAGGGGGAGTATTTGATGATGTAGATTTATATAGAGAAATTTTGATTTGAAAACTGGCAATACATTTTGTAGGCTGAAGGTCCATACTCTGTTATAAATATTAAAGAAGAAAATGTGTTTTACTCTTGAAAAAGGTATTTTGCCGAACAATTTTAGTTTGGGATTTTTTTTCTCTCACTATCTCTCTCTCTTTGGGAATTTTTTTCTCTCACTATCTCTCTCCCCTCCCTCTCTCTCTCTCTCTCTAATGCTCTCTCTCTCTATCTCTCTGACCTGTTATCTAAGCGCAGCTGGGCCCCACCTATATCTGTTCAAAGTTGGGTTTCTTTAAGCCCATGCACACATCTTACAGGCTCCAATAATTAGCAGTAAATTAGGTACAAGCTAGGTACAAACATATGAATGTATCAACACTCTGATATAAAACTGATTGCCTAATGGCTGAAAACAGCCTGGGATTGGGAGTGATGCACTAGTTAATACAGGCTGACACAACAAAGGGAATTTTGTATGATTTTTCGGAATATCTGCGAAAGTGTAAAAATCGGTGATAAAACAGCCCAGCAATGTTTATAGGCATCTGGCTTGTGGGCAAACATATCAATGAAGGTTGCAAGTTATTTAATGTTGTTGCAGAATATGTATTCGTAACTCTAACCATCTGTTTTATATGCCGTGTAATCTTTAGTTATCTTTCTCTGGTGGATCATCATCATCGTGGTCATCATTATCATCATGGTCATCGTCGTCATCATTATCACCATCATCATTATAGTTATCATCATCATTATTATCATCACCAACATCATCATCCTCCTCCTCGTCATCGTCATCATCATCACCAACATCATCATCATCATTATCATCATTATCATCATCATCATCATCACCATCGTCATTACCATCAACAACATGATGACCATCATCATCATCATCATCATCATCAGATTCTTATTTTTTATTCTCTTTTGTGTATAATTCCTACATACCCGCGACCTCCCGTTCCGCAAGCCGACGCTCTACCAACTGACCTATTGTGGCTGGTAGACTAGACTAGGACAATTAACTAAGGTAACATGCTATGAGAGGTGTAATATAGCTGGATGATGTGAGTGACAAACTGGGTCATTACCCACATAACACAAGGTGGTTGGGGACAGTAGAGACAACTGGGCAAAGTGTCACAATACTATCACCAGCAGGATAAAGTATTATGCCTCGAGGTTGTGTTAATTAATGGCAACATGATAGAAGGTCTAAATACACTCCTTATCTCTGAAACAAACTAAAGTCAGGTCAAGAAGTGATATTAGAATAGAGATAGATATAAATTTATTGGGTTTGTTGTGTTGCACCAACAGTATTTCAGTTATCTGGAGACGGTGTCCACTTGAAGCAGAATTAGAGCTGCCTTCACTGTGTATAGCATGCCGTGAACACCTGGAATGATACCCCACCCAGTCACATTATCCTGACGCTAGGCTAACCAGTTGTGGAACTACTCTTACATTTAATTTACTGTTAGCAAGGAAGCTAAACCAATACAATTTTTAACAACTTTGGTTGTTTGTTTTGTTTTTTGTTACATTGCACTGACATAGTAATGGTCATGTTGGCAAAGACTGGCCGCAATAGCTCAAGAGGTAGAGCGTCAGCTTTCGGATCGGGAGGTCGCGGGTTCAAACCCCAGGCTTTAAAGTTTAAAGTTGTTAGTAGTGGCTTCCCTCCTAATGCTCGGGGCGAAGAGGACAGCATTAAGTCTGACTCGTCGGTGTCAGTATAATGGACCGGCCGGGTTCAGTCCCTGGGCACCTCATTAGTGCCCCTGTGCTATAATGAAAGAAATGTCGCTGCACAGTATCGGCAAATAGGCCGGCAAATCCCACAATCTTTCATATTGGCAACATCCAGCCAATTGTTCTTGGAGGAAGATCCCAGACTTAAGTCAGGGTAGAATCGCCATCGCACATCAGGTTAGCTGGAAAAACCTTCCCACATAAAAGTTCTCACCCTGACTGGGTCTTGAACCCATGCGATAAGGGACAAAGAAGTAACCGCTCGGTCACATGCACCCCTCCTCACCCAACCTAAAGTCTCTGAAACGTAAATTTCAAGTTACCTTTCACACTGTGCTGTCATAGTAACATATAACTACGAAATGACATTGCTTTGGCAAAAAAGTATAAATCAGACGGCTCATGGGCTCGGCTCGACAATATCTGCTGTTAAATTTCTTTCATTATATCTGGTGACCTTTGCATGAAATTGTTGGCAAATAATTAAGGATAACCATGTGCTCGTAAAATGTATAGCCAAAACATCTCATAATTTTATGGAATGGATTTAATTTCCTAGCAATAATCTCAACAAAGATTAATTATGTCTACGGCTACAGAGATGGATTTATGACCCACCATTCTGTCTAGGCCAAAGCATCATAATGTAAACATTAAATTTGATCAAATATAAGTTTATTCATTTCAACACACCTAGTGCTGCAAGTGATTCAATGTATTAGTCTATATTTTGTTAAGAAATATAATATATATTAAAGAAAACATAAAACATTTTTAAAAGGCTGGCAAATGACACAAATCAAAGAAGGATCAAGGAAGACCTAGCTTAACATTAGTAATTTAAAAAATATATATTGTGTGCATGTATGCATAACACAAAGAAAGCAACATTATTTTTGGCTTCAATAATGTCGAGCATGTGACAATTTCTTTTAAATCAATGTGTTCATTTTATAAAAATATGCATAAATTTGCATTAATAAGCAATGATTTGCATAAATTTGCATAACAGTTCCCTAATAAGAGAAGGAATTATGAGACAACTGGCTTGAGTCTGGCTTAAGTCTTCAAATCTCTGAAGTTTTCTGGAGCATAGTCCAACTAAATTGACAGTTGGAGACAATAAAAAGTGTGCAATGCAAGATAATTTGAATTCGGCTCTGCAATTAAAGTGACATAGATCTACCAGCAAATCCTGGTTCCGCAATAAAGAAATGAGTGAGTTTTAGTTATACTGTCAAAGAACAGATGTCCGTTGACTCTACATAAAAAAAGAACTTTTTCAATATCCTGATGAATTAAAATTTTGTTTTTTTCTAACCCAAATATGAATTATTCCTTTGTTATTTTTCAACAACTACATGTGCATGCAAAAAATACCACTTATACAGCTAGTCTCAGAAATGGCAGCAAACAGTGCAGATCTTTATCAGATCGAACTTCCAGTGGCAGATCTTGAACCTACTTTTTCCACAGGTCAGGCTCAGATTTTAAGCACAATGCCCGTCTTTTTGAAAGATATAATAATTAAAACAAAGCTCTTTTCAAATAAATAATTTGATTTCTATTTTGAAACTTTAGCAAATTAAACCAATGATAATTGTACCAGAACAAAAGAAAATATCAATTAATTAATTTCAGCTTCTCTGACAGCAGCTTTTATGAAAAAGCAACGGGGTCTTTGTTATAATTCAACATTGATTTCCTCCATGATTAATTGTTTTGTTTTCTTATAAATTATATACGTACATAATTTTATCTTCCTTAAGTAATTAAAAATGAAAAATATTGTCAGTCTTTGAATAATTTAATCAAAAGAAAATGGATAAAGAAACATGACTCAAACACTGCCACATATCCACTAAGATATTGCAAAGAAAGCCATCCTGAAACCACAATTGCCTACTCTTGTATTGTTACATCTTTATTCATTACAATTAAATAACAAAAGTTAACCATATTGAAAGCATTGCACTAAACTTCTTTAAAAAGACCCGATCTAGGATGACTGCTTCTCATAGATTCATTTCCAATACAACAAAACAGGGAACTTTAGAAACACAATTCTTATAGAGCGACCCATATTCTCCACAACAAAATACAAGGAAACTTTAGAAATACAATTCTTATAAAGAGGTCCATAGTCACTGCAACAAAGCAAGAGGAAAACTTCAGAAACAAGAATTCCACTTAAATGCCGCATTTTAGACTTTGCCCCATTGTTGATATGGGCTTAGAAAATATGGCGTCAGTGAAGCTTGGGAGAGGACGATACCCAGCTGAGGTATTGATTCCATGTCAAACAGGGCTGCAAAGCCACAACTCTATCCACAAGCCTCGGACAATGGATCCTCGTGGATTGTTCAAACATATTTTTTTTGTAAACTCCGACATCTTGTTTTCTTGTTAGTCGATTGGGACACGATTGTCGAGGAGTGTTGCCGGCTTCCCACTGGTTTTGTGTAGCAGTGGGCTCAGTGCTCGAAATGAGGAATGTCAACAGAAGAAATAATTGATGAATTGTTTCATATGTTTGATAAAACAGTAGTTAGAAAATTCTTGTGGGAAGTGATGTATAAATAAGTTCCTGAAATGCTTTTTTCTGAACTCGGTTGAACCCAAAATTATTGAGCAATGACATGTATTGTTTTGAATTGGAATAAATTGATTTAAAGTTCAACTGATTATGTACAATGTAGTAAGTAAACGTTGTTCCTAAAGTAAGAGGTGAAATGATTTTAAAACTGTTTAACCAGTCAAGGTAGAGAGCAAATTTAAAAAGAAATAGAAATTCTGTCACTTTATTCAATTTCTATTGGTTTTAAGAGATATGACCCAAAATAAAAAATTCTAAAAATTGTGTGACTTTTTTTTAAAATAAATCTTAAAATTTTAAATTTTTATGTTCTCAAGTACAGTAATAATAACAAACAACCATTTCACATGGTCCCAATCGGAGTAAAACTTTTAATGCCAACATGCCGATTTCATAACATTTGTCTAATTGATGATCCATCATAAGAAGTTATACTGAACGATTACAAATAAAACACTTAATATGGAGTATTTTACTATTTAACCACGGCAAACAACTCCATGCTTACAAGTCATTCAAGAGTTGGGCTACATGGCCAATTACAACACTGAAAATATGGAGATAAAAGCGGGACTTTAGAATAAGTGTTATTTCAGACTCTCTCTAACGTTTCCAAGCAAACATTTGCCGAAGGTTTAGAATACCAGTATAACTGTTTGCAGACCTCTTCATGGTATAATATTTCAAAGACAAGAACTCGAAGATTTCAAACCCATGCCTCTTCACACATCTTTTGCCTAACATAAGGTCTGCTTCATGTTTCTTAGTTTATTTGCATTCATAGCAATGCATGCCTGGTTGAAATTTCATTTTTCCAAGGTTCAAGTGAAAAAGTAAAGTTTTGTATATTGTGTAAACTAGGGGACAACCTTCAGATATGAGAAAGTGGTTTTGCAAGCTAAGAGTTACATAAACTTGCCTATAGCAAACATGTCATCAGATAGAATAGCATGTTGAAACACTTTAGTTTCTAGATAAGATAGAATAGCATGTTGAAACACTTTAGTTTCTAGATAAGATAGAATAGCATGTTGAAACACTTTAGTTTCTAGATAAGATAGAATAGCATGTTGAAACACTTTAGTTTCTAGATAAGATAGAATAGCATGTTGAAACACTTTAGTTTCTAGATAAGATAGAATAGCATGTTGATACACTTTAGTTTCTAGATAAGATAGAATAGCATGTTGAAACACTTTAGTTTCTAGATAAGATAGAATAGCATGTTGAAACACTTTAGTTTCCAGATAAGATAGAATAGCATGGTGAAACACTTTAGCTTCTAGATAAGATAGAATAGCATGTTAAAACACTTTAGTTTCTAGATAAGATAGAATAGCATGTTAAAACACTTTAGCTTCTAGATAAGATAGAATAGCATGTTGATACACTTTAGTTTCTAGATAAGATAGAATAGCATGTTAAAACACTTTAGTTTCTAGATAAGATAGAATAGCATGTTAAAACACTTTAGCTTCTAGATAAGATAGAATAGCATGTTGATACACTTTAGTTTCTAGATAAGATAGAATAGCATGTTGATACACTTTAGCTTCTAGATAAGATAGAATAGCATGTTGATACACTTTAGTTTCTAGATAAGATAGAATAGCATGTTAAAACACTTTAGTTTCTAGATAAGATAGAATAGCATGTTAAAACACTTTAGCTTCTAGATAAGATAGAATAGCATGTTGATACACTTTAGTTTCTAGATAAGATAGAATAGCATGTTGAAACACTTTAGCTTCCAGATAAGATAGAATAGCATGTTAAAACACTTAAGTTTCTAGATAAGATAGAATATCATGTTGACACTCTTTAGCTTCTAGACAAAATACATTTACAGAATTTCACAGCTCTAAATTTTCTGTTGTTGTTTTTCACTAAAGCTCGGAAGTGAAATAAACTCTAACAAATCTTATGATGTTGTTTTTATAATAATCTGAACCATGTGGAAGACTGTGAACATCTGCATCAAGAAATAAAAATATCTATCATCTATTAAACAATTGTGTTAGTGTGTAACTTAATATAAAAACATCAATTTTTTACCTGTAAACCTCAGCAAATTTATAATGACACTTACTACCTAATGCATGAAATATATATTTTCAGTCAAGAAAAACAGATTGCGACACCATCTTCTGTTGCTAGGCAACAAGAACAGTTGACAGGCCATTTTTAAATCCGAGACAGGTAATTACAGGTAAGAATGTCAAAACCTTGCAAGATTGGGGTCATGTGATGTTGACAGGGTGATGCTTGTCCTGACATGACATTCTACATGGCATTCTACATGGCATTCTACATGGCATTTTACATGGCATTCTACATGACATACATAACTGTATTAATACATATATTGATGATGGCAATGATGATGATTGATTATGATGATAATTTTGTTGATGGTGATGATGATGATTATGGTGGTGATGATGATGATGATGATGATAATTATGGTGATGATGATGATGGTGATGATTTAATATGGTGACGTGATGAAGATGATGATTGATGATGATGATTATCATGATTATGGTGATGTTATTTTAATAACAGTTACTTGAGTAATTTTCTAACAAATACATTCAAGTAAGTGTACATTTTGTTTAAATAGAAATCTTGATCAGATAAGTGCGAAGGCAAATGCAAGAAATTACTAAACTTATAAAAAAAAAAGCCTACTGTGATTAAGCCTTACTAAAGTGCAAAGCCAGCAATGTAAAAATAATATCTCATTAATGTTTTTATTTCAGATATTAAACCTTATTTGGAAGCTTCATTAATTGCCCCTCATACCGAGGTGGTTTTATTTCACAAAAGGCTCACAAAAGTCTCTTACATAATAATGAACCAACATAAAAATGCAATAACACAAAATAGCATAGAACCAGACTGGACAGAATTGAAGCCATGGTGTTCAGATTCAAATATTTGTGGATGTGTTCTTTCTGCCTCCAAAACTTGTAAAAAAAAAACAGAAACACTTAAAAAAAGTGTTTTCTTTTAATCTATTTTTATATTGTTCAATATGTTTTATGCTCCTTCATATTTTGTGACCATGCAATAAACTAACAGAAAATTTGCTGCATATTCTTAACATTATTTATACTATATTAATATTGATTAGAAATTACCTGCAGAAATTTACCAACAAATAATTAACAATGTACATACGTAATTAAATTTTAAATAAGTGATTGCAGAATTTAAGTAATATATTTTAAATAAACTACATTACCCTGTATTTAATATGTTCGTACAATGAAGATAAGTTCTTACTGAGATTTGAGTGGCATAGTGGTAGTGTCACATGTGAGTTTGAATACCATTGTACCGTAGTTAATGTAGGAAGGATTTCCAGCTAACCTGCGATGCAACGGTGGTTCTACCCGGTCATTTGTCTGGGGTCTTCCTCCACCAAAAAAGCTGGACATCACAATAATGACTATAACTCAGTCACTTTCGATGTATTTCAATAACAATAGCATTAATTACTATTGTATAACCCACCCACCCCATTCCAAATGCTCTACTAATGACCTTTTTCTTTCCAACAAAAAACATACATCATCCCAACTGACCTGTGACACTTTTGGTTTATGGCAGTTTGTTTATGTGAGCACCATCGACAGATTCACAATTCCCGCCCGTTTGTTTTGGACGAGTGTAAACAACTTGTGTTATTACATAAAGCTTTCCATAAACACTGCCACAAAAACTAAGACGGGCCTTTGTTGGGCCATTATAAACATTACAAGATAGGACATGGCAAGCTTGAGTAATGAGATAGAAAATGTGCTGGAATTTTTTTTCTCTCAAATTTTTGGAATTTATTGACACCAAACATGTGTGATGATTGTTATAATACCTTTTCATATTTTATCCCATTATTATAAAAGAAACATTTAATAATATGCAATACAAAGTCATAGTATTGTGTTTACAACTACTTACAAAGATAACGAGATATTTTACAAGAAAATCTATAACAAATAGTACAGGTCCTCATCAGATGCTGATTGCTAGATTATCTTGACTTACAATATCTTCCTAAACCTTATTAATTCATGCTTAGCAGTCTAAATAATTGATGAGAATAATTCACTTATAATATCTTGTACTTTTCACATTAAGATTATAACAAAACAGAAAAAAAAAAAAAAATTAATTTGCCATTTTTCAAGTTTCCATACCAACAATTGTACTCTTGTTGCTTTTTTCCGTGCTGATTTATGTGTCAAATGAAGAAAAAAAAAATGTTTATAAATGTACGACATATATGCTGATAGATACGTTATAAAAAGAGCTGATAATGCTTCTGAAATAAAAAAACTGCAGTATCAAATTTTCTCAATTACATAATAAATTAATTCTACGAAGGAAGCAAATTGATTTATATTTTATATGAAAGAGTTTTATTGCTACAAACACCTGAAATGGAAAGTGAAGCTTTTAAAAACAAGATTCAAATGACATGTCAAATCGTCTGAAAACAAAAAATGTCAGCAATGTTAGCAACATGGGTAAATACATTTTGAAGCATATCCCATAATTCTCAACCAAACCCTGCAAAGTTTGTTCTCATTAGAATCCAAACAACAAAACAATTCAACTTATTACCATAACTACAGGGTTAAGATGAGATATAAAGAACTTTGTTGAGAAATAACAAAGTACACTGCTTTCATCGAAAGTCTGAACATATACCAAATGAATCCACTGATGAGTCAGTCACTTATATTAAGAAGACAGGTCCAACACTTTTCCCCCTTTATCTAAATTTCATCAACTCCGCCAGGGCAGCTTTGTTTAGATTTAGACACTGATTGTTACGTTGTTAATTATCCAGCAGTTTCTATCAGATGAGATGCAAGACAGAGTCGAAGTAATAGCTAGAATAGTTTATTCACTGAATAAGACAGCCCAATCTTGAGTTCAACGAAATGTAGATTTTTGGGGTGGTAGGAAAACTAAAAACAATATTGCTGATGTTAAAAGAGGCATAGGGCTTTGCTTCGTATTAAAATGAATAAGAAATTAAAATAATTTATAAACAACATTCTTCTTTGGTTATTTTTGTAAACTATTATGGCCCTATTGGCATACTTTTACTGAGGCCAATGTGGGAGATTTATTCTTGCAAAGTGTGAAATTTGTTATTTTCATATAAAAAAAAAGACAAGTCATCTGTTACCAAGCAGGGAGATTTCTAAAAATGTGTAAAACACACTTCATTTTCAAGTAATATTATACCTCAGACACTTAAAATAAAAGTGCTTAACATTTACCAATCAGGTTATATATTTCTGTGACAAAAAATAACTGCCCAATCAAAATGAACCAATCACATAGGAGAAACATAAATCGACCAATGAAATAACAAGGTCATACAAAATCTTAGTAAACACCATTTATCCTCAAAACTCAATATAGTAAAGTAAATTTAAAGCCTGTCACAAATTTCAATAACCAATTATCATATAAATCTAATTTTCCTTGAAGTAAAAAGAAATCATCATAACACAAAATATATCTATCTTTCATTTTCTCAAATCTACATTAATCAACTTGTTATATCAGCGAAATGAGATTTCTTCAATGTCCCAAGACTTAAATGTATAACTTATCGTTAACAACATCATTACAAATTATCACTGTAAACTTCTCTAATTTCATTATTCCATTTTTCCCCCCTTTCAAGAAACAAAGCGTGTTAAAACCTCTCACACATGTGGGTGCTATTTCTCAAATATAATCACATTTTATTCCCTTAATGGGACTTGATAAGTCTCCAAACAATTGTCTTATTTCAACAAACATGGAATATATCTCTTCCCAGTATCATTTTCCAAAGAGATAATTCACAAATAAACGAGATATTTATCCTCAATTCTTCTCAACCTTGATATTTATCGAAAATAGCTTTGTACGTTGAGTTCTCGTAGGTAAGTATTTAAGCAGAATTTTTATGGTGCACTTTTCACAAGAATTATTTGTACTTTTATGTTTCTGCTCTATGTTTCGCTATAAAGGTTTACATTTAAAGCAAGCAATGTTACTGGTGTAAATTTCAACATATAACAATTACAGATGCATTAGTTAAAACATTTCTTTGGAAATAGCTGAAAGACAATCCAAGTTTTCACAAGTTTATCCAACTAAAATGTTAAATTCAAATGTTAAACTTTAAACACGACTTAAGTTAACAGCATTACTCTTTTAAAAGCCTATTAAAATATCAAATTTTGACAGACAACTCAAACTAAAACACAACTAAAAGAATTAAAACATCATGTCTCAAAAGTAAACCACCCCATTAGATAGATGCCCAAGGATCGAATTTCCAAAAAGCCAACAATACTGCTGACGCCATCGCCTTGAAATTATTTTCCAAACATCTCTTGTCAATTTCTATTAAATATCAAAAAAGTAGAAAAAAATCAATCCCCCATCTAAAAGTGGTATTGAACAGATTATAATACTTTGGTGACTAATTCCCATTGTCAATTATCTTGGAAATGATACAATAAAACATCATGACAATTGACTATCCCCAAAGGTGAGAAGGTGACTCCCACAGTTGCTTCAGAGCTTTGATACCCACATATATTTCTACCATGATAACTTCTAAATGAATGTATTTTAAGTCTTTTCTGAACCCTTGGACCTAAATATAACATGAGACATTAGTTAAAAAAAAATATGTCCCTCATGCCCCCCCCCCACAAAAAAAAAAAAAAAGAAACAAAGAAACAGCAAGACATGATCAAATGTTTAGTGGTTAGATATTCATTAAATACAAACTCTACATTGGTCATAGCTCAACGTAAATGGTTTATTTTATAGAAAAGTATTTTTTTGAAGCAAAGGAGTCTATCAGGATCACGGTAAAATACATATGTGTGTGCAGGCCTTTAAATAAACCAGTTATAAAAGTGACTGATTCTATCCCATAATTTTTATGCTTACTTCATAAGATAATCAAACATTTAGAACAGCACTTTACCACATTTTTACAGATGACAAACAGTCTAAGGATAGGACAGGAAATTAAGGGAGTAAACGTAAGAATAAAAAAATCTGCCTCTAGGTGGAGCCCAACAATCCGTGGATAGACCCACCTCTGACCTCCTACTGTAGCCAGGAAGCTGTCTGCTGCTCTGCTTCCCTATTAAAACATCATTTATCTCCCAGAAAATATGATAAATGCAACCTATTAGCATGTAGTAAGATAAGCCTCTGCAAAACCGCCTCCAAATTGGACAATTAATTGGATACCATCTACGAATGTTAGCACCCCAGAAAAATTACACCCAAAATTACCCTAAAAAAATTATCAAAAAAAACAGCAAAGAAAATCAGCTGTTAAAACCCATACACAATTATGCTTGTATTTCCCTTAAAAAAATGTTAACCATATATCCTAATCCTTTATCTGCCAAATTTGTTAATAACTCAGAATAATGCTTACTTATTTGCTAAAAATTATATAAATAGAGAACAAGGCACATGGATGAAGACTTGACAGGAAATAGTATACATCCGGATTACACAGCTTCCATTGGAAAAACAGCTACCCAGGATCTTTTTCTTTCCTAAACCGGATCTCCTCATGGGAATAGCAGGCTAGGAGTTAAAGACTATGAGGTTGATTCCAAGATGAAAAACGAAATATGAGTAACCAGGGATAAGAGATTACTTTTGTGAGATGTAAAACACATGAGTTAGATTTGGAGAACAAGAGATACGCCACATAAGTTACAAGTGAAATTGATGGGAGACAAAATTGGATCGGGGATTTAATACATGTTACAGAAAGCAATAAATTGACACAAAATATGAGAAATTATCTTTATTGGAATGAAACAAGTTGTTGCTGAGCTCTTTGATAGCATCTTTTCCATCCCAGTTGAGCAGCTTTATATGGAGTAGGTATCATTTAGAGAAAAATCTACGACAGTGATGAATTGTCAAAAAATTTTCAGTTTGTGTTTGTGAACATAACCATAGCAACAGTGACATGGACAAAGTTACTCACGCCAACATTGGTGGGATCTGGAGGGTCTGCCGGGATCACTTTTGTGGTCCAGTTTAACTGTTTAGCGGTTGTTGTATCGAGCAATGTCACTGAAATAGATGAGAAACAGGTTGTTAGAGAAGACGGTAGCCAGATGATCATTAGTAAGGCTAATTTTATGATATTATTGTTAACACTGAACAGATTTCAATTGTCATTCGGTATTATGCAAGTACATACATATGAACTCTCCTACTTTTGGAGGGAGACTCACTCTTTAAAGGTTCAAAATTATTTGAATATGAGGGGTGTTTTACACATTTACAGAAATCTCCCTACTTGGAAACAGATAACTTCCTTCTTTGTTTATATGAAAATAACAAATCTACCAATTCCCAAGTGACAGTCTCCCATTTTGGTCTCAGTAAAAGTTCACATGTATGCAAGTACAATGTCATAATAATAATAATGATAATGCAAATAATTATAACAATAATAATAATAATAATAATAATAATGATGATGATGAAAATAATAATAATATAAGTAATAATAGAAATAATAAAAGAATCAATAATAATAATGATAGTATTAATAGCAATAATAATAATGTTGTGTTAAATTGAACACTATCATAGCAATAGAATTTGCAAGATATTATTTGGCAATATTAAACTTGTGTTGTTCACATGCTTAAATAACTTGAAAAAATTCCTAGGGGCAGAACAAATATAATGGTTTAGGAAATGAACAGAGAGCAAGAATGGAAGAAAAACAAAAGAAAGAAAAACTGTGCATCTGGCAAAATCAAGACAACGGGAATAATTATCTAAATCAGTAATAAGGCATAAAAACATTAAATATAACAGCTGCCTTCTATGAACTTCCAGACCATTCTCTTCAACTAACAACTGCATTACAAAAAAAATGGTCAAAAAAAAATAAATAATAATTATGGAACGGATGTTAAAATCCAGGTGAACCAGAATATGATGAAGCCGAGAACGCAACACTGGCAGTTATAAATTTGATATAATTTCAACTGATGAGAAAATAGATAAATCAAGTTTCTGCAGGGCTGTTTCATTTCAATTAGAGCTGTCCTACTATTACCCTATTATCGATTGTTTGCTTATTGCTTTTATTGTCCCAACAACAGTATTTCAGTTATCTGGAGATGGTCTCCACTTGAAGCAGATATAGTGCTGCCTTCACTGTGTATAGCATGTCATGAACACCTGGCATGATACCACACCCAGTCACATTTATTCTTACACCGGGCCAATCAGTCATGGAACTACCCTTATATCTGCTCGAGTGATAGCAAGGGAGATATACCACTTCTAGTTTTAATGACTTTTTATGGAATGGCCCGGGAACAAACCCAGGGCCTCCCATACCTGGAGCCGATGCTCTACCGATTAATGGTAGAGTAAAATGGAAGAGTAATAACATAATAAACAGATGCGAAGTAATATTATAAATATCCAAACTTAGAAGAAAAAAAATCAAACAGAGCTTTCCTAAAATAATATTTATTTATTCTTGGATCTCAAAGCAATTATGAAGAAGAAAAAAAGTTTTAATTGAGTAATACTTTAATAAAAAGTCTTAACGAAAAACTTTATTTCAATTAAATGATTTCTATCTTTCTAATATGACAATTGTAAAGCTGAAAGCAGAAAACATTTCATAATTGTGTTAGATTTTTTTGTTTGTTGATAATTTCAATTAACAAGATTCTGACCCCAGATGTTTAGATAAAAAAAATATCTGCACAACAACTAAAAACAAGCAGTTTTCTCAAAAATGGCAATTTTCTTCCTACTCATAATTTTTTTTTCCAGATCTCCTATTAAACAGCTAAACTTCCAAGTCATTGTGTTGTGAGAAAATAAATCTTTCAGAAACATCTCTATTTCTAATATGACGGGAAAAATGTCAACATTTTAAAGGTGAAAATTTATAAACCTATCATTAGCAACACAATGTCTGTTTCGTCAAACCTTTTTTGACAAGTCAGTCCTATTTATTAGAACTTGTTCACCCCTTGGATGAAAACTATGGACTTTTTATCATCTTCACCACACATTAGTAAAGGTACATTCATCAACCAACTTGCGGCAAAAATAATGGGATCTGTTGCCTACGGGCTTACAAAATCACTCCCTGATGCAACATTAGCAGAATTTCAAATTTATCAAAATTCATCAAGCACTAAGACCTACCACACAGTTTCAGATCAATTTTATTTATCACTACATTAACATCACATGAAAAAGGATTTTATCTAAAACAAAAAAAATCTGTTGTCTCTCTCTCGAAGAGTATTTTACCCTGTTTTATCAAAACTCTAAACACTGTGAATAAACAGAATTACAATGTAGTTTGAAAGCCATTAGGCATAATCTTAATAACCATGCGTATGCAAGATTCCCCACCTGAGATTTGCACACGTTCGAAGTTACGTTCAAATTGAAGTTACGTTCAAATGGTGTCTTACTAAATCTTCGTAACCTATGTTAGTGTAGGAAATGAACATAAGCTTTGCAAAATTCCTAACATACCAAAGTTTAGTAACGACTATGTTTGATCATATCATATCATATCATTTAAAGGTAACACTGGTTTAAGCACCATAATTGACCTATTTGCTGACAGACAAATTTCCATGTCAGTAATTGTTGGGTTTGCCCTATTTTATTTAATGTCTTGTCAGTTTTGTTGTAATTTTTACATTATTTGACTTACATGTGAACAGCATTGTCTTGCGCCTTTTTAAATTTTAATGCAGGTTGCGATACTCACAGGACCTTGTCTTATTTTCTTATTAGCTATTTTGGGTGTCATCTAGTGAACAAATTGTCCACAAGCTAATGATTACAGTGCAACAGTCAAAAAATGCAGCACATGCAGTCAAAATATTCAGGGGTTTAAAGATAAAAAAAACAAACAACAAAAAACTGACTTTTATTCATTTTTATTGATTAATTTCATTAAATTATTATTAATGAAGGTAATTGAGACCATAAAAATATTGGAATATTTATCACTTTTGACAACTTACAATCTCTTCTACCAAACTGTTGATCAAATTTATCAAATTCCGAACCGGACTAGACTTCAATACAGATGTCTAAGTATTGTTTTCCACATTCTATTGTCTGTCGTCTCAACCTTCGCCTGCCTTGACTCATTTCTCTCCAGACAGTCTATCTATCTATGTTTAACCGTACATATAAACAGTACATCAACTTACACCTTCTCAGAACTTTCCATTTAGCAATTTTAGCATTTCAATTCTTAACCTTGTTTTTTTTCTTTGCATATAGATCTAAACTGGACCCATTTTCCTTGGCAGACTTCGTAAAGCATTTTATCAATGTTTCAAGATTTCAATTTCCTTTTTTCTGTTTTTGTTAAATTTGCTACACAATTTAGTTTCGTACAAACTTGGCCAATTTTCTTTGCAGACTGAAGCACTTGATCAATTACAAAATTACCATAGGGAGAGTGGTCCCAAACATTTGCAGATAATTCTCAAAAAGTGCCCATTCTATGGCATATAAAGTATAGCAAGCCATTATTTAGCAGAAAAAGATTGTTCGAACAAGGTCAGACAGACTGCAGCCTCACTGATGAAATTCACCATATTTGTTTAAAGCACAATCACACACTCTATTACAAGAAACATCTATGTCTGTCTAGCCAATTTAGTAACTCACTTTTCTGGTTTTCTTGTTATCTTTCTCAACAATGGCATAAATGAATATTCTCCCCTGAATAATCCCTAAATGCAAGTAGGTCCTTTCATTTGGTTTACTCTACGTGATTTTTATGCTTTTGCTTTTTGGTGTGTATTTTGATTTTTCTGCCTTTCTTGTGGTACCCAGGTTTACCATCATCAACAAACACTTCCATTTTCTTTTTTTAATAACAAATCTCTATAAGTATGTAAATGGATTTAAAGCTTATATTTATACAAAAGTAAGAAATTTCAATGTTTGTTATTGCAATATCTATAAAAGAACAAGTGATAAAGTCCAAGAATTCCAAAGGACCTACATTGTTTAGAATACCTCAGATATTAACTAACAAGGGAGACAATTTCCATTTCACTAATGTACCCCATTCTCTTAGAACCATACTTTGTCCTCTCTATACTATTCTGCCTTGTCCCTATAGATTACTGGAGCATTCATGCCAATTACTTTTGAGTATCTGTTTGCTTCTTCATCTTCTTTTCTTTCTTTTAAAATCACTTTCATCTTCTCTCATTTACACTTCATTTAGGCACAATGAAATATTAATTTGTTTTCTTCCTATGTTTTTAAATGTGGTATATTACAGTTTGCCCATATCAAATACATATAACAATCACTGCTTTGTGGAATTTAGGTGCAATGTTTTTATAAACCTATACATTTATCTTAATAAATATGATTTTGAACATAAACTAAATTGTTAGACAGAACTAGATATGTCAGAGCAGATTTCCAGGATGACTATATAACGTGATATCAAAATTAAGTGGTCACATGGTTTTCTAAGTTTAAAATAGCTATCTCTGCAGCGTGGGTCAGATCGGAAATATCAGTAGTGCAATGACAAATGGTGATTTATGCATGACTGTTCACACAGATCTAGGGCATCAATGAACATCTTTTTGCAGAACCTTTTCAGGCAACAACGAAATATTTGGTTATTTGAGAAAAGATATTTTGGTCTAAACTGCCGGCTACCACCTTTAAATACACAGACTGAAGATGATACTAATAAAAAGCCATTTTATTTTATTTCATACCTTCCAAAAAAAATAAGCTATAAATCCTCATTTAAACAGTCTTTTTTTTAGGGAAACAAAACATAACTGACCAAATAATAACAAATGCTAGCATGAACCCAATTTCACCTTTCACACCAAAAAAATGTCATCAGAGACCAATAAAAACAAAAAAAATGTGTCACCCATATTATGGCTAGGTTTTATTTCAACAAGAACAAAGATCAGCAAATGTTGGCAACTCTGATGTTTATCCACATTACCAACCATATTTCCACCTTTGTTGTTCATAAAAAAAAAAACCTGTTTCCATTAAATGTCAAAGGTACCAACACAGTGAAAAATTGGTTGTGGTAACAAATTTAGACATTGCAAATTCAAAATAAACCAAAATGAATTAATTAAGTCAGCTCATTTGTGAAGTGATATTGACTATTGAACCGTAATTCTGTCCGTAATTCTGTCCACAACAGATAGTCTGCTCATAATAAACTGATGTTTAAAATTTCAATTTTTAAACATAAAACAAACACACACAAATAAAAAATAGAACAAAAGTTATAAACAGTAACAAACAAAAGCAACAAACAAAAGAACATTTAGTAAATAAAAGCAAGAAAATAAACTACAGACGACTTCTGGGAGAAAATGTTTAGAGAGATCTTTGTATCAACCAGCCAACACCTTCCTCAATCAACCTCCTAGGGACAGACAGATATATGTACTGGGAGGGGAAGAATCCAGCAATTCTCAGAGACAAATTAAAAGACAGTGTGGTAGAAAATTCCTAGACGCTCATCTGTAGACAGACATTAGATTACTTCTGTCTACCTTACCTAACTGAGGACATAATTAAACTTATTTACATTTTTCTTAAAATCTTCATCATCCATAAAGTTTTCCCCAATAAAAGGAGTACTTCGACCTGTTGCCACGAAAAATTTCCCTGGAATTGTTTTCCGCCAACTGCTATAGTTTAGGCTCCCATAAAAATTAGGCAAAATTTGGATTCTAAATATTACAAAAAAAATAAGGTATATATATATGAAAAATAAAAAACAAATAATTCTGCATGAAAAATTTACCATAATCTAAAGCCTTTAATCTGTTTTAATTGTAAAAAGAAGTTTTCAAATATTTGAATTTGTCTTAATATCATCAAGACGATGAATAAATACCACCAGATAAAAACTTTGCCAGTTGTTGAAATATATTTAATAAATATAATAATGGGCCATAACTCAAGATAAAATTTAGCCGTTTAGGACATACCAATGATATGAGCAAAATGAGTATAAAAATCAACAGACAGACGAACAGACCAATGTTATTTGTTTGTTTGTTTATTGGGTTTATAGTCCCAACAAAAAGTATTTCAGTTATCTGGAGATGGTTACCTGAAGCTGATATAGTGCAGCCTTCACTGTGTATAGCATGCCGTGAACACCTGGCCAATCATTTGCGGAACTATCCTTATATTTGCTTGAACGTTAGCAAGGAAGCTATACCACTTCCATTTTTAGCAACTTTGGTATGGTGCGGCCCGGGATCAAACCCGGGACCTCCTGTACCTGGAGCCGACGCTCTACCGATTGCACTACCAGATCCAATAGGCCAGTGTGACTCTAAAATAGCCCCGCCCCCATATACATTGTTTCTTGAGGTATAATCCATGGGCATATAGGGCATAATGATTTAGACCTACAAATTAAATCATTCTGGTCAGCAATTCTGTGTAACATACATTTATAAAGGGGAAATAATCCAAGTACATGCACTTTGTCAGACTCGCTCAATAAAAACCCACCTCTGAAAAAAAATATGGATTTGTCCCTGTAATCATATATATATATATTAAAACATAGTCCAATATTTTTAGTAGAGGCAGCACTATATCTACCACAAGATGAGACCATAATTAAATTACAATATGGTTGGTCGTTACAACAGCCAAAGTTGAAACTATTGTGAATAGCCATCAAAAGTCAGTACTCAGAAGCAGTCAACATCCCTTGTATAAATTTCCTTTATATACTCTCATGAGATAGAAATATCAAAACAAAGTTACAAACAGTTTCTTCACAAAACTTATTGCTTACATTAATCAAAAAATGATTCAATATCTACAAATGTTTATTCCATGTAAACTATAATACAAAAGACCAATTTCCCTTGAAATTGTTTTGCGGACTACCTTCAGTCCATCTGTCTTCATTTACATCTGCAACAATATCAATTCAGAAAATTTTCCAAAATGTTTTCTTTCCAACCCACCAATTTCCCTCAATGACCTTGCGTTATAACTTTATTTATACGCAGAGAGATTCGATCATGTGCCAGACGTTGGTCTTGTCGTACAACTACGATTCGTATTTCTCAATGTCTGCACTAAGATAAACGTAAAGAACCCACTTCATTACATGCCAAAATGTCTCTAAGGTCCGATTTAAAAAGAGTCTTAAATATTGATTTTGGTTTCAAAGTCAAAACCTGCCTTGTTACCTTGCCAACAGAACAAGTAAGAAAATGTTATTTTGTTTTGTTTTATTATTTCCTTTATTAAATTATGACTGATGGATATTTCAAAAAGCATGGATTATCTAATAAAATAAAAAGATGTGGCCCCAAAGCAAATTATGTGGTGGCATTTTGGAAAATTGTCATATTTTTATAGGACGATATGTCGATTGCCCAAAAAGATACTCCTGGAAATAAAAAAAATCTTGTAAGATAAAAAAAAAGTCTGTTGAATAACTACAAACAACTAATTTACTTTTTATGAAAGGATATCAATATAATCAAGTATGTACACCAAAGTTGGTCATCAAATAACAAAACCACCCCAATGATCTTGTTTGTTTGTTTGTTGGGTTTATCATCCCACCAACAGTATTTCAGTTATCTTGAGACAATGTCCACTTGAAGCAAATACAATGCTGCCTCACTGTGTATAGCATGCCATGAACACCTGGCATGATGCCACACCCCGTCACATTATCCTGACACCAGGCCAACCAGTTGTGGAACTATTCTTATATTTGCTTGAGCGTTAGCAACGGAGCTATACAATTACCACATTGCTATGTTGCGGCCCAGGCTCGTACCCGGAGCCGCCCGTATTTCAAGCCGAAACCCTTCCGAGTATGCTACCAGGTCCACAACCTTGACCTTGGCATAAGCCATTAGGCAATCAAAAGGAAAGATTTTTTTTTTTTTTACAAACAACACCTGTATCATTTATGACCTCGCACAGAGCTATTGAAAAAAAGTTGAAGCCCTTTAAAACCCTATAAATCTTTTCAGCAAATATACATAGCCTTGTACTCAACTTAGCTCTTGTCCATTTTGGTGAGTTTTGTAAATGCAAACTGGACTGTGAGATGTGTTTTACCCTCTGTCTACATGGTTCCACCAAGCCCTTGTTGAGATCAGTCCCAAAGTTTACCGTCCCTCTCAAAGGAAGCAATAAATCAAAAGTAAATGTTAAAATGTTTTCTGTTTTCAACTCCTTTGCAATATCAACAGTAAACATCGATCAACCCTCATCTGACAAGGTGATTGTGTTCCTATTTCTTCAACAAGTTTTTTCAACTTGACAAAGCCAAAAAAATAACGACGAACTTGATGTGAACCGTATGCTATTTTGTTATTTTGTCTACGATATTTGCTGTTTTATCCTTGAATAAACATTGGGTGCACTTTTGGTGAATCCCTCGTGTACACAGGGTATAATCATGGACTTCAGGTCAAATTGCACATTGAGAGAAAAAAAGCAGAAAAGTAGTTCTGAACTTCGGATAAATCTATTGCCGTATTTACAGTACAGGCTCAAACAATCACACTTTTGCAGAAGCATGCTAAAATGCACTGAATGTTTTATTACATAAACATGTTTTCTTTTAAAAAACAGAGAGCCACTACCAAATTTCCCATACTTCTTTGTTTTGAAAGCAAATCTTGTTCTGGCTTTCACTGTTGATATAACAACATATGGTTGATTTTTGTTTAATACCAACAAAATATTATTGTTTTCATACAAAATTAATTTTGTAATCTAATTCTAGTGTTCTGATTGGTTGATATATAGACCAATTATATATTTAGAATCATACACATATTTGAATAAATAATTAAGAAATATCTTAAAATGTAATTCATCCTGACAACCAAAGGTTTGTGAATATTATCCAAGCATCAAGGCTATATATTCAGGTGTGTTGTGTTAACAGTAACTTGTAAATAATAAAACTTTCTATTAAACAAGAAGACAGCTCAAGAAAATTTTGCAACTTCCAAATTTTTATGATTTTCATTGACAAATCAATTTGCTGCCCTTTGAACAAATTAGCATAATTTATTGAGGGATTGGATTAGCCGGCATTTTTTACAGAAACTGCAATGACATTTCTATCATTATAGCACAGGGGCACTTATGAGGTGCCCAGGGACTGAACCCGTCCGGTCCCTAATACTGACACCGACGAGTCAGGCGTAATGCTGTCCCATTAGCCCCAAGCATTAGGGGGGGTAGCCACTACTATCAACTTTAAAGTTGTTGGTTTAACCCGGCCGGGGTTTGAACCCACGACCTACCGATCCGCAAGCCGATGCTCTACCACCTGAGCTATTGCGGCTGATCTATAATTTATTGAGTTAAACAGCTTTTAAGTTCTAAGAAATTATTTCCAGGATATTTTCCATCCTACCAGCTGGACTCTGTCTCCATCAGACTGTCTCCATGTCTTGGATTCTATTACACAGATTACATCAAGCAATAAAACAAACCTGTCTGTGTTTATTTTCAGGGTGATGTTAGAAGGGAGTTTTGTTTTTCTGTTTCTCAAATAACATAACAATCTCCTCTTTTTGAACTCTATCTTCCGGAAATCTTCACCAAAGCATTAATTTGTATTTCATGTACTTGGTTTAGCTAGTGGATATAAACGAAAAGAAAGTTTATCATTTAGTTAATTTTCATCCACTTCTTTAAAACTAGAACTTGCAGCTTCATATAAAGATTTATTTAATAATTCATTTTACAAAAAAAATATACAATTTAAAAAAAACACAAAGAATATGACTGTATTTATTAAAATAAAAAAAATATATAAAAATACAAATAATAAATAAAATACAAATTAAGAGATAATAAATCAGTGACTTTCATTTTTTTAAATTCCTTTTACCATGCTTGCCCATTTCCAATGTCATATTGACCCAAGATACCCCAAGACTGTTAACACTCTCCTTCTCTACATAAACAATCAACCAACTGCTTGGCTCCACACATAATTAAAAACGTCTAAATATTGTGACACAACTTTCTTCGATCCAAGCTTCTCGCATGTGACTGCAACAACCAGATAGCTTCATAATCTCTAACAGCAATCTGCTCATTTGAGGTGGAAGCTGAGAAAAAAAAAAAAAACTTGGCCACTGGCAGCAGTGAACGAGATGTTACATGGAGCTCTGGATATCGGGAAGAAAATGTGACTTGATTTTGCAGCATATCCTGTAATTCTTAACTAAACCCTTATAAAGTTGGTACTTATTTTACCCATCTCACTGAGATGGTTCTAATGAAAACCAGGTATACATAGGGTTCAGAAGTGAAATCGTTGCCTCAAATGTAGTATAATTAAATATATCCCAAAATTCTCAACCAAACCCTATAAAGTTGGTACTCATTTTACTCATCTCAATAAGTCGATTCTAATGAATACCAGCTTGATATTTTTTAGATGGTAAATAAAGGAGTTAAGCAACAACAAAAAAAAAGGCTGAATCTTGAAGCTTAATGGGTGTATATAGGCAGCTCATGTAGAGATGAATGTCCCGCAGTTTGTCTGTCATCAGGAATCATGCCCAGTGAGTTTGTTTATCAACAGTGACTTAACCAGATAAGCTCAGCTGATGAAATTGTAAGATCCAACACCTGTTGTGCAAAAACATACGAAAAGACAACTTCTCACAGAATTTTGTTTTTTGTTGCTTTTTGGTGCTTTTATCAGGTTGGGTCTGCCAAATATAAGTTGTATGGTTTATGTCGGTGTGACAAGCTGCTTTTCTGCATAAATCTGATAAGCCAGAAGGAATTTCTGGTGATATATTTCTGATTTATATGTTCAATTCCCAGATGACTTAAAAATCTAGTGTAATGATAAGTGGGTACCTGTTTAAAGTTGCTGTTTTTTTTGTTGACATAGTCAATAACATCATTGCTTACAAGTGACAAGGAAAAGCTTTTACAATATAATTGAATATGACAACAAAATCAGTGATGATATGATTGATTTGAAACAAAAACAGACAACAGAGAATATGCCTTGCTTTCAAAGAAACATTGAATTTTTATTCAATGTCTAAGTACAGTGCATATCTGCCAATGTGGCAACTGATGGGAGTTAAGTACAGTGCATATTTGCCAATGTGGGAGTAAATTTGTTTATATGATGCTTTTTTGCTGAAATGATGTGTTTGTGTTCTAAAATGACACCAGTTATAAATTCATCAAAGTCTAATTTTTACTGTAAAATTACGGACATTATGAATCGTAAAATCATCAAACTAAGAGATAAAACCAGCTTTCCCAGGTAAACATCATACAAGAATATTATTATATTGATAAGGCCAAAATATGTTATTAAATATACATATAAAATTTATTTTACTAATCTAAGATTAAATCACTCAACTGTGTTTTCTGTCAAGGAAATTGAAACTTCTGCTGCATCAAGTGTCCCCCTCCCCCTGCCAGCCTCTCGCTCATAGCACCCCCACCCCACTTAATAACTCTCTAAATTCCTATCTTAATTTTACTTTTTTTTACTGTTTCTTCTTTGCCATCATTAAGCAGCATTATGGTTAAGGCATGTTATCTGCGGATTAAATATCTCCTAATTTAGAGCAAGCAAGTTGTTATACTAAACTGGGTTATGGAAGAATCATTGGTAGTGTCGCTAATTTGATATTGGATTGAACACCCAGCAAACTCGGAGCTTCAGTCCCATGATAACGATGCTAGAAAAAAAGAAATTGGTCCGATAATTTTTCTCTTAAAAAATCTGACAAATAGCTTTTGGAGGATGCCATATAGATGAATGTATTGACAGAAACGGTTTGGTTTTGTATTTTGGGGGGATTTTTTTTTTAGATACATCGCAGCAACTAATTATGATCATTATGGCTATATCCAGCTGTTCTGGTGGAGAAAGACCCTCCAACAATTATCTGGGTAGAACCACCGGCGCACCGCAAGTCAGCTGGAACCTTCCCATACTAAATCCTTCGCCCCAAACGAGACTTGAACCCAAGTAAATGGAAGGCTAAGCAGTCAGAGGAGATACAAATCGGCAACTCTACCACTACGCTACGGTTGCATCCTGTTTGATTTTGTTTTTTCTCTAAAGTCATACTGATGGAAATGCTGTTTCCAGGGATTAAACTTGCTTATGTTAACAACTTCTCCAAAGGTTTTGGCTGGTGAAAATAGCTACTGGTTAGTAGTAAGAAAAAAAAATTTAAATAAAAAATCTGGATAATTAATCAAATTTATGCATTTTTACATCCAAATAAAGAAATTGGGCAAAATTCTACAGATTCTTGTTCCCATAAACTTTTTTTCATATAATTAATAACATGAAAGTAAAGACTTTGATGTAGAAAACTACATTTTATTCTCCTAAAAATCTTTCATCCTAATAAAAACAAATTTTACAAGTGTGAAAAAAATTACTATTGTGAATCATGCGTTTAGGTCAACATAACCCTGAACTAACTTAAAGTGTTGATGTCATGTTGTGACTGTCAATCATTTCTCACACAAAAGTGACCAGCAATTAATTCATAATGAAGCATGTAGCCTACTACTGCATTTCCCCCTGTCACTCAGCAACTATCACGTAATGCAGCCACTAACGAGATTTTAATTGACAAGCCAGACCCTTGCGGTCATCCTGCCCCTCTCTCCTTTCATCAGGCTGCTGGACATGGGAGATTTGATTATGCAATGGAAAGGAAAGCCATTCTGGCCAGTCTCCTGGGGACACCCCTGGCTAGAGTTGATTAATTGAACAGTTCCGACAATGTTTACAGACTGGACAGCTAGGCAATTGATACTGGCAACAGTGTAATACACAACTGGGATTTTACAGGTATAAAACCCCGAGATTTGTTGGTTCCATACAAAAAGTATGGGATTTATTCCTCATGATAATTTACAAAGATGGATAAAATCTCTCCTGCTGATTTACCAAGGTGGATAAAATCTCTCCTGCTGATTTACCAAGGTGGACAAAATTTCTCCTGCTGATTTACCAAGGTGGATAAAATCTCTCCTGTTGATATACCAAGGTGGACAAAATCTATCCTGCTGATTTACCAAGGTGGATAAAATCTCTCCTGTTGATTTACTAAGGTGGACAAAATCTCTCCTGTTGATATACCAAGGTGGATAAAATCTCTCCTGCTGATTTACCAAGGTGGATAAAATCTCTTCTGCTGATTTACCAAGGTGGACAAAATCTCTCCTGCTGATTTACCAAGGTGGATAAAATCTCTCCTGCTGATTTACTAAGGTGGATAAAATCTCTCCTGCTCATTTACAAAGGTAGATAAAATCTCTCCTGTTGACTTACAAAGGTGGACAAAATCCTTTCAACCTAAACGAAACTTAACCCAACCAATTAAAAATATATCAATAACATATATTTTAACTCTACCACTTTCGGAGGACTCCCACTTTTAAGCTTCAAAATAATTTGAATTTGAGGGGTGTTATGCACATCTTCCTCTTTGCATGTGAAAATCTCCCCTTTTGGCCTCAGAAAAGGTTCACATGTATGCAATAAGCTTGGTTAAACATTTTACCAACAAGGATAAATCCAACATCCGTTCATTGAGAAAACCTTAGGAAACAAAACTGTTCACCACGACAACAAGAGACTCATGTGAAATCGTCGAGAACAAACTTTTGTCATTCCAGAAATTTTGTTTGTTTATTGGGTTTATCGTCCCATCAACAGTATTTCAGTTATCTGGAGACGGTGTCCACTTGAAGCAGATATAGTGCTGCCTACAAATCACTGTGTATAGCATGCCATGAACACCTGGCATGATACCACACCAAGTCTCATTATCTTGACACTGGGCCAACCAGTCATGGAACTACTCTTATATTTGCTTGAACTTTAGCAAGGGTGCTATACCACTATCAATTGTAATGACCCAGGATCGAACCCGGGGCCTCCCGTACCTGGAGCCGATGCTCTACTGATTGTGCTACCAGGTCTGTTCCAGACAGAATGTCAAGCAGCTTTATCGCCCCAGCAGCGGGGATGGTAAACTTCATTACTTACAATCCAACTCAGACACATTCTTTGCTGGAAGATAAGGCCAGAAAAGCTTTTACCGTAATTTTGTTAGCATACAACAAAGTTACCCATGTTAAGATGGTCAGCAATAGATTTTGCAAGATCCGATAGGCTGGGGTCTTAGGTTCATTGCCATAGGGCAGAAAGATACAAACTGGAAGGAAAAATGTCTCTTAATTGCTTAAATATTTGGTAACTTTGATGTGCTTGATTCATGCTTTTATCTAGTCTGTCACTTATTATTTTACTATGTTAAGTGGGAAAATGGTATAATTAGTAATGATTTCCATGAAAATGCCAACACAACAAATGTATTTTCAGAGAAGCACTCCCTTATCAAGGGCTGGATGCCTCTGGTTCGTGATCTATTTATTAAAAACCTGTCAAAAAATGTTTGAAATGCAAACAACTTGTGTAATTAATCCCACAATTGCACGTCTAATCACAATAGTGCATTAATCTGCCATCATATAATACAGATCATTTTTATGCAAGGCAATGGATCAAATTACTGAAATGCCATTATAGAGGCCATTAGAATCCAACAAAATAACAAAACAAAATTTCCCATAATGCATCACTATATTTATTTTAAGACATTTACACATTACCCCTTATGCACCTTGTGCCTTTTTTTAGATACATGCCCCAATTTCCCATAATGCACTGTATGTCAATCTTTAGGCACATGCTCAAATTTCCCATAATGCACTGTATGCTTATTTTTAGGCACATGCTCAAATTTCCCATAATGCAATGTATGCCTATTTTTAGGCACATGCTCATATTTCCCATAATGCACTATTTTTAAACACAAGCCCACATATTTTTTTTTGTCTACAGAGGACAGATTGCCAACATGGTCGCTTCCCTGTAGGTGATGGATCAATTAGCGATATGCAAACCAAACAGGGAGTTAAAACAAACTCAGCTAATGTCAGAGACATTGAGCTGTTGTAATAAATGTCACAAGAAAATGGGATCTCTCGCTCCCGCCATTTTATTCTTGGTGTAAATGGGTCGTAAAGGAACAGTTTGGAGAAATTCGAGCAGAAATGGTAGGAATGTTGCTGCCATGAATGCATTTCCTGGAGCTTTAGACAACAAATGGATGTTAAGAATTTGAAAAGTGTTGGACATTGTTTTATCGCCAGTTTATTTTAATCTGTCAAGATTTTATCATGATTTCTTTAAGTAACTACAATGACAGTTTGAAATATAATTGCATTCCAGACAAAAAATTCCATTGAAAATGCCATCTTTTACCGCTTTTCTTTTCTTTTTCATAAAAAAATTCCCTTATCATTTTGTGTACTCGTAATCAATGTTCCAATTCAGTTTTAACACTTAATTTTTATCAACGAACAAGTCAATGTCACTTATTTTTTGCCATACATGTAAATTAACCAGACTCAACTTAACATACAATGTTCAATGAAAAAATCTCTAATAGCAAATAAAAACACACAAATATCTTGCTGTTATTGTCTGCCTTTCAGTAGTATAGTGTTTCTCTGGGGAAAAAACAACAACAACACCTCAAAAGGTCTAATTGTCTTCAACTTCAATTTAACTTGTCCAAACTTGTCTAAAACCTTTTGGATTACCTGACAGCTACAAACAAACAAACACAGCAACAAAAATCCTGGATCTGACAAATCAAAACAAGTCTCTCAAGAACCCATCTTTCTGAGACAATTTACAATGGAGTCTTAAATTCCATCTTCCGTTTGTTTTTCAAATGCCACAAGCGAAATGGAATTTCAAAACTTTATGATCCAGTTTATTTTCAACTCCTGATGATGGTGAAAAGCCTTTTGTCATTACTATGGACACAATTCTAAAAGGAGACAGAAATATTACATTCACGAGGCATTTTACAGACACTTGGGTCTTTAAACTTCGGAAAACAAAACCCTTTGTAAAGGAAATTACTTCTTCTTTACTTCAAATTCTGATGTGTTGTTCAAAATCTTATGAAAACAAAAATAAAACAAAGTGGACCAATATGAAAGCTTCAATAATGAAAGTTTTTTTTCATTTTTCACTCTCACTGTTCCTTAAATAGCAAATAAATTGAAAATCTATTTCTGGCAAAATGAAGTAGAACATAACTAAAACATTCAAAGTGATTTTTATTTCAACTTTTGTGTGTGAAAACCTTACCCGTTTGACTAATGAAACATCAACTGATAAAAGCAGACTATGTTAAAAGATATAAAGATATGTGTTTACATGGACTTGTATCATAGTTTTCATACCTTGGCTTTCTGCAGGCTGTTTTCATATGCCTCTAGTCTTGTTTAAAAAGTACTGCTTCATTTTTTTTTTTTTTGTTCATCACTTGTCAAGACCGATTTCGCAGGGCAGCAAAACGACGGGCGGTAAATCCAATCATATTGTTTGGCAGTGATTTGTTAACAAATACTGGCCCCAGGTTAATACAACTCACAGAAGCAAAAAAAATCCAAATCCAGTAATTCAATTTCTGGAAACGGAATTATCCCCCTACCTTAGCTGCAGGACATTAAACTCTGCTCAAAAATCTCAACTTGCAGAGAGAAACAAACCCTCATCACGCTGTTTTGTTAGTTTCGGTTAAAACCATAGAAACTCCAAGTAATTTCTCCCAAACTCTATCCTTCAAGATTCACTGCTTGACACTCGACAGCAAAAAGTGCAGATCCTGCTCAGAAAGGTTAAAGACCCTTATTGTCAATCATACATTAGGGGTTCAGTTTTCATCTTCTATTATTTCTTAATAACTGATGGCTATTTGTGAAAGACTAGGAAAGTGACTTAAAATATTATAGAGATACTGCACAAAATAGGGCATATTCCCATCAGAGAACACATAAAAAATTTTTTAGCCAATCATACAAAATAACAAGTCAGTCCTCATCTTACAACATTTCTTAATAACTGATAGTTATTTTAGGGGCGCCCATGGCGTACGGGTAGTGTCGCTGATTTGAACTCCCATGACTGCTTAGCCTGTCACCACACCAGTGCGAGTTCCTGTCGGGTCGAAGGACTTAATGTGGGAAGGTCTTCCAGCTGACTTGCGGTGCGCTGGTGGTTCTACCCAGACATTTGTCTGGGGTCTCCCACAACCAAACAGCTGGACATCGCTAAGTGATCAAATTGGTCGCTGCGATGTATTTAGAAAAAAAAAAAATAGTTAGTTCCTTGAATCTACATATAAGTAACTAGACATGTAGCAAGACACTGCATCAAACAGCATCGAATCCATTCGGACAGCTCCTAGTCGACCGGAATGATCTGAATCTACCTTGTCTGCCTAAACCACACTAATTCCTGCTTAGGAGGCAAAGAATTGAGACCTTAATGAGAAAAAATGCCAAAGCCAAGAAAATCAAACTAACTGCACTTTTTCAGAATCACTGCAGCTGTTTAGTATTTTTGTCTTGCCATAATACAGACTCAAAGAAAAAATTACGACGTGAACACCAGGGCAATTCCCGCTGCAGAACTTCTGTCGTCCGAAAGTCTAAGATAGCTTGTAAGAATGTCAAGTATTCATTCAGCACTATCTTCCTCAATCGCTCAAGTTTCTTGCTTGTGCAGTTTTTATTGAGGGAGTATCCAATTTATTTCTGACAGAAATATTATCAGTCTTAAAGCCTGATAAACTCCCATTTGATGGACAATAGCTAGACACAAAAAGAATCTGGTGGGGGAAGAATTACATGACGCCTTTGTATCGGCAGAGTGTCTACACCCCCTTTCTAAGCAAGCAATGAAAGTTAGTGATGAATATAATACAAACAGCTTCTTATGAAAGGGTTGATGAATTATTTTTTGTTCTTTTATGGCTGTAAGATACATTTAAAAACGTAACAGGAAATACACTGAATATAAACCATTGCTATGTGTCCCAGGGAACCAAATGGTTCAATTTGCTATGAGAAATGGTAATTTTGGGCACACTTCATAGATTCAGTTGAATTCATTTTTGTAACGGCTTTTGAGCAAGTTAGCGCAAAATAACAAGTATATCAAAATATCTTTGAAGCAGGATATCGAAGAAAATTCCTATGAAAAGGACATTGATGAATTTTGGCCTGTTATTCTTTGGAGAGTTGCATTATAAGAGAAAATATCTAGTGGGAAATGATGATGGTATTAACGATAATGGAGGAGTTACATCAACTCTGGTGCCAAGAAGGTTCGCGTGATAATTTGTGAAACTCCTTCGTTTCTTCTGTAAGCACTTTGAGACAGATACAAATTTACAAATGCAGCAGCTATTTTATCCCTATCATTCATAATTCATCTATAATTTTAAAAATTCACCTGACTTTGTTGTTTTTCTTTAAAAGAGATCAAAGGATTTTACTAAATATATGTTCAATTTGTAATACAAGATTTAAGGCTTAACCAGTCTGCACATAAAGCCTTAGTCATGCAGATTCTGCTAATGATTGTGAACAGTTTGTAAAGGCATAAAAGGGTAAAGGACTATACCTTACAGGTATATTCACCAATTTCAACATTAAAACAGGTCTTTCTTCATATCTTTTGATATTCATCAGTTTGATGCAACTAAAACATATCAAACAACTTTAACTATGTAGCAAAAAAAAACACTATTTTCCCCCACCCCAAAAAGAAAATTTCATCATAAAAGTCAACTACCGATACTTAATGCTCTCCGTAGCTTGCTGCCTAGTTCTAATAGCATGATTAAAGCTAAGGAATCTTGAGACAAAATTGACAAGAAACCTGCCGTGCGATGCTAGCTCATGAATAGTCATTGATCATCGAGATTGACTTGAATTGTGAATCGACTTGAGAATACAGAATGAACTTTCTGACAGATGGCCGTCTCAGGGCTGTTGTTAACATGCTGGACTGTCTTGTTGGTGACTTGTGTTGTTCTTAAAAAGAACGTGGCCAAATATTTGGAACATGGCCAGTGTATAATATGATCAGACTGCACATACGGCATTGTTGTAAAGCAATAAAACTGACAAGCGTAAGCTTTAAGTTGGTTGTCAATAAAATATTCCAATTCTAATGCATGTTTGTATGTTTATTGGGATTATCGTCCCGCCAACAGTATTTCAGTTATCTGGAGACGGTGTCCACTTGAAGCAGATATATTGCTGCCTCTACTGTGTAAAGCATGCTGTGAACACCTGGCATGACACAACAGCCAGTCACATTATCCTGACACTGGGCTCACCAGTCGAGGAACTACCCTTATATTTGCTTGAGTATTAGCAAGGGAGCTATACCACTACCATTGTTTTTTATTTTAACTTTAGTATGTTGTGGCCAAAGCCAGTGTTGCTTCTAATGATAATGAAAACAGACCCTGAGTCAAATAGCATAGAAAGCGGCAATATTATTATTTGAAAGTACCATAGATAATAAAACAAAAGAAGAAGAATGAAACTGATATTAAATTGATAAACATACATGTTTGTTTTGTTTATTGTTTGTTTATTGGGTTTATCGTCCCACCAACAGTATTTCAGTTATCTGGAGACGGTGTCCACTTGAAGCAGATATAGTGCTGCCTTCACTGTGCATAGCATGCCGTGAACACCTGGCATGATACCACACCCAATCATGTTTGTTTTGACAGAGATATATATTTTACACTATTGAGAAACAACATATTTTTCTGAGAACAAATGAAAAGGTTAAAATGACAACAGTATATACATTAATATTGTCTTTCTTCCTTTGATTACTTGTTATGTATGTTTCAACTTCAAAAGAAAATTTGTTTTTTATTAAAAATCTCAACAGCCTTTATCATGCTAAATATATACCATTCAACAAATTGTGTCAATCAAAGATCAATTAAAAGATGTAAACCAATTCAATATTAAATAGTTGTATAATGTACCTTTCATTTTTCACAATTAAATTACAACAATATTACATTAAAAGCCTAATTGAACTCCGACCATTCTTAATTAATTCATCTCTTTTCAGATATGAATTACACAATTAAATTTAAGCTTCAACGACCATAAAAGTTATTGAATCCCTGACTAGAGAATCGAAACTCGACACTCAGTCTACGAGAGGCTCCCTCTCTCGGTCATCGTGAAACGATTCTGATCAGGTTTTGAAAGCCAGTAATAAAAAACAGGAGGATTTTATGGTCGTTCATGAATATATCCTGAACAAAGTAAATCATTTCATATCCCAAGATGCTCATAGGCTGATTTAATTGTTCTCGTCGTGGCCGAGCCAAATTTGAGCCGACTCATTCGTGGAAATATTTCTCCCCAATGCTTCCGAAGCTCTCCCACAGTAATGACCCCGAGCGGAACAATCAGCTTACAGACTGGTATCAGTTTATGGTTTATATTTTCAAGGAAAGGTTTGGGATGTTTTAGTAAGTCCAAGCTGTGTTTTAGGGGGTCATTGAAGATTGTTAATTGGGTTTCTCATCCCACCAACAGTATTTCAGTTATCTGGAGATGGTGTCCACTTGGAGCAGATATAGAGCTGCCTTTACTGTGAATACCGGTAGCATGCTGTGAACATCTGGCATGATACCACACCCAGTCACATTATCCTGACAATGGGCCAACCAGTTGTGGAAATCACTTAAATCACATTGATACTTCATAAATAAGCTAATTTTTGTTGGTATGAAAATTGTGACCTGGGCTTAAGTCATGACTTAGACTTAAGAATGGTTGGTGAATACGAGCCTAGATAAAACCAAACTTAAAGCAAAATCAAAGCTGCACTCAAACCCAAACTAAAGCAAAAACACGCTCAGCCATGCCAATTTAATGGCAAAATAAAATTAAACCAAACCACGGCAAACCAAAACTCAAATAAACCATCATGAAGCCAAAACAAAGCTAGATTCAAAGACAAAAAAAGTCGGACCAAAGTGTCAGTAGCACAATTATACCACACACAAACTACATGGCTGTATCTATTAGAGATATCTGGTACTTCTACAGATCTCCGATCTCTGAGGTCACAAGGTGGTATGATAGTCAATGTTGGATGAGCTGAAACAGATCGGCTTACAAAATGAAGCTGATTGTTTTTCCAATAGGAACATTGACCAAGCCAAAGAGTTTCTCATCAGGGTGGTCAATACATGCCAAGTCCCTCAAGTGGCCTGGGAAATACGACAGTAACTTCAGAAGTGAAGTGAAAAATGAAGAGAATGAATTTAGGTTCAATAATATGATGTGAATTATGACATTTTTTGGATAACCAAGTATACAGTTTATAGCAGACAGGTAAGATATTTTGCAATTAAAACTAAGAGAATGTAAATGAAGTGTCATGAATAAATAAAACAAAATAAAGAAAAAAAAAACATAAGAGGCAAATGGTTATGCCAAAGTGCCTCACAATGAGGGCCCAAATGCTGTCTGTTGTAAATAAAATGCCATATTTCCCAACCCAAACATATATCAAGAATTTTCACAATGAGACAACAATAATAAGTACCAGGTATAGAGAGTTTTGGTGAGGAAAAAGAAAGAAATTAAATGGTGTATATAGTTTTGGTAAATTAAAAAAAAAGATGAAAAAAGTAAATCTTAGAATTTGATCAACTTGTTAAACTTATGTTCATTATGAAGATACGAAAAACTATTGACATTAATATCACCCAATCAGGTGGTGAAGATAGGTCCAGCTCATGATCAAGACATCTTACCTGAAAATAGACAAAACAACAACGTGAGTACAACTATCTCGAATAATTAAATTAATTGCAATTAATGTCAATAACAACAATATAGTAGATAATTATTGTTTTTGTTAAAAGAGGTTAAAGCAATTTATATTTATTGTGCAAAAAAAAGGTCTTTTTGTAAAACCATGTTTCAACATCTTCAGTTTTCTTTGGCTTATTACATAATATATAATATGATAATATGTATAAACTAAATCTAATAAAAATGTCATTTATTATTAAATGCTAAAAAGTACAAAAATATAAAAAGTGAGCATAACCTATGTAAATTTCTGTTTAAAAAAGGGCAGAGGGGCTGAGAATTCGAGAACAGATTGAGATTTAGTTTATGGGCTCCCCTTTAGAAACATTTGTCTGTAAGTAATAAAATATACATGTAAATGACCAAAGAGTGTTTCAGTAGAATACCAAAACATGGCCACCAAGTTCAACACCAACATTCTATCTACATTACGTTGACCTCCTATTGGCCTATCAAACACTGGCATCATTCTAAAGACATCATATAAACTCCCTGCCAATCTTTTCTGTGGGAATTTCATTACGACGACCAGGGCAGGCCCAAGCGAAGCTTTAGAATGATAGAGTGCTCTGCAAATAACAGCCATTTTAGGATTGTCAAACAAGTTGTTCTACCAAACAGAGTGGATGAATAAAGACACTGGCAGAGAAAAATGAATCGAGGCATTTTATTTCTCGGCCCTCGAGCTCTTGGACAAGACGATGGTGATGATTAATCCTAAATAAATGCATATCAATTCCGCTGCATGGCACAGATGTCTTGTGAATGTCGGAGAATGATACGAGACCTAATATTCTCCCCAGGAAAAATGCCACTCTTTGTATGAGTGGCAATAGTTTAGACATTTCGCCAATGTGATTAAAGAGATCTGAATACAGAGCAAAATATGAAATATGGCTACATAAGTTGATCATGTATTTGCATCTTTGAGTCTTACTCACCATCATGGAAACAGCATTTATTGCTTAGTATGTTGTGAGGGGTAGGGGTCGAGAGAGATGGGGGGAGGGGGTGGGGGCAGGAATAAATTGAACTGTAAGCCAATGGGCTAATAGATATTTTCACCCCCAATACTCCCTGTTGGCAAATCTCCCTCGTTTCAATTTTGCAAATACTGTTAGACAGTGCAAAAACTCCTGATATCGTAAAGTTCCTAAGGTACTTAAGATAACTATGAAGTTTCATCACAATTGACAAAAATACTGAAGAACAAGACGATTTGAGAAAATTGTGTCCACAGATGGACAGACAGACTAATGGGCAGACAAAAAAGATGAACATACAAATGGACAGACACAAAGAAGGGCAAACAGGCAGATAGAAAGAACGACAGAAAGTTTGACAGTCAGAACAGGGTGACAACCTGATTCCAGTATATATACAACTCCCCCACCCACCCACACCATGCCAAAAACTTTGTTATGGGTGTATATTCATTAACTAAATTAATGCCTTTATATATTGTTGACTAGAGAAATGTATGTACACTCTTTAAGTAATATCAAACAATGGTGACAAGCACACACCAATTGCTGGCAGGTTTTCCAAACACAAGGCCACTGCACTGGCATCATGCAGTGCAAGTAAACTGTTTCTGATCAATTATTTAAAGTCCCCTAGCCCCAGAGGGTCAATAAAACGGTGTTTACAAGTGAGCAATAATGAAATATTTATCCACTCTGAACATAGTATATGGCCTACCAGCGCTACCACACATCCTCAAATCATGCAAGTTTCACACCTTAAATTTCATTCCAAGCTTTTGTACCAGGTAGTCAAATGAATAAATGATGATATAATGACCCCCTACAGATTGTACTCAGAAGGTAAAAAAAAACTTCAATGTGTTCACGCATGTAGAACATATATTAATGGCTCAATGAAATTTTTTTGTTTTAAAGCCCCAGATAAGAAGATTTTTATCAGATTTTGTGTTGTTTTACATCCCATAATTCTGGAATAATAAATAGTAAATCCTTGCAAAATGCTGATGTCCTACACCTGTCTTGAAAAGTATACCATAACGCCACAAGCGCTATTACAAAGACGTGTTTCCTATCTGAGCCAAGCTGCACAGTTAGCTATTTTTAGCTAATGTGACCACTTAGGTTTCAGCTCATCAACGTCATCCGCTGTAACGTTGATGTCTATTTTTTAGAAATTCCAATTGTTCTTATTTATAGATTTGAAAATAATGAACATTTTATGAGTTGATTAATGAGTTTTAATGCCCTGAAATTGAGATACTGCTGAAAATTGTAGAAAGTTTAGACTAAAGTATGATGTTTTTCTACAGAAATTATGCACAAATACCCCAAACAGAGGTCAGATATTGTAACATATATCAGATATAGACAAACTGTCGAATACCACCTTTTAAGCACTACATCTCTTATTGTTATGTTTTCTCTTATTTACATTTTTTCTCGAATCAACATTTTTTTTTTAAGACATTCATTTCTTTTCTAAGCTCACAATTTGAAAAAGGACTGGATAAATTTGTGTTTACTAAATGTTCTGTTTCCCTCACACATCTGCTTCTAAAATATTGCTGAAATTACTTTCATCAAACCATCCAATGAAATGTATTTCAATTGTAATAAAAGAGAATTAAATCAATTGATTGAACAACCTTTCACATTTATATCCAACTTCCATCTTTAAGCAATGAGCTGTAGAGAACTGAATTATCTCAGTAAATTTAAATATAACATCCATGCTTTAATTTTACTGGAATTTCATTTTTTTTAGAATTGGAGTAAAATTAAATTATGTTAATTGCTCTGTATTGTCAATTTTATTATCACTTACGCTCTCTTTGGAGTCATCTTCTGACAATGTGATGCTACAACCTGGGACACGGGCCGCACGAGCAACTCATCAAGCTCATTTATTTCATCATTAATTTCCTCAAAGTCTTTACCCCATCTGGCAGCTTAAATTCTAACCACTCCTCCTGTGATAATCATCAATTTATTTTTCTTAAAAACAAATTTCTCCCGAAATACTTCCATTTATCAAACAATTGCCATTTTGCATATTTACCGACCCTCTCTGCATCAGAGTGCCAAAATACCAATTTACCAATTTGCTCAACGAAGCCATCTACTACTGTTGTAGACAAGAGCCACTAAAGGCATAGCGTGCCACATTTTTTGCACACTTGCAAAGGAATCAGCCCCCACTAACTTTGACAAATAGAGAGAAATCGTTGAATCCATAAATGATTGTTGAATGACAGCTCCCATTAGAATGACTAGTGTTTCGCTAATTAAAAGGGCACCTGACACCCCCAAAAATGTCAATTAATCATTTTCCTACTACTTAAGGACATCTTGGTGGGAAGCAAGTGGGGTGGGGTGAAGGGATATAGAAAAAAAGGGACTGTGGGATAGATGGGATGGCAAAGCTATGGATCGGAAAGGATTGGAGAAAATTTTGACAATTTTTCAGCAGAATTCCCAGCTGGATACACATCAACATGAATCACCTCTATGACATATTGATGGACATCCTTACCATTTGGCAGCTGCAAGAAGACATTTTTCTTTCAAAAATTGACATATCCAATAGATCATTAATGCAAACCAATTAGAACATCAAGTGTGTATCTACAGAAAGTATGTACTTAACTTAGATTGATCAGTACAAAAAAACCTATATGAAATAATCAAAGATTGTCAATTTTAGCTAAATATAAACAATTAATATTTCCTTCAGCAGAACACATTTCTTCACTTTTTGGGTTATGAATTAACACCCATAACATATTTTATGTGTAAATAGGGTTATTTAATGACATCTTCTTATCTCTCTGTTTTCATTTGCCAATTTAAGAACCAAAATTCCAAATTTACATTATGAAGTTTCATCAAAATTGACAAAAATACTGAAGAACAAGAAGATTTGAGAAAATTGTGTCCACAGATAGACAGACAGACTAATGGGCAAACAAAAAAGATGAACATACAAATGGACAGACACAAAGAAGGGCAAACAGGCATATTTCTTCACTTTTTGGGTTATGAATTAACACCCATTACATATTTTATGTGTAAATAGGGTTATTTAATGACATCTTCTTATCTCTCTGTTTTCATTTGCCACTTTAAGAACCAAAATTTTAAATTTACATTAAGCATCTACATTAAATAATTTTTCAAATGTTTTATAAAAACTTTATTTATTAATTGTTAAATAAATGTATTCTAAAAAAAAGGTGCACTTGTTTTTGCGCAAAGTTTTCATTAACACTGTTTTTCTAAGATATGAAGACATGCGTTTCCTCACAGTGACCATCAAGTACATTGAAAGTTTTATCATTACGTGGCCAGAGTACTAGATTAGCTATAAAACTGCCAGACAAATCATTGTCAGATAGTTTCATTTCCTTGAATTACGTACAATTACGTCCAAATAAAACAAGTGTAGCCGCTTACCAGTAGTCAAAACTGGCAAAAGATTGCATTTAGAATTTATAGACACTCGACAAGGGGTGAAAAACCCTTCTTAACATGGGTTGTTAAGCCATCGAAAGGATTTTATCTTTTACAAGCAGTCATATACTTGTAAAATATGGCTCCTTTTCATATGTTTATTGCTGACAATAAAACAGCTCGCACAAGCTGGGATATATCAGTTAAGTATACGCAATCGTAAATCCCCAACAATTTCAAGAAATCCTCTTGACTGTTGCCTGGTACAGATGCAACATGTAGTAAATTTAAACGTTAATAGAGCCTTCAGTGCAAACTTTCAGATCAATTGGGACACTTCAGAAACATTGATAACAAACTTTTATTACTGTCATTGTTAAGATTTGAAGGGCTTTGCAATACCTCCTACATAGTCAATAACTCGAATTTCAGAAGAAAAAATCCATACTGTATATAGTCTATCCATTGTTAACAACAGGATTTTCAGATTTTATATACATAGCTTGAAACTTGGGAGTTACGAGAAGGCTAAATTTGGTAAGCATAAAGGATTGACCCTGCATGACCTTGATTACTCGTGGACAGTTGTCATGCCTGAAGCAGTGCATGTACAGACACAAACATATATGTAGAAGGACTCTTGATAAGTTAATTTTGTTCAGCCATGGTTCCAATCTTAACATTAATATTGTAATCCAATTAAACTAGAAGTTGAATTGATTATATTATATCTTGCAGATAGACATGAAATGCAGATTCATGAATTAACAAAGCCAAGCAGACATATAACTCAGTGACTCTAGGAAAGGGTCAAAATCGGGAGTGAACTTTTATTAGGACAAGTGTTCCACTGACTATGCATTATCTACTAGGCCTAGATATTTGCCGTGTGGGGCCTCAATGTCTTCTGTGGCTCTGTAACAGATTTTGTTTGATAGAGGTCAATTGTATCATCTCAGCATCTCAGTCTAAAACATGTTTTGGAAAAAAAAAAGTCACTCTCAGGACTCTGAGATTCAAATCACAGAGTTGTTGATGAAAAAAATAAATGGAAGTCAACTTTTTTAACTCAGAATATTTTGACTACATTCAGTAGCATTTATGAGCATTTATTTTAAAATGCAATCATATTGACAGAATTATATGTTTAATAAAAAGCGTCTATTATCAGATGTTACTAACTCTGTTGTAACTTTTTTCCCAATGTATATCTTGCATTTTTAGAAGAATTGTTGAAGACTTTATAAGCCTGTTTTCAAATACATTGTACATTTGATTTACCCAGGAGTAATTTTGACTATTATTTGCACACCTTTAATTGCTTACAAGGTCAATCTTACACAACTCAACCAGAACTTTTCTGTGATTTGATTAGACTACAAAGTCTGTACATAGTTATTAACTTGATTGCTTGTAATGAAGTATAGATACCTTCAAAGTAATATTAGGCAAGGTAAGTTTAATCTGGCAAGGAAAACTGCAATGGGTCAAATATATGGGCTGGCTGTACTGAATTAACCATCAAAACTGAACAGTATTTAAGTAGATTATTAACACAATGCCAGCACACAAAAAAAGGGGGGGGGGAAGAGGAAGAGGAATGGAGAAAGAAACGAGACTTGTTCTGTCAGCATTCTGCAGCTTGATCTATCAATATGTCCACCTTGTTGGCCTTGAAACACACAAACTTCTGCTGCAATTGCAAAACAGTAAATGAGGCAATAAGTGCCAGAGAAACAACAAAGTGAAATACGTCTTGAATACACAATGGCCCAAAAGGTTTGATGAGTAATTGTATTATCCGTATACTGAGTGGTGGTGCTAGAAAAGAGATGGGGTTTTATCAGGACTGATGATCAAAGATGTTCCATTAAAGCTAAAAAGGCTTAATAGGGCTTTTGTGAGAATGTCAATGTTGTCTGTTTCATTTTTTGTTACATCACACCAACACATTTATTGTCATATTCGCTATGTCGAACTAATTATTGCTATAGGAAGACCCCACACTTAATTCTTGGTAGAACCACCGGTACACTGCAGGTTAGCTAGAAAACCTCCCCACATTTAAGTTTTCGCCTTGGTCGGGATACGAACCCATGCGGAGAGAGACTGAAGAGTTACAAGTCGGTGACTCAATCTTCTCGGTCACACTACCGGGCACCATGACTGCTAATTCGGCTACTGTGGAATGCTTTGATAAATGTTTTGTTAAAAAATTTAACCTTTTATTAAGCCACAGTTTAGCATATTTGTGGTCTTTTTATATTTATTTAACCTAAAATAATGTTGTGCCATCATTTTTTAATGGTTTTAATAGAATTAAAACAATTCCTCACTAGTAAACTTTGGCTCTGAATAAAAATAGTAGGTTGAAGTTTTTATAAATATTATCTTGGGATATAAAAATATACAAAAATGTAAAAGAAACACCAATTCAACTAACTATCCAGTCCACACAACCAAGACATCACTGGCAGATCTTAAATTGACACCATTCCAACAAGTCTCCAAGTCAAACCTTCAAATACCAGCCCATCCAACCAATGAAATGGAAAAACAAACTGACTAGCTTATAAACAAGAAATGGCCATTATTTGTTTATGTAGAGCACTGACCATGACATGACCATGACATACATTGCGGAACTCAGAACTCTAATGCGGAACTCAGAACTCTAACGCGGATTTGGTACCTCGTTAGCATCATTTGAGACCTGTCAATTACAGAGACTGTTTTTCTCATCATCCTCAACCCTCATTGTGGTGCCACATGAAGATTTTTTTTCCCAAGACAAATGTCTTGGCCCTCCGTCGCTTTTTCTGGCAAAATACTTAACCAACACCATGAAAAATTTATTTGTTAAGAGATCTTTCAAAATGAGAAGTAGGCAAAACAAGTACTCAACATTACCACCAAATTTTGTAGACTGTTTTTGTTAACAAGGTCTCTTGACAGAGATGGAAAACTAAACCAAAGTATTTTGATGAAAGATGTACTTTAAAAGTTAACAAGTGCTAGAAAAGAATATCGGCCTCTCTTTTTTTTGAAACCACAGCTGCCAGTAGTGAGTGGGCTTCACTTTTCCAAGTCCCGGCTAGTGGTTGCTGCTATATATATATATATATATATATATATATATATATATATATAAAAAATCAAAGCACTGAAAAGAGCTGTTTGTGCAGTGTTAAGTTGAACTGGGTTAATCATTAAATGTGTGCAAATAATAGTCAAAATTATTTCTACATAAAGTAAATGTATAAAAGCATTGCAAAGCAGGCAAGTCAAAATTCTCACTGCCCACAATTGACACCTTAACCCTAACAGATAATTCTAAGTCGAAAAAGGGGACATCACTGTATTGAAGGAATTTTCAAGTTGCCTGCCCATTTGAAATACATTCTGTATTTGAGATTGAACAAGTATCCTAAGTTTTAAGTCACTGTTCTTATATATAACAAAATGAATAACAAAAAGGTTAACCAATTATGATACAGACATCTAAGCTAAAAACAGCATTACACTTCGTTGTTTGTCTCATCTTTCCATGTTTTTATATTTCCCATATTCTGTGTATTCTGTGCATTATTGTTGAGAAATTTAGTTACATCATATAAAAAAGACATTTTCATTTCAATTAAGAATGATCTTTCAATTGAAGTATAATACCATCTGCCACAAGTATAGTAAAGAAGTTACAACAAAAGACCAATAACTACTAACTTTTTGACCCCTTTTATACAAAGTCACATAACAAAAGCTGTCTGGTCCTATTTCAATAATTGAGAGGTCAGTATGACCCCTAATACTTTAGCCACACTAGTTAAACAATACATGGACTTATCAACAACCTATTGAGGCTTTTGATGTTTTAAGAACAGAAAAGAAAATGACACAGATTCAGGAAAGACAAGCCCAATATTGCCAATGTTGATTAGTTCTGCAGTATTCTCAATTTTCTGTCTAGCAACATAGAAAAGGAACAACAGGAATATGGCATGGTAGTCAAAGTTATTTTTTTATTAATCAAAACATTTCAAATAATAGCTGCGCCCATGGCACAGTAGTAGAATCACAGACTTGTAACTCCTCTGAATGTTTATGGGTTTGAGTCCCATTCATGGCAAAAAATTTATTGTGGGAAGGTCTTCCAGCTGACCTGTGGTGCACCAGTGGTTCTACCCAGCCTGGGATCTTCCTCCGCCAAAACAGCTGGACACTGACCATTATTGGTCACTGAGATATATGTCAAAAACAATAACGAAAATATTTCAAACCGACTGAAAAGTAAAACAAATCTAGATCATTACTACCATCAGGAATTCTTGATTTTAGAGACTGAAGTCTTAACTGTCTTGAAATGACTTGGACCTAATTGGTCATTGAACCATGCTGCTATGTTGACAATGCCTCCACATCATCGAGACCGAAGCACCATTGCTCCGATCAATTGGCAAAGGTTGGACAGAAATTCCCGTGGAACATCCTCGCTAGTGAGCATTTCCTGTAACAAGATAATTCTATTCTTCTCCGTATAGGATGCTTATTGATATTCTGTTATCAATCGGCGTTAACAACCTTACGACATCTTGTACTTAGGATTCTCTCCTTTCGATGTAATGTACCTTGAAAATAAAGTCGCTTGACGAAGATTATGCCTGTGACATTCTGGATGAGGATAATCAGGATTATACATGTACTTGAAATATGTAGGTTATTATGGAGTTAAACAAAATGTCAAAGCAATTATACTTTAAGATATAAGAGCAACTGGCTTATTAACTGCTGCAGTGAAGTATTACAAAACCACAAACTATTTCTATCACGAACATTTGTGCATTCAAAAAGATTTTTTTTTCAATTTTAATCATCCTTTAATGACTTTGCAACAAAAACTCAGCTATTAGTATTTAAATTGCCTATCTTTTTTTTTTTACCATGTTACATTATTCTGACAAATTAAATCTCAGAATGAATATGAAAGTCTTAGTTTTTTCAACTTTCCTCTGTACTTGCTTCTTTTTCTGTACTTAGTACAGTTTATCAGATTTTATTTGTATGTTTTACATCTGCCTTATTTAAGCACTAACAGATTGTACTCTGCAAAGTGCACAAAAGGTCCATTCCTTTCATAGATGTTTAGATAAAACTAACAGAATATCTGATAGTCGACAGATTAAAGTTTATGGCCTAAATTTAAGAGGAAAAGATTATTGGCTGGCAGTAGATTATCCTAATCCACGGTGGATTACAATGTCATAGTAACCTTTTATTGATAAATGCTAGGCAACATATTTAATCACTTCCATGGCAAGAAATATTCCTTTATCCAATCCCCTTGCTAAATGCCAGCTTGGTTAATGTCACCAGGTTAAAAACTTTGAATTGGCACATTTAAATAAATCTCAAGCATGTGAGTGTTCAGAATTTCACTGATCGGATATCAAGACTGATTAAAAATGTTTTACCTGCCGAGAAAATATTGTTGAGGTATAGACAAGTTATGTCAGCTGTCAGATCAGGATTTGCACTCCTTCCTGCTCTGCATCAAGGTTGATATATATCTTTTACTATTATATTTATTAAGATCTAGGACAGTTTTTGACAGAACCTGGTGGACCGTGACCCGTGTCCACCAAAATACCAGTAGGTCCATTAAATGTCTGCACTATATCTGCTTAGCACCAGGGTTGATCTAGAATCACAAGTGATCCTGATGCAAGACTTAAAAGTAAGCAAGGGATGTATAATCCATTTTTTTTTAAGCCTCTTATATAAAGGCCAGGATTTGAACCCAGGTCCCACCTGGAACCATCTTGATTGGTCTACCTCTCTCCCCCCACAATGGAATGGCCCGTGTATCGTCTTTCAGATATGACAGGTCTCACCAGACCATTCAACCATCAGTGAATAATTTATGACCATCCATAGTTATACTTCTTTAATTGCTAACCAACTTTGCCTAATCAATACATCCAGCTCGCCAATTAGAATCAAACATTCAAGCGCTCAAAACAATGAACAATGTGTGTGGAACCTTTTGTTTTTGTTTCTATATTCATCTTCTATCTTTTATGATAAATTTAATCCTTTGGTCGATATTTTGGAGTTTGTTTGTTGGGTTAATCCTCGCACCAACAGTATTTCAGTTATCCGGGGACGGTGTCCACTTGAAGAAGATATAGTGCTGCCTTCACTGCGTATAGCAGGCCGTGAACACTGGCATGATACCACACCCAGTCACATTATCCTGACACCAGGCCAACCAGTCGTGGAACTACCCTTATATTTGCTTGAGCATTTAGAGAGCTATACCACTACCATTTCTAAAGACTTTGGAATGTCACAGCCTGGGATCAAACCCGGGGCCTCCCGTACCTGGAGCCAACGCTCTTCCAACTGCGCTACCAGGTCCGGTATGGTCAGAAGGCTGCGCCATAGCACTGTAGGCCATTTACCAGCAATTGACCAAAAATTAAGAATTTCAATAATTAACCCTTAGCTTGCTAAGTACATATTTATAAGCCTTTGGCAAAAAGTGTAGATCCAGATCAGCCAGTTCCCTTGGTGTTTTTTTATCACGATCTGCAATATTTGCTGTAGTGTCACGGGTAATAAGGCATTTGGCCCTGTCATGAAGTTTGAAGCCAATAACTTAATTATGTTTGGGTTAATGCAGCACACCAAGGGGGCTGAGACCCTCAGCAAAGTTTGCAATGATCCTGTACTTCACTCATAGGTTTAATATGCTACTTTGACATCAAGCTGCCGAAAATTTATTCCCTATATCAAAACATTTGAAAGATCTTAACTGCACACTGGGAGATTTATCACTGCGAAAACTTGAAATAACTGAAGATGTGACAATTGCACAATATCATTGAGGTGATTAATACTAAAGTTATTCAAATGCAAGGCAGGTGTGCCGCTAACAGCACCTCTGATAATTGAAGCATAAAATGTCTTCTGTCATTATAAGTTAGGTGGAGAGTCAGTTTATTCACCTATAAATCATGCATGCTCAGCTATTTTATGACATCAGTATGATCATTTCTTAACATATGGCAACTTTCTGTGAATGACAACACCCTAATATGCAATATATATTTCAGTAAGCTGTAATATATTTTTGTAATATCCTATGATTTCTGATGCAATATATTTTCTAATATTCAACGTTCAGAAAAGTTATAGTCTTTTACAAGTTTTAATCGAAAAAAAGCCCAAAATAAAACTGTGTTCGTACTGAAAGATGTAAATCTAGAATGGAATAAAACACTTCAAAAGGAAATGAAATGCAAAAGCGATAAAAAAAAAGGTGAGAAAAATCATTAAATAAAACATAAACAACCTGTGACTGCTCTCACAAGTGACTGAGAGATTAGCGAATGTTTCATAACCCTTGAAAAACAACTTGTATTGGAGTTTAAAGTTTTCTGAGTAGACGAAATAAAACTGACTGAGACGTGCCGATGAAATGTGCTGCAAGATTAAACTCCGTGTCTTTGACACCGTACCTCCCGTGATGAGCCTGTGGCTTATGGAGCATACATGAGAGATAAGACACAATTTTGTAGGGGGAAGAAGGGGGGGGACGGGAGAAGAGGGGGTGGTGGGCTAAGTCAGTATGCTGCCAGGCATAAGATTGGTGACACAGCCAGACAAGGAGTCCAAGTATTGGAGAAACAAGATCTGTCATTGTTCCATTAAACATTTGGGAGTTTGGGAAGTGTAAACATATCAAGAGTTGGGCAATGTAAATATTGGGAGTTAGGGAGTGAGAAAATTTGGGAGTTTTGGAGTGTAAACATTTTAGAGGGGGGGGGGGGGGGGGGGGGGGGGGGGGAGGGAGGGGGGCGGTAAACATTTGGTAATTAGGGAGTGTAAACATTTGGGAGTTGGTAAGTGTAAGCATTGGGGAGTTTAAAACATTGGGAGTTGGGGGAGTTTTAAAATTTGGGAGTTGGGGAGTGTATACATTTGGGAGTTGGGGGTGTTTTAAAAATTGGGAGTTTGGGAGTGTATACATTTGGATGTTGGGGAGTGTACACATTTGGGAGTTGGGGAGTGTATACATTTGGAAGTTTGGGAGTGTATACATTTGGGAGTTGGGGAGTGTATACATTTGGAAGTTGGGGGGTGTAAACATTTGGGAGTTGGGGGAGTGTATACATTTGGGAGTTGGGGAGTGTATACATTTGGAAGTTGGGGAGTGCAAGCATTGGGGAGTTAGGGAGTGTAAACAATGGGGAGCGGCTGCTGATTTCACTTAAGACTTTGGATTGCTTTGTTCAACATCCACCTGTATAGTCAAACAAAATACTTTGTATAGTATCATTGTTAGCCAAATCCATATGCATTGTTAATCATTAGCAAACAACTCCAAGCAACAAACAAAACGGGAAGAGAATAAACAATGTGGATGCTGATCAACCAGCTTCCACTGGGAGCCATCTGACATCTACATTATTTGCCCGAGTTTCAAGGTATCAATATCTGCTTTAGCCAGTCTAAGGATTAAACATATAATGTGCTGCTTTCATAATAATAATGTATAAGTATAAACTATAAACTCTATTTTAAAAACAAATATTTTTAACAAAAAAAAAAAATACCCACTATTATAATTTAATTAAAGGAGAATCCACCTACTTTCCAAGTCTAAAAACAAATTCCCCAAAATACCAGCAACAGCAACATTAAACATCCATAATGATAGAGGATTGTTTGTTGTTTCAATGTTACTGTATGAATATACTTAAGTAATACACTTAGATTACACCCTGCCCTCCAGAGCAATATTCAGTCAGCACCATTAAGTTGCATCGCAAAACACTAATAAAACCACAACTACTATTTTTTCCCATTCTTTTCCTCTTAGTACTAATATAATCAAGTAAAAATTTAGACAGGACCCATTACGTTGCTGGGCATAACAATGATAAAACCTCAACTACCATTGTTCTCTATACTTCTCACTGGGTACTAATATAATTGTCCATACGATAAACAATTAATGCACTCTCTCCTCCACCATCTCTGACGACAACGACCCAAGCAGGACTCACTTCCAGAGCTCTTCATTGATTGGTGGAACCATCTATGAGCCATATCATGTTGACTCGAGGGAAATAACTTCGCTCGGCAGTCGTTCACTTCGCCTCGTAAATCTACACCTCAAACACGCGTGGATGTTATATGTTTTTCCGGCCACCGATGTTATTGATATTCCATTTCTCACAGGCCGAATATTCATAATATAGTGCTTTCTCTTTTCAAACTGAACAGAAGTCTCTTATATTACCTTTTATGCATTTTGCTGCATAAACAATTAAAAGCTGCCATCTTGAAATATTAATTTTATCAATCTTTCGTTCATAACTTCATTTGTTCATCATTGAATTTGGTTGTATCTAAATATTAAAGAAAAACTTTCTTAATTAAATAGTTTAAACATATTTTTTTATTCACTGAGCATTAAGGCCTAACTTTAATCTTCTTTGCACAAATTTATTTCAAGTGACCAAAACTTTTTTTTATTTGAAATTTTGAGAATTATTTCTAACAACCATTTTACAATCTGTACAATTATTGCAAAACACTATTTTGCAATACATAATCTTGGACTCCAAACATATCCCATGTTTAGTTTGCTTTAAATGTAACCTACAAGACCATTGTACAGTTAGATTACTATTAAGTATAATATGGTTACTTTACACCGTTAGTAGCATGGTTACATTTAGATCTAACTTTTATAACTTGAAAAAAACAACAGAATTTGGTTGTTGGTTCCAAGACTTAAGTTACTTTGTACAGTCTAAGTTGCATAAATTCTTAGTCATCTTCTTGCATGCAAAGTTGCCTAGACATATTGCTGTAGAGTCAACAAATAGTGCTGATCCTGATCATAAGGCAGGTGGCTGGGAAGAACCAGTGGTGCACCACAGGTCAGCTGGAAGGCCTTTCCACATCTTTTGCGCTGACCAGTATTCGTACCTTGAACTTGTATGTGAAACTCTCACCTGAGCATTAAAGCAACTTTTGATTGACACAATATATCTCGTTAGACATAAAATAACTAGACACATATTAAAGCTCTCCCGGTGGTACCACGACATGAAATTGTCACAGTATACCTCACCATGAAATTGTCACAGCATACCTCACCATGAAATTGTGACAGCATACCTCACGATGAAATTGTGACAGTATACCTCACTATGAAATTGTGACAGCATACCTTACCATGAAATTGTGACACTATACCACACTATGAAATTGAGACAGTATATCTCATCATGAAATTGTGATAGCATACCTCACTATGAAATTGTGACAGCATACCTTACCATGAAAGTGTGACACTATACCACACTATGAAATTGAGACAGTATATCTCATCATGAAATTGTGATAGCATACCTCACCATGAAATTGTGACAGCATACCTTACCATGAAGGTTTTGACAAAACTGTGTAAATGTTTACCAAGAAAGGGTTAAACATATAAGCAAAGGTGGTACTGTTGCACTCCTTATGACAACAAGGAGTCCTGGGTTTAAGACCCTGGCTGGCTGCATATTCTTCTTACTTTGTTTTTATTGCTCAATCATAACAAGAACATTATAATGAACACCCTCTTTAATACCATGCATCGCTGCCTGCAGATCATTAATATCATTACTATGTAATATTACCGAAGCACTTTATGAGTTATTTCAACCCCTCGATGCAGAGTATGCAGAAATTTCTCTCACTCGCTGATCAAAAGCTGTCCAGACCAGTAACCAATGTTTATTCATTAAATTCTCAATACGAGCATACAAGTCAACCGAGATACATCTCGCATGGTTAACCTTTTACAAGGCGATATGAAAATTGTTAAACAGCCATTCTTTATACATTCCTCTTCCAATGACTTTATTCAATGCTGATTTCAGAGATTTAGATAAAAGACAAAATTTCTGCAATTTAGATCAAAAAGAGGATTTCTGCATATTCTAAACTGACGTTAGATTATAGTTAGGACTTCAGTATTTCTTTGCATGCTATGCAATTTTCTAATATTTAGACAGAATAGAATATTTCTGCACATGAAACTCTGTCAATCTTAAACATTTACCACATTACTCATTGCATTGTATAACTAATGTCTGGTCCTAACTTAATAAGCAATAATTTTAGACTTTTCTGCCATTTGCCGTAGAATACAGATTGATCTAGGTCTACACAATTTGCCTAGGCTTTGTCAATGTGTGCTTAGCAGGCAATGAGTTAATGTAACTAAATAACCTTCGTAATATTACCCTAAATTATTTGTAATAAGTAATTCCTAATTCTTTGTTTCATGGCTTGCAACGGCTATTTTAGTGGAGGAAGAGCTTAAACAAATGTCTGGGTAGAACCACCGGCAAACCACAGGTCAGCTGAAAGACCTTCCCACTTTAAGTCCCTCACCACACACGGGACTTGAACCCACAAGGTGAGGTGCTAAGCAGTCAGAGGAGACTCTTACCACTACGCCCCTCTCCTCTCCTCCACCAATAATAAGCTGAACGTCGGCAATGTAACCATAGTTGTGTCTTTGAGATGTCACAAGAAAGAAATTTAGAAGCAAACTGCACAGATCTCAATCAGCAGCTCTAAGCAGATGCTGCTAAATCGCAATTTACACTTTGCCGGAGCAATTCATACTTAACTGGTTAAGAGTTAACTTCCTAAAATATATAATTAAGCACTTGTATATATTTAACAAAATCCAGAACTATATAATTAAATAAATCTGAAGCTTAAACAAAACATATTGTTTTTCGGTCTTTTCTTAAAGTGTTAAACCAAGCTTCACATAAAACTGTAACCATACCTCCAAACCAGATGAAACATTTAAAAAAAAAAAAATGAGCACCTTCTATGTAATTTTCTTTGTGCAGTAATCCTGGAGGAAAGTTAGCCATTTCAAAAATAATGACAGTTATTGTGCATAATTAAAACGCATTCTCGCGCTAAGAAAATACACCATTACGAAATCTATTCCCTGTAACACTGCCATTTTCTGCCAAAGCTTGCCAATAGATGTATAATTAACACCAATTTTGTCTGTGCTATTAAATTCTAACGACCCATTACAGTAACATAATCAGTCTATATCAGACGAGACTGCAGGTTTCTACTGCATATTTTCATTGCCAAATAACCCCATAAGGACAAGATGTACGCACTGAAACTTAAAGAATTGTTGTCAGTAGAATTGTGAAAAAAAAACAATGCAAACCTGCCAGGGGTTGTATTCACAATGAGACTGGGATTGGGATTTGCCGGCATTTTTGCTGATATTGTTTAGCAACATTTCTATAATAATAGCACAGGGGCACTGATGAGGTACCCAGGGACTGAACCCAGCCGGTCCATTATAATGACACCGACGAGTCAGGCGTAATGCTGTCCCCTTAACCCCGAGCATTAGAAGGGAAGCCACTACTACCAACTTTAAAGTCTTTGGTTTGACCCGGCCGGGGTTTGAACCCGCGACCTCACGATCCGCGATCTTAGTTAATTTCCTCTGCCTTAAACCTAGAAATTTTCTTAAATCTTTCTTAAATATTTAGTATAAGAACAGTTCTAACTTGTTTGTTTGTTTACTGGGTTTATCGTCTCACCAACAGTATTTTAGTTATCTGGAGATGGTGTCCACTTGACGCAGATATAGTGCTACCTTCACTGTGTATAGCATGCCTTGAACTATGGCACTATTTTTTTACTTTGGTATGCTACGGCTTGGGATCGAACCCGCGGCCTCCCATACCTGCAGCCGACGCTCTACAGATTGCACTACCAGGTCTGGTAACCACTGTGTAATAGCATGCTTTTGATTTGTTTTGAAACTATTACATTATTTTTTTCCAGAAATTTAACCAGATTTTATTCTAGAGTTTCTATACAGTGACATTTTACTGTTGTTTGCAATGGTAGATTCGTTTTCAGCCAACTATGACATTTATAATGTTGATATTAATTTGTTATGTTACTTCTCTCTGAATGACCAATGAAATGTCAACCATGCTATATAGAAACCTTACACGTCTCTATATTGAATACATTCATCAACTGATTGCAGATATCTATACTGGGCACAAAGCACATTTAATATCATGCAATTAACCTTGTAGGTTTGTTACAAATCATTTTTAGAGATAAGCTTAGTTAGAAATTAAGCAATATGCCAGCAAAAAAATCATAAATTTAAGTTAATATTAAAAGATTTGGGGAAGAAACATGGAACAAATCTTTACTTTGATTATCTTTCTGGTTGATTAGTCAAGATATAGCCTTAAGATTGAGTCAAAGTTTACATTCAAGCATCTGTTAGACTATATTCTCAAACTTTAATAAAAATATTACTAATCAGGGACTATGGTAATAAAACAAAAAAATTATGATCAATCTCACAATCTGATTGGTCAGATTTAAAATAATATTAACCAATCAGATGGTTGAGATTTGAGTTCATAGTTGTATGACCTTGACCCAAACACAATGCTTGAGAATGAAGTAAAACTTGAACTTGAAGGGACTCTGACCATTTATTCTGGCCTAAATAAGAGGTGAACCAGTACTATTCCAGGCCTCATGCCCATCCAAGCGCCATCTTTATCCATGACCTTGCATCAAGAGTGTGGCCCCTGATAACTTATCTGACCATACGGCAGCAGATAACTGAGCATTGGTCAAGGAACTGATACAGTCCCACTTTAGCCCGCTATGGTCAACAGTAGCTGTTGGACAACACGCTGACCAAACATGGTTTAGATAAAGACTCAACAGTTGGATGATAAGTAAACCATGTTTTATTGATTGGGTCTGAGAACCTCTCCACTTGTTACTAGGTGTGTGTCGTCAGTTCGGAGTCCAAAGGTAACAAAAACAATTCTCGGTGACATTAACCCCTCCCTTGCTACATTTTGTTAAAAAGCCAAGCTAAATTCTCAGGGTTTTCTGCTTTAATATTATATATGCTATATGTCAGGGTTGATATACTTATAAACACAGATTAAGCAGCAAATAATATTGATCCTGATCAGACAGCTCCCACCAGATGTGGATCTATACTATCTGCCTAAGCCTTATAAACATGTGAATAGCTGGCTAACAGTTAAGACAAACTCAAGCTACTCAATGAATTTCTTCCCTCAATATACTATAGAGGAATTAAAGACTTGGACATAGGTACATTTTGATAAATTTAAACTGATTTTCCATCGAAGATCAAACTTCAAGCAAATGCAATATTTTTATCAAGTTAAAATTAAACTGATACCATGAAATAATAAGTGTCATTATACACCACACAGTAAAGCATTACTAGTCATCTACCACACCTGGCCTGCCTAAAGGGAATACATATATTAGTCAAATCTGGTGGCCATGCAAACTTTGTTAAAATGTAATGGGGTCGTCTGCAAGTTTAGTTATATCATAATGCATATAAATGCACGTGGTCCAGCCGTCACACAACAGGAGACATGACAAAAGACACTTGATCACTGGCCTATTTGTGTGCAACTTTTTGTTGTTTTTCTGTGTTTTTTTTTAAATACATCGCAATTATCACCATTACAGTGACGTCTAGCTATTTGGTTGAGGAAGACCCCACATATCTGGGTAGAACCACCAGCGCACTGCAAGTCAGTTGGAAAACCTTCCCATACTAAGTCCCTCGCCCTGCCTGGGACTGGAACTCACGCAGTGAGAGGCTAAGCAGTCAGAGGAATTACAAATCTGCAAAACTACCACTACACCATGGGCACCTCTTGGGTAACTTTTACATCATTATATTAGTAAACAAACTAGATCCTCTTCCAATGTGACTTCCAGTAATTTTATATTCCTACACAATGTTATGTAAAAATCTGCAAGAGGTTTTGTCTTGAGCCGATAATAAATTTTATCCTAATAGTTAACTATCCACCAGAACACCAATACTTAAAGTTAACCTTGAAAGTCTTAGAAGGTTGATGTTCTTTGACAAAAAAAGAAATTTTTGGCATAAATGAGGAAAATATGAAGCATATGAATCCTAGTCAACATAAATGCAAAATAAGGGGATGACGCTTCAAAGATGGGACATGACCCTTGGTGAGAAACTCTAAAGTCTAACCTTTCTTTGATGAGGGCACCATCAAAACCCATTTGGCGGAAATTACCCATTTTGGAGATCATCGCACAGAACCCGCAAAAAAACTCAAACTACTTAAATCTGGACAGTTAAGCACCAGCCCCCTACAGCTGGACCCCTAATAAACCCTAAAATCCTAGCAGCCTCTACCTTGGGGCCAGGACCTTGCTGACAATGGACTCTAATGTATGAATTTAGGGAGATTAAGGGAGACCTCTGTATGGTTCTGTGTTCAGCCACTGTTTATTTCCGAACTGTCATCGAGGCCACAATAAATCAGCTGATCGCAAGAGTGTTTAAAGAATCTTCACCACAGTAGGCCAACTTCTGGGCCTCTAGGTTTTCAATATTTCATGTTTTTATTGCCCCTGTGTTAATTGTTTGGCCATATGGAGCAGATCATAGCAGCACAAGGATCTATGATGAAGAGAAACATCATACATGTGGAAAAGCCAAAGATAAAATTATTGATACATTGAAACATGGTCAACATCAAGTTTTTTAAAAACAGTGGTTCAAACATGGTCTGCTAATTTGTCTATTTGAAACTTATTTCATCCTACTGCTTAGAAATTGTAGATTTTATTGTTATTGCTAACTTAAGTCTCAACCTGCTTAGCATATATGGCTTAGCCATAAGCACAAAGTGTAGATTTAGATCTGCTGGCTTCCTGCTGAGCCTCCAGCAATATCTCTTGTGATCCTTGCCTTTAGTTCGTTTGTTTATTGGGTTTATCATCCCACCAACAGTATTTTATTTATCTGAAGATGGTGTCCACTTGAAGCACATATAGTGCTGCCTTTACTGTGTATAGCATGCTGTGAACACCTGGCATGATACCACACCCAGTCACATTATCCTGACAACAGGTCAACCAATCATGGAACTACCCTTATATTTGCCTGAGCGTTATCAAGGGAGCTATACCACTACCATTTTTTAACAACTTTGGCATTTTGTGGCCCGGGATTGAACCCAGGGTATCCCGGTACCTGTAGCCGACGCTCTACTAATTGTGCTACCAGATCCGGTCCTAACCTATTGGTACTTAATTTAAGACTAGAATTAAGATTTTGAGATGAGACCGAAACCCAGAACCTGCCTGGGACAGACGATTGCATAATATTATAAAATTGAACTGTATATGTAGCACTCTTTAGTTATTGTACATATATAAACCTCATACAACATTATACATACATACAAACTATCCATTTGTAGAATATGACACTATCTCGTGCACTTAACCAATCTGTAGTACATAACCATTCCCCCAGTGACCATTGGGAATCATGGGGCGCTGTAGACTACTTACACCACAGGTGAACTTTGTAATGGCATCATTGAGCGACAATGGGAAATCCAGGTGACTGGTACATTGGGGCCATCTTGACCATCTAACAGCCATCTAACAGATTCACTTCAACTAGCTAGGGGTGAGCATGCAGTACTGTCGTATCCCATTACACAAGAACAATGGAGATACAGCTGACTTGTAGTGAATGAATTATATTGCTGATGGCTAAAACAGAGGTGCCCCCTACTGGTCAACACTTAGCATGAAAGGGCAGGTAACTTTCAACAACTGAATGCCCCATTTGACCAATAATTAAGCAATAATTGCCATTCTTTGCTGAGTGAAGTATCGTTTTACTAACTATTCTGGTTTTACTTAAAGCTTAAGAGACATGTATAATGTACAATGCAGAAATGGTTATGCACTTGGCAAATAATAAAATCTGAAAGAAAAGTAGAATGTTAGTTATGAAATATTGTAAATTTCACACCTACACAATTGCGGCTTCCAATAAGATCATACATGTACCTCTAGATTTACAATAATCATGGACCCAACCAATGACAGAAAAAAAAACACTGGTGGTGTGTTAATGAAGTCATTAGGTGACAATGAGAAAAAAAAAAGATGACAGGAAGCAGATATTGTTTTTACAAGAATATGCAAGGACAAAAAACAAAACTATTGCCAGACAATGGTTTGTCCGATCCTATCTTCCGATCCAATGGAAGCTTCAGATCCAACCTCCATACAAGAAACCATTAGACAACAAGGGTATCAAATTGAAATCAATTAAAAAAAAATTATACATGCACTATGTGCATTGCATGAGAAAATATGTGGGGAACCGGTGACTCACAGGGTGCCTATAATAAATAAGAAAAAATAGCTTTTAAACCATTAACTTCTAAGGCTGGGAACCAATAGGTTGTCAATGACAACAACTGTGGGACTGAAATGGCAGAGAAGGAACACTGGGCTCTATTTTGAAATGGCCATTACACCCGGCATGTTTATTGCTATTAACCATTCTCTTCAAGCTGGTTCTGGAACAGAAAATGCTCCTGCGGTCTTTCATTTCCTACATTTTCTTTCATTCATTAGCAAGCTGCAGAAATTTAAGCTAGCTCATGTTGTTAGTAACATTGTTGAGGTTTTTTTTGGCTACTGCAGTTTTTGTGTTACATTTTTTTTTTGTTAACCATTATTTGAAATCGCAAGACCAATCCCAAAGCACTCTTTTTTTTGACTACATGTTGTGTAGTGTTTAAACTGCGGTATTAGTGACACAGAAAACAAAATAAAACTCCCGACCTTAATTGAAGTTTATTATAGACTAATTAGGGTTTATTTTCTCTCAGATAAACACCTTATTATGGCACACTGTAGCTCTGGTTTCTGCTTGATATCAAATCTATTCCATGAAGAAGTGCAGAATGGGGCATGGTGAAATGATATGCCTGGGAAAAAAATGCATAAATGGAGATCAACAATGGTGGAAGGAAGTCAGATTGAAACAATGATGTAATCATCATTAACATCATCATCATCACCAGCATCAGCATCATCATCATCATCATCATCATCATCATCGTCATCATCATCGTCATCATCATCATCATCATCATGCTTACTGTCATCAACATCATCATCATCATGCTAAACATCATCAACGTCATCACCATAATCATGATCATCATCTTAAACATCATCATTATCATCATCGCCCCTTTCATCATGTCATCATGTCCCCCACATCAAAGTAAAATCCCCACCATGCCAAAAGCATGTTACCAAATCAGTGCACACAAAAATCTACCATTTCTTTACTTACATTTTATCACCAATAAATTTATCAAGTCAACATTAGGCTTGTGTTTGACCAAAATTACAATTGACAGGCAGTATTGCTTATATTTACATAGCCAGTGAGCCATCAAAGTGTCAATTAGTTGTCTAATCAACAACACACAGACTCAACAGTATCCGGTTAATAGACAACAAATTTGTTGCTGAACATTGAAGCTAAGTGAAGAAACCCCAGCAGAATGTGCCGTTCTGGATGCCATTTGATGAAAATGTAGTAAAAGCCAGACCTGGTGCAGGCTGTAAAGCCCTGGTATTACAGCCAAGCAAGAAATAATGGTTTACAAATGTTCCCGCAAGCTTCCTCAATATCCAAACCCCTACTCCTAGAACAATGACAGAGTTTTTTTTAAACATTCCAGAAACAATGTGGAATATCTAAAAACAAGACATGCAACTTAAAGATGGCTATAGATTACTATATATATATATAAATAAATTGCATATATGTGTTTGAGATATACTGTTATATAGCGAGAAAATGTGCAGTCGGTCTGGCACTTTAACCAACAATTCTTTTAGCAAAAGTTATATTAACCAAGCTGTCTGAACCATGTACACATTCTCTCCCTACCAATTATAATTTCACATTTAAGCAAAAATATAAAAAATTCCAGTAACCATAACATGGACATCATATTTGTTTTTAATTCTTATAGCCCAAAACCATTCTGTTTTGGAATATAATTAATGCAATTTAACCCTTAAACAAAAACATTACTTATTTCCTAAAACACTGTTTCCACATTAATAACAATAGCAAATATTTTTTTTGTTTTGATTAATTATTATTACAACAACATAAAAACATGACTCTGCTAATGTAGAAAAAAAATCAAACTTAAGTAATTACTTATTTCACTCATCTTCATTATCCTTATGCTTGACTATTGAAAACATTCATCATTAAATCAATTTCCCCGTCATTATCTGATACAAGCCACAATGCAATACAGCAGCCTCCCTATTAACTATAGCGCAACAATATGCAGATTTATCAGATATCATGCATCCATTCCTATTTCACCCTTTGATTGCTGCATTTTGATAATAATCCATATCAATTCTCGGTCTTCTTATATTAACACAAAACGGTCTCGACACATATTGCTTGAGACTCGGCGGCAAATAGCGAAGCTCCTGATTGGTCAGTTTCCCAGTAGGAAGCTGGGTGATCAGCATCTACACTAGCTTTCTTGGCCTTGGCAATACACAAACCGGCAGACTGAGAGTGAACTATAAAACAGCTATATCAGAGCCATCGCTCATTAGCATGCATCAGGTTCTAGGCTTATCAGATACAAAGTCATTATTCAATTATCAATTAATAATCAATTAAATCTATAATGCAATTCAAGATTAAATAGCTATTCCTTGCTCAATCTGACATTTTGGTATGAAAATATGCAATGTACAGCAGGTATGGTTACTAAAAAAACATGTCTGCACACTTTTAAAGGTTCTTTAATTGCTTATAATAAATTTTCTTTTGTTCTAAATGAAGTAGATTTTTTTTTTAAAAAACAAAGAGGTCATCATTTTAGTCTTCAAGAAGGTAAGTGTATAAAAGGTTGCATTAAACTAAAGTCATCACACTATTTTTGCTAAAATATCTTAGTAGTTTCTACTCCCTATATAAAGGTGCCTAAAAAATCAAATGTACATTGTATTCATGGGCAGGACTGTTTTTCATTTATCCACGGTTTATTTCCGGCAATATTTTCCGACCGTATCCTTCAGTTTCTCCTATGCCTGTAACATATGTTTTCTATGGAAAATAAACCACCCTCTGAAGTGTGAAATGACAACCATTCAGTGGCTCCTTGTATAACAACTAGATAAGCGATGTGATGCGAGAAAAGACTTAATGTCAAAATAATTCCGAGATTTTCATTTCTGCGTAAAACTGCCATTGTTTGACAGCATAAGAATTGATTCTTGGCAACCTGTGACCATCCACAATGTAGAGGTAAATGGAGAAAAACAGACAGTGAGGGGCGAGCTTAAAGGATAAAACTGGAAAAACAATGGTAAAAATATGTCAAATCGGAAGATCAAGAAAGGGGTACAAGAAAAGTGAGCAGAATCGCGTATTATTGTAAATGGTGATGGGGAATAGGCTGTTGAAGGCTTCAAACTGTTGCTAAGCATAAAGAGTGGGATTATTGTGACCAGCGACAAGGTGGAAGCAATAAATTTGGCAACATCTTGTGAGATTCTTAAACTTCTGAGGGCTTAATGTGTCAAAAGGTGAAGTGTCCTTTCTCTCGGTTCTGATGTACAGACCTGAGAATACAACAATAGGAATATCATTGAAGCTAAACCTGTTTGAAATGCTCTTCAGACATATTAGATTGACATTTGATTTCCCAGACATTTTTCTCAATGTGAAACATGCAAATCTTTGCATTAACAGTGACTTCTTTATGAGGGTTTAACAAAAGGTACTGGTTTCCAAATTAATGCTTGTTTTTGGTTTTTGGATTGCATCCCAGATGCATGGCACAATTAGGAGTATTTTGGCAACATACACGTTAATTGTGAAGAAAGACCCCCAGCCAAATGCCCCAATCAGGACTCAAACCCAAGATACAACTTACAATAAAAGCCTTTTTAAGCAAAAATGTCATTAAATGATTGGTGCTTTTTCCTCTATTAAATAGTATTCTAATATCTTTCAAATATTTATTTTTCCTAAACTATTAAATTGCAAAAAATATTTCAGTTGCCTAGGCCTGTGCAAATATTAGCAAAGGTTTGATAGAAAACGGCACATATACCATCAAAGCACCAATAGGGGACAAATAACCTCAAAAACAATGATGATGGCAACGATGATAATGATGATAATAATGATGATGATGAAGAAAAAGTTTAAAAGAATAGAAAATCCCTATTAACTTCCAAGCATCTCGCTGCTATAGAAAGAGACACATTCTTGTGATGGCGATGTGATTGGGCATGAATTCTAAGGTGCTATATGATCAATTAGTAATTTGCCAGTGCGAGAGACAAATACAGACAATTAGACCCACTTTTCCCCCATCCAAAGCTGCTCATCTAATCTGCTTTCTTACAATGTCTGATACTAACTGTAGTACAGAATGCTAGGGGGCGCTCAAGACAGAGCAGATAGTCACAGACGTGTAACTCCCCACTCCTTAAAAGCGTGGGTTCAGGTCCTGGTTGGAATGATAATATGGCTGATGCAGTGTGCCAGTGGTTCTACCCAGACCTAAGTCAGGAGTCTTCTTCCACCAATAATTAGCTGGATGTTTCTAATATAACCATAATTGTTTGTTTGGTTTTTGTGACATCCAATACTAGAAAGTTCTCGGCTTGAACGAGACTCAAACCCACGCAGTGAGGGGCTGAGGAGTTACAAGTCAGCGACCCTAACCACTATGCCACCAGCACCACTTTAACCATATTTTGTGTTGGTGTGATATAACAACAAAATATCTGATATTTTTGTGTGGTATAGAATGCTGGGACAGTAAGTTTTGAGAAGCAAAAATGAAGCAAACAAAACAAAATATGCATAGACATAAACTGTTTAAAAATCAATTACATGTAAATAAAGTTCTGTTACAGAGTGCTTTAGAAAAGTAAAACGAGAAAATGAGAAAAAAGACAAGGCGAGAGAAACAATTTGTCTAAAAAGAATAATACATTAGCCTAATGTTCATTGTACATTGCAGTGTTATGCATGTACCATGAATTAAATAAGTTGCCATTGTGGGTCAACAATGTAGCTAATACGCAACATATTAATATTACTGTATTCCATTTGACAAACCTATCCATAACATGTACAGTCAGTTGCCTGTCAAAGAAATGTAAACACATCGACCTTGCTAAGTGCATGCTTACTTATAAATAACACAGGGAGATGGGAAACCAAGGTCTGATCAAGATCTTACATCAAGATTTTAAATAAGATCTTCTTTCAAGATCTAACCTCAAGATTTTACCTCAAGATCTTATATCAAGATCTTACATCAAAAGCTTCCATCAAGAGCTTACATCTATGCTTAAATTAGATCTTATAGCAAGATCTGACCTCAAGATCTTACCTCAAGATTTTATATCAAGATATTACATCATGAGCTTCAATCAAGAGCTTACACCAAGAGCTTACATCAAGAGCTTAAATTAGATCTTATTGCATGATCGTACACCAAGATCTTACATCAAGATCTTACACATCAACCAATCCTTTGTGTGCTTGTTCTAATAAGAAAAAATATCTCACGTCAATTGCTGTACACCGAGTACCTGTACTAACGATGCACATCACACAAAGAAATTAACTCAGGTGAAACCACTGCCAGCCTCCCCCAATGTTGATACCAAAGCAGCAAATTATGTGGATAAAAGCCAGGACTATTGCCAAATCAACAGATAAACACATCATTAGGCCCAGAAATACATTTTTTATTCTTCACTTGATTTCAAAGCTTAAAGATAAAAGTGTTTCCACCACTTAGAGATTCTGATGAGTTTATTTAACTCTTGTCATTGTATTTGTGTATCTTATCTCACTCTCTCTTTTATCAGGATATCTTAATGTTTTCGCTTAATGCTTTATATATATGAGCCAACCTGGTAAAAAAGTAGAGTTGTGAAAACGCAAACATGTAAGCTTAAAAAAACTAAGTAAATTTTGTTTGCTAAGTGCTTACACCAAAGTTGGGGTCCCTTACTGTATATACACACACACACACACACACATATATATATATCTTGTATTTACTGCGATGATGCGATAAAGTTGAATGGATCTTGATTCATGCCCCCCACCAAAATTTTCTGGATCTGCCCCTGGTTGAAATACCAAGAAAACAGAGCAGTCTCAGACTAAATAGGTTTAGTGTTTAGTTCAGCTACACAAATAGAAAAAAAATCAACTATCTACATAAAAAAAACTGTAACGTTTGATAAAAGTGAGTAAAAATAAAGATTCATATAAAGTGTGAGATTTATAGTGATGGAAAATATCTACTTTATATCTGTGAGTTAAAAAAAATAACTAAAAAATAAAGATCCTCTAAAATAATAACACAATAAGTAACTTTCAAAATTATAAAGAAAACAGTTCCAAAAAAAGGCATTGAAAACAATGTATTTTGTTAGAAGACATTTTTTTTCAGTTCCCCTTTATTTCAAAAAGCTACAACTCAGTCGCTAATTAAGACTGGTACAGTTCTTCCCACCCTGGTCTGAAAGAAATTAAGACATTTTGTGGAGGGCTGTTGATATTTTGGTGGAGGCAGACCGTAAAAAACACCAAGTTTATTGCTTTATTGCCAATTAGGGTTGAAGGGACAATCAAACTTCTGGCTTCAAAACTTTGTAGTCTACTTACATCATCATCTGATGAACCTTTGTGAGAAAACTTCAAAGGATTGGTTAATTATCCATTAGGATTCAGAGGGTCCTAAAACCTTCACCAAAGGGTATTTTAAAAATTTGTTTCATTTTGTTTTCTTTTTGAAATACATTGAAGTGATCATTTATGATCATTATAGCAACGTCCAGCTTTTTGGTGGAGGAAGATCCCAGACAAAAGTCTTACAAGTCTGTTGAAACAATAAAAATAATGAAATTGCACAGTAAATAAATGCTCTATTAGCCAATACTTGTAAAAGACTTGTATATTTTATTTTTTTCAATAAAATTTCATTGTAATAAACAAAAAACTTCGATCTCACAAAAATGAAGGCACCTTTAATGGTAAAATCTGTCACAACATTTTATCAAAAGTATCTGAAATATCCATCACATTTTAAGAAATTGTGTGAGTTACAAAAACATTTGCTTCGATTTTAACAGTTCTGTGCAGCTGCACTCGCATAACATATTGCGTATTTTGAAAGCCTTTCTCCTCACTTATAACATAAATTGCATTTCGTCTGCCAAAAAATCTTTAGAAAATGACTCTTCACTTTTCACTTTCCTTTAATTACCATCCTGAACTAACGTGCAAATGACCATTTTGAGGATATGGGTGCAATTGCATTGTGACTGTAAAGTGTTTCTAGTTCAGTGTTTAATTTCCGAGCCGGGAAAATTACGCCGCATACAAACGATGACAGCATACATGGAATCCATGACATTTTGCTCACTTCATTTATCAGTGGCAAGCTGAAAATGAAGAAAACCAGGAAAGGCAATTCTCATAGCTTTGTTCCAACTGTACGGAGCTATCGCTAATCCAACTTCTTCTAGGAAAACGTCCATCAATGAAATTAAATTGGTTTCAAGTAATTACCACAGTAAAAGACATATTACTCTGAAGAAACTTGGCTCATCCATGAAGAAGTTCCATTTCAGGAGATTAAGTATAGAGCTTGCGATAACTGATATTTAACGCTTTGGAGATGGATCAAGAAAAATAGATTTTGGTAAATATCCATGGAGATGCATTTGTTTTCATTGAAATTGGGATTGATTTTTTTTTAAACAAAACAAGAATGGAAAAACTATTTAACTTATAATGGGGGTGCTTAATATCGTATAAAGTGATACCAAGGGAATTTTAACACAAACACATCATAAGACGAATATGATAAATCTCTCAGAGAAAGGAATTGTACTTTAACTAAAGGGTTGTGCAATGTGTTAGCAGAAAGCAGAAAGGAAGATGGAAAAAAAGGAAAAACAACATATTAACATGACAAAGGTTACAGGTAAAGAAATAGACAAATGAAAAATGAATGAAAGAAAAATACAAATGATGAAGATTATGATAGATTTTTAAGGGGATAAAAGAAAGAATTAAAGAGTTTAGAATTATTTAACCAACAGAACAGAAAAAGACAACTCAAATATTGATAACATCACCTGAGGTTTTGATTGTCTGTGTGTACTATGATGAAACCAAGAAGTTCTTACCTGAAATAGAAGAAGAATTTGATTATAAAAATATGGAAAAATACCAAAATATATAAACACAATCATTAAAGATGGTAACAGACAGTTTGCCTACATCTTATGTATGTAACAATTAGATAAGAGCAATTGGGATTCCTGCTAAAAATAGACATCGACATCACAGTGGATGACATGGATGAACTAAAACATTAGTGGTCACATGGTTTTCTTGGTTTAAAAATAGCCAACTCTGTAGCATGGCTCAGATTGGAAATACATGTTTGTAATGACAATTGTAGCGTTATGGTTCACATTTCAGACAGGTGTAGGACATCAATAAACAATGTTTTACAAGATCTGTTCAGATAACAATGGTTTACTAAGATGTCTAATGAAAATATTTTGGGTCCAAACTGCCGCATACCACTTTTAAACAGTAATTATTATTTATTTATTCTAATATTTCAAAAGTAAATTTTTTTTAAATAATCAGCACATAAAAAAAGGGCACTGACATTAGTTTCTATAAAATTAATGTTTATTGTCCCACCAACAGTATTTCAGTTATCTGGAGACGGTGTCTACTTGAAGCAGATATAGTGCTGCCTTCACTGTGTATAGCATGCCATGAACATCTGGCATGATACCACACCCAGTCACATTATCCTGACACCCGGCCAAAAAGTCATGGAACTACCCTTATATATGCTTGAGCATTAGCAAGGATGCAATGCCACTACCATTTTTTACAAATTTAGTATATGTCGTGGCCTGGGATTGAACCCGGAGCCTCTCGTACCTGGAGCAGACGCTCTACCGATTGCCCTACCAGGTCTGGTTCTATCATCTTAACATTCAAATTGTCATAAAGACAGAAGACAAGACTACTGATCCTCTAGTCTTTATTATATAACCATGAAGCTTGGGGACACTGGTAGCTGGCCAATAAATATCGCAAAATATAACATGTTGTGTCTGGTGGCAAAAAGATAATAGTAGCAAAAACAATCAACAAGGGACCTGTACACGTAAAAACAAAAAAATAAGTAGGGAAGAAACAGTTAGTCTCACACGGAGTAATGTGACTGAAGTCGCTTGTCAAAATAAACATGGAAGAAAAAGGATGAAGAAAACTACTTAATGCATGTTTTAAGCACATCCATCATCTAGGCTTAGATTATTTTTTTCGTAAACACGGTCTGTATTGCCCCCTCGACACAAAGCAGTTTTTTGCAAGATGCTTGCAGCATGGGATTTGACAATGTGGAAAAGTTAGCATGAATTTATACCAAGATTTGGTTTGCTTAAATTGAGGGTTTATGCTTAGCTTGGCATCTTAAAGGATGAAAGGACGGTTTTTAAGATAATGGAAATTTTATAACTAACAGACAGGCTGAAATATGTAATTTATGAACACAGAAAATACTCGATATCTGTAGTGACAGACAGGCAAATAAGGAATATGGAAATAAAAGAAATAATTATCAATTAAAAAAAGAAAGAGTGACAGAAAGAATGAAGGAAAAAGACAGAAGTATTTACATTTTAAAGACAAATTATCTTGGTAAGAGTGCAAATATCTTGACCTGGATAGAATGGAAAGACAGACTGAATAACATAAAATAAAAACACAGAAGACATACACATAAATCTAAATAAAAATGCATATAAAATTAGATTAAAAGATAGAGAGATAATTAAACAAAAGAATAACCACTACAATGCATTTTTCAGGAACATATTCTGACCTGGATGAACAGAAAGACCAACAGAAAAATAAACACTTTATACAATCCATTAAGTGTGAAACTCTGCAATGAGAGAATGGATAGACAGATTGAACAACAAAAGAATAAACAGTTCAAAGTGCCAACAATGCAATAAAATGTAATAAAAAATATAGTAACATGGACTGAAAATACAGACAGAAAAATATAGATAAAAAAATAAAAAGAAAGAGAAATTAAAGTTCATATGCAGGAACATTCTTGACCTGGATAAAATGGAACAACAGACAGAACAACAGAAGAATAAACAACTCCGACAGATTACACTGGCCAAAAGGGATTTCAACCTAAACACAGACTGCTTCACAAACAACAATGCTTTTAGTGCTATCAGCATGATCCCATGTTTGATTAGAGAGAAAGATTCCTTTGAAAAGTGTCCCTGAATATCAGACCGAGTAAAAAATCTGACCCATTCATGTAAAGCTGTGTAGCCAGCAATGCAATGATAATGCAATGGATACTAAATCACCAAGGAAAACATCTGTCTGCCGATATCTGGAATAACAAAAACATTGTAAAATCGTAATGGCGGTTTTATGTTACGTGACATAGAAACACTATTACGAGATGGGACAGTTAAGCAATTTTGTCTAATCCCTTATGTGTAGGCTTTCCACACATTTTGTCTGTGTTGGGTTCGATAACATGTCCTTCAGACGTGCTGGGGCAAATCTTCCCTAGAAAATTTTATAACCATTTCATGATAAATTGGGAATCATTTTGTGGAAACCAATCCAGTCACTGAAGAATTTGTTCCTAGAACGGAAGAATTTCGAATATTGCAGTGTTTTCTTTTATATGTTGTTAGTTTGTTGTTGTTTTTTTGTTACATCGCACTGACACAATTATGGTCATACTGGCAAAGTACAGCTAATTATTGTTGGAGGAAGACCCCAGACTTATGTCTTGGGAGAACCACGGGCACACCGCAGGTTGGCTGGAAACCTCCCCACATGAAGTTTTTGCTCGACCGGGACTCGAACCTACATGGTGAAGAGCTGAGGAGATGTTTAGCCTCCCACCGCGCGGGTTTAATTTCCGTAAGGACTTAAGGTGGAAAGGTCTTCCAACTGATCGACAGTGTGCCAGTGGTTCTACCCAGACATGTGTATGGGGTCTTCCTCCTCTTGAACAGCTGAATGTTGCTAAAATGATCATATTAAGTGGTTGCTGCGATGTATCGCAAAAACAAAACAAACATAACAAACCAAGAACAAAAAGAATTAGCAAAAAGAATTACAGAAAATGCCTATCTGTTTGGAACATTATCGGTTGCTTTGTTCTTCTTTAAAGACCAAGCTTGTAACAGGTAAATGTTTTACAGGTTATAAAAACACAAGTAATCAAAGACAGTGAAAGACAGGAATAAAGACAACAAATTGTCAACTGCTGCAATAATTGCATAAAATTACTTCAAACAATATTGTTAAGTCCATCTTTTTCACCATCCAATGGCTTTTAACAATCACAAAACAAATTGTGAGACAGACTTTTGTATATAACACACCTGTACATTAAACCCACAAAATTTATAAATGAGTACAATTAAAGGCAATTAACGAATTTGGATCTGCACAAACAAGGGATTCCACTAAACAAATTCTAATTTATCGTCCCTTAACAAATGTTCTCATTTCATCATAATACGATAAATGTTTAATACCCCCATAATTTAGCCCAGGGCTATCATAACAACTTAACACATCTCTGAAGACATCAAACAACTCCAGCGTAACAATCGTCTTGCGTCTTCTTTCTAATTTCTTCCCAACACGTCCCAAAAATACTGGTCTCCTATTATGACACATACTTCTGTCAACGGCTTCAAAATGCTCAGCAAGTCTTAAATGTTGTGTCCTCACACATACAAGATAATGGCAGATGTCGTTAAACATTGCCGACTGGTAAATGATTTAAGATGTCTCTTGAAATAAAGAGAATGACATTTATAAATGTACTTTTGAATATCTCACAGTCATTCTTGCAGCATAGAAGTGAAAGTTAAAGGTGGTATCCGAGAGTTTGGACCAAATTTTTTTTCAATTCAATAGTGATTCATTTCAAACCGCATCAATTCAAAGCTAATTCATTCAAAAAGGAATTATTTAAAAAAATGCCTACATATGAAGAGTAACACAATACATTTAAACAACCAAGGTAACCAAGTTTCTGCCTATTAGTATTAACATGATCAAATTGAAATTAAAATCTAAAATGTTGACACCACAACCGTGACCTCCACTACCACCAACAGCGACGTACCAAAACCAGCCAATCATCTTCAGCCCTTCCTACTTTATGACAATTATTAACGAAGACCCTCACTTAAAAATATTTGGTCCCCTCTCCATTTTACAGGTATGATGACATCATCAAGCCAAGAGAAAAAATATTTGGTCCCCTCTCCATTTTACAGGTATGATGACATCATCAAGCCAAGAGAAAGCTTTTCAAGGCACGGCCTGAGGGGAATATTTACTACAACGCTGATGTGATGATTGGTAGAGCGATTTGTTCATGATCAATATTTGTATGGTGTGGACTAATGACATGCCTCACTGGCTATTCTCTGGCCAGTGTATATAGACCTCAGGTGGATTTATGTGGGTTTATAGTGAACCCATGACAAGCACGGCAACTTGTTGCCAAATTTTTACAACCTATCATTGACATGCATTTCAAATATGCAAAAAACATTATGTTGATAAAAAGTTGAAAAAAAAGGGCAGTTATTGATATTATAGAAAATTGTTATTCAAAAGTTAATTTTATGTTGTCATCTGATTTGGGGTTTAAAATGATATTTTTGCAATTAGCATTTTAAAAGTTACATATACATAAATGTACCATGATGAAGATTTGTATAATTCTGAAATAAATTTGATAGATTAATAACATGAGTTAAATGACTTCATATAAAAGATTGCATACTTAGCAAAACAGCTTGTTGAGAAAAAAATACATCACTGTATCAGTAACAGCAACCATTTCTGACAAATGCCACATTCTAAATCATAATAAAAACCACCCATACAATGAAAACATTGCCAAATCATTCACGTGTGGCCTATACAAATTCAAGATCAAGCCTCTCCTTATTGTGCACAGCTTTGATCTGTGGAGAAACAGTTTTGCTTGGTTTAAGCCTATCTCAAAACATTGGTATAACCTGTCAAAAGGAGAAAATGAGATTTCTTGCTCACTTGTCAGGGCCTAGGGGATTAATCTGACTTGGCTTTTCAACCCAAATTTTCAGCTTATTGAACCCAAAGTGTGTGTAACCACTAAACATAGTCTAATTAGCTCTTAATACCAATAAATCATTGTGCCGCGGATAGTAACTGACAGTGGTCCACCATGAATAGAAAGATTACAGATGGCCACTGCATCCAAGGATATGTCTTGGATTTGATTTTAATATGAAAAAGTGATTTTTTTCTTGTAAGAATATAAAATTTGTAGTGAAACATCTGTAAAATGGGTGAATAGAAAGAAGAAAAAAAGTTTAAATACACACCCTCTGCTACAGAAACAAGAAAATCCACATCACTATCATTGTTGTTGTAATCCTCATCAATATCATCATCATTATAATCATCACCATAATCAATCATCATTGTCATCGTCATTACCATCATCATCACCACCATAATCAATCATCAATAATCATCATCACCCTAATCAATCATCATCGTCATTATCATCATCATCACCACCATAATCAATCATCAATAATCATCATCACCCTAATCAATCATCATCGTCATTATCATCATCATCACCACCATAATCAATCATCAATAATCATCATCACCCTAATCAATCTTCTCTCATCATCATCATCATCACCACCATAATCACTCATCAATAATCATCATCACCCTAATCAATCATCACTCATCATCATCATCATCAGTATATTCATGTTATTATGTAATTGTATTATCTTTGATCACAAGTGCCAACATCTTTTACATTAATCAACAAGATTTCAACATCTTAAAATATTTAACAATAACTCACCAACATAAATAAAACAAAAACATGCTTTAATTTTTTTTAAATACATAATTTCCAACACAGCAACACTGTGTCAGACAAAGCAACCATTTTATCGGAGAACTTTTCAAATGGCTTCAGCAAGTGTCCCAGTTTTCCGGCAGAAAATCTTCCACTTCCTCGAAATCAACCTAAATCAACAGCAAAGTGACAGTCGCATCAAAACCAAGAGAAATTCTTGTGAACACCGATAGTCGCACAGACATAAATCTGCTACGGCAAATTGAATTGAGACAGAAAGAAGTTATTGGTAAAGTCTGTTACTGACCTTAAAAGTAACTACAACTTGTTCTTTTAGAGGAGAACAGCAGAAAATGTTGAGAAAAAAATCTCAACATTTCTTGACTAATCACTATGGGTGTCTCAGGTAAACTGGATTTTCTTAATGTAATTTCATTGTCTTAGAGAGCAATTATCAAGCAATAAACCTATTGTCTAAAGTACAAGTTGTCTTAGGGAAGAGCTGAGTAGAAGCATATTTTAAGATAATATGGTTATAGTGCCAGTAACTTTAAGTTCAAGGACAATAATTTGAGAACGGCAAGTTTCAAACTCTTGGTCCAAGGGATGGGATGGGATTTGCCGGCATTTTTGTTGATGCTGTGCAGCGACATTTCTATCATTATATCACGGGCACTTATGTGGTACCCAGGGACTGAACCCGGCCGGTCCATTGTTCAGACACGGACGAGTAAGGTATTGCTGTCCCCTTAGCCCCGAGCATTAGGAGGGAAGCCACTACTACCAACTTTAAAGTCTTTGGTTTGACCCGGCCGGAATTTAAAACCAGCAACCTCCCGATCCACAAGGTGACGCTCTACCAATTGAGTTATTGCAGTCACTCTCTTGGTCCAATATTATTTGAATGTTTAAAATCCTTTGACATCACCTTCTTGGAGTCAAGACCATTCAAAGTTTTAAATCAGCACCCATGAGTTATTTAATTGCCTTTCTTAATTTTTTTTCATCACTAGTTCTTTGAGAGAGGGGTCTCTTTGATTTCTAGTCATCTTTTCTCTTCTTTTTGGTCTTTTTCTTTAATAAACATTCTCACTTTTCTAAATTAATATAAAAAAAAAACATGAAAAGATATCACTTTTTCTTAATTAAATCAAAAGAACTATGTAACAAATTACCAACCTTACCATACACCCAAGACAAAGAAAACATTTCTGATAAATGAGAACTTTCAATTAACACAATAATCAATCAATTAACACACTAATTAACACAATTATCACATACCCAACCAAACTGACATCCATTATTACAACAGAAAAAAATCTGAGGAATCAAAAACCTCAGATCACCCCAACTGTGACCCTAAGCCCCTCAATCATCCCCCGTATGACCCGTAAAATACACCATGCCACACCCCTTCTTCCTCCCTGTCCACCCAACACGTGGACCTCCTTGGTATCGACTGCTTATTAGGTCATTGATCTTCTAAAAAGACACTGGCAATTGACAGAATTATGCTGACTAACAAAATTAATCAACAGTTTTAACAAAAACATAAAAAAATTCACACAAAAAGTGAAAAAAATCCAGAAAATCATTGTGATAAATCTGCAGTTTTATTTAGATAAATTGAAAGAAAGCATTTTGAATCACATACATAACCTTAATCGTGTTTTATTACAAATCTTGTTAGTAAGAATAAATCCTATTTGATTAATTTGATAGAAAATATTTTCTGTTTGCATTTTCTGTTAGCATCGAAAACACATCAAAGGAAATGTAATTAAAAATCAATTGACTTATTTCCCTGCAATTATCCTACAAGAGAATTATTATTTCCACACCAAAGCAGACAATAAATATTTTTTTCTTTTAAATTTCAAGGTTGAAAGTTCTGTGTAACAAATTTGACAAATATTCCATAAAGAAAACTGTAATGCCTTGTACATTGGAACCAGGTTCCTTCACAAATTATACAGAAATAAATTAACACTTGTTAAAAAAACACATTCCAACAGGACAATAAACTATACCTTAAATCACCCAACTGCAATATGTTAAGTTTTTTCCCAACATTTCTGTAAAAGTTGGTAAAAACAGATTAAATTTTACCCAGTGCTCACATAACATCAATTCGGGAGAACAACTTAAAACGAGGATCATAAATTGGGATAAAAACATGTCAGAAGAAACTTCAGCAGAATCTTTCCATTTTGTTCACATTTGCTTGATATGTTTAACTCCAATAAATAACTGCAATAAATTATAGATATAATGTATCTTTTTATATAATAGTTTCAGGATTATTACCTTATACAGGGGCCATTTACAGGAGCCTTCCCCTCAGAAAATAAGCCAAATTTTCCCAAAAAACTAAAAATTCTTCTTCGATAAAATTTGATATTTCATTACTGAATTGCAGAAATTAAAAACCATTGATGTGGATTAGTGTCTACAGTGGAAGCTTGTGTGAATTGGACTATGATATTCTAGTAAAGAAGTTCAAGAACATGAAAAATAGAGAAATGGCCTTCTGATAAATATACAAAATGTATGAAAGCAAGATAGAAGTTAAACATGCACATTTTTCCCACTTTTTAATTAAAGGCTGCAAAATATTTCCTTTCTCAAAGGCCCCTGGTCCTGTCCCCTTTTTCAGAAAAAAAAACCCTGCATTTGGTAACGCGTACCTTGCAATAAAAAAAAAACTGTCAAAAGATGGCATGCTCCATGTTTCGCAGTGCTGGTTAGTAAATTTAAAATTCTAAAAAAATTCTAAAAATTCATAAAGGGGCCATTACTTTGCAAAATTTAATTGTGGGTTACCTGACCTATTAAAATGGGATTTTCTTTTGACCGTAAACAAGGTAATATTTCAAGATTGGAAGTAAATATTAAAGAAGATTTTCTAGAAATGGATAAAATCCAAAAAAGTAAATGCTTATGCCGATGAAACGGCCACGATAGTAACTCCAACATTTTCTTTAAAAAGTACAGCTAAAAAATGGAGTTATGCGTAATAATTATATTATAATAACTATTTCATAAAGTTCTATTTCTAGAAATATTGAACTTTCAAACAAAAGTTGCCCTTAATATCTTAAATGGATTTTTTTTTTTTTAAATGATTAAACAACATTGCAGCCTACATCTGCATGTTCTTTAAATGGAGCTTTTATCTGGGAAAGGAAATTTTCAAATTGTAACATGGTAAAATGGTTTCTTAATGGAGTTCTCATTCTGGCAGAGAGAAGGGTTACTGAGCTAAAAGCAAGGGAGAGGGATGTGCATGGGATTTTTGAAACCTGAACGATGCATTATAAAGCGGGATTAAATGGACATTTCTTTCCAAGAAATGTACTGCAAAGGGCCCTAGTGTATCTCCAGACAAAAATGTCTCTATAATATTCACATCTGTTTTCTTAAATTCTGGACATTATTTCTACTGTCCAGGGAATGATTTCCTACTGTTACTATTTCATCCCTGTCCCTGATTTATAAATCTTGTTTTTTCCTTCGACTGAATTTCTTTCTTTTTTATTACTGTCCTCCCTGGTCTTGCCTTCTTTGTATCCGTTTTTAAATAATATTCCTTTCTTTGCCATATTGAGTTACCATTAAAAGTTTTCCCATTCAACAATTGTTTATTCTTATTGACTTAAAACATAAAAAGAAACTATAAAAATTCATTGAATATATAATTAATTTTAGTAATATTTCTCTTATAATACATTCTGATTTTTTGTTAAATATTCTGATGTTTGTTTGATTATAATTGTTTAACCAATCAGCAAAATTAACAATCATGGTCCACTAACCATGGATTTTCCAATCTACGAGCCTTTCAACCAAGGAGCTTAACTCTGTTTAGCAACTTTTTAGAGAAAGCCTGGAGAAAAAAAAAAAAACACTTTTTTTTTCAAGCATACCATTTGTATGATTCATTTAAATAATTCCTTCTACAATGACATATTAGAACAGTCTGACAACATAATGTCAACAAAATTAAAAGCTTTATTATTCAACAATGGTTCCAAAGCTCACCCTTGCAGTAATTAATTTCAAAATATCAATTTCTCAGAAAAGGTTGACACCAAATAAAAAAAAAGACAGAAAATCGTCTGGAGTTCTTTATTTCTCTATGACGATTTCATAATTGCCTGAGAAGTTTCTGGTTTGGAACACTTGGTGTAGCGCATTTTGTTTTATTTGCGATATTTGAGAATAAGATATGGCCTCAATTTGTTTGTATGTTATTGGGCTTATCGTCCCACCAATAGTACTTCAGTTATCTGGAGACGGTGTCCACTTGAAGCAGATATAGTGCTGCCTTCAATTTGTATAGCATGCAGAGAACACCTGGCATGATACCACACCCAGTCACATTATCCTGACTCCGGGCCAACCAGTCTTGGAACTACCCTTATATTTGCTTGAGTGTTTGCAAAGGACCTATACCACTACCATTTTTACAACTATTGTATGCCACGGCCCGGGATCGAATCCGGAGCCTCCTGTACCAGCAGCCAACACTCTACCAATTGTGCTACCAGGTCCAGTCATTGCTTTAGTGTCTTTAACAAATTTTTCAGTGCACTAAAAACATTTAATCAAATCAATCTTTTCAGTGCACTGTAAACTTATGTCAGAAAATGTCATTATGAAAGAAAAGCAAAAAAAGAAAGCAATTAAAAATGATTTACGAGATATTCTGCACAACAAAAATAGACAAAACACACTGCTTTCATAAATAACAATAAACATAATCATTTCTTATGGTCTGTTTTCTGACAGAGGAACTGTATCGAAATCATATGCATCAACAATAACATAATTCATCAATTTCAACATAGACAAATAAAGAACATTGCGCTGCCGCAAATAAAACCTTCTGTTCACCACTAAGTTCCACTCCCTGAGGGAAAAAAATGATGTACAAAAGAAGAAAAAAAGAGAAACACCGAAAAAGAGTCCAAAATTTTATCCATATGAATACAATGAGACGACCATCAATCATGCAGCTTTCAACTGGTGTTACTTGTTGTTCTTGTGGATTAAATTCCTAAGAGTAAATGTTTCGATATTTCTGTCAATTGTGGGTATGTCGTCACCTGAAGATCGCATAAAACCGCCTCAAGCAATGGCAATCTCACAGTTTTACATAGCTCTCATACAAAAAAAAAGACTAAATTCCCTGAACAAACAGTTTGTTTATGTAGAATAATCGGGGAGGGACACCTTATCCCAGGTCGGAATATTTTCACATGGGTAAAAACACAGTCCATGTAAGATGAATGCTGGATTGAATGGATAAGGGTCTTTAGTTCTGTTGTGCAGTGACTTCTTGATCCTAGGATTTTTATACACACAATCAAAGAATGGGCCTACTTGTGCCCATGACTGATATTTCAAACGAAAACTCCTAAATGAGAATTTTTCTTTATTTTGTTTATTGTGTTTATCATCCTACCAACAGTATTTCAGTTATCTGGAGATGGTGTCCACTTGAAGCAGATACAGTGCTGCCTTCACTGTGTATAGCATGCTGTGAACACCTGGCATGATACCACATCCAGTCACATTATCCTGACACCAGGCTAACCAGTCATGGAACTACCCTTATATTTACTTGACCATTAGCAAGGGAGCTACACCACTACCTGTCTTACGACTTTGGTATGTCGTGGCCCAGGATCGAACCTGAGGCCTCCCGTACCTGTAGTCGACACTTTACCGATTGAGCTACCAGGTCTGGTTTTCTTTATTTAAAGAAGTAAGGATTAGATCAAGATATATTTCTGAAATGACAAATATAAATTCAAATTAAATTTGTTTGAAACTTCATTCGTACAAAATCAGGTCGTTTTAATTTACCTTATTAAAGGTTCTAGGGTGATTTGATATCATGAAGGAAAAAAGGTACATTATTTTTTTATTTTTTTTGATAAATGGGTGTATTGAGCAATTACAATGAAAATGAAGTGCAAGTTACAACTTAATGGTAAATTTAAAATGTGGTTGTATTCTTTACTTGACATGCCAGTTTTATTTCCTTTAACAGTGAACACAAAGTACAGGCACAGAAATAATAAAGACATCAAATACAGACATCATATTCAATGCACATCACACGATGCATACCAGGCCAGACAACAGCTAGAAACACCCGTATCATAATTACTCAAATTAATCTGGTGACAGCTCCTAGCTACAATTTACGAGCCCTGCCTCAAACAATTGAGCTTCGATATTCATCCTCCCTGTCTTCATAAACTGCCAGTGATAATATCTTAATTTTACTCTCTTTAAAATGCCCATACATCGGACACAATGCACACTAGCCAGTCATAGCCATAGCGATGAATTGTGGGTAAGCATTAACAATGTTCAACAAAGGCTTTTCACCGGTGAAGTTGGTCTTAATGTTTAACTGAGTACAATAATTGCCAAGCAAGTTTCCGTTCTATCTACTTTCAATTCTATTACTTCTTTACAAACTGTTGGTCATGTCAAATAATTTTCCGATTTTCGTTTTCTTTTTTTTTTTCAGAGGGTTATTTAGGGGCAAAGAATTAATTGCTCCCCCTTCTTTCCAGATCAATGACATCATTATTTTTGTTTGAACGTTGCTCAAAATGTTCAAAATGCTATTCTGTGTGTACTTTTGTCACTTTATTAATTTATCCATTTCCTGCATGTATTTGAAATTTTGAAATTTTCCAAACCATTCTCAATCATTAGCAGAAACGGCATGACTTAGGGTTTATGTGGAGACTGGTTCAGCCTTAAATCTATTATTACAAGTTAAACAGACATTAATTAAAATCCTTTTATATCTTTTAATGAAAAATAATAAAGTCAAGTGAACTTTTCAAAATGGTAGATGAACTACTAGTATGAATGAAAGGGTTATTTAGCTTAGAAAGTTTCAAACACTTACCGTCCAAACATATTTAGAATTGATCAAAAAGTCCTACAAGTATAAGTATTTAACATTGAAACTTATATATCATAGAAATCCCAAGATCTTAACCTTAAATTCACCACCTGCTGCACTAGAACTCATGTTCTATCTAGTAAATTAACATACTCTATACCACTATGCACAAAACTAATGTTTTAACTTATAAGTCAAGCATTTCATGTAGGGAGATTTTCCAGCTAACCTGCAGTGCAACTATGCTTCTATCCAGACAAAGTCTAGGGTCTTCCTTCAAAAACAATTAGCTGGACGCTGCCAATATGGCCAGTCAGTGCAATGCAACAAAAAATGCAACAACAAAAAAGTAAGTCACGCCACCCTTGGGACAGATGAACAAGATGAAGAAGTCCTCCATCTTTCAGACACAAATCTCCTAGGATCCCCTCTAACCTATAAATGTATCCCAAGAAAGCAGGTCGAGGGATAGAGGGACAATGAATTAATGTTCATGCGGGGCGGTTCAGTGGTTCAAGCACAACAAAAACTTGACTTCTCTCATTTTTCAAGCTTCAATAGTCGTACCCCATCAGTAGTATCAGATTAAAACATTTACGTACATCGGTACAATGTCGTCTGAATCGCTTGAATCATTTGAAAAATCATCCGCCCTACCATCTTGATAAAACATCTACTCCTTTCTGTATAATGACAATGAAATGAATGACAGAGTGTGTTTTTTTCTCTCTCTGTCTTTCTCTTCTCTCCTTTGCCTCTTTCTTGTCCCCATTTGAAGCTCCTCCCTGTCACATTTTAAACATTCACGACAATGTTTTTTTTCATTTTCCACTTGTTGGCGGTGGCTGCAAGCCTACCCGTGTCAGATGTCCTTAGAATACGCCAATTGTTACGAAGGAGAAAAAGACAGCGGCACATTTTAATCCGACAAATGCAATTATACACAATTTCACCATTAAATACATGAAATTGGAGATCCTCCACTGGATAAAAATCTGGATCACGGCTTAAGAAAATTACTCCATAGAGAGCTGACGGGATTTTTGCGTGTTTATCACAGCAGGGTGGTTTATAACGATTGACAAAAACTTGAATGTATGAGTAAGAAGTGGAGGACAATTATTCTTCAAATAAAAGTGCAATTACTGCACTGAGACAGATCAAAGGATTGTGACATCAATTTGGTATTATTATGAGCCAAATTGTACATATTGTTTAATCAACTAATTAGATTTACGACAATGGCAGTGAATAGAACTTAGTTATGGGAGTTGGACTTCAGTAAAAGAAGCACCTCTTCAGTAACAGAAACAGCAGATTACAAACTTTATTTTGTAACGATACTTCATTGGGGATTGGGATGGGATTGGGATTTGCTGGCATTTTTGCCGATACTATGCAGAGACATTTCTATCATTATAGCACAGGGGCACTTATAAGGTGCCCAGGGACTGAACCCGGCTGGTCCATTATACCGACACTGACGAGTCAGGCGTAATGTTGTCCCCTTAGCCCCGAGAGTTAGGAGGGAAGCCACTACTACCAACTTTAAAGTCTTTGGTTTGACCAGGCCGCGGTTTGAACCCACGACCTCCCGATCCGCAAGCCGCGCTCTACCACTTGAGCTATTGCAGCCAAATCGGTGAATAAAATTTTAAACCGAAATATGGATTGAAAAGTGAACAGAGAGCCTGCTCCTCAATATAAAGATATTTTATAATAAATGTTGATATAAACAGTAAATGGTATAACAAAAAAATGAGTCATGGTACCATAGTGTTGGATTTTACTACACAATTTGTACAAACAGTGACTGTCCTACTACTGGTTTACTTGTCTTAAATTATGTTTACATCCATTATTTACATGAGGATAAACTTAAATTACCATAAGTAAACCCCGTACACTTTGTATTATTTATTGATTAGGCATATATCACAAATTATGCATGAACTTGAAGCAGTGTATACACGTATCTACAGCATAACGCATATGCAGCCTGTCAGATTAGTTGCTTCAATATAGCCTATAGCATGTCATATGTATAAATAATTTAAGAAACAAACACAAAGGCATACTCTGACATTTGCAGTGGTACTGAAATTTTAGAAGATAATGCATTTCTTAACTCAGAGTACAAAATATTGACGAGAAAATGCCGTTTTTAAATTAAGAGTATAAGGGAAACAGGAATGTTGCGTGTCTAAACATCAGAGAATAAAATATAGAGCAGGGGGAAATCTTTAAATTTATGAATGCACACGACGTAAAAATGTAGATCATGGAAGACATAGATGTATGCTCTTGTAGGAATGATGGTTGTAAAATTACAAGCTTATATGGGAAAAGGGGTGTGATAGAAGAGTTAAGACTGATTATCTACCGGCGAGTGCCAATCTATCAAACAACAAGCTAAGCATTTTCAACTATGATTTATTTTCAGTCTGACGATAATAAATCCATCAGAATGTATGGCAGACTGCAATTTGTATACAAGAGTGCAAGATGCAAGGAGTTTATCATGTTTGGTAAAGTGAGAGATCCCATTATTTTCAACCAAATTGAATTTGTCACATGGAGACGATTCTAAGGAGTATCTGGTATGAAGTCTTGCTGGGAAACGATGCATTTAGAATGACTACCTACATCCCATAATTCTTAACTAAAGCCAATATTGATGGTACTCATTGAAATTATCTGAAAAAGATGATTCCAATGAGTGCCAGGTATAAAGGGTTGGGAGAAGAAATAAAGGAGTTAGGACTCATTATATCCCATAATTCTCAACTAAACCTTATAGTGTGGGTACTCATTGAATTTGTCTCTATCTGACAATTAAAATGAGTGCCCACACTATGAGGTTTGGTTGAGAATTATGGGATATAGAGAATCATTCAAAATTCTATATTTCTCTTCCAAACCCTTTATACCTGGTACTCATTATAATCGTCTCGGCCAGACATTTTCAATGAGTACCATTAATAAGGGCAAAAGTGTGCATGCTGGTGAAATCAAAATATTGTTACAAAATAAAATATCTAAAATTTTTGCTAATTAAGATTCTAATTAAACATTAAGAGAAAAAAACTTTTTCTGGACCATGGAGTCATGGCCAGAGTTTAATGAATAAAAAAAATGCATGTCCCTTATACAAACGTCTAATTACCTTTCCTATTCCCTTTGTATTCTTTTTCCAATCTGGAATTTCATTACACCTCAATCAAAAATAAAATGAAGATCAAATGCCTTACAATCAATTAAGAAATCTGAATTGCATGTCACCTTACAACTAACCCTGCCTTGACAATACTAGATGAAAAATTCTCATGCATTTGAAAGGGTGATCCATGAAATTCAGTGCGAGTCCAAAAGTTACAGTAAAGACCATTGGATGATTCATCAACATTGTATTACATTCCAATTTTTTACTTTTTTTAAATTCGATTTTCTCAAATCATTCTGTTGACTGGGAAAAATGTACCCTAGTCAAATATTTGCCTGTACAATTGTCTGTATGGAATGTTTGCCTGTGGAGTTTTCTCTATTGTCGTGCAACATAAAATTATGTAGGAAAGAGCCAACATTCCCAGCAGCATGTATAGAATTGTATATATATGAAAACGTATAAATATTAGGCCCGGGTTTACATACAACTGTATCGATCATCACCATTCTTGTTCCGTGAATTTCTATATCTTTCTCATATCATTTTTCTATGCAAATCTGGCTGCTGTCCTGCATTTTTCTACCTTAGTAATTTTAACCCCGTTTCTCTTGCCCTGCAATTCTTACTAATTACTTTGAACCACTTTTTCATTTTTATGAAAGTTATTTTAGTATTAATAATTATAAAAGGCATGTAATTGCTACTTAATTGAACTTATAGCCTGTATAATCATCTCCTTATAATTTAACTTCACATAAATCTGTTTCCAATTATAAATAAATCTGAACTGAAGAAAAAAAAGCTATATTTCAAGACATAACTGTTTGCTTTAGAACTAATCACCTTCAAAAACATTAACAATCTCAGTCTTAATTGGACTAATTTAAAGAAAACAATTATAATTAACTAAGCTGGCAGAAGCTTACTCAACAACCCGAATGGCTTATCAGCTGTCCAAGAATTACTCCCCGAGTCAGTTAATAATGTAATAATTCGAAACATGAAGCAAAACATTCACATCATGCTATGAAATCCCAAAAATTCATTGCACGACTCTTACAGCTTTGAGAAAACATTGTGCCATCAGAGGAGCTAGAAACAAATCAATCTTCGCGCCATGGGTATGAAGCGTGGCAGAGAAGTACAAATTCTCCACAGGGCACCCTAAAGTTATTTGTCCATCATATGACAAGGATGGAAAAATGATGTTAGCTTTAGGTTAGCTGGATGAGGTAACTTCAGTTTTCTAATTTTCATTTTTTTTTTCAAATAAATCTAAAGCTTTTTTACATTTTTGAAAGAATGGTTATGACTGAAAATGGAGTTTTTTGATGTGTTAGTGGTGCCTTAATCAGATTACAGAAACTTTGTTTGTTTTGTTTTTGAAATACATAGCAGCGACAAATTATGATAATTATAGTCACGTCCATTATTTTGGTGGAGGAAGACCCCAAACAAATGTCTGGGTAGAACCACCGACACACAGCAGGTCAGGTGGAATACCTTCCCACATTAATTCCGTCGCCCCGAACGGGACTCGAACCCAGGCGGTGAGAGGCTAGGCAGTCAGAGGAGTTACAAGTCAGTGACTACCACTATGCCACGGGCACCCCTCACAAATTTTGTTATAAGCAGAGCTAGTGCAGTACTTGATACATGGAAACAGACTATATACTGTGCACTAAAGAGCCGTATTTATGTTCAAACTAAAACTGCTAAAAGAATAAATTAATAAAAATGATTATCTAGGCAATATGTTATTGCATGCTAATCTGTGTTGGTGGAAGATTTTCCTTCATTTAACAAGCGTCCAACGTACAAGCCCAGATATAACTGTTCTTGTTTTTCTGCATAAGAACTAGAATTAAAAAGCATGTCAGATAAACCCATCTTATCCCATACTTTCCAGAAAAAGGCTTTTCAAATCCTGTACCCCTCCCTTTCTAAAAAAAAAAAGAATCCCTTTGTGATTATAACCCCAATAAAGCATGGCGAGTGTCCCACTAATTGGCATGATTTTCTGCACATTACATGCCTCAGCAATTGATCAACATTTATCAAGCTGGCATGAGATGACCTGTAACTGCATGTATTACATCTTCTACATGGTGTCTGGATCCCAAACCCTTTTTTCCAGATCCGTATTAAGTCCCCTGGGTAGTCGGAGAAAGTGGGGCCACAACGTGGAGATTAAAAGCTGAAAAATTAGCAACGGTTTGGAAAAGCGACGTAACTAAACCCTTAAAACAAAGGCAGTTACATCTTTCTGTCAGAGTGTAACTGTATTTTAAAATGGTGTTTAAAGAGGTTGGTAAAATGATTGATCATTTCATGAAGATGGGTGTGAAATATGTGTGATGTAATTTGCTAGGCAGTTTGAATTAAATTTACACCCTACTCTGAAGGAATTTGCAATTTTTAGTGTGATCGTTGCAAATTCGGATCCATTTTACCTCTGCACTTTATACTCATTGAGGATTTTATGACAGGGAAAAGTTTTGGGTACATTAGGCATAGTCATGTAACTTCTCTTCTATAGGTAGAGACTGGTAACAAACCAATCATACTTGCAATTCAAACTATATAGGTTTCCTTCATGCATCATCCAGCATAAAAAATGAACACACCAGTGTTTAAGTTTGTTTCAAACATTTCACATATTTCTGTTGAGCACATCGTCAGGACAACATTCTTTCCTCAAACTTTGCCTTTAAAAAACAACACACTAGTAACCCAGTCTGCTTGATTTAACGTATGACAAGCAAACATATTTTTATCACCATCAGAATCCTATTGCATTTTCCGTTTCGGTTCAACAACACACTTGAAAACATACAAACCGTAACAAACCATGGTATCAAGGGGAGGATTTTGTGGGATGTAAGTTTGGGCAATTATCTGACTGGTGCAATGCAGTAAACTTTGTAGTTTGAGCAAAACAGGCCAGAGATAAACCGGACAAAAAGCCCTGTTAACAAACTTTCACACATAGCTACTGATGTTTTCGCTTTCACACAAAAATGCATTAGCAGATGGGGCTTAAGTCTTCACCAAGCATGAACAGATAAGTTTATGTAAAATGTTTGTTTTGTCTTGTTTTTGAAATACATTGCAGTGACCAGTAATGATCATTATTTGACATCAAGCTATTTTGTTGGAGAAAAACCCCAAACAAATATCTGGGTAGATGGCACATTTCAGGTCAGCTGGAAGACATTTCCCACATTAAGTCCTTCGCTCCGAATGCGACTCGAACCTTCCCGGCGAGAGGCTAAGCTGTCAGATGAGTTACAAGTAGGTGACTTTAAAACTACACCACAGGCGTTCCATAGGTAAAGAGTTTAGATCCTGATCAGCTCGCACATGTTGGGAGCTGTGTGATCAGGAAATGCACTGTTTGTTGCAGAGTCCTTAGCAATGTTTGCCTGCAGATGTTACAAGCATAAAAAAATTAAAATGAAGCAAACTGATAACAGTTAGAGATAAGGGCAGTAGCCACTTTGTTTGGTTAATGGCCTGGTCTAAGAAGATGCTGGTAATGCTGCGCTGTAATTTGCACATTTGTTTTCGTCATCTTCATCACCAGCTTTGATGTTCTTTTGAAGAGGCCGGGATGTGAATAAACTGTGAGACAGTTTTTCCGTTGAGAAGAAAAACAAATTATCTTAGTGTTGGCTGTAAGAGACATAATCTATTTTGCAGTGGGTTGAACAATACTCTTGAAAATTTCAATCAATAACAACTTTTTTTCTTGAAGATAAGCAATTTGAAAAAAAAAATTTTGGCAATTAAAATTTAACCTTGAAATTATCTTTCATACCAATTTCTATTTTAAACATAGATTTTTACAGCTTTACCTTGCTTTGATTTTCTTTACTGTGCTATACTTTTTAAAGTATGAAAATTATTGAAAAGATATAATTTGACAATTGCTCAGGCAATAAGATATTTTATAAAACACAAGGAATAAATAAGCTAATTTTCACATCAGATAAAAAATACAACTGCAAAAAATTATGTAAAAAAGACTGTAAACATGTGACATGAGCCCGAGTTATCCAGTCTCTAAACAAAACCTCAATTCTTCACCAAACTGTATAATTAAGGTACTCATACAAAGTATATACACACTGAGCTGACTCGAAACAAAAGGATTTAATAGAGAAACAAGGGATTTTCTAGCAAATATACACCCCACACCCACCGTTTGCATTCCAGTAACTATGCAATGCTACGCAACTGCACTGTTATTTGTATTTCTTAGCATGTGAACTCACAAACATGTTTTATTAAAAGTTTTGGAATTATAAAATCGAAGAAACTCTAAGCCTGTTCCAGAGGGCACTAACATACACACAGAATATACAATCCCCAATCTACTGGAAGTCTGGTACGAAAGAATCGGGCATGGAATGAAATCTGCGAAACATTCCCTCGAGTTTTGAAACCTGTTATTGTGGAGCGTAAGATATATGGCTGTGATGCAGAGAAGTACTGCCATAGAAAGATAAGTAATTGTGGAATATCTCTTGATTCAGTGTCGTCACTGTGAGAAATGTCTGCACGCTTCTTTAATGATCCTACCAGAAAACTGCTCCAGCTACTAATTGCTTTGACACAGCACACTGCCAGTCTGTTCTTTCTTTTTCCCTCCTTTCCTGTTTCCCATCCACTGTCCTCCTATCTCTTTTCTCTTTATTATTCTTACTGATACTTTTGTATGTCTGTATGTACATTAGTCTGTTGAGCTCTTTCTTTTCAAAGCAGTGAAAGATCAATTAGTTTGCATAATGAATAGGTACATGGCATAACATCAAGTTTTAACTTTATCAAAAAGATCAATCTGAAAGACTTGTGTACTTTTCTTGTCTTTTTCTATCAATCCCACCTCTCTCTTCTCTTCCCCCCCCCCCCCCCCTCTCTCTCTCTCTCTTTCTCCCTCTCTCTCTCAGTTTCTCTCTCACACTCTGTTTCTCTCTATCTCTCTGTGTTTATCTCTCTTACTCTGTCTGCTTCTCTCTCTCTCTGTCTCTCTCTCTTTTACTCTCTGCTATACTATAGACAATATCCCAAATGAATACTTTGTTGATGTTTTAATAACATTGTTTAACCACCACCTCAGTTTGACATTTACCTTGTACAACAAAACAGATTAGTCCATCTGAAAGCCAGGCTAGTACCCTAGATCTGTTTATATACTGGGCCACACTTTATAAATGTCATTTTTATACACAACCAATGTCTACTGGCAGAATGACATTGGTCTGTCTGACCTACCAGAAAAATTGACAGCTGACAACATAATAGCTTCAAAAGATTCATGAAAAATTTATAAAATGTTAAAATCAGTAAATCTCACGATATCAATTTATAGACTTGCATTCTTTAAAATGCATTTATATCAGCTCATTACAATAATTGTAGCGTTTATGTCAAAGATTGATTTCGTCCCCAAACTGGATAACACTCAGGTCCTCATTTTTCATTCAACTCATCGCAACAAGCCGTGTACGTGAGTATAAAGTTGCTATTGAAACAGGGCAGGGCCTAGGCCCCTTGAGAAAGGGAAATTTGGAGGCATTTAATTAAAAAAAGGGGGAAAAAATGCAAGTTAATCCTTTTTTTTGTTAGCATATACATCTCTCTGTTTTCCATGTCTTTGCACTCCAGCACTACATTATCAGTCCAGTTCACTCAAGCTACCACTGCAGTCACACAGATCTGCATCAATTCATTTAATTTCTAAATTTTGTCAATGAAATATTGAACTTTATCGGAAGGGAATTTCCACTTTTAGGGAAAAAACTTTGGCTTTTTTTTTTTCAGAGTGGAAGTGGCCTTTAAATGGTCCCTTCTATATAAGGTGAAAAAATACGAATAACAGTTTTATTTTTTTCGAAAAGTTTTTTTGTAAACTTTTTTCATATTTTTTGCGCACTGCCCGCCTGTCTCAAGCAGCTCCCTGCCCCCATTTTTTAACTCTTGATACAAGCTTAATACAGTACTTGGTTAAGAAATGGGGAAATATAGCATTACTATTGGATTTCAGACAATTTCTGCAACTTAGAGCTATATACAGACCAAACAAACATTTCCATTTTTCCCCAAAGCAAATGGCAAGTACTTAAAACAGTCAGTTTTTGTCTGTCAACTGTTTTGTCAAGAATTTCTGCGTAAATGCACAGACAAGGATATAAGCTGCTTCATTAGGGTATTGACAGACTGCCTAATTCTCTCAGCGGAAAGTGAATTTGTGCACATCTATATGGCATGATGAAGGCTTTGCAGTGAATAAGCATCCCTGCCATCAACACACGGAGCAGCTGACGAGAAATCTGTTTACTTCAGATTTACTTCGGTGTTTTCGCAGAATGGGCTTACTGAAAAGTTTTATGTTCATGTTGTACTTTGTTAGTCTGCAGGCAGTGAAAGATCAATTAGTTTGCATAATGAACATGTACATGGCATAACATCAAGTCAAGTTTTAACATTTTCAAAGAGATCAATCTAATGACTAGTGTACTTTTCTTTTCTTTTTCTATCAATACCCCCTCTCTCTCTCTTCTCTCTCTCTCTCTTTCTCTCTCTGTCAGTTTCTCTCTCCCACACTCTGTTTCTCTCTATCTCTCTCTCTCTGTTTATCTCTCTATCTCTGTCTGTCTCTCTTTCTCTCACTCTTTTAATTTGTTTGTCTGCAGGCAGTGAAAGATCAATTAGTTTGCATCATTTACATAACATCAAGACAAGTTTTAACATTTTTAAAAAGATCAGTCTAATGATTTAAATATTTCTACAAAAATTGCATTTAAAACTATAAAGATGAAAACTGCATCCAACTTAACATGATTTAAATCAAGTTTTGTATCTAAAAGTCATGAATAAAAAAAGATCTGTATTCAGAGAGAAACAGTGGCCTTAAAAATGGACACCCTTTACTAATATTGTGTGCTAACAGCAAAACCAACAATGTGTTCTTTAAATCTTACAGACATTGTGTTCTAATTAACCGTCCAATCAACATTGTGTACTAACCATACAACCAACACTGTGTATGAACAATATTTTTTTTATATAAGCAGATGATTCCAAATACAGACAAGATATCAGACAAGGGATTGCATAAATGCGGTATCACTATCATTTAGTTTAATGCCATCTTCAAATAGATCTTTGTTCATCATAAATAATTCATTGGAAATGATTTTTCTCCAATGGTAGTTCAGAAGGTGATCGTATCGAAGTTTTGCATCAAAATCGTGCCGTGAAAGCGTACAATGGCTCTGGTTTCAGCGTCTCCCATGGGACCATAGGGGAACATCTGTTTCTGAAACCGTAGCTGCCTGCGTCTTCCAAGTACTTAAAGTGTTCATATTACACTGAAAGAACAGACAACATTGACCATTGTTGCTAGTTGCTACTCTGGCTGCTTATGTTGTTGTTGCTACTCTGGCTGTTTATGTTGTTGTTGCTACTCTGGCTGTTTATGTTGTTGTTGCTACTCTGGCTGTTTATGTTGTTGTTGCTACTCTGGCTGCTTATGTTGTTGTTGCTACTCTGGCTGCTTATGTTGTTGTTGCTACTCTGGCTGTTTATGTTGTTGTTGCTACTCTGGCTGCTTATGTTGTTGTTGCTACTCTGGCTGTTTATGTTGTTGTTGCTACTCTGGCTGCTTATGTTGTTGTTGCTACTCTGGCTGCTTATGTTGTTGTTGCTACTCTGGCTGTTTATGTTGTTGTTGCTACTCTGGCTGCTTATGTTGTTGTTGTTGCTACTCTGGCTGTTTATGTTGTTGTTGCTACTCTGGCTGTTTATGTTGTTGTTGCTACTCTGGCTGCTTATGTTGTTGTTGTTACTCTGGTTGCTTATGTTGTTGTTGCTACTCTGGCAGTTTATATTGTTTCTTTGGCTGCTTATGGTGCTAGTGGATTAACTTTGACTTATTATTTTGTTGTTGTTACTCTGGCTGTTTATGTTGTTGTTACTTGGCTACTAATGGTGCTAGTTGAATAACACTGGATTATTATGTTGTTGCTGTTACTAAGGCCACTGATGTTGTTGTTGCTTCTACTGATAAAGATGAAGCTTTTGCATGTACTACCTCTACTGCAGATACTGATGTTGTTGTTATTATTGTTGTTGATGCAATAATATTATTCAATTTGTTGATTTTGTTGATCTGGTTCCTATGGCTGGTGCTAATGATTATGATGGAGATAGTTATTAAAATTTACTTCAAAAAGATAAAAAGGGGCATAGATAATTTTGTCATTCGCATTCAATCTTTATCATAACCTCTTTATATGTTACTGTCTTAATAACGACATGCTGTTGTCGTTTGTTTATAAGCCTGAACAATTCGTGCTAAGACTAAATGCTAGCCACGTAATTACACAGAATTCCCTTGCCCTAACATTACCTACTTGATTTTATATGTCAATAACTGATACTCGAATTACCCCAGCTATGAAAGGCACCACTAAAGCGTGAATTTGAAGTTATGGGTAATGTTACGCAAAAAAATTGAGACAAAAAACTTACGTAGCCATACCATGAAATACCGGCTATTAAACAACAAAAGAACAAATTGTCTACACTTAATTTTCAAATAACAACCACAAAAACTCACCACGGTTGCAATAAAAAAAAAATCAGTTATAATTAAAAGAATTTCTCCTTTGATTTTCTTCTTTTGAAACATTTTATGAGACATAATGCTCCCTTGCATGTAACAGTAAGACTTAAATTATCTTCTTCAAAAGAGGTGACTTGGAAAGTTCAACCAAGTTCAGACCGTGCAAATCTTTTCAACAACAAAAACTCCATTCGGCTTGTATTGTTACCTGGACTGGCTGAAAAGATTACAGAAAGACAATTTAATTTTTCAAGCGTGTGACAAACGGTAACTTTTCAAGTGTGTGACAAACAGTATATGCAAGTTACCTGTTGTTTATGAAACATTTTCAGATACCTTCATTATCTCATATACTGAGTAACTAATCCTAACTTTTCTCAAGCAGAGTATGAACAGAAAGTGGTTAGTTTGATGGGATTGTGTTCCAGGCATTCTGAGGAAGTCAAAAGGGGGACTGTATTAATGAAATATATCCCATAATTCTCCACCAAATTTTCATGCGACTTATGGATATGTTCATATTCAAGTGAGTACAAAATTCTGCAAATCCCATCCTATCCTACAAGGCCAGTAGGGCTTTAAGGAAATATAAATAAGTCAACTACAGCCAAAAAAATCTGACCCCTAAATTACAAGCCCTGAAGGACTCAAGTTAGGCCCCTAATAATTTATGCTCCCACAATATCTGGGTTCTGTGGTCCATGTAACCCCTCAAAGCCCAAACTTTTTCTTTTAAAATCTTTATAACCTGTCCATCTTGGCTCTCTCTAATTGAGTGATAGAAGGAGAAAATTACAGGTAGGACTCTCTAGTGTGGAGAAACATAACAGCGTGATAAAATTACCTCCGTGTCCAGCGAACTACCTTCAGCTACCTTAAGGACCACCTTTCAAATAATGCCCCCACCTTAACCTGCTATTGTATGTTCATCTCTGTCGTAACAAATTAAATTAACAACTAGTCAAGTAGCAAAGATTTTTATATACTTGTCACAAGAAATATGGAAGCAAAAAGTTACGATCTCAATCACACAGCTCCCAGAAGGAACTGGCCAATCTGGATCTACACTATTTGTGTGTGTTTGATCAATTCATATTTTAGCATGTTAGGGCCTAGAGACCCCAATGATGACTATTTCGAGGACTTTGAAGGCTGTAAAAGTTTTTTTACAACTTTTTAACAAGGCCGTTGCAGTAGGAGTGGCCAGCAAGCAATATGGTGGTTTGAGAATATTGTCACAATATCTCCCGATCAGTGGTAATTATCGCCGGACATTTGATACGTCTGTAGAATCTGGACATGAGCAAGCTGCAGCAGTGACTTTCTGTGTGCATGATGGGAAGGCGGGCTGGTGAGGGCGGGGGATTTGGTTTAAAGTGCGTACTTGTTATTAATTATGAAAAATAAAGGTAGCCCAAATGAAAAAAAAATTGCTACCACAATTTGAGATGAAATTTAGACCCTTGAAAAAAGGAAAGAAAACTCAGCAATAAGATGAATAATTTTTAGGAATCTGATTAAAAAAATCTTATAAACTTCAATAAGTACATTTAATAAAAAGGGCTTATGTTGTACAGACAGTTTTAATGGTCAAATTGGTGTACATATGTTGTAATGTCTTTTTAAGAAATTAGATTATCTATACAATAAATTGATAGTTATGAAATATGACAGAAAGGAAGAATATGTGAGAATTGTTTATACATGGAATCCATGAAAGATGTTAAATGTTTCTTTTTATTAAAATCTTCACAGTAAAAAAGAAACAATGATAATTGTTATGATATAGGTTTTAGTCATTTGTAGGTGGCTGTCTAATACACATGTATGAACTAAGATGGACAGAAATATAACCATGAAGGCTGCATTTATCTATGAAACACTTTCACTCAAAAGCCAAGCTGAAAAAACAACAAAAACAACACAAAAAAAAACAATAATCAATTTTTGAAAAATAAAAACTATCCTGTGGGATAACATTGTGCAGTTCAAAGACCATTAAATCGTGTTCTAAACGATCCCCTACAGAGAATTCCAGTGTGCCCTTAAAATAGAAATGGAGAAATTGTTTTCATTATATCTCCTCTCCAGGGAACAGCAAATATTGAGTAAACTTTGAACAGTTTTCAAACCAAAGTCTTTTGTAACTATTAGAGCTATGCATCTACAGAGCTCTTGTAGCAATTATTTTCCCCAAAAAACATTTTGCAGATTATCTGAAAACAGCCTAAAACAACATATCACAACAGAATTGGTGTGGTTTTGTCTAAGAATGGCTCACATTTTTATCTAGGCATATTATTTTGTGAAAAATCGCCTTTTGCTTAGAAATATTTATACATATTTTAGGTGTTATAAGTGTTGTTTTATACAAAAAAATGACAACTTTTAATTGGAGCTTTGGAAATCAAGTGCTGTTTTTTCATTTTGTGTGTCACGTCTCGTCTCTGTGGTTTTGTTACATTTACATTTACCCTGTTTGCCTTTGTCTAGAGGTAGTTTAGATTTAAATATCTGTGGTAATTTTAATAGGACCTTTTCTTACTTGCCCATTTAATATTTTTTACATCTCTGAAATTTATATGTTTGTGGTTTGTTTTCAACAAATTTTTATTATTATATCAATATTAAATTTTCTCAAATTTGTCTTTGTTGTTTAAACTGTGTGTGTCAATGAATAAAGTCTACAGCTTAAACTCAAGAAAATATTGAACTTTTATGCCAGACGAAGCCTAACAGCAACTGGGAAAGATATCGGCCAAACAATTCTATCTTAGCATGATCATCAAAGATAGTTACAGCAATTTTAATGTTTTTTCTGCCATTTTCCTGTTTTGCTCACTTAGTCTCAGTGTATTTGGTAAATGACAAGAAAGCATGATTGGATGCATTGATAAATCTTAAAATGACATATCTATCTCAAAGGTGGCTAAGTGGAGTAAGCAACCCCACTAATAGAACATCAGAAAGGATGACAAAATCCATTTGGATAGACAGGGGTATAAGCAAGATTGACTCATACTGGAATTATTTTTTTTTTGCAATGAATTGTTGTGGCCCCTATGAAAATAGAAACTAAAAGTGCTGCAGGGAAAATATGAAAATATGAAAATAGCATGGCAAACAGAAGTATGATCTATGCTGATTAGAAAAGGTCTTTAGAGTACATGGAAAATTGTTTTATGTTAATCTTTCTGACTTTTAATAATTGTATGAAATTCTCAAAGGATTTAAAAAAATAGTGAGATTTAATTAATTTAAAATTATACTTAACAAGAATAAAATTATCAAAGAAAAACAAATCCTCTGAGATCCATTGTGAGATTTTTTATTTTTTCTGCCTTATGTTTTCTTCTCCATATATGTATTCATTTAAATTTAAATTTGAATAATTACTTTTGCAGTAATGTTTCCAAAATTAATTATCTTAAACAATGGTTTAAACTCTATGAACTTGATCAATTTTTAGTTTTTCACAATTTGTGGTCATGAAAGTGTTTGTTGTTTTTTTTCTAAATAATTGTCTTCAACAGGTAAAATTTAAGCTGAAATCCATTACGACAAATCCTTTATATATGATTTAACAGATTACTTCTCATTTGTACAGGTCTTGATACAGAAAGTGTGTTTGATCATTTTTTGTCATTAGTGTTGTGGCTTTTTAACATTATAGAATGTAGAAAATTTAAAAAAAATATAGAAAACCATTATAAACTAATTAATTGTAATTAATTGGATGACATTTCAAAATTAAACACAAGATACACAACTTTTTTTACAATTTTACATAAGGTGATTTCTTCTTTTTGTATCATTTTTTTTTAAATCTGGACACACAGCATAAAAAAGACTTAGTTTCTTCCATTTAAGTTATAACAAAGCAACAAAGGTAAGAATATCACTGCTTTTTTTAACCTGGGTATAACCTTATATATAAGTGTGGCAAAAACGCAAGCGAAAAAATGCCAACATATGTAAACACACACACTAAAGAATTGACCGCTCAAAAGAAAGCCTGCAAACAACTGGGAGAGAATGTTTGTGATCATGATGTTACTAATTTCTGGCCAATCATTTTAGCAAACAGTGACCGAAAGGTAAGTAAACAGTGGTCAAAGATTTCCAATTCTTACCAGAAGATGACCAGTAGCGTGAACAACAAGGTCCAGTGTCTGGGTTAGTCTAGAGTAAATATACACATTGTATTACAAGATGAACAAAGGTCCAGAGAAAAGAGTCGGTAAATAAAAGAAGAAGTTTTTCCTAAATAAGCTCTTGCAATGGATTAAGTGTTGTGAAGTTGGGGTAGGGTTTCTCCTTTTCTTCACATGTGTCAACCTTGTCTCCTTTGTGCAGATGACAATGTATAAAATGAATGGACATAATATGGTGTTTGCGTGTAAATTTGCAGACAAGTAAAAAAAAAAAGTCTAGACTTAAGTCTACGGCATTTACATTTGATCCATAATATCTTACTACTTTCTATTATTTCTTGTATTCATGGCCCATAGTAAAGCTCATAGCATGGTCTGAGTTGATAAAAATGTATTCTAAGTGTTCCTTTTTTATTATTTATATCTTCTCCTGTTTGATATGGTTTTTTTCATAAGGTTTTAAATGTAGTGATATTTGTAGTGCCTGCACACATATGATCTCTCCCATTTTTTGGAGGGAGACAAGCACTTTTAAGATTCAAAATAATTTTAAAATGAGGGGTGTTTTGCACATTGTCGGAATGCAGAAGTAAGTTTAGATGTGATTTTTTCCCCCGCTTTGATTTTCTTTCTATCTCATATTTCCCACAATCCTTTCTCATTTTTCTCCATTCACACAATTCTCCCATCTGTAGATCTTTTCTCGTTTAAGCATAATTTAATCCAATCTTTTTTGTGTTGCTTTTCTAGTTATTTTGATATCAAAATTATTTCTCTTACTAATACTTTTTATTTTTATTTCTCTTTTCAAATATTTGATCCATCACTCTATCCTTTCTCATTATTTCTCCCTCTCACCATTCCTATTTTCACACACAAGGACAGTCATGAGAACCGTGAAAACTCTACTGCAGTCTGAGTATCCGTTTTCATTGTATCCAACATTTAATCCAACATTCAATCTCTTCTTTTAGAAATGTTCCCATTTGATTATATAACATACTAAACAACTGGCTTCTTTGTTTCTTGCATGTCAAAACAATGAAACCATTTAAACCCAGTCAGGTTTTCCACTTCACTGTCTATGTGGGTGCGTGTGTGATTTCTGTCTTCAACCCGAGATAAGATCAATGGACTTCTAAGGGCTTATTGTTCGTGCCTATCTACCAAAATGACATTGTTTTACAAGGTTAAATGAATGTTTGGAGATATAAATTTAAAGCCTCCTGATACATTTAGGAATAAATCTGTCTAATTGTTTTGAATGTAGGGATATTTGTAGTTCTTGCATACATATGATCTCTCCCATTTTTTGGAGGGAGACAAAATTATTTCAAAATGAGGGCATTTTCAGAATCCTCCCTACTTGGAAACAGAAAGGTCCTTCTTTGTTTTATATGAAAATAACAAATCTTCCATTTCGCAAGTGAAAATTTCCCATTTTGGCCTGAGAAAAAAGTTTACATGTACATGACTTTGTTTACAATGAGTCTGTTTCTAAGAATATTTACTAAGTTTAAGCAAAATATATTTTGAAAACCACATAATTACATATGTAAAAATTTATTACTGTGATCTTAAGGTACATTTTAAACTATAAACATTATAATAGTTTGACAGTGAAATTGTACAAAAAGTATTAACTATTTAAATATTAGTAACAATTAAAAACAACAACATTTGGTTCCGATGTTCTACATGTCAGCTAACTTAGAAATTTATGTAATACTTTTGTTTTCTAATAGATTTCATTTTTAATTTACTGGCTAATTAGTTTACAATTAAACGTGTTGCACGATATTGTCTTCTACATTTCGGATAACTCGGCAGAGCAAGAAAAGCGAGCACTGTAGCTTTATAAATCTATAATTGTTTTGTTGCCAAGGGGTGTCTTTCACAACCATGCAATAATGAGTTTAATTGCCGACAGCAATTAAAACGTGAAAACCATGTTCAACTGGTACAATAGGCACATTTCAATAGCGAGGGGAAAGTTTTTTTTTCTTCACCCCCTAAACCAATAGAACATTTGAACATGTAAAGTTGTTACAAGATTTTTATTTCATAAGGGAAGAAAGATAAATTGGATAGTTTTATCATTTCACCTTTTACATTTTTCACCTGTGTTAAAACGGTAGCAAGCGACACTTTGTTGGGGGACTACTTCAGTCATTCAAGCCCTGTGTGTTTATATCATTCGATACGCTGTCCCATAGGCATAGGCCTTACAACGGGACTTTGAGCTACGATAATAACGCCGAAAAAACAACACCTTTAACTGAAAGAAACTTGACAAATTCATAAAGAGAAAGTTTGGATAGCGATTGAATTAACATACCTTTTTCTGCATTTATTCCAATAAAAGATAAACTAAAAAATCCAATTAAAAACACACTCGTATTCCAAGCACAACTTGTGTCGTCCGCCATCTTTCACATACTGTAGAGCAATGAGCGTTCACACATGCGCAGCTACACACCAATGGTAGGCACTCTGTGTAACGGGGACTGTACACCCGCGTTATCTGCGACCGTCCAACTTGGGACCAGTAATGAAACTGAAGCTATGAAAGGAGTCTTATCGGAGAAAACTCTAGCTAAGCGCATTGGGAACTTAATTGTGTTTGAAACAATATCGGCCAAATTTATTTTTGACCTAGAAAGAAAATGGTTCTGGACGCTGATTATCAATCATCACATAATTTCGATTCTTAACAGAACTTCTGAATATTCATATGTTTATCTGATGGTGGCTGTGCAATTATTGCTCTTTATTGAATATCACTAAAATGACAAAATATGCTGCTTCTGTGCATGTTTTTCTTTATTTTGCCAGTTATGTAAGTTTGTGTGTTAAACTTGCCATTATTTCATTTACTGCACTGTATGTGTTTCATTCATTTATTGAAATGGCACCAAATGAGATCATTTTCGTGAGCTCTATTTTAAAAGGTGGCATCCAAGAGTTTGGACCCAACCTATTTTCATTAAAACGTCTTAATAAAAAAAGTGTTTCCTGAATAGATCTCGCAAAATTTTGTTTATAAATGTCCTACATCTGTCCGAAAAGTGAAACCTTACGCCACAATCGTCATCACAAACATGTATTTCCTATCTGCGCCACGCTGCACAGTTAGCTATTTTTAAACTAAGAAAACCACGGGATCACTTATGTTTTAGTTCATCCACGTCATTCACTGTGACGTCGATGTCTATTTTTAGCAGGAATTCCTGTCGTTCTTATTTATAGATTTGAAAAGAATGAACATTTACGTGTTTACTAACGAGTTTTAGTGCCCTAAAATTTAGATACCGCTGAAAATCGTCCAAGCTTAAACTAAAGTACGATTTTTTTTCTGCAGAAATTATGTACACTCCCCAAATCAGAGGTCAGATGTTATAGTTAAATATATTAGATATAGGCAAACTGTCGGATACCCCCTATAAAGCAACATCTGAAAAGGATGATTACTTTATTATTATAGTGACTATGATGATAAATACTGAGATATGATGAAATATGAAGTTGCACAAACGCAGAAACTGTCATTATCCCAACTTGGCCTTTTTTCAAATGGTCGTTCCATGGAAGTACCGAAAACTGCTGTTTCCTTCGATGTATGCATTGTCTTGTTCTGACATTATTATATGAATTATATGACGATGTTTATATGTATGTATAGTTCATTTTTATTCTAATCTCCATTATTTATTATCCATTCCTGAAAGGTTCACCCTCTTCAAATAATTATCTTTATTCATGTTTTAATTCATAATCAAATTATAATCATGTTTTTGAAAAGCAATATGTTTTCGCATTGTTAGAAAAGATGTACGTGTATGCAAAGATGAACATGTATATGCATGTGTGTATGTATATGACCTATGAGTTACTTTCGTTAAATAAAGATATCATTATCATAATGATAATAATAATAACAATGAAAATAATAATAATAATAATAATAATAATAATAATAATAATAATAATAATAATAATAATAATAATTTTGAGACACTTAAAAATCCAATTGGAAAAACTCTCATTTTAATGTAGTGAACTTTCAACAAAACTACTTTTTGTCGCGGTGGAGACTGTCAGGCATAAATTGTTAGGTCGGTGGATTCCTGAGTAAAGGTTTTACTCAAGTCATCGCAAAAAGAGGCTGAGGGTAGCACGTTTCACTGTATAATGGTAACAGTGATAGATAGGATTTTGAACACCATAAAGGATATAATTAATAAACATGTACAATTTTTATAGCATAGATGAGAATTAATCATTTGAGTATAAAGATGATTAATATGCTACCGTTGCTGTTTTTTGATGTCGCTTCATCTGCTGCTGATGATGACAATGATGATGATGATTATGTTGTTGATGATGATGATGATGACAACGATGCTGCTACTGATGATGATAAATCGTTAATTTGGTTAATATGTTGCTGGCTGGTGGTGGTGGTAGTGCTGCTATAATGATAATGATGGCAATTATGATAATGATAGATGATGGTGATGATGATGATGAAGATGATGATGATGATGATGATGATTTTCTCTTCGTTACGTGTGCCTATTCAAATGTAATTGATATTTGTTCGTTTCTTTTTTATACACGTTTCACATATTGTACACGATGTCGTGATTTTAGTAGCATATATATGCATAAATATTTTTTTTTTAAATCTATGCGGCAAATAAAAATGATTACGTGTTCGCACTATGACGTCTTTCTTCTTAGTCTTCTGTCTCGAGCTGTCAAATTTAATATGCAATTTTATTTTCACGCTTTTCTCCAATTAACACCCTCATTATTTCATTTTTTTAAAATTATCTTTAATTATCTTGCCGGCGTCTTCCTTCCTCCAATAGATATTAAGTTTACAGTATTTTTATTTATGGCCAAAATTGAGTTTTAGGGGTTTCTTCTGCAGCTAAAAACAACAACAACATTTTAGATTTTTGTTTATATCGAAATTCATGAGGCCATTACCGCATTTCACTGAATGTCCCGTGTCGCCAGACCCAATAGTAATTTACATGACCATTCGTTATAAGAGACTAAAATCTCATGCATAATTCATCGCCAGATACTCGTTCGTCTCATCAAAAGCGATAGACGCTAGCCGGTTATCGAGATAGGTGTAAACCCAATGACGAAGCCCCGCCTTCTATAGGCACGTGTATATTGACATTATTAGGTTGTTAATTGAATTACGTATTACGAGAGAGTATTAAGTGTTAGCACAGAGAAATAAGACTTCCCGCCGGAGTTATGGTATATTTAATAACGGATTTAATAAAGTGTCAAATATTCCTTTGATGTCGCAGGCGACAATCGTTTCCGATGACAGGCTATTAATGTAGATGTCAATATTTTCGTCTAAAACACAATCTGGTATCGCACTTTGAGGAATTATCAGACATAACACATATTTGATGAAAACAGACGGTTAATTTGAAGATGTTACAAAACGACTAACAACAGCAAACGACGTGTTTCTTAGTACTCCGCTTTTTTGAAAAGTACTTTTTTTAAGAAACAGCTGATAAACTGGCTTGTAAAAAAAAAATCTTTTTTCCTCGAACTCCCGGCTCGCTCGAACTGGAAGTTCATCCATATGGGTGTTCAACCAAGCGAAGTATGACTTTAGTCTCTACGCGCATTGGAAGATGTGGAATTTCCTTAAAAGTTGTCTGTACTATTATATCTTTTAGATACAGCCCTTAATTTCAACAAAACAATCGTTATCATTATAACAAGTTGTTTTTATTGGAGAAAGACATCAAGCACAAGTTTAATAACATTTTGCAAAAATAAAACAAATAAAAAAAGATACACGCGTAACTTAACCATGGGTAACAATAACAATTTACAGATTTCACAGTTTGAGCAAAACTAAAATTTAACCAACAATAAAATTGAAATCGACTTTATATCTGGTAAAAAGATATTTTAGTAAATATTTATTTAAATAAATACTTGATTAAATTACAGAACGTAGCCACTATTTACACAATACCTACCTTAGTTTTATACCTATATATTTCAGATGCTAAAACAAAGCTGTTGAATATACAGCTGTTTGAAATGAATTATACATGAGTAATCCCTACCGCATTTGTTATATGTCTAAAAATATATCTGACTAATTTCCATTTTGTTGGTACCCCATCACTTGTTCCGTTCCGTTCCGCAAAATACTAATAGCCTAACAAACGATACAGTGCGAGCTTTTTATGTTTGGAGAATAAAGCTTGTTATTCGTATCGTACAAATATTTATTGTAATTGACAATTAATTAGAATGAATGATATTTAAAAATGCAGACGCATCTAATTTATATTGATTTCGTTTAATCGTGTGGTTCGCTTTCCTTAACTACGCGCCTTTTTTTCGCATTACAACGCCAAGAGCATTTACTCTACATAAAAAAAAAACAATAAAATAAAAAAAAACAAAAAAAAAAAAACATTGAAGGTGTTTCCATTATTATAACAACAGATGCAGTATAATTTGAATATATTTTATTGACACTTTCAAATACAATACATCAAAACAATTAACAAGAGAATAAGATCAAATGGACCAGCAAACTCTGATTCCGGAAAGTTAATTAATATGAAAAATGTATTATAAACTCCGGTTTGCTGCATGTACATGAAATTTTAACTATAAACACAAATTTTAATAAATTTAATTTTTTTAGTATATGCTGGTGATTTTAAAAAGAATAATGAGATTATTCCATAACAGATTATTGAACATTCCCGGTTGTTTGTTTTTTTCCAGTTTGTTTGATATCTTTCTTCTACTTTAAATGAAAATCTCTCGATCACACACTTATAACTTCAACGCCATTAATTTTAGTAACAAATATCTATCCAAATGAAAAAAAATCAGTATCAATTCACCGAGAATACAATTAAAAGTACATCACAGTCACTTTAGATTGTAAACTTTAATGACACCTATTAGACCTAATGTAAATGTACCCATTAACCCACCCACCCCTTAAAGTCCCTCAGGCGCTTTCCGTCAAGTATCTATCATCACAATCGCTCATGCGCTGTCATCGATCGATAACGACCCCGGACATACCTACATTGTTGCACAACACCTCATATCGGTGTAAAATCAGCCATTATCGCTCAGCATCCGATCAACTTCATGCATGTTTCATGCATTCTTGTTTTATGATAGTCGCACCCCGTGTTTTGAAAGGGTCGCACAAATATTACATTTCGAACTCTGGAGCAAAGATGGGACCTGCCTCCACAAATCGCCGTATTTAGATAATACTAGTCATCATCATCATCATCATCATCATCATCATCATCATCATCATCATCATCATCATCATCATCATCACCATCATCAACACCAACACCACCACCACCATAGTAATCGTCACACCGTTATCATTATCAGCAATAGTAATGGCAGTATCTTCAATGTGAAAAAAAATAACATTAACAATTGCTAATGAAATGATCGTTTCAGAAATAAAACAACAACAGAAATCAAATAATTTATATCTGCAACATAATCAGCATCACCGACTACTTGTGTAACATCAGCAGTACCAACAACAATATCATTATTATCATCAGCAGCGATAGAAGCAGCAACAACATCAAATCTACCAATACCAGCAGCAACAATAGTGTCAGAATCCCAAATAACAAGCCTAAATACAATTATCATCAGCTTAAGAAACCACATTATTCACATCTGTACTATACTAATAACATACGAATGTCATAATTAATAAACAACAGTAACTTTAACACTGTTTTTCTCTCTTTTCTTTAGTGTTTGCTATTAAATAGCATGTTCCGCATTTTTTGCTGAAAATCGTAGACTTTTTATTGACAAGGCGCGCCCAATTTTAGGTACAACCTTTTCTTACAGCGCCAACAGCACACAGTCATCACCGCAAACACCATCATCATAACCTCACTACTCCAACAGGAACGATTAAGACCACAAAAGTCACCACATCATCATGAAAGAAAGCTCATTTCACGGATAATGCTCTGTTTCTTGGCAAACACAGACTTTTAAACATCCGGTAAATCTATGGTCTCGGACAATCTTCTTGTCCTGTCTCTCACGTTTTATTTATTTTATGTCTTGAGATTCAATAGCCAAGGGATGCTGAAACATAATGTTTTATGTCTGTCATCCAGTGTGTCAATACTACTCATAGATATTACGTGGAAAAGAAAGCAAAACGCACCGAATCCCTCAAAAGTATAACGCGAAACGTAGAGGAACTATAAGCCCATAAACAACAATTGCGCTAAAACGTCAGATAGGAATTACGAAGATAAAGTACATGAGCGACAGAAGACATCAGACCGGTGTTGATTTGCATGGACCGCGGAATTAACTTCTCCAGGACCAAATCCCGAAATGCATTGCAAGTGTTGCTCAACATATCTCTCCGCGAAAAGAAATAGTCCCAGCTATCTTCGTCCCTAAAAGGCACTATCACGCACGGAACCTTTCTGTTGTTTATTTATTTCATATAAGTAACTGATGCGCCAGTTTCGTGGTAGTTTTACATTAGCCGGTGAAATATTACAATCCGAGTGGATTTAAGCTTGCCTGTTTGCATATTTGTGCCATTTAAACTTAATTTGGGGAAAGTTAGACCTCGTTGTTTTTTATTTGTTGCTTTATTTGCATTATGTTTCAATGATTTCGTGTTTGAGGCTTAAGCGAAAAGCCTCCGCATCACGCGAGTGGCGTAATAACACAACAACTTCATGGATTCCATCACGATACGTGAATCGGATATCCATGCGAAACAGAGTGAGAAAAAACGAGCACCAAGATAACAATATATGGCTTTGTTAATGCATACGGGAATTTGTTACGTAAACTTTTGATACGAAAGGCGATTGTAAAAATAATTAAAATGTAAATATGTATACATCTCTAGAGGAAAGATTAAAACAGTAGACATGGAATAGAGTTTAAATAAAGTAATTCATACGAAAATGAGTAATACTGATGAGAAAATCATCATCATCATCATCATCATCATCATCATCATCGACGAGAATGGCGATGATGAAAACAACAACAACAGCAACAACAACACGATTATGAGCATTCAGCCGATTACCCAATGACGACTTTCAATTTATACTAGTATTGCTTTGATTCTTACTGCAATTTTCTTGTCATTGATCACCTGGGGTATCATTAACTATCATTGCGGTTGAAATGCGCTCTTTGTTTAAGGTCCGGTATCAAGACATTTTCCCGGTTACCTGACTATTGTGTAACTCTGTACACAGCTTCTGCAGATAAAGTGATATCTTAACCAATGTGTAAGGTAACCCAGCAACCAACTTTCGCGCGTTGTGGCTGTTGACAGAGTCAGTTTTGAATGCGTCTGCTGCCAATTGTATCGAAACATTTAAGTGATAAATGGATAGAATAGGTTTAAATGAGTGTATTGGCATTTTTAGTGATTAATTGTCAAATAGTTTATTTTTAATGGGGCAATCGGTAGCTAACAATTATTCTTCAAATTTATATTTTTATAGGTGTTATCCGACATTCTGGATATTTTTTTCTAGTGCAATCAAACAATTTATGTTCACCTGAAAATATCCAGCGAAATGTTGTTTGTTGGTGCCCTTCATAAATGTGAATAGTAAAGCATAACACAGTACTTGTCATTATAAAATTGAGTTTCCTATCAGAGCCACGCTGCACAGTTAGCTATTTTTAAACTTACTTTTGAGATTACGTTATACAATAATCCGGGTTATCTTCTCTGACGTCAATGTATATTTTTAGCAGAAGTCACAAACATGCTTATTTATAGTTTAGAAAAGTATGAACATATAGATCGATTTATGTCACGGTGTGTAGTGACAAACATTTGAAGAAGTGTTCAAAACTCTTCACTGAGACTGAAGTATGATTTTAAGTAGAAATTATGCCCAAACGCAAATTGTCACATCGTTTCCTTAGTTTAAAAATAGCTATCTTAGCAGCGTAGCTCAAATAAGAAATACCTGTTCGCAGTGACGAGTGGGAATCGATGGTTCACTGTTAAAAAAATCCTAGGACATCAGTTAACGGCATTTTAAAGGACCTTTTCAGGCAACAATGACTTATTTGGTGATTTGAGAAAAAATAATTGGTAAAAAAATGTCGGATATCACCTTTCATGTCAGAATCTGAATTAGGCTTCAGTCAAAATGAACATTAAAATCACGATACTTTTATGTCATACATTTCGTTTTAATTTCCAATTCCTGGGAAGAGCCAGTACTGAAACAAAAAATAAATTTTAAAAGAATATAGCTCAATGTACACAGAATTATTTACAAATATATAAAGAATGAATATTACTATTTATGCGAAGTGTTTTTTTTATATATTTGTACTCGTTTGGCGACGATTGCGTGTTTTCTAAAAATAAGACATAATAAAACACCTTTATTACCGTTTGTTTGGTGAGACACAATGAAGGAATTGCCTTTTTCACCCCTACTTAATATTTCATATACGCTACTTGTTGTAAATGTAGTCAAACATGGATTGTCTCCCTTATTTGTGTATAAGTTGTACGTACTATGGAAACTTCAAGACTAGCAGTACAAGATCTCGTCAAACAGCTGCGAATTCCCATTAATGCCGGCTACTTTTTATAATTGCAAGCTACACTTTATTGTTGCAAGCTACGATTAATAAAACGAAATAATCGGTTCTTTTTCTTTAAAAAGGGCCACACAAAATATGCGACATCATGGTATTGACTGCTACTCTATCGTCCCCTTAAAAATTCAGTCAATACGAGGCACCGCTCTCATTAGCGGCATCAATAACTATACATGTTGTTTATACTGCGTGATAATTTTTTGTTTCCGGTTTACAGCGTTCTTCCAATGCTTTTGACTTGAAATATTACCAAGCAAGATCGATTTTGCAAAAATTATAATAATCCAGAATCGTGGCGGTATAACAGCATATAATAACCACAAGGTAGTGAAAGAAGCAGTTCATTTTTTATATCAAAATAAATTATGTCAGGAATTGAAATCTGTTTAAATTTACAATTTGTCGAACTGTTGTTCAAAACAGTGCAGTTTATTTATTTTCCCAGCAATACCCTACCCTAATCTTGAAGATTCGTATATCACTGATTCATATACTAGTACTCAAATAAAATACTATATTCATCATGCATTTCTAAATATGATTTGTAGTAAGTAAGTGAGACATGAGTGCATTATCAGGTGTTTGTTGCATCGTTCTTTTGACTAATTCGTTAAAACGCCATTTATTTCTAATAATTTTATTTGAATCAAGATGCATTCAACTTGATAATAATAATAATAATAATAATAATAATAATAATAATAATAATAATAATAATAATAATAATAATAATAATAATAATAATTAATGTCAATATTTCATTGTAAATATAATACTTATTGGCGTTATCTAACAACTGGCTTACATTGAATACACATTACACTGTATTAACCATTTTTCCGAATGTGGAAACAATTTTTATTGTAAGAATGCAAAAGTAATACAGAATTTTATAAATGTGTTTCGGTTGACATGTTGTGTTTCATATACGAACAAATAGCAAAGTGTGCATTTATACATTCATAAAATTGGCACATGTAAAAAAGAACAAATTCTTTTCGTACTTTGTCTTTTTATCTACCAGCTCCACCCAACCCCAAACACAGAATTCTGCTTTATAACATGCCCCCTAACGATGTCTGATTGTTCGCTAGAGTGGACCCATTAATGACTCGAGTTCGTCACCGTGTTTCGTCTAATTTTTCTTTTAAACCGAATTACAATTCCTTTCTCGGCGAATGTGGGAAGAGATCTCTGTGACGTCGCTATTAAATCTAGATTTTCTCTACGCCGATATCGCACATGGCTGGCAGATCTGAACATTTTAACGAGTGGATTTTCCACACCATAAACCATAGGCAACATCTGCAAATCGGATCAAGGCGGTGAACATTTAGAACTACTAATCTAAATAAAAAATCGAACATACACAACAACGTCCACGAATCTAATCAAATCGGCCATAGGACATTTGCATATTTAATGCATTGAACACCAAATATACTTTTGATTTCATTTGACGTTACTCTAGTGGTGAAAAATGACCGCTCAGACAAATGGCGGCCTAAAGTCGTTGTCAACGGTCTTTGATTGTTTTGTAAAATGTGGGTCCAGCGATAAATCACAATTTATTCGGAAATTTCCGGAATTAATCGCAACCAAATTTCTGGTGGCGATCGTCAGCACGTGACTTCTGTATGACAATAATCTTGAGCATGTGTAGGTCAAACGGCGATTTCGTGGGAATTACATGCATGTGACAAAATGAATATGTGACCGTACTTGTTTGAAGTAGTGCATTTCTAGGGGTCATTGGATGGGAGAAACTGGAAATTCATTAAAACTATTTCCTTAAGTTCGGATAAATTGCTTTTGAGACGTGCTGTAGAAGAACAGTTCCATAAACAAAGTATAAAGCATAGACTGTAATTCGTATATTTAGTAAAAGACACAATATATGCATGCAGCCGGTACATGCATTTAACCGATATCTTAACTTACTCCGAATTTCTGTTTATTGCACATTTCGGGTTATTTCACAATTTTGTCTAGGTAATGAAACATGCAGAAAAGCGAAAAAAAAAAAGAATACGTAAATGCAATTATTTTATAAATTATGAACATATTGATGCTTTCAGCTCATTAAACCAATACATTGACAATGTCAGACTACACAACGTTTGCGTAAGAGATCTTGATCGTCAAGCAAGTAACCATGGCAATAAAAATAATTTACACGAAATAGTTTTTAAATATGTCGATTCGCAAGTTAATTCAAATTTACTGCGATGAAGGATATAAATCTCGCCGTAAAACAAAACAAAGTATTTGCGGAAAACATGTTGCAAGTATAATTGTGTTTTATTGGTCGTTTTTAAAGCTTTAGATGAGCGCCCTGGTCTCATTGCGATTTGTCAAAGTGATGGATTTGACAGTTATGGCTCTTTAAGTTTCCGACGCGGATTATCCATTAAAGAACATAAAAATAATTGTGTTTAATTCCATCCATAAACAATAACGAGGGATAATTGGAGCGGCATTCCTTCCTCCGTTCGTTCAGCTACCCCCGAGTGTTGTTGATTGTTGCTGCATTGGGGATTTCTCGGAGAAAAAGGACACCATGAAGTGTATAAAAACCGATCCTACAGGATTTATCTGTAAAAAAGTTTCATTAAGGACCTTTTTCATCGTGACACTGAACGAAATTACTGAGTTTGTAACCATAAAGTTATGGCCTCAAATAATATCCATCGGAACTTTCTTTAGACGATACTGGAATATGGAGTAAAAAACACCAACTCGATTGGAGAAATGCGCTAATATTGCTTTATGGTCTAGGATTTCACATTCACACTTTATGGGACATTTTTCTTGTCATTTTTGTGGGCTGTTATCCGAGATTATGGCACACTTTTGTTAAAATACGAAAGAAGTGACATTTTTTTCATTAATACGCAGGACGTTTTGTAGCAATCCGATTGGTTCCCTTTAAGAAAGGAAAATGTCATATCAGATGAATTAAAAATAAAGAGCCAGGATGTGAGCTAATCAAGGCGCCGTAGAGAGCATGCGCTTTAAACAAGAAGATGACTATTCTGGGAACTAAATACTCTCTTGACAATTACGAACCATAACTCTGATGAGAAGTAGTGTATTTGCTACTTCGTTTTCCTTCTTCCCTGCTACATCTGTATTAATAAGTTGCATTGCTAACATCCACATACTCGGTTTCTTTCGTTAAACAATACTTCGCCAAACAGCTGCGAATTCCTATAAATGCCAGCTACTTTTTTTTATAATTGCAAATTACACTTTATTGCTGCAAGCTGCAATGATAAAAGACAATGATAAAAGACGGAATACTCAGTTTATTTCTTAGAAAAAGGTCTCACAAAACAGCTGCGATTTCCTTTTTTTGCTAGCTACACCATCGTCCCCTTAAAAATGCATTCCATAAGAGGCAACGCTTACCCGAGCGCCGCCAATTATACGGACCCTAAACCAACCGGTACTGACGCACATTCTTATTCGAGCATTTTGGTTTTTACTTAAGGCCGCAATAACTCCAATGAAAACACGCAACCTGGTACATTCAATCCAATTTTTTTATGTTTATGCCAAAAAGAAGCGAATGACCCCTTTTTGTTGGCCTGAGTTAAACCCAGATAAACTGGTAAGGTCCGGTTGAAACCCGTCAAAATCATAACAGTCGCAATGTACAATGTACAAGAATTTAACAAGTATCAGTCTGTGGTGGACTGGACTTCAAAACACGGTACAAAAGTATTTACCAAGTACCTGTCTGTAGTGGATTGGACTTCAAAACACAAGGTACAAGAGAATGTACCAAGTACCAGTCTATGGTGGACTGGATTTCAAAACACAAGGTACAAGAGTTTTATCAAGTACCAGTCTGTGGTGGACTGGACTTCAAACACGAGGTACAAACGTATTTACCAAGTACCAGTCTGTAGTGGATTGAACCTGACAACACGAGGTACAAGAGTATGTACCAAGTACCAGTCTATGGTGGAGTGGGCTTCAAAACACGGCACAAAAGTATTTACCAAGTACCAGTCTATGGTGGACTTGGCTTCAAAACGCGAGGTACAAAAATATTTACTAAGTACCAGTCCGAAGTAGATTGAACTTCAAAACGAGTGGTTCAAATGTATTACCAATGTTCCAGTCTGTAGCGGATTGGACTTCAAAACACGAGGTACAAAAGTATTTACCAAGAACCAGTCCGAAGTGGATTTGACTTCAAAACAAGACGTACAAAAGTATTAACCAAGTACCAGTCTGAAGTGGATTGGACTTTAAAACACGAGGCACAAAAGTAATTACTAAGTACCAGTCCGAAGTAGATTGCACTTTAAAACAAGAGGTACAAATGTACTAACCATGTTCCAGTCTGTAGTGGACTGACTTCAAAACACGAGGCACAAAAGTATATGTATTTACCAAGTAGCAATCTAAAGTGGATTGGACTTCAAAACAGAAGGTACAAATGTACTAATCATGTTCCAGTCTGTAGTGGATTGGGCTTGACAACACGAGGTACAAAAGTTTTACCAAGTAAGAGTATTTAAGGACTGAACTTCAAAACAAGAGGTAAAAAATTATTTTTTATCTTTGGTTTCTTTTACATTGAAAACATCTTGTCCAATATTCCATCATACTTTGCAGTATTATTTTGACAATTGTTTAATTGTTTTATAAAGCTTTGTAAATACAATGAGACCGGTTTGCGGTGTAATATTTGGCTTGAAACTGCAAGAAAATTAAATAAAAGTTGTATTGTGTTATGGAGGATGCACGAGATTCGGCATCGTCGTTCCTTCTGTATTATTGCGCGTAATGTCGCTCTCGTGTTATAACAAGGGAGACAACTCGAACTGAGCTTTGTTAGCTCTTAGATCATTGCTGTTAGCACTTGGCGATTAGGAGCAAAAAAGTAGAAAATGCGAACTACTTTTTTTGTTTGTTTATACCTAAGATGAAATAGAAACAACATCAGAAAAAACGAGCATTAGTTATTTATACAAACGGAAAAATGTCTGGAACTTATATTTAAAACAATAACAAAATCAACATACCGAATATATTGTAAATAACCGACTCACGTTGTATACATGCAACTGCACACACAAAAACAACAACAAAAAACAACAACAAAAACCACCACCACCACCACCAACAACAAAAACACACAAAAAAACAAACAACAACAACAAAAAAAACACACAACAAAAAACAAAAACAACACGCGATGTTTTGTTTGCTGTCTATTTTACTTAAACATCTGATGAGGCAATGATAAACATTTTTAAGTTCGCTGTTTTGCACGAGAATTTTGTGCTATTTATCGCAGAGGAGTCATTTAGCTTTTGGCTACCGAAGTGTCAATATCAATATCTAATTATATATCCAGTCTTTTTAAATCTTGAATTTAAATCTTTTCCCAAGTATTAGTTTTACATTGAAACGAACAAGAATGAGACATTATTTTTTTTTCTCACTGTTTGCCATTTTTTAAACAAACTTTTAGGATGGAAAATGCGGCAAGACAAAATAATTGTTTTAAGAGCTTTCTCAGTATACAATGCTCCAGCCCCTTAGACAGAATTACGGTACACGTTTAGAGTTTGTAAAATTCGTCAAAGGGTAAGAGAAAATGTAAAACAAAGGCAATTACAAAATAATCGTTTACTGTAACGCATGTCTGGTAAGTATTAAATTAAAATGTTTTAACAATAAAACAAAGTTGCTTCAAAGTTGTGTAAAGAGTCTTGGTCAGGGACTAACATCACGAAGTCAGTATCGAGGTTCGAACCCCGGACCAGTCGAGCCGGAGTCCACCGTCTTAACCATTATACCACGGACGCGCACAAAGCATGTTTTAAAATGTGTAACCATGTAAGATAAAAACTACCTCGAAATTCAGAAAACAACAACAACAAAAAAAAACAAAACACGTCGCTTTTCAGCAAATCGAAACACACAGCACAATACGAGTGCTTATACACAATACTCCGAAAACTACAAATATGCCGGACATATATTCAGCTGTAAACGTGTGTTTTGACAGTGTTTTGTGTCATTCAAACCTATCATTTAACTTATCATGAAGTCAGCATACAACTATGTTGACCATAGACAAATGGACACACCGATTATTTTTAGCATTCCAAACCTTATCGCCGCGAAAGAAAAAAAAAGAACATATGACCTATTCAGTGACCTATACAAATCTGCTTTATCCTCCCGCGGAAGAACTATTTTATTTTTATGGCGGTAACATATGCGCACGCATCACAAACGATGTGTTTGGTGACGCCTGGCCTGGAGTCGGCCATAAAACAACAATAAATATAGTCCCTCACAGTATTGGTACACTCTATATGCATATTGGGCACGATTAGAATAATCAGGGTGTCAGGAAAATAACGACTGTTTGATGTCTATATCCATATTTTGTTGGGGGTTATTATCCCGGATTCAATGGGTAAAGTGGTATGATATGAGATCGAGGACTTGTCTCTCTGTTTGATGCCACAGATCCACATGTATAATTGAAATATGGACAGATTGTGATTATCTACTAAAGAAATATGATAAAGAAGTTAAATGTATTGTATAGTTATATATATCAAAAGGCGGTATGCGATAGTTTGAGCCTGAAAATTTCATCGAAGAAAAATGCAAACAACGCATAGGTTACGAAGGACGGTCTTGCTAAAAGCTGCCTGAGGTTGCCCTAGCTTTGAAGCAACACACACATGGTTACAGTGAAGGTTAATCCTGTCCTTTCAGCCTCTGCATTTCAAGCGGATTTTAAAACCAGTCATCAGTAGTTTTAAACATTTTTGTCAAGGACAAACGGATAATATAACACATTATTATTATGTTGTTGTTTCTATGAGTAACTAGGGCTGAATAATAATAATTCGATCGCAAACATTTATCATTAAAGAATAAGTTTTTTTGTCATATTCGAACTGTATATTTATTAAAAAAACAAGCCGCTTTAAAATTAAGTTGATTAGAGTAAGCTCCCTTTAAAAACTGTTAATTAAAAGACTACCGAAGGCGTCATACTAATACTGCAAGACAATTCCTCTTTAAACTACATTCCCAGAAAAGAAGAATCTCGATTCCGGACCCTTGAATAAATTTGAAAAAATAATCACTCGCCAGCCTCTCGACATATTTCATATCAGTACGCATCACCCCCTGCCAATATTATCTTCATGGGCGAGAGAGCTCCATTTTCTTGCCAATGGGCACTAAAGGGCATCCAATTCTCGTAAAGTCTGTTCGCCCCGCAGATGTCCATCAGCTATTAAAGTGGAACCCGTCTGGCTGAAACCCGTGCAGAAAATTGACCAATAAAGGAACAATAAAAACCGAAATGTGACCAAATTAAGATGTAACTGATAGAGGGCGTTGTATATGTCACGTTCAGCTGCTCCGGTCATTGTACTTCTCGGACAATTCTGGCTACCAAAGTGCCATCCGGGTCATTGTTTTTGACGGCTCGCCAACAGACAATTTGTCAAATTAATAGAGTTTAAACCAAAGAACGTGAGGATTTAGCCAGTTCGGACAATGGAATATTTTTCCTTTATGTTTTCGCTGCGTTAGCAGTGAGTCTTGCCTACCTAACACTTTAAGGCTATTCCTGGCCCAGCACGACTAAAAGGTTGTTTCACGTTTACGTATTTTCATGATAGAATGCAAGATAAAGGCAGAGCCACATAAATAAAACCTCATAGCAGTACAAAAATTATCAAATCTTTACATTAAATTTTGTATGTCCAGTTTGTTTAAAACTAGATCCAAATGTGATAATTAAGTGCTTCACAAAATGAACTTCGAATTTATAAATAAACCACCCCGAGAGTGCTTAGAATAATTTTTATTGACTTCAAACAAATGGGCTACGCATTTTATAATTAGGATTAATATTGTAACTGCATTCACAGGTGCTGACGCCTCGGCTTATGTTCCTGTGATAGTGTGCCTGTGAATTTTGCTACTGCAGACTCTACTCCTATATATTTGTTTTCTCTGTTTCATTTATAACCGTTTTCCTTCTGGCTACTGCGCCTATTTTAGTCCTAACTGATTCGGGACAATTTTATCTGCACCCATCGTTGTCAAGTCAATCGTATCTTTTTTGTTCTGAAGTTCTGAAATTGCTTTTTTCTGAAAGAACAACAACAACAACTTCTGTCTGACAAGACTTTTAAATGACGGAATCGTGCGAATTACCTTATAAAAAAGAATGCAACACTTTAAATAGGGGTGCTATGACAATTTAAGAACATTACCGAAGTTTGAATATCAGTAGGAAATTGATTTGTTGTCTCTTTTCTATCTGTATGCACGAAGTATGCTGTGTTAAATCACACAATAAACGTTTATACTTATGTAAAATAAAAAAAAGAAGGTAATTTTTTTTTTACTTTTATTGACTCTACATCGGGTATTCCCGGTAAAATTTGACAGTAGCCGAAGCTTGCACCCAATCAGAATTCCATTCTAAAAGGGCACCTGTAAAATCTGCGCGCGCAACAAGCGGGCGGGAAATACATTATTTTGCGCCAAACGTTTTGCTGGTGCCTGCTGTGATATGATAATTAAACTGTTAATTTCAATATTTAAATTATACGGTGCCTCTTATGTGCGTTAGACATGTTACTTATGTATTTGTGATTAGTTATTTGGTGTTTATTGTGAACAGCGGCAGGTCAAAATGTGCTTCAAATTGTGAAAGCAGAAACTGTGTTGTTAAGTTGATGAACTCAAAACGAACTTGTGCTTCAAATGTGGAAATAATGGAAAAGGACGGAAGGGAGTAATAACTGTAAGTCCAAAGTTTTTCAACATTATCGCCAAACAATTGTCTTTGTGTAACTGTTGTTTGTTGTCATTTATATGTTTTTCTAGTCGACAACACCACACTAGTCTAAACATAGGAGAATCTTTGTTAAGTGTCCTTGCTCGACTTGTTAACTTAAAAATGTTGCATTCACAGCTTGGATTATTGTAACCATGCGAAATTAAGATGACAACACACTTCCTTGTGTCTGATATTTACCTCGATCAGATATCAATACAACCACTGCAGCATTATATACGACCCATGTTGAAAATACACAAAAATCACGTCTGCTACAATTACTACCGCAGTGTCCAGTCCATTGTAAGGTCCTCGCTTTCCTCATGCAATGTCAATTTTTGGTCAAATTCCATCTAACGGTACTTAGATTGCACGTAAAACGACAGATTTAGCGTAGTAACGGATATTCATTTTCGTGATATCCCTCTATAATGGTTTGTTCTTGTTCAAGTTGAACATGCCTTAGACATATTTACACCAAACAACTACAAAATAGTAGGGCGCCCGTGGCCGAGCGGTTAGAGTCGCTGACTTGAAATTCCTCAGCCCCTCACCGCGTGGTTTCGAGCCCCGGTCTGGGCGGGAAGTTTCATGTGGGGAGGTGTTTCAACTAACCTGCGATGCGCCGGTGGTTCTACGTGAGTCTGGGGTTTTCCTCCACCATTAATAAGGTGGACGTCGCCAATATGACCATAATTTTGTCAATGAGTAATAAAAAAAACAAAAACAAAGTGAAGTTATTGTGCTATTATAGGCAACAGTGACTGTTTTCAAAGCATAGTATTAGTTACTATGAAACTGTAGCATTTTTCTTATAATTATTGTTACTCACAAAGAATTTGATGTTGTTTTTTATTATTTATTATTATTATTATTATTTTTTTTAAATATTTTTTTACACTATATTTGAGTGTCACTTGCAAAGTAATCCTTTCAACAGTTAAGTTATAACATTTGAAAAATTATCAGGAACAAAAATCTCTATTTTAAAATGCAACACAAATGCTAAGCTGTGTACAGGTAACGATAGTTTTTAATGTAAAATATGTCTTAAAGTGCAAGCAGTCCATTCGGAACTTCTCGGGCATTTCCGCCCTCTGGACGATCATGCCTCGGATGTATCCGGTAACGTTCAAGTCCCGTTCGAGGCGAAGGAATTGTGGGAAGGTAACTGACATGTGTTGCGCCAGTGGTTCTACCCAGACATTTGTCTTGTGTTCTCATCCACCGAAATAGCTTGACGTTGTAATGATCATAAATGGTCGCTGCGATGTATTTCATAAACAAATAATAAACAAATCTATACGGTGCAATGATATTAAACAGATATGCGACAAAAATTCGTCAAAAAGCGGTTAGTGTATGTGAATAGTATTTTTTCCCCAAGTCACTGTCATTTATCAATTTATTGTCACATTCATTTGATATACTACTCAAATGATACAGCATGTTCAATAGAGATAACAACAAACATTCATCTTTGTTGTTTTGATGACGTCGTAGGTAATTCAAAATCAGTATGATAGTAGATAAACACCTCTCTATGAAAATACCGGTACGTTCTTTTTCGAAATAATATGTCTAATTCCTTTAAACATACAGCAGAAAATGTTAAATGCAGAAAAAAGTTTACATTAGGATAACTCATTCTCTGTAGAGTGTGGTGGGATAAATGCCCTGCCATTTAAAGTCCCATTATTTTGCTGACGTGGTACAGGTCTCATTATTATAGTATGCCGTGAACACCTGACCAAGTTAAATTGTTATGAGACCGGACCCACCACTCTTTTAAATTATTGTCCATTGACACAACCAATTTAAATTAATTAACCTTTGTTTATTTAAATTATATTTATATATCAGTTACAAAACTTATTATAGATAGTTTCCATGTGATGTCAGCAGCAGTAAGGCAGCCATCTTTAAAGGCAGCAGCTATAATGTAGAAATATGGAAAAATCTGCTGTATTAAACTCGCCAGTGTTTTTATTTTTCAGGCTATTTTACTGACTTTATATCATATTTAACAGCTTTTACGAAGTGTTTAAAATATCAAAACTATATTTTGATGACATGGTGATGATGATAGTGTTTTGAGCTGCTGCTTTTTATGCTGCTGCTGTTAATGCTGCTGGTATTGGTTATGGCGATGATAGTGTTTTTGAGCTGCTGATGTTGATGCTGCTGATATTGGTTATGGCGATGATAGTGTTTTTGGGCTGCTGATGTTGATGCTGCTGATATTGGTTATGGCGATGATAGTGTTTTTGGGCTGCTGATGTTAATGCTGCTGTTATTAATGTTGATGATGATAGTGTTTTTGAGCTGCTGATGTTGATGCTGCTGATATTGGTTATGGCGATGATAGTGTTTTTGGGCTGCTGATGTTGATGCTGCTGTTAGTAATGTTGATGATGATAGTGTTTTGGGGCTGCTGATGTTAATGCTGCTGATATTGGTTATGGCGATGATAGTGTTTTTGGGCTGCTGATGTTGATGCTGCTGTTAGTAATGTTGATGATGATAGTGTTTTGGGGCTGCTGATGTTGATGCTGCTGATATTGGTTATGGCGATGATAGTGTTTTTGGGCTGCTGATGTTGATGCTGCTGTTAGTAATGTTGATGATGATAGTGTTTTTGAGCTGCTGATGTTGATGCTGCTGATATTGGTTATGGCGATGATAGTGTTTTTGGGCTGCTGATGTTGATGCTGCTGTTAGTAATGTTGATGATGATAGTGTTTTTGAGCTGCTGATGTTAATGCTGCTGGTATTGGTTATGGCGATGATAGTGTTTTTGGGCTGCTGATGTTGATGCTGCTGTTAGTAATGTTGATGATGATAGTGTTTTTGAGCTGCTGATGTTAATGCTGCTGGTATTGGTTATGGCGATGATAGTGTTTTTGGGCTGCTGATGTTGATGCTGCTGTTAGTAATGTTGATGATGATAGTGTTTTTGGGCTGCTGATGTTGATGCTGCTGTTAGTAATGTTGATGATGATAGTGTTTTTGAGCTGCTGATGTTGATGCTGCTGTTAGTAATGTTGATGATGATAGAGTTTTTGGGCTGCTGATGTTGATGCTGCTGTTAGTAATGTTGATGATGATAGAGTTTTTGGGCTGCTGATGTTGATGCTGCTGATATTGGTTATGGCGATGATAGTGTTTTTGGGCTGCTGATGTTAATGCTGCTGTTAGTAATGTTGATGATGCTAGTGTTTTTGAGCTGCTGCTGTTGATGCTGCTGATATTGGTTATGGCGATGATAGTGTTTTTGGGCTGCTGATGTTAATGCTGCTGTGAGTAATGTTGATGATGATAGTGTTTTTGAGCTGCTGATGTTGATGCTGCTGTTAGTAATGTTGATGATGATAGAGTTTTTGAGCTGCTGATGTTGATGCTGCTGTTAGTAATGTTGATGATGATAGTGTTTTTGGGCTGCTGATGTTAATGCTGCTGTTAGTAATGTTGATGATGATAGTGTTTTTGGGCTGCTGATGTTGATGCTGCTGATATTGGTTATGGCGATGATAGTGTTTTTGGGCTGCTGATGTTAATGCTGCTGTGAGTAATGTTGATGATGATAGTGTTTTTGAGCTACTGCTGCTGCTGCTGCTGCTGTTGCTTCTGTTTATGATGGTGTTCATGCAGATATTAGTTATGTTGATGATAGTATTGTTTTTGATCTGCTGCAGCTGTTGATGATGATGTTGCTGCTGATATTAGTCAAGGTGATAATGACAGTATTCTAAGGCTGCTACTGTTTTTGTTGATGATGCTGATATTATTAGTTATTGTGATGATGATGGCGCTTTGAGCTGCTTCTTTTGTTGTTGATGAGGCTGTTGATGAGGCTGTTGATGAGTCTGTTGATAAGGATGTTGTTGATGCTGATATTAGTTATTTGGATGATGATATTGTTTTGAGTTGCTGCTTGTGATGCTGTTGCTGATACAGATTATGGTGATGAGTAGAGTGTTTCATATCTGCTGCTGCTGATGTTAATTAAGGTGATGATTATAGTGATGTTGATGTTCTGTTGCTGCTGCAGCTGCTGCTGCTGATGTTAATTAAGGTGATGATTATAGTGATGTTGATGTTCTGTTGCTGCTGCAGCTGCTGCTGCTGATGTTAATTAAGGTGATGATTATAGTGATGTTGATGTTCTGTTGCTGCTGCAGCTGCTGCTGCTGATGTTAATTAAGGTGATGATTATAGTGATGTTGATGTTCTGTTGCTGCTGCAGCTGCTGCTGCTGATGTTAATTAAGGTGATGATTATAGTGATGCTGATGTTCTGTTGCTGCTGCAGCTGCTGCTGCTGATGTTAATTAAGGTGATGATTATAGTGATGTTGATGTTCTGTTGCTGCTGCAGCTGCTGCTGCTGATGTTAATTAAGGTGATGATTATAGTGATGTTGATCTTTTGTTGCTGCAGCAGCTGCTGCTGCTGATGTTAATTAAGGTGATGATTATAGTGATGTTGATGTTCTGTTGCTGCTGCAGCTGCTGCTGCTGATGTTAATTAAGGTGATGATTATAGTGATGTTGATCTTTTGTTGCTGCAGCAGCTGCTGCTGTTGATCTTAGTCATAGTGATGATGACTTTGATATATGTTGTGGTGATTATAAAAAAATAATCTGCTGCTACTGCTGTTGATGATAATGATTTTGGTAATGGTGATGATGTTTGGGTTTTTGAGATGCTGTTGTTGCTGCTGCTGCCGATGATGGTGTTAATGCTGATCTAAGTTATGTTCATGATGATTGTTTTTGTGACCTGTTGTTGCTGCCGTTGATGATGATGATGATGATCTTAGTTATGGTGATGATAATAGTGATTTTGTTCTTCTGCTGCTTCTGCTGGTGATAAAATATGTTGTGGGGATTCTTAAAAGCATTTTGATCTGCCGCTACTGCTGCTGCTGTTGGTATAAGTTGATGACATATGTTCATAGTGATTTGGATCCGCTGCTGCTGTTGATGATGATGGTATTAGTTATGGTGATGATGATGTTTGTTTTATTTTGCTCATGTTGATGACAATCATCCTGCTGGTAATATGGATGATGATAAGTTTTTGCTTCTGCTGTTGTTGATGATGATGATTACGATCTTGTTGATGATAATGGTCACGATGATGGTTATAATCTTGTTGATGATAATTGTCACGATGATGATTATAATCTTGTTGATGATAATGTCACGATGATGATTATAATCTTGTTGATGATAATGTCACGATGATGATTACGGTCTTGTTGATGATAATGTCACGACGATGATTATGATCTTGTTGATGATAATGTCACGATGATGATTACGGTCTTGTTGATGATAATGTCACGATGATGATTACAGTCTTGTTGATGATAATGTCACGATGATGATTACGGTCTTGTTGATGATAATGTCACGATGATGATTACGGTCTTGTTGACGATAATGGTCATGATGATGATTACGATCTTGTTGATGATAATGTCACGATGATGATTACGGTCTTGTTGATGATAATGTCACGATGATGATTACGGTCTTGTTGATGATAATGTCACGATGATGATTACGGTCTTGTTGATGATAATGTCACGATGATGATTATAATCTTGTTGATGATAATGTCACGATGATGATTACGGTCTTGTTGATGATAATGTCACGACGATGATTATGATCTTGTTGATGATAATGTCACGATGATGATTACGGTCTTGTTGATGATAATGTCACGATGATGATTACAGTCTTGTTGATGATAATGTCACGATGATGATTACGGTCTTGTTGATGATAATGTCACGATGATGATTACGGTCTTGTTGATGATAATGCCACGATGATGATTATAATCTTGTTGATGATAATGTCACGATGATGATTACGGTCCTGTTGATGATAATGTCACGACGATGATTATGATCTTGTTGATGATAATGTCACGATGATGATTACGGTCTTGTTGATGATAATGTCACGACGATGATTATGATCTTGTTGATGATAATGTCACGACGATGATTATGATCTTGTTGATGATAATGTCACGATGATGATTATGATCTTGTTGATGATAATGGTCACGATTACGATCTTGTTGATGATAATGTCACGATGATGATTATGATCTTGTTGATGATAATAGTCTCGATAACGATTTTGTTTATGATAATAGGCACGATGATGACTACTATCTTGGAGGGAAGGACGAGGAGGGGAAGGAGGAGGAGGAGGGAAGGAGAAGAGGAGGGTGGTGTTTATTATGAAGTTGTTGATCATGAAAGGGAAGATGGTTTTTGAGATGATGAAAATGATTTTCGCGATGATGCTTTTATGTAAATGAAGTTAACACGTGTGGTGATGTTTATTCTGCGACTGGTTATGTTGATGATTTAAGTGTTTTTGATGATGATGATGACCACAATGATGTTAGTCATTCTGGTGATAATGGTGATAATGATGAATCAGTGATGATGTTGTGGACAATGATTATGATCATGGTGATGCTGACATTGTTATAAGTTGCAACCCTGATGATGATGAGTTTTGTTGTTGTTGTAGCTTTTCATTTTGGTTATGAAATTGATGATGATAAATTATTGATATATATATATATGTATTGGTTGCTGTTGTTCTATTTATAGATTTAGTCGTGTGTCTTTTCTTGTATTGCTGCTGCTTTTTATTTTTAATTATCAGGAGGATGAGGAGGAGAACGAGGGGCAGTAGAATACTGCAGCAGTTGGTGCTTATGCTGGTAGGGTGAGGAAGATGATGATGTTTTTGCTGGTACTGCTGCTGCTGAATATGATTAAACATTCCTAAGAAAGAAGGCGCCAATGATGGTAATACAGTTTTTCAACATAATGTTGAAACAACAACAACTACAACAACAACAGCAGCAGCAGCAACGACAACAACGACAATGACAATGATAATTTTAATAAACATGAAATGATTATTTATTGCTGTTGTTTGAATCATGTTAATAAAATTGACAGATGATTGATATGATAATGCTGTTGTTGTTAATAGTAATGATGATTGATGAAAATGATTATTAATCACCAATTATGTTGTTGATGTTCTTTTCGTTGATGATAATGATAATAAAGATATTGTTGAATACAATCTTGATGATGATTATGAAAAAAGTAAAGGTGGTGTTGTTAGTGATGCTGGTGATGTTTAATGTTTTGCTGATGCGGATGCTAACTTTGTTGTTGATGATGTAGATGATGATGAATGCTGATTATGTTGCTGCTGCTACTGTCAATGACAATGATTATTACCATTTTTGACATGTTAATTAACTTCTGTTATGATCAAGATTTATGGAATTTCAAAATGATTGTCAAACTTGTTTTTAAGTGTTGTTGTTGATGATGATTTTTTTTTCTATTTTGAAGCTGTTCCCGTTAAGAACGAGTATGGCGACGACTACGACGATGACTACAACGATTAAGATGAAAACAATGCTGATGATACCTTTGTAGAAGAAAATTGTTGTTGTTGCTAATGAATGATGCTTATGATGATTGTTTCCACCAGTTATGGTGTTGTTGTAGTTTCTGTGATGATAATGATACTGATGATATTGTTGATGACGATTTTTGATAATGATGATGTTGATGACAATGATGCTGATGCTGATTGATTAAGTTGATTTTGTTGTTGTTGATGATGATGGTGATGATGATGATGATGATGATGATGATGATGATGATGATGATGATGAAATATATTTATTAACCAAGTGTTGTCTTGATGGATTGACTGATGACCTTTTAAAATTGTTTTTAACTGACTTAGAACTATGATGGAAACTAGACGTGGATTTGACTTTGATATTTGGATCTGGATTAAATTTGACACATGAAGTTGATCGGACAGAATAATAAACTGACTTGACCAAATGACAAGATTGGCTGACATGACAGACTGGCTGGACTGACTGACATGACTATTTGGACTGACTGACATGACTAAATGGACTGACTGACTGGATTGACTGACTGGACTGGACTGACAGACTGGACAGACAGACGACTGACAGACTGGCCGGACTGACAGACTGACAGACTGACAGGACTGGACAGACAGACTGGACTGATATGACAGACTGACTGGACAGTCTGACTGGACTGACTGACTGGACCGACTGACATGACAGACTGACTGGACAGACTGACTGGACTGACTGACTGGACTGACTGACTGGACAGACTGACTGGACTGACTGACTGGACTGACTGACTGGACAGACTGACTGGACTGACTGACTGGACTGACTGACTGGACTGACTGACTGGACTGACTGACTGGACAGACTGATTGGACAGACTGACTGGACAGACTGACTGGACAGACTGACTGGACTGACTGACTGGACAGACTGATTGGACAGACTGACTGGACAGACTGACTGGACTGACTGACTGGACTGACTGACTGAACAGACTGACTGGACTGATTGACATAACTGACTGGATTGACTGACTGGACAGACTGACTGGACAGACTGACTGGACTGACTGACTGGACTGACTGATTGGACTGACTGGACAGACTGACTGGACAGACGGACTGGACAGACGGACTGGACTGACTGACTGGACCGACTGACTGGACTGACTGACTGGACCGACTGACTGGACTGACTGACTGGACCGACGGACTGGACTGACAGACTGGACAGACAGACGACTGACAGACGACTGGCAGACTGGATTGACTGTCAGACTGACCGATTGGACTGGACTGACAGACGACTGACAGACTGGTCGGACTGACAGACAGACCGGACTGGACGGACCGACTGATTGATTGACTGCACTGACTGGACCGACTGACTGGACTGACCAGACGGACTGATTTGACTTATTGACTGAACGGACTGGATTGACTGCCTGACTGGACAAACAGGACCGACTGGACTGACTGGACCGACTGACTGATCTGCTTCACTGGACTGACTGACTGGAGCGACTGACTGGACTGCCTCACTGGACTAACTGACTGGAGCGACTGGGATGGGATGGGATGGGATTAGCCGGCATTTTTGCCGATACTGCGCAGCGATATTTCTATCATTACAGCACAGGGGCACTTATGAGGTGCCCAGGAACTGAACCCGGCCGGTCCATTATACTGACACCGACGAGTCAGGCGTAATGCTGTCCCCGTAGCCCCGAGCGTTAGGAGGGAAGCCACTACTACCAACTTTAAAGTCTTTGGTATGACCCGGCCGGGGTTCGAACCCACGACCTCCCGATCCGCAAGCCGACGCTCTACCACTGGAGCGACTGACTGGACTGACTGACTGAACTAGCTGACTGCACTGACTAGACTGACTGCCTTCCTGACTGACTGGACTGACTGACTGGACCGACCGACTGGCATGAATTCAACGATACTTAAAAAATAAACGGAATAGATACAAACTTTTGTAAGATAGTTCATTAAAATCATTGATGCCCTGCTTAATAAATTAGATTTTTTATTATATAAGCATCGGTCAGCTGTTTTTCTTATTGAGGCATGTTTTCCAATCATGGTTTAGTTTCACATACTTCCATATTCTCTGAAAATCAATTTAAACAGTCCTAGCTCTAAATCAATAATGTACATGTATATCAAAGATTTGCAATTTTCTTCTAATTCTAGTGACTCAACTATGCCAAGTACCACATCGGGTGTCTTCAAAGTACTTGGATGTCGAACTACACGGGACTTTTTTGACAGGTCCGGCATTTTTAAATCCCACCGCAAAATACACCGCCATTGTCCCGCCATCTCTCCACGTGACGTTACTTTGATTGAGTTGACAGCGCAGCACTTCACGTCAGTACACAGATCTAGACGATATTTGGAGAGAATTAATGAGATTTTGAGGAAACCGTTAGCCGAATTGGGGTTATCTAAGGTGAGCAGAAGTTTAGACATGTGTATTCGAGACATGCAGTGTTCTGTAATAGCAACTAACGTATTTTGATCTTTCAGATATCAGCATGCTTAGTTATCTCCGATTGTGAATTCGGTAGTCAAGACTCTCGCCGCTTGGTTCTAATCTGAACGACACAGTGGTCTACGTTACTGGACACAGTGACGCTTACGGTAAAGAAAAAAATCTTCTTTTCCACCGTGTAATGTTTTCTTTCACGTGTAACCTTACAATCGACTCTTAGAATTCAGACCCTCATTAGCCACTTATCTTGAAAACATTTACTGTTTCCCTACACTTCTCGTATTTTCTGACTTTATAAAACAACAGTGTTACCGGTCATGCATTAGCGGTCGTACATTTTATATAAACATGTATATTTCACTTTTATTGATCGCAGTGATAAAACTACAACACACATAAAGTAACTAGTTCCGGGGTGAATTTCCTCAACGTTAACTGAGTATAAGGTCTGGTATCCAGACTTGAAATTGCGAAATTCTTTTAACATTATTTTATCTAATTTAAAGCTTTAAATTTATCAGTCTACTATCGACGATCCGTGACGTAATTCAATTGCAATACTTTTTGCCGTGTGACTAGATGCTACGTACACGCCAGCTTGTAGGTCTGTTCTTGTTTAATTTCTACGTCCGAAGATTTTCAATATATCGGCTATCCAACTGCTAAATGAACAAGCCGGTCATAATTAGGACAGGCGGTTCGACTCAAGTTCCTTGTAGTAGTTTGATTGGCGGAAGGACTGTCCTATCGCTGACGGCTTCGTTCTGCAAGGTTGCCGACCATCTGTCGGAGATGATAAGGCATCCCGCCCCTTCGATCTCACACCTCCTATCGGCATCGTATCTGATACGCTAGCAGCGACATCTGACGGATTTAACACCCGTGAAAAATGCTTACAATAGTAAAGGATTATGCTCCACTTGCTCCTCCGGTCGAAGTTTCATTTTCGTCGGTGGTCGATCCCGTGTGCTGGAAAGAAATAAAATCGATGTTTTGTGGGGTGACAGAGGTGTACTTAATGCTGCTGTTGTAAAGGTTCATTGTTTTTTAATGCCATTATTTTTTGTTGATCATTAGAACAACAATGGATTTTGTATATTTAACCATTATTAAAATTGCTTACCACTCTAGCAAATTTGCAAAATGATTGTCGAGAAAATATTTTTGTCCAAAGCAATGTGCATTTTCTTATGCACATCGCTGCACGATAGCGTTTATATATATATATTAGTTATAAAATAATTCAAATCTGCATAACATGCAAACAGATAAAGCTCTCCTCATGAGTAAAATGTGGAGAAAAAAAGCAAAGTTTGTGTTTTATTCTGAAGAGAGGAATACCTAACTAGTTGATCTCCCTAACGTCTAAGAGAATATTATTCGTAAAATATCTAGCCGTAAACATGAGAAAGCATCTAAGGGATTAGCCAGATTGTCAAGAATTAATGTAGCGTGTTATTTAGCCGCTAAATGGCTTCATTTACTGGTACACATCCTTTTATTTTAAAGATCTAATCAAACGCCGCCATACCTAGAATAGTCCCCAGGGATCACGTGATCGACGCCATCTTGATTAGAATGAGCCTCGTTCTGGCTCCCTTGGGATCGGTTCATATCCAGCAATGTCACTTTACCGTATTAATATGACCAGTGTATGAATAGGCGTTTATTATGGCCTTATTATCACGATGACAAATACCAAACAAAGCAAAGGGAGAGAAATCTGACTTTAGATTTATTAAAAGTACATATTTGTTACGTAGCGTCTTGTATAAATATTGCTTTCTTCGCTAAACAGGATTGTTTACCAAAATATATTGCAGAATATAAGCATATACACGCGAATCCAACACCACACACGGTATGGTACAACTAAATATAACCATAGTTTGTGCATGTGGATGTGTGTGTGTGTGGTGGTGTGTGTGTGTGTGGGGGGGGGGGGGGGGGGCGAGGGCGTGTGGGGGGGTGGGGTGGGGTGGGGGGGGGGTTAGGTGGGTGTTTGGTGGTAAGAAATAAGTGGTATTGTAGTATATAAAGAGGAATTTCCGTTTATAATCAAGGCAAGAGCGAATACTCGTTGGCATTACAGAAATAATTAATAATAAACTTCATGTTTATCGCATGAGTTAAAATTATTTTATTGACGTATGTGTTGTTTTATAAAAATAATCTGATCATTCCTATTTTTATTTGTGTGATGCATGTGCTTCGTGTGTTGATTGTGCTATTCTGTATCTGTTTGTACCATTTGCGACAGACAGCTTTAAAGACAGGTGGGAATAATAGTGCAAACATTTTAAAACAAGAAATTAAAGAAAAAACAACAAAGTACCGCATTTGCAAATTGACATGTTTCCTATCTACATGTATACATTAGGGGAAAGTCACTAAAGTAAAGGTCTTACAAAAGTAAGGTCTGATGACGGCCCACAAGTACCGTCTATAAACAAGAATGGTTTTCCCCGATTACGATTTTTATAACAGCCTATCAGAGAGCGTAATGCATAACTCTTTCGGTTAGAGTCGCAAAATGGTCGCTATCGATGATGCAGTAGAAACTGTTTGATAAAATTAGAACTGCGCTTGTTAATTAACCTTCGACCTGAAGATGTTACTGATGTTAAAACAAATGGGATACCGCATACAACGCACCTGTCTTCAGTGACATAAGTCTTGCACGGAGTGTCCATGTTTACATTTCTTTGTAAATGGGCGCAGCAATTAAAATGATACGTTCGGAACGCTTCGGACCATCATTTACTTTTGCGATTTTGTAGGCGACAATCTGATTGGTTGGGAAGGTTTTATTGACTCGTCTTCAGATCCTGATAGCGGAGCGGTTTTCGGGATTTGATTTTAGTCAGATTGCATAAATGGAAACGGTTTGAATTTTACTGTGGGTAAATTAAATATCACCAAAACTTTAATAATAAAACCACTAAAGTTTGGTTAACAAGGTTGTTAATTAAATTGCGAGAGTATGTCTTTAACAATGATTTCGCTTGGTTCGTCGAAAATAGGAATAGCTCAGTCAACTACGAACTATATTTAATGACTCTAGCTGAACTACTTTCTCACAAGACCGCATCACAAGCAAAAAAAAAAACAAAAACAAAAAACAACAACAACACAACAACACACACACACACACACAAAAACAACAACAAACAAACAAACAAACAAAAATAATAATAATAAATAAATAAATAATAATGATAAAGCTTCAAAAGAACCATTTAGTGACTTTGGGGATGGATACAATATGGCAGCATACGTATGAAAAGGTCTACAGATGAAAACAGTCGGCTAATATAGGACGAAACAAAGCTTTTGATGTCTTCAAGAATCGCTTTGAAAACTTGTTCTTACACAGAGACCATTTGTAAAATTAAATTAAAACACCAATTTTTAGACAAAAATTTAACATAAACATGATTTATAATTGCACGTTTACTATATGTTACTTGACAAAGCGTTGCAGATGTTCAGTAATGAACCAATTATGACGGAATCAATAGCTACATACTGTTATTTACATGACTGGCATTGGTCAAATGTGCACAATAAAATGCTGACTACTCCATATGAAATAAAGTTGTGTTTGAGTAAGTATGTTTTAATGATTTTTATCAATATTATATGACAAATATAATGGCGACTTACCAAAATGTAAATAGAATATTGAGTTTATATAGGACACCACATTCCCAGTTAATAAAATCATTAAGTAGTTAAAAGTATTTGTAAAACTAATTAAGACATCAATATATTGCAAAAAAGAGTCCTGTTGGTTGTTAAAAATGCTATTGGAATAACAGCCTCCGTTTTTCAAATTACATTACAAGTCACATTGAAGAAAATGTACATTAGAACACTCCTACTGACTTGCGAATTCGAGTAGTTTTCAGGGAGAGTTACAATTATTTCATTAAGACAAATAGTTAAATATTTGCCACTTTCCGTTAAATTCTTGACTCCGACCGTGGCATTTGATGACCAGATGGCCTCGAGGCCAATCCAGATGGCGCAGACAAGCCTGGTCGCAGACACATTGGTCTTGGTCTTTCCGACAGTTATCATGATATACAGAAGGCAATCAAATCAACTGATTGGGCTATCGGTACTTTTTACTCTTAGCAGAAAAAATAAGTTCAGTGTACAAACAGACACCTACTAACAAGTAGCGCAATCGGTACAGCGTCGGCTCCAGGTACGGGAGGCCCCAGGTCCGATCCCGGGCCGCGACTTACCAAAGTCGTCAAAATGGTAGTGGTATAGCTCCCTTGCTAACGCTCAAGCAAATATAAGGGTAGTTCCACGACTGGCTGGCCAGTTGTCGTGATAGAGTGACTGTGTGTTCACGGCATGCTATACACAGTGAAGGCAGCACCATATCTGCTTCAAGTGGACACCGACTCCAGATAACTGAAATAGGTTGGTAGGACGATAAACCCAATAAACATAAACATATATATCTTATGGTTTAATACTATTGCCAATACTAAACAGTATTGCACGGACATAGTTTGAATAATTTTATTTTTTCCTTCGTTTTGTCTGCTCTATGCTGCCCGTTACACTTGAGCATTGTCCGTGGTTCTTTTTTTTATTAAACTAGGATTCAAATCACTTGACCCAAAACAGTGGGTGCAACAATATACTTACAAAGACATTCGATAGCACTATCCCACCTACGTAATTACAAAAAGGAACATGCACACAAAACGTTGCCATACATGCAAAGGATTGCCTTTGGACGATTTCACTTGTGGAGAATCAAGTAACATCAATACACAACGTTGTCATACATGCAAAGGATTGCCTTTGGACGATTTCACTTGTGGAGAATCAAGTAACATCAATACACAACGTTGCCATACATGCAAAGGATTGCCTTTGGACGAGTTCACTGGCAGAGAATCAAGTAACATCAATACACAACGTTGTCATATATGCAAAGGATTGCCTTTGGCCGATTTCACTTGCGGAGAATCAAGTAACATCTATACAAAACGTTGCCATACATGCAAAGGATTGCCTTTGGACGAGTTCACTGGCAGAGAATCAAGTAACAAAACAAAAAGTTGCCATACATGCAAAGAAATACCTTCGCATGGCGGAGAATAAGAAAGTTGCGTGTACCAAAGTAAACTACCCTTCCGCTGATTGCAAAAGAAATCTTTACATAAAATCAAACGTTTCGAGTCAAATCCCCAATTAAAACCGCAATAGACAAGACTAGTATCATGAAATAGGCACTTGAAGTTCAAGTTAAGTTGTTTATGTTTGGACGTCAACAAGGGAAGGTATGGGAATGGATGTGGACCCATGATGTCTGCTTCGTGTGTTGACGACGTGTTAAAAATACACCTGCAAGGGTTAATCAAGGTGACCATGGTCTGTTAGCGAATCCAACGATTGGCGGCTCTTTTGATTATACGACGTTGTCTTCGTTTGATCCGTTTCACAGCAACACACTGAAAAAAAGAAAATCCTCACTTTATGGCCGTCTTTCACGAGATATCCTTAATTGGAAAAGAAAACAAAGATGCATGGAGTGAATGCAAAAAGCTATATTATTCCAGGTTATTACGCAAATCAATGACGTTTCAAGAGATTGTGGGTTCTCGTTGTAGGTTCGGGCACGCAACGGATGAAAGTAAATTAAAGTCGGGAATGGCTAAACACAACATCAAAGACAATCGTTAAAAATTAAAATAAATTATGAAAAGGCATGATGGCGGCATGTGAGCTGTTTTTGTGTTCTGATTTAGACAGCAACACAGTTGTAATGACCGAGGTGAGAGGTGGGCAGAAGGTCGAGGTCATTTGAGCGTTGATATGTGTTATAAATACAGAGATGTTGGTAAATCCTGGTTGAAAATAAAACAACAATAATAAAATAACTAATGATGCTCAAAAACACATGAAAATACTGACTACGCGTGGGTTTATACCGAGCATCAATATTACTTTTGTATTTGTATTTGTATTTTGGGTTTTACGGCACACCGACACTTGATAGGACAAACGGCACCGAATACATTAAAGTTTAACGACATTAGAATATAAACAGGTTAAAACTAAAACACGTGAGTAGAAATAAAATATATATCAGGTTAAAATATGAATTATAAGTGAAAACAGGTTAATATATTAAACAGTTAATATATCTTTTGAGAAAATATTGTCATCTGTTAATACGGTATATAGATTATAGGCATACACATGTTAATCGAAATTGTAAAAGTTATCTAAGATAAAACATGCCTAAATTGTATCTAAAAAGACATAAAGGCAAGTACGGAAATTTAGACGACTGGTATGGTTTTTATGCCAAGTTTAAGGTTGATTATACCTATCACCATAAAACAATTAAAATGGATGTGGACATGTCGATGCAATTTAGTTAATAAAATTTCAGCACACACTTCTGACACCTTTATGTCAGTATTTCATAAAGACCGAAGGTTAAATAACCAATAACCATTTATTTAAGAGACCTAAATATCAATGTACACGCCGTTCAAAAGAAAACATCTTTTTGATAAACATGTATCGTATTCCATTTTGTGTTGTCGACATACAAAAGTGGTAAAAAGTGGCCATTCCTGTGTTAGTTATACATGGTTATCTTTCCTTATATGGAAAACAACGTGGCGCAGACTTCTGTCATACAAGCATAACGAGGTCAAGAAAAATAGTCTAATAGCTGCTTTTATAGATAGCAAGAAAACATTCGAAATGATAAGCACATGAAAAACTAAGGAGTTCCTCCAAGAATGGTCTGTGCTAATAAGGCGATGTATTCAGCAAAGTGACACCAGATAACGATGTAGAGAATTTCGATATTCTTTTTATTGTCATAGTTATGTGAAAGCTCTGTGACGCAGCCAAAGGACACACGCCGGTCCTTTAAACAATATTTGTAAAAGAAGATTGAAGTTACACCGCAAATGTTGCGAAAAATTATTTTTGAAATTTCAACTGGGGTCTTTGTCTTATTTTTTGAACAACCGCCACAGTAATGTACTGTCAGAATATATGAGGCTATTTGCTTTCTGAAAAGCTCCAAAATCGAACACATATAAAGAAATATTCAAACTTTACAGAGCAACAAAGTTGCTTCGTTAAGACAGAAAAAGCAATCCACACAACAGAACCGCAGACATATTGATCTTGCCCTCTTCGACAGCTTTCAAGATATACTTCGGGCAAAGCCATCGACTCAATGGACAGTTGATATTATTTTATCATTAGGTGCGAATTGTAATTTACTTGCTAACTTTTAGTCTTAACCTCTTTATATCGTAGGTGAGTGTTTCACTTGACGTCTTCTTGGACATTTGTGTTCTCTGTCCTAAATGACACTGATAACATGGAGACGCCCGTGGCGTAGTGGTAGAATCGCCGACTCATAACTCCTCTGACCGCTTAGCCTCTTAACTTGTGGGTTCGAGTCCTGTTCGGTGCAAAGGACTTTATGGTTGAAGGTCTTCCAGGTGCGCCGGTGGTTCTATCCAGACATTTGTTCGGGGGTCTCCCCCACTAAAAATAGCTGGACAACGCTATATGATCATAATTGGTCGCTGCAATGTATTTCAAAAACAAAACACTGATAACAAATCCTTATTCCTTCTTCGTAAAGACCAATTTGCAGCCCTTATTGCTGGATAATTCAACTATATCAAATAATCACCATAATAAGCTAAAAAGTAAGCAACATGGCTAAGAACATGTTTAATTGTAAAATTGATCACACATACGCCATTTCAAATGACCGTGTGACAGTCCTTTTTAAAACACAGTTGTTTTCATAGCTACTGGATACATTTTTGGCTTAACCTGTGTATTGTTTGTGCCAAATGTTAAAATAGATTTCTAGCATATCTTGGAAATCTTTATTGTTTAATTAAACTGTTGAATTCTTGAACATTATTTTATACTATACAAAGAGTTTATTTCACCTTTTATTACGACATTAAAACATCATGGTCATTAGCGTAAACAACATAGTAACCAGTGTTTTTCAATACAATGGTTTTGATTTATATAACTGGATCACAATTAATATCTTGGACTTTTGGATTAATTATCACCATCTATGAGATTTATATATCATGGACTTTACAAGGACGATGGAGCTTTATTCAGGTAAGTGTATTTTTGTGTAAGAAATTTGACAAACTTTAACTATATTTTAGATGATATATAGATCTGATAAATGTATAAAGACACTTTCAAAACGTCAGCATGTAAACTATACATTTATGAATAATGTTAGTTTTAGTGGAAACTTGGTGATTTCTCTGTTGATTTCATCGTTATTGAAAAAAAAACGCTAAGCAGAAGGTATAATTCGAGTTTAAAATTGCCAAAGTGCCATCTTTCCCGAATAATTATATAAATTTTATTTCCGGTTTTGGATGCTATACTTAAGTACTTTATGTTAGAAGTTTTTGATCACGAAAGTGTAGATTAAGACAATACATTGAAACTGCTGACGATAGTTTATTATTGTGCTATTCCTTTTACAATCTAGGTTATTTTACGTTCCCTCTCTTGTGACAGGAATTTACTTTCCACAACAAAACATAAATTGCATATCTTCGTCCTTTCCTGTGATGTTACTCGCTTTTTGTTTGATCATAGGACGTCATATACTTAAGATACGTCGTCTCTTGGATTTTGTTGCAAGTTCTAAACACTGTATTTGAGAAAAATGGCACCAGGACCGCGTTACGTGAGAATGTACCGATTTTTGCAATTTCGAACCACGTGGGTTAAGCAGGATTTATTTTCATCTGTTAGCAGTGCTGTACGAGGGTTTTGAGATCGTTTATTCGTTCAGTATTTCTTAAATGAGTTTCTTAAAGAGATTAATACCTTTATTAAATAAATTGTTAGATATATATACTACACAAATAGTGCAGCATATGCTATATCCATGTGCAGGACAATTGTTGATTATTTCTAGCCCACTTTAAAAGTCAAAGTACTCACCAGATGTTCGGCGTTGCCGTTCGTCAGATAACGTTTTGTCTTTTTTTAAACATATATTGGACGACAGTTGATGCTTTGCATCAATGCCTTTTGTTTGTCATACAATAATGTGACACTAGATACACACAGGCCCATAGCAACATTATATTCATATCGAAGAAATGTGTCGGGGAAAATGAATAAAAGAATATTGAAAATGTTTTATATTTAGACTAAGAATAATTTAACCACTGGCCGAACTTATAAAGGCTCGAGAAATCGGAGACAGAAGTCTACGCTAGGAGGTTTATGCCGAAGAAGTCTATGTTAGAAGGTTTCCCTTGTAGCGAAATGCCGACGGTTCCTTTGATCTCTACCAATAAGCATGAGACTATTGACCTGAACCAATGAGTGCAACAAAAAACAACAACAACAACAACAAAGGCATCGAAATGCACTAGTGCACCTTTGGAAAATAGACGGTGCATCCCCACAAAACCTAGTCGTTCCTGCAAATGATTGCCCTTGGATGACTTCGCAGAATCAGATATTGCTCACGAGATGACAAGATACTCTTACACTGATAGCAGACAATCTGATCAAAATGCGAGAAATGCGGTTCAATTACTAATTGAATTTATAACAGCTACTATCCACGACATGTTTTGCGCAATTGTCTTTCAAGTTTAGTCATTGTTAATTTAGCCTCAAAAGACGAGCGGTCTCTGGCCTCTGGGGTGGTGTCTGGGTCGGGTGTCATAATATTGTGTTTGAAAACACGTACAGGTGTAAATCAAGACAACCTTGGTCGGTTAGCGAATACGTTTATTTGCGGATCTCTTAATTACACGATGGAGTTTTCCAGCACCGCTCATTGAGAAAAGGCCACAAGTTATTGGTTGATTTTCACGATCGGAAAAGTATACAATAATACTTGGAGTGAAAGCAAAAAGCAATAATATTCCAGGTAATTATGCAAATCAATGCATATTCAGTGGCTTGTTAGTTTTCTGAAGTAGGCTTAGACATGCAAGTAATGGAAGTTAATTAAAATCGGGAATGGCTTGATATGTCTAAGAAACTATATTAAACATCGTTATGGGAGCTCGCGATGACATAATGTTGTTTTCTTTTGCTAAATAAGACCGTGCATTTTGTTTAAGCCGATGTGACCATTACGCAGACGGTCAGAGAAGGTTTAGCTGAGATAATTATTAAGAACAGGACTTCTTTTTTGGTTAGACAACATAATAGATTTGATAAAACATTCATTCAGAAATTCAGAGTATACAGCAATTTAAGTAAAACGACGGTAGTTCCGGCTGCGTAGATAACTCAGAACGAGGATAAATTATTTAGCATATTGTAAAGCGAAACATTTGTCGTACCAGTCATACATAACCTTTTTTTCCTTTTAAAATATCACGCATGACATCGGTAACCATTGACAGATTTAATAATTCAGCACAGATACACATCGGACTTTGCAGTGTATATTCACGTACTCTTTGATTTTAGGAGACAGTTATGGACTACTTATAACTGACATAGATGTGAATAGATAAGAATAGTCTGTGACTATGATTTTTGTTTTGGAACTGATTTTGTATTTACATTCTGTGTTCGTCCTTGCCTTAAAATATATATTTGAGATAGCTATATCCTGCGCCTATAATAGTTAATATGCCTGATACAACTGTCTTGGACAAGACCTGGTAGCGCAATCGGTAAATCGTCGGCTCCAAGGTATGGGATGCCATTGTTTAGATCCCGTTCCGCGACATACTTAAGTCCTAGAAATCGTGTTGATACAGCTTCCTCGCTAACGTTCGAGCAAATATAAGGGTAGTTCCACGACTGATTTGCCCGATGTGTCAGGATAATGCGGCTAGGTGAGGTATCATGCCAGGTGTTTACGGCATTCTATACACAGTAAGCAAATCTTAACCAGAGTCAGAGTTTTAAACCTTTTAATTTAGGTTCATTTTTCGTAAACTGTCAAAGATACATACTTTAATAACTTGCTTGGTATGCTTTTTTACGATCTAATGCGTAACTTCTCTCAATTGAGCAAGTTAACAATTATTTTTTTCCCATAGTTATGCCCCTTTTTCGTCTTTTTGGCGCCGCTCTTGATAGCGGTGCCTCTTATTGAATGTATTTTATGAGGACGATAGTGTAGCAGGTAATAACATGAATTCGTAGTTGTCCATTGAGGCCCTTTGCAGGAAAAGGACCGAGTATTCCGTCTTTTTAAACAGTGTAGCTTGCAACAATAAATCTTAGCTTGCAATTATAAAAGTAGCAGACATTGATAGGAATTCGCAGCCATTTGGCGATATCTTGTTCAACAAAAGAAGTCGAGTATGCCGATGTTAGTAATGCAGTTTGTTATTACAGATGTAGCAAGGAAGAAAACAAAGTTTCAGATTGTCAGTTGTTCAGGTCCCATCAGAGTTTCGGTTCGTAACTCTAAAATATTTATGTAATGAATTGCCAGTATAATTAGAATATTTTATCCGAATTATGGCCATCTTCTTGTTTACAGCACATTCTCTCTTCGGAGCCTAGGATTTCTCGCATCAACGATCTTTCTTGTTAGTTTCTGTGTTCTTATCAAGGTCTTTAGCCGCTAGCAAAATACTATCCAGCACTTAATTGTCATTCATAGTTATGCCCCTTTTTCGTCTCATTATTTTCTGCGTTGTTTTATCAAAGGTCGTTACAGCTATCAAAATACTGTCAAAAACTTAATTGTTCTCCAAAGTTATGCCCCTTTTTCGATTAATTATTTTCTGTGCTCTTGTCAAGGTTCGTTACAGCTAGCAATATACATTTCAACACTTATTTTTTTCTATAGTTATAGTTATGCTCCCTTTTCGTCTATTTATTTTCTGTGTTTTGTCAGCATTCGAAGCAGCTATCACTATACTATCCGACACTTAAATTTTTTCCATAGATATGCCCACTTTTTCGTCTCATTATTTTCTGTGTTCCTGTCAAGGATCGTAACAGCTAGCAAAACACTGTCCAACACTTAATTTTCCTCCGTAGTTATGGCTCTGTTTCATCTCATTATTTTCTGTGTTAAGGTTCGTAACAGCTAGCAAAATGTTGTCCAACTCTTAATTCTTCTCCATAGATATGTCCCCTTTTTCGTCTCAATATTATCTGTGTTCTTGTCAAGGTTCGTAACAGCTAACAAAATACTGTCCAACATTTAAATTTTTCTATAGTTATGCCCCTTTTTCATCTCATTATTTTCTGTGTTCTTGTCCAGGTTCATAACAGCTAGCATAATACTGTCCAACACTTAATCCTTATACATAGTTATGTCCCCCATTCGTCTTATTATTTTCTGTGTTCTTATCAAGGTTCGTAACAGCTATAATTAAACTACCCATCACGAAGAAAGGTCGCGTACTGTGTCTTATTTTATAATGGGTAGGACGCTTTTTAAAATTGATATGTCACTGGGCTGTTCATGAACCTTATAAATACCATCTCCAGGCATCGTTATAATTGTAATGATTAATACTCCCTTAATTGCATTAGCTGCATTTTAAAACGGGCGTGTTATACTAAAATCAATTAAATATCCTTAATGCTAAAATCATTGCCTTGGTATAACGCGAAGTAAGACTCTAGGGCTGCTTGGAAAAATTCCAGAATTTCATTTTTTATTGCAAAAATACCTCAAGGCCCCAAATTCGAAACTAAGAATAACACAATCACCGGAAGCAATATCTAAAAACAACAAAAACAAAAACAACACCAACAAATCCTTGGACATCAACATTCAGGAAATGTCACAATCAAAACAGTTCCTTAGCAGCCAAATGGTGTGGTGTTCAATTATTAAAAACCACGGCAGCTGTTTACTGCGAGATCGCTACAAGTTTCGATTAGAGCTACAGTCGTAAACATACACACTTTCGACACTGTCCAATAAAAATCTCTCGGTCGCCATTACTCCGTGAAATGTGATGGCATGTTTTGGATCAGTCATTTTGGATCAGTCATTAAAGTGACGAAATTGTCTTGAAAAATCATTTTAGACTGTTGGCATATTCATTTTTGTCAATTCGTGTCATAATGATATTATTTTATTTCTCATTATGTTCAGGATTAAACCAGGATAATAAAACATTTGTCACAAATTGAGAAATATAAATTAGGAAACTAATTCATTAAAATCAGTTGTTATTTTTAAATTTTGAAAATGAATTTACGTTAAATTGACAGTTCCAACCTTACATAAACTATTTATTTATTCATTTAATTAGTAAAGAGTAAAAAGAGGATATTTGTCGTTTTCTGTGTATGATTGTATTTTATTTCGCAGATGGTCATAGAAAAAATATCTTTTTCGATTTCTTATTTAAAATTATAATATTTTGACTACGAGTGAAATAAAATACGAAAATACACTGAAATCGACGAATAGTCTTTTTCTTTCGTGTTTATTTAAACTTTATTTCATCATCTAATTAATTACCTCCCTTTGTTATCCAGAGGGTGAATGACAACACTGTGTGTCATAGCAAAATAATAAAATTTCCTTTCACTGGTATTTCTCACTATTTCACCCAAAAGCATAAAATAAATACGATTCTCGATGATCTATGGAATTTTTCTTGGAATAGTTTCTCATTCACTATTTCCTTACTTAAATTCGCTCCCTTCTTTTCGTTATGGTTTCACCTTCATGTCTTCCTTTCTCACAAACGTATTTGTTTCTTTTCTTTACTCTCTTCGACTAATACATCGATACAAAAAGTACCTGTTTTTTAAATACGAATAGGTAAATAAGAAAAGGTCTAATAAGAATTAGCACAGATATTTAAATCTGAACTACAAAAAATGTCATGAGATCATATGTACAGTAGACACATTGCCAACGAAAGCTTCCAAATGCAATATCAAACGATTATTGTTATTAAAATTCGTTAATAAGCTCAAGCCAACACAATTCACCTAATGTACCATTGTCCAAATAAATTGATAGCAATACCGACTGTATATCTTGATAGCTGTCGGAAAATTCGTGACCAGTGTGTCTGCGGTCTGGCTCGCCTGCGCCATCTGGATTTGCCTCAAGGCAATCTGGCTTCTTTCAGCAACCATCGGCGACAAAGTTGGCACCGAGAGCGTATTGGAATGTGACACGTCCTGCCTCTCTGCCTTATTAAAACAATTGTAAATCCACGGACGGAATTATTTGAATTAGCAAATTATGTCAGGTGTTCCATTAAGCCGTTCTGCTTCTGAATGACAATCAGCTCTAATAACAGTTTATGGAAGTACATTATTGTGGCTCTCTAACTTGTTTACGAGAACAAAAGGCAAACGAGTTCGTGACATTTATTTATTAAGCCAACCGTTTAACAGTCTTGAAAAATCACCAACAACACAACAACCCGGTTTGTTCTCAACTGCAGATGTTAATTATCGATTATGTCTTTAAAACGAATTTGCGAAAACGTCAGCGCTTGGACATTTAAAAAAAAAGAAAGATCGGTTTTCTGTTCATTGCTTGCATTTGAGAAACCTCTCTGGAAGTGCGAGGTTAGAGCTCTGTAAAAACGGTTTAAGTGCCCCAGTCGGTCCCTTTTGCCGACTGACCGTTCCAAATCGGCAACTGTTTGGTTTGCTCGTTTTGTTTAATAACTGATCAGAGATTTGTTCTTACTTTAACATTTGGCTTGCCTTTAAATACCTTTGTTCTGTGCCTTTTCAAGGTTTAGTATATGATGCAGTATTCAGAGGATAAAAAGTTCATCACAATGAAAATAATTTATATTATGTTTCAAAATGGTCTTATCATCAAGTTTCTTTCCAAGTTAAAAATAAATAAATATGTATTTGTTTTGTACTTATATAAGTAATAATCACTTATGACATCTTAGCAAACTGCAAAGAAATATGCTTTTAAGACATAGTGTTAATAATGCTACAATATACACCCATTTATACGCTGGTCATATCAACACATTGTTTCTATATAACTGGATATGAAGCCAGAGCGAGGCTCATTCAAGATGACGTCAATCACGTGAGTTCGAGAATAGGATGTGTACCTGAAATGAAGCGGACACATATCTCACAACAATTATATTTTACAATTAAGAATTTTCGGAGATATTTTACCTGTTGTGGGGTACATTGGTTAAATGGAAATTGTCTCCCTTGTTAGTTAAATATCCGAGGTATTCCAAACGGTAGGTCCTTTTAGTTGGAATTCTTGGACTTAATCGCCAGTTCTTTTGTAGATATTGCAATAACAAACAGTGAAATTTCTTATGTTTGTATAAATATAAGCTTATACTCGTAGTTCATTGAAATACTTACAGAGATATTTTATCTAAAAAAAAAGAAAAGTGCTTGTTGCTGAAGGTTAAGCTGAGTATCACAAGAAAGGCAGAAAAGTCAACATACACTCCACAGAACACAAGCAAAAAACCCTATTAAAACAAGTGAAAGGTCATACTTGCATTTAGTGATTATTAAGTGGAGACTATTCATCAATGTCCCTCATTGCAGAGGCGTTTCTTTAAGACACTTTACAGGAAACGAGATACTAATAATTGGTTTTCGTTCTGGCATACAGTTCTGGAAAATTCCACCTACGGCTACTTGTTCTGTTAGTTGTCTACAAAATGTGATATATAGAATTTTTTTTCTAACCCAAACGACATTGGCGAAATTAATTTGTCTGATTTTAACTGAAGAAGTGTTGAGAAGTGAAAGAAACACAGAAATGTTCTTTTGTATTTTGATGAGTCTTTGTTGTACCAGCGCAGTCTTTTAACAAAATATATGGAAATATATCTTAGAAAATATATACTAATTTTTAGATAGGGTGATAAATTGTAAGCGAAGTATATGAATAAAAATGAAAAAAAAAATGCATTAATTAATAAAAAATGAAAAAAAGTTTTTGTGTATTTATTACAAAAAAGGCATAAAAGCTGGTTATTTCATCTGTATTTTTGTTTCATGTTCCAAAATCCTTGAGCTTTTAAAATAAAGGTGTTAAATTTTGTTTATGTACATGAAATTACGTAACTTTTAAGGCATTGAAGCTTGTTAATGTATATGGAATTCCTGTTTTAAAGTCTTATTAAAACAAAGGCATTAAAGCATGTTTATTTATCTCGAATTATGTTTCAAGTTACAAAATCTTAGTGTTTATTAGAAAAATGCGCTAATAATAAGAATATAAGTCCTATGAGCATTGCAATATATACCAAAATTTGAAAAGGCAGAGGACAAAGGTATTCGCGTGCAGGCCAAATGTAAAAATAAGAACAAACACGTGATGAGTCTTTTAACAAAAAGAACAAACCCGATAGTGGCCGCCTTGGAACGGTCAGTCGGCAAAATGGACGTTTTCTTTGATAAGTTATGACAAAAGTAGTGACGTAATTGAAAAATAATGTCCACATAGTGTTAAGAAGAGAAAGGATTACTATTTCGATTAGAAGAACTACACACAAATTTATTGTAATTGAAATTAACATTTTGAATCAAGAAAAAAATGCCCAGAGAAGAGTAAATGGTTGTAGCATATTTTGTTATTGAATATGGACTTAGGTTTCACGTTCCGAAGTTTTTAAGCATAGCTTTTCTAGTTTTTGTTTTCTAGAAACACAAATGATTGCAGGGGCTGACATAACTACTGAAAACATATTACTCTGATGTAAGCAAAATGCATTCATTACGTCAAGGTGTCAAGTTATATTTTAAACATTATTTTATGTTTCCTAATGGCTACACCTTGCATACACCATATCGATGTTACTGGATATGAAATGATGGCAAAGGAGACAGAACGAGGCTTATTCTAATCACGTAATTCGTGGTTGGATTAAATCGGTAACAAAAAGAATGTGTATACGCGGCATTACAAAACGACATGTTGAAGATGTTTTCTCCGGTTGTGAATATGAATATTACGGTGACGCTTCATAAAAGAAATGTCTAAGACAAGGAAATTTACTGGTATCGGTTAATTATTTCATTTAATTCCAGAGTAAAATATTTCTTAAAAATATAGAATATATTATACATCTGCCACCCATTCCAGCATTATTATTTTCTGACATGTTTGGGGGGAATTGTACATCTTAATAACAACAGAAGTTATTCCCATTCAGTTGTCATAGGAACGCTTAGATAATTAAGAAAATAAACAGACAAAATATCGTCAACAAAGGGCATTTTAATACACCAAAGTCTGCAGGTGTATTTTGTTATATTGTGATGATTGAGTCTAAGTATTCCTGTGAAACTTTTCTAATTTTAGCAAAGGATGAATACTATGTTGCTGCATTGATTTGATTTGAACCGGTTTTTAAAATAATTTCGGGCTTTAATTATACTTTATTTGTCATGAATAGCATCTTAAAATGACACGACGTGTTACAAAATAATCATAAATTAAAACAAAATTCCTTATTCTAATCGACCACATAAAAATATTAACACTTAAGGCGTTTCCCGAATTGGATATATTGTAAACTGTCGTTGGGTGCAAATTCAAAGCACTTTTTTGTGACGTGTTGCTAAAACAACAAGGGTATTGCATTAACGACCCTTCATATATGTGTTTTATAATTCAACTAGGAAATGTCTAAAATGAAATAATAAATAATCAAAAGTACTCTTCAGCGATTCGTTTGTAAATATTGATATATTGATATTGCATCCCTATATGACATATAGAAATGACATCGTAAATAATTGCTGGAAATCTCTAACGTTCAGACAAATGTGTGCAATAGGGCTGCAGCTTATACGCCCAGCACCCAATTGTAGTTATCTTTATCTAGCTTGGTTAGTTAACCAAAATGATTGCATTTGTATAACTACAATTAACCATTGGGTTACGTAACCGAATTATTGAAGTTTAACAACATGTTAAATTAACCAACAAATTTCACAATGCAATATTCTCATTCTTTCCGGTAAACGAGTGGTCAATATTATCTTTTGGTTATTTTTTTACAGACAACTCGGAGAAAGCTTACCAAAAATGATTAAAATTGGAACCGATTGAATGAACGAAAACGTTTATAAAATCGCTAACCAGCAAAGTAAGCAAAACGTATTTATTAAACAAACTTTAACCACTGTTTTACCACTGTTTTTTCAGTTGGCCACTGGTTGTACTAGCAAACCTTAAAGTAACATGCCAAGACACGCTTCAGTTGATCTTGTCATTCTTCATTGCCCTCAACTCGGCTATAATATATTGTTACTTTCTTAATTAGAACAGTAAAATAGCCCCACATACCGTCATTGTGAATGTTTTCGCTCCTCTATAGCATGTTAAGCCATTTCTGACTTCGATTTACTTTCTTCAGTCGCGTGTCCGATACTACTATAAGAATCTATTTGCCCTTAAAACGACATCGATTTGCGTAATTGTCGGCAATTATTGAACTTTTTTATTTTACCAACATCTGTGTATTCCTTTCCAATTAGGGTCATCTCGTGAACGGTGCCCATTACTTGTGACATGTTTTTCTCTATGCGAGGTGCTATGGAACGGATCAAACGAAGACAACTTTGTGTTATCTAAAGCGCCATTAAGCAATGAGTTAGATAACATACCGATGTTGCCCTGGTTAACCTTGCATATGTATTTTAACGCGTCGTGTTGGCACTCATGCATACACCCCAGAGTTCACTGAGCTTCTGTCTTTCTTTGTCAATGAGAGAATATAAACAAATAAAAAATAGAAAAGCAATGCTTATATTGCCGTAATTTGGAGAAGTATTTAAGTAAATTTTATAAATGTGTTTTGATTAAAAATAGGTCTTTATTTATATATTGTTTATTCTAAACAATTAAAGTTTTGTTTGTAACGTTGAAGGAACGTTCTAAAATTGTTCTTTCAACAAAAGTGAGTCAGATTAAGTGATTATCAAAATTACGAACACTTTTTATATACGGCAATTGTAGAGCATCTGACAGGATGGTGGCGTGGTAAGCTTGTTTGGCACTCATGTTAGAAGCCCTCAGTGCGAATCCAACTTGCTGCATTTTTATGTTGATGTTTTATACTTAAAATAATGATTATGTAAATAAAATTCGGTTTTATTCCATTTAATTAACATTATTATTTTTTGTTAGTTTGTATATTTCGGAGAACTTTTTACCGTTGTGAACAAGACCTTCAAATTGCACTGTTCGTATTTTAATCAATTACTGTGATAGATGAATCCTTATCTTGCAATCACGCATGCAATATCTGATTCTCCACCGGGTAAAGTCGTTTATAGGCAATCCTTGCAGGTGTGGCTAAGTACTTTCTGTCATTACGTAGGTGACAAAGTGCTATTCGATACCTTTGTTAGTTTATTGTCGCACTTACTGGTTGGGGTCAATTGAGTTTCTTCCTTATTAACCGAAAAGAATAATAAACTTACACCAAGCAATTAGAAATAAATCATTACATGTACAATTATCTATTCTCAATAACATAATGTTCGCCATCAGGACAAAAAGACTTGCGACTCTGTAGAGTAATAGCCCGATGTGTATTTTTGATATAAATGAGTACAGCTTTCTCAAAACGGATCTGGCAGCGCAATCGGTAGAGCGTCGGCTCCAGGTACGGGAGGCCCCGGGTTTGATCTCGGACCGCGACATACCAAAGTCGTTAAAAATGCTAGTGGTATAGCTCCCTTGCTAACGCTCAAGCAAATATAAGGGTAGTTTAACGGCTGGTTGGTCTGGTGTCAGGATAATGTGACTGGGTGTGGTAACATGCCAAACATAGCGAAGGCAGCACTATATCTGTTTAAGAGGACACCGTCTCCAGATAACTGAAGTGCTGTTGGTGGGACGATAAACCCAATAAACAGTTTTCACACCACGATTTCACAACACGTTTCTACGCAACTGCAGTGCACTAGTATCGTAAATTTGGTGACTGTCAGCACTGTTTGATAAATACTCCTTGGTTATCATTTGTTAATGGCAAACACCTCTATTATGCAACGTACTTTGTTGTTGACAAAAAATTGCCAGACATCTATAATGGAGATCATATCTAGTCATGCGGGTAAGTTTTATGGAATATAGTGATGGTTTCGTTTCTGTCCTTAAATTATCATCTGTTGAATACCATTTGGCAAAAATAATAACAACAAAAACAACATAAAAAACAAACATCAACAACAACAATAACAAAAACAAACAACAACAACAACAACAAAAACACAACACAACCAGAATTTGCGCGCCATGAGAATAAATATTAAGTACTTGTCTCTTTGTTGAGGTATTCTATTACAGCTTAAATACATACACGACTTTTGTTTGCGAAAAAAAAATTTGTTTGTTTTTTTGTTACATGGCGCCGACACATTTATGGTCATATTGACGACGTACAACTAATTATTGGTGGTGAAAGACCTGAGAGTTATTCCTGGGTAGATCCACCGGTGCACCTCATGTTAACTGGAAAATCTCCCCACATGAAAGTTCTTGACCCGATCGGGACTCAAAACCATGCTGTGATGAGCTGAGGAGTTACAAGTCAGCGACTCTAACCGCTCGGCCACGGGAGTTTCCTGCGAGAAAATGTACAAAACTTCAGACAGTAATCATAATGGTATTATCTCTATGAAAATCGGCTTATCACTGTTACATTATAATATTTTTTTCTTTCATGCTCAGTGTATATATTTAAAACCTATCATTACCCATGTTTTTCCCAAATCTCTAACCTTCATAAATCAACCAAACTCTCAATTCAAACATATTTTACAAAAACTAAGCTAATACATGTACATTGTTATATAGATTTTCTATCTGAAGTTAAGCTTACAAGGACTTCACAATCAAGCTTAAAACGCGATCCGTATAGTCTATGTGCAAGTCTAAAGATTAAATGGGCGCCCGTGGCGTAGTAGTAGAGTCACTGAATTGTAACTCCCCTGACTGCTGTGCCTCCCACCGCGTGGGTTCGAGCCCCGTTCGGGGCGAAGGACTTAATGCGGGAAGGTCTTCCAGCTGACCTGCGGCGCGCCGGTGGTTTGATCCAGACATTTGCCTGGGGTCTTCCTCCACCAAAAACAAATGGACGTCGCTATAATGATTATAATTGGTCGCTGCGATGTATCTCAAAAACAAAGCAAAAACTAATTATTAAGTTATAATCAATTATTCAGTTGATTAAACTTCCGGCCGTATATCTTGATAGCTGACAAAAGGACAAAACTCAATATGTCTGCGGCCGGCTCACCTACGCCATCTTAATGATCTCAGTGTTACCTATTTCGCATCAGCAACTTTCGGCGCTAAATCTTGTATCGAATCAACAACGAAATTCATCACATTACCCGTTTTACTGTTTAATAAATATATTAATATTGTTTAACAAACTCATGTCAACAACCCCATTACGGCCAAGCTAGTGCAATCAAATTCGTTGCGCACCGATTTGTGCTTATGATGAATACACATAGAAATCATTGTTGTGACATATATTCTTCGAATAATATCCGTGCTTTATAAGAATATATGACAAAGTCCTAGGATCAATGCAACATAAGCCAAACCCCGAAAAGGCACCGGACAAAGGTATTCACATGCAAGCCAAACGTAAAAGTAAGAACAAATTTGTGATGAGTCATTTAACAAAAAGAGCAAGCCCAACAGTAACCGCCTTGAAAACCTATCGGAAATTTAAAATAAAATACAAATTAGTGATGTTCGCTTAGATTTTATCAGAATGCCCATCAGCGGTAATGTAAGCTGTTTTATTATAGCTCATTATTGTGGTAAGGCTCTCTAGGTTATTGACTTATAGTGCAACGTTGGTGCTGAAAGGTGAATTTCTTTTCATCATAAATATGTTTATGAATGAGAATCAATTATGTTTAAACTAAAACGTTCGCCAAATATACATTTCTTATAATTGTCTAAATCATAGATCTACGAGGGTATTTACAGCAGCCGGTATCTTACAAGAATGCTTGACGAAGTTATAAGGATCTGTTTTACTATCTGTGAGTTCAGTTGGACCATTTTTTAAATTAAAAATACCCAGATACTGTTCTTCTTACTGTTTGCAGCTTTCTGTTTAACACACATTGTAATATGTACATTAGTTAAAATAATGTCAATTAACATACACGTGTCGAACTAAAAGGAATTAATACGTCCAAAGTTCACGTTTATTTTTCGCCATTTTCTGACTCTAGATCCTGTATTCACCAATTATTCTTAAGTAATATTTGCTTAAGTCAGGGATTTTAATCTAAAATGTCTTCATAATGCATTTACCTACATGTCTGTATTTTTGCATGACACTTTAACCTTGCTTCGTTTAGCTTAAAATCACTGACCGTTCCAAGGCGGTAACTGATGGTTTTTTTGTGTGTGTTATTTATGTCTCGTCTCTGTGTTTTTTGTCACATTTACATTTGCCTTGTTTGCCTTTGTCTACAGGTAGATAAATTTTTTTAAATATCTGTGAAAATTTTGATAGGACCTTTTCTTATTTACCTATTGAAACTTCATAAAGAAACTTATTGTTGAAAGTTGAAAATTGTGGCTTGGGCTGAAGTCATGAGTTAGGCTTAAGAATGGTTGGTTGTGACATATTGGCCTAAATAGATGTACATAAAAAGGGCAAATTTTAGAATTTCCTGTAAGATACCTTATACATGTACTACAATTATGGCTTTTTGTTTGGAAAGCAATATTTCAAGTAGAATTTAGAGAAAACCATTTTTGAACTCACACCATGATCCTGGTTTTAGAAGCAGGTTTCTTATTTTATTCAATCTCAATATCACAACAAATTTGTCTCGGAATATTAAGACAGAACTGTTACCATAGTGATGAATGTAAAAACCTAAGGACAAGTTTTTTTTATTAGATTTTATTTTAAAATGTCTGCATTTATTAAAATGCCATTCACCATTTTGAGTCATTTTTTCTCAGAGATATATATCTATGAATACAAGGAATCTATCTATTATATTTTTCAATTACGTTCACATGTCTGTATAAAAGTTAATAAAAAATCATCGATCTCTTTATCACCATTTATCTACTTGCTTTATCTTTTTTAAATTAATTTCTCTGAAAAAAGAAATAAGAGATTCAATAAAATACATGCTATTTATGCTAACTACATACATAAAAACCTAAAAAAACCCCATAACACTGACATAAGACGAAAAAACAATTGCTAGTATAATTCTCTCCCCCCACCCCTTAGCTACTTTCAGCTGAAAATCCCATTGAAACTTCATAAATAAACTTATTGTTGAAAGTTGAAAATTGTGGCTTGAGCTTATGCCATGACTTAGGCTTAAGAATGGTTGGTGAATGCGGGGCTAGGGTAATGCTAAATAAAGATTAACAGACAGAACATGTCCATTTTTATACAAACTGTGTTAAATGTTATAAATGTACATGTGCTTAAAACCAGTAACATCAATAATAAATTGTTATTAACAACAAACGTCTGGACAACGAATAATAGATAAGGTAAAACGATAAAAATCCACGGCCATTTGGTTTCGCTGTACGACCGATAAGGTGTGGAAAAAAGCAGGTAAATATAATACAGTGAACAGGAACCTGTATTTTCACTGTTCCGATTACAGGTTCTACAAGCAACCCTATTGTTATTTATATTGAACACAGATGGCAAAATTCAGGGACCGGAAGTCCTATTCAACCGGATGGCAAAATTCAGGGACCGGAAGTCCTATTCAACCGATCCGGTAATTTTGCCGATCCAGTGTTCGAGCAACCAGAGTTTGACTGCATATATAAAATGGTATATAACTTGCGTTATAATATTCTTATATTCGCGCCACCTGGGTTTGACTGTGAATATAAAAATCAGTTTACTAGCAACGTTCACCTATACAACTTATAGTTACAATATTATTTGTGGCATTAGTGCATCCAAAGTCTCATATCTGCTTGTTTACTGCGCAGAGTTATGGTTTAATCGTAAAGCGGTCTCCTGAGAAAGTAGTCCGGTTAGAGTCTTAAATAAGTTATCTTTAAAGCATACGACCAACTTCTGAGAAATCAAACACAATTTTATGTGATTGTACCCTTATTTAATTGTTAATCGGTTTCAAACAATTTTGAAGTGTTTTTGTTATGTTAAGTACTTTGAATATTGATACAAGCAATGCCACTATATGAACAAAATAAAAGGTCCTTTGAGAAATTGCCTGATATATTAAATTTTGAACTAGCACTAGCAAAAAGGACAAACAGGCAAACTAATGTAAAATTGCCAAAAAGAACGAGTGTTTATGCAGATGCTTATTGTTAGTTATCTCACTTTGATGGGATAGTTTTATTTACACTGTTTGTTTGATGGAAAAACCTCCAAGAAGTGCGAAGTTGGAGCGCTCCACAAACGAGGTTTAAGCACCCCAGTCGGTCCTTTTTCGTCTGACTCTTCCAAGGCGGTAGCTGATGGTTTTTCTTTTTGTGTGTTATGTTTCGTCTCTGTGTTTTGTCACATTTGCATTTACCCTATTTGCCTTTGTCTGGAATAAGATTAAATTTAAATATCTGTAGAAATTTTGATAGGACCTTTTCTTATTTACCTATTAAAACTGTTTATCTTTAATAGCTAGTAATACTGTCCAAACAAGTTATGTTTTCTTTAGTTGCAGTTACTGTTTTACTTAGAACTGTATGCTGTGGTTATTAGGTAACACATTATGTAAACATTATGTACATTACGTAATGGCTAACTACTTAGTGGTTAGTCAATTATAAAGTTTGCTCTGCTATAGAATTAATACATAAATTATTTACCGGATCTGTTGGCGCAATCGGTAGAGCGTCGGCTCCAGGTACGGGAGGCCCCGGGTTCGATCCCGGGCCGCGACATACCAAAGTCGTTAAAAATGGTAGTGGTATAGCTCCCTTGCTAACGCTCAAGCAAATATAAGGCTAGTTCCACGACTGATTGGCCCGGTGTCAGGATAATATTACTGGGTATAGTATCATGCCAGGTGTTCACGGCATGCTATACACAGTGAAGGCAGCACTATATCTGCTTCAAGTGGACACCGTCTCCGGATAACTGAAATAACTGAAATACTGTTGATGGGACGATAAACCCAATAAACAAACAAACAAACATAAATTTATTTCGAGCATTTTTGACTTTGCTGACGGTAATTCTCATTGAAAGCAGGGCATCGTGCAAAAAATCCTTATATTTTTATGTTTATTAACGATTGTAGCTCATAATTTGACGACTGGTAAACATTCAACATATTCGCAAACCCTCAATAATGATATATGATTCAACAGGCATTCGTGTCCATACGACACATCCATATGCCTTATTTACCGGATGCCCGACCAATTAATTCGCTTAAAACATTAATTTCTATTCAGTACGGATTTGAATTCGCATTGTGCTTTTGTTTAATAAATAAATAAATAAATAACCTTTTCCCCTTGCCATAGCATTCAAGCTGTACAAAGAAAGCTGCAGAATCCAAGACCAATTCATGACTACGTCTAATTGTCCCTGGTCTTAATCATCTACTTACCGTTCACCTAGGCCATCGTTACAGTGTTAATGATTTTTATCAATGCATGTAAATAGCTCCATACGCCGTCATAACAAGTTCCCAAAAAGAATTCAGGCACTTTTTATGACAGGTATAACCATTCCTAACTTCAATTTACTTTCATCCGCCGCGTGTCCGAGCCTACTATAAAAGGCCGCACGCCATTGCAACGACATTGATTTGCGTAATTACTTAAAAAAAATCTAGCAATACTGCTTTTACTTTCAACATTTTTGCATTTATTTCCAATTAGGGGTATCTAATGAAAAGCAACTTTTGCTTATGCCCTTTGTATTTTAGTGGTGCCATTAAACGGAACAAACAATGCTAAGGTTATCTACGGTTAACGGTCGCAAGTCGATGGATTCGCTAACAAGCCTTAGTTGCCTTGCTTTAACTCTGCTATGTAACACGCCGTAAAGACAGTCGCAGACACTCGGGAGTCAACGACCCTCTGTTTTTGACGGTCATTAAAACACCGACTGGTCGTAAAAGACAATTACGCAATAAATGACGCTATTAGTAGCTAGTCTGAGTTCAATGAGGATGTGTATCGCAATTTTTCTCAGTTTAATCAGGATTTTTGCTATTGTTGTATAATAATATTGCAATCTAATAAAATCTGACCCCATCGTCCAAAATCATCTATAGGCAAGCCTTTGCTAGTGTAGTGAAGTTTTATCTAGATGCACTCTCTGTTGCAACTTGCTATTTGTGCGATCGTGCTGCCTTCTTCTATTGGTTTTATAAACGAATTCAATTATTTGGGTCTCTTAAGCTGTAGCTTAAATGATGCAAATCCCAGGAACATCGTAAACAGTCGACATTTTGGTTTGCTACGCAGAAAGCCTATAATGAAACACATCTCCATTCTGTAGCGTCGTTCATCCGATATGGTGTTTATCTTTATGTATGAAATTAAATAATAAATATTAAATTTGAAAAAAAAAATCGACAAAGTATACATGCACCAGTTAAATGTGAAAGTCACAAAAGCACTGAGACCAGGCGCTACAAAATTATAAAGACAAAACAGCAGTAACCGTCGTGGAAAAGTCAGACGATACAAGGACCAAATATAGTGCTTTAACCAGTTTACAGAGCTATAACCTCGCACTTTCTGAAGGGTTTCGCAAAAATAAACAGTGAAGAGAAAACGTTTAAACGAAATTGACGAATTATGAGTAGTGCTTAATGTAGGAGTAATGTTTAGAACGCCTACCAGCGCTTATGTTGGTAGAAATATATGAGAAAACATTAATATAGCTCTCTGAGCATTTTGCTTAAGTGTAACGTTGGTGTGGAGATTTCTTTCTTTGACTTTTGTCATTTTATGTGATAAATGTGTAGTCTCAACTTCCAATGTCAATCAGAAGAGGTTTCTCAAATATAAGCAGTTAAAAGAAAACATTCACTCGAAATTGACGAGTTATGAGTAGTGTTTAATGTGGGAGTAATGGTGAGACTAGCACTTATGTCAACTGAACGTTTCTGAGAATACATGAGTATGGCTGTCTGTGCACAATGCTAAGTGTAACGTTGGTGTAAAATCAAACGTTTATTCTCAACTGCCAAAGTTTATCAATATGACATAACATACTTAATTTAAATCGTAAAGTCTTGGCATTTATTCGAAGAATTTATGTCACAACAATGATTTCTAGTTTTTTCTACATGTACATTCATTATAATAAAGTTGTATCTTTAATAAAATACCAATTGCAGCGCAACAAATCAGCACTTTCTCGGTCGTTATGGGACTTTTGACATGCGTTTGTAAAACAACAATAACATGTTCTATTACTTGCTTGCATGCCTATATCTAGTTTGAAATAAAAAAATCAAACTGTTGTCTACGTTTTTTTTTCTTCCGAAAGTGTAGCAGAACATTCATCCGAATTTTATCGTTAACGCGCAAGTCTTGTAACGTTTCACTTTAAAAAGGATCTTTTTTTCGTTGCATTTTTTTTTAATTTAGTTTTTATGGTTAAATAAATAAAATTATATTCGTACAAAGTGTACATTACGCAATTCTGTTGCGGTGGTATCTGTGGGAGTAACGAAGATAAATCTGCGAAGCATGGTATCATTTTTTATACATTACATTTCAAGCTTTTGATATATTTCTGCACCCATCGCCTAAGTAACAAGCTGTTTTTGTTTTATTTCAGTGGGATTAAAATATAGTTCCCGCGGAGGAATTACGAGAAATCAAACGCTGTGGTTGTTATCCTCTGTATTCATAGTGTTGTTATCTCTCTTATTGTAATTTCACCATCATACGATGTCATTGTTTATATTCATTGCATGACTGCTTTCCGTACATTTCTGCACCCATCGCCTAAGTAACCAGCTGTTTGTTTAGTCTTTCTTTTGTAATTAGATAATAAGCTGTTCCTTCTAGAAAAAAGTCCTGTAAGTGTCATTAAAATATAATTTCTGTGGAGGGATAACGAGATCAAATGTATATTTTTCACAGCTTGATACAATGGCATAAAAAAACACAGAGAACATCAGGAGTAAATACACATCACGCAACAAAGATGCTACAACATTGCACAGACGCGAACTGGCTATGCAATTTATCTCACAGTAGCATTTATGTTTGTATACAGTAAAAGTTATTGAAAAAAATATATGTAATAAGAATATATGACAAAGTCCTATGAGTATTGCTACATATACCAAACTCCGAAAAAGGCACAGAACAAGGGTATTTCACATGCAAGCCAAGCGAAAAGTAAGAACAAATTTGTGATGAGTCATTTAAGGAAAAGAGCAAAGCCGACAATTACCGCCTTGAACGGTCAGTCGGCAATTTGGACCGACTGGGGTGCTTAAACCGGTTTTACAGAGCTCTAACCTCGCACTTCCTGACGAGTTTCTCAAATGCAAGCAACGAAAAAAAACACGATCTATTTGAAAACAAAATGTCCATGCGCTGATATTTTCTATACGTTATGACTAAAATCATAATTTTATATAAATCCTTCGGGGTTGAGAAACGTCTTGATGCCGTCATTAGGCAGCAAAGAAAACGTTCTTTTCAACACTTGCTTAATGAATCGTTTGTTAACCTTTAATTTGTAATACATTTCTTTTCTTTATCACTAAATACTTTGCTATCTTTTTTTCACTGCAAGTCTTAGGAATATTACTTTCAACGATTTTCTCTACGTTCTATTCCCAAAACACCATTTAAAAGCACGGCGAAGTGAATAACCAGTTACTGACAGTTGGTCCTGAAACTTGAAAGTGAAGAGTATATACCTATTCAAATGGAAGCTATTATTTTTACAATAATTTCATTTTAAACACAACACACGTCGTTTAAATAGAGATAGCCAATTTATAATCGCTGTGGGTACACGACAATCACCATCGTCGTACTGTTATAAGTGTAACTGTTTTCTCCGCCATTCAATACACATAATCATTAATTTCCAAAAACAATGCAAAAGTTGTTTCAAGCAATATGGAATATTTAGTAACGCAACGGGTATACTTAAGCAACGATTCCGTATGAGGCTGACATTGTTGCAAGAGAGATAGCAACACTTTCAACATAGAAGATAACAACCAAAGTTTTTGTAATTTCAGATATAGGATGAATCTCTTTTATATGTTCGTACTTGCCATTAATCATTGGGTTAATAAGGCCATATTAAACACTCGTTCATACTCCGGCCATATTACAACGCTTTATCGATATCACTGGACATGAACTGAATCCCAGAGAGTCAGAACGAGGTTTATTTTTACCAGAATGGCGTTGATCACGTGATCACCAGAGACTGCTTTAGGTGTGTCGGTGTTTGATTAGATCTGAAATATAAAAGAATGTGTATCAGTAAACAAGGATGCATAACGACGAATTTCGAAGATATTTATCTGGTGGTGACTAGAAAAAAGTATGGAGACGTAACTCTTAGGCGTTACGAAGGCCTGACTATTATTTTGTATACGCTTGTTTCATTTGGTTCTTCCAAACTAAAAACAATAAAAATACACTTTGTTCTTTCGGAATGGAGACATAGGCAAGACATAGGATGAATATTTTCTAATTTGTCCTTATTTGCCATTAACTATCGGGTTAATCAGGCTACACTAAACGTCCATTCATAAACCGGCAATTTTATCACGCTATATCGATATCCCTGGATATGAACTGATACCAAGGGAGTCAGAACGAGGTTCATTTTAACCAGAATGGCGTCGATCACGTGATGTCATGAGACTACTTTAGGTATGTCGGTGTTTGATAAGATCAGAAATATGAAAGAATGCGTATCAGTAAACGAAACCTTTTAGAGGCTACATAACACGCATAACGGCGAATTTCGTAAAAATGTATCGGGTTGTGGCTGGAAAAAATACAGTCTCTGTATCTGTCTGTCGCTGTGTCTCGCTGTCTGTTTCTTTGTCTCTTTGTGTGTGTGTGTCTCTCTCTCTGTGTCTCTGTCTTTTTTTATAAAAAAAACATGGTCAGTTTTTTAAAGCATAACTAGAACAATATTCTTAGTAACTATTAAATATATGAACATTATTATGTCAATGTTAATACACATTTTCAGAAGTACTTTAATGAGAGGCATAATTCAACGCTCACGTCAGAAATAAATAATAATCGGCGGTGGATAATAAGTTAAATGTATTATTACTGATTTTTGTCTACCTGGTGAAAATACAAGGCTTGTTACAAAATGTTAACAGTAAACGCAAATGGTTATTCAAGTCGATAACATTTATTAATGGTAATACGTACGGCGTCTCCCGAATTAGGAATAATTGTCAACTGTAACTGAATGAATATAAATACAACGTTCTGTTTTGTGAAGTGACTGTAAAATTTTACAGTATTGCTACAACAGCGATTCTCATACGCGTGTTATTCATCCCCGGAATGTCTTAAATGAAATAATTAATAATCAAAAGGACTTTTCTGCGCATTATTTGTAAATATTGACTACAGATATTACATCACTGTATAACATAAAGAAATGTCATCGTTAATATTTGCGAAAAATCTTTAATATGTTCGGACAAATTAGAATAATAGGGCTGCAACTTATACTTCTGCAACCAATTGTGTAAACATATATATAAATAAATTTTAAACAAAAATTAAATTAACCAAAGTTCCCACAATGCAACATTTTCTTTGGTTCCGGTAGAGGCCATTTTTATGTTAGGTAATAACTTTTACAGACTATGAGAGAATGGTTAAAGCTAACCAAAATGGATATAATTTGAACCGGTTAAATTTAGCGTTTTTACAGTAGGTAACCAGCAAAATAACCAAAACATATATATTAACCAAAATTTAACTGGTTAAAATTCAACCACTGTGTATACAATTGGCCCCTGCTTGTACTAACAAACCTTAAAGTAACATAACAATACACCCTTCAATTGACATTGTCAGTCTTCATTGCCCTCAACTCGGCTATAATATATTGCTATTTCTTAATTAGAACAGTAAAATAGCTCCACATGCTGTCATTGCAAATGATTTCATTCTTCTATAGCATGTCAAGCCATTCCTGATTCCGATTTACTATCTTTAGTCGCGTGTCCGATACTACTATTAGAATCCATTTGCCCTTAAAACGGCATCGATTTGCGTAATTGTCGACAAAATAGTTAGCTTTTTTATTTATACCAACATCTGTGTCTGTGTATTCCTTTCTAATTAGGGCCATCTCGTAGACGGTGCCCATTACTTGTGACATTTTTTTCTCTTTGAGAGGTGCTTTGGAACGGATCAAACGAAGACAACGTTGTGTTATCTAAAGAGCAGTCCAACGATAAATTCGATGACATACCGATTTCGCATTGATTAACCCTGCATATGTATTTTTAAACGTTGTGGTAACAGCCAGTGTACACACTCTAGAGTTAACAGAGCTTCTGTCCTTCTTGGCCAATCAGTCGAGTTAGAAAATTAAATGAATTGAAAAGAAATGCTGGCATCACTGGTCGATGGAGTCTTTTATTAATTTCTTAAAACTCTGTCTTTAGTTTTACATTTTGCTTAGCTTAAACAATAAAAAACTGTTTGTGTGTTAAACTTAAGGAAACACGTTAAGAGTGTTCTGTCGACAAAAGTGTCGAGTTTTATTACCGACAATTATACAAACAAGTTTAACTAACGGCAATTATAGAGCGTGTTATGTATCTCGTAGACGGTGCCCATTACTTGTGACAAGTTTTTGTCTTTGAGTGGTGCTTTGGAACGGCTCAAACGAAAACAACGTTGTGTTATCTAAAGAGCCGTCCATCAATAAATTCGATAACATACCGATTTCGCATTGATTAACCCTGCATATGTATTTTTAAACGTTGTGGCAACAGTCAGTGTACACACTTTAGAGTTAGAAAATTAAATAAATTGAAAAGAAATGCTGGCATCACTGTAACTGGTCGATGAAGTCTTTTATTAATTTCTTAAAACTCTGTCTTTATTTTTACATTTTGCTTAACTTTAACAATTAAGAAATCTGTTTCTGTGTAACGTTTAGGGAAACTCTGTAAGAGTATTCGGTCAACAAAAAGTGTCGAGTCAAATTAGGTGAATAATTTTAATTTTATTAACGATAATTATACAAACAAGTTTTACTAACGGCAATATTATAGAGCATCTTCCAGGATGGTCTGGTGGTAAGAGGGCTTGGTTCTTTTGTTATAAGCCCCCGGTACGAATCCATCTTGGTGCATTTTTACGTTTACATTTTTACTTAAAATAATGATTATGTTGATATGATTTGTTTAATCCATTTAAGTAACTTTAAAGAATATATTCTTGTTTGTTTGTAAATTTCGGAGAACTGTTTACCATAGTGGACAAGACCTTTAAAACTGTTCGTATTTTAGTCAATTACGTAATAGATGAATCCTTATCTTGCAATCAGACTTGCAGTATCTGATTTTCCACCGGGTAAAGTCGTTCATCAGCAATCCTTTGCAAGCATGGCTAAGTACTTTCTGTCATTACGTAGGTGACAAAGTGCAATTCTATGCCTTTGTTGGTTTATTGCCAAACTCAGTGATTCTGGTCGTTTGAGTTTCTTTTTAATTTATTAATGGGAAAGGGACTATAAACTTACGTTACAGCAAGCAGAATGGGGTTAATGTTATTAGGTATAATTATGTATTTTTAATAAAATACTGTTTGTCACTATGGCGAAAGGATTAAAATCAATTTTTGCTCCTTTCTGTTACTGTTTTAAATCAGAATTTATGAAGAAATGCATAAAATTAATTAAGAATTAGCCTCAGTGATATGAAATACGTTGGCATTTGATGTTTTTGATGCTTAATTAAGGAAACAACTTTTAAAGATTATATCAATGCATATGCCTTTGAATCTGCGGCGTCTCTTAATTGCTGTATTTATACAGTTTGTTTATTGGGTTTCTCGTCTCACCAACAGTATTTCAGGAGACGTCTGGAGACGGTGTCCTCTTGAAGCAGATATAATGCTGCCTTCACTGTGCATAGCATGCCGTGGACACCTGACATGATACCACATCCAGTCACGCTATTTTGACAACGGGCCATCCAGTCGTAGAACTTCTTTGCAAAGTAAGGGGGTTGCTTATTTTTGATAAAAACACAACTCGTAATTTTTTAAAGCACAATACCAACAATTTCTTCTCAACTACAATGTACTATTATTCTAAATATGCTGACTATCGGCATTGTCCAATAAATACTTGTCGGTTATCGTTTGTTTATGATAAAAACGTCATATGTATTTTGTTGTAGTAAATATATTGTCAGAGAAATCTCTTACTATGGAGATCATATGCGGTCATGCGGGCAAGTTGTATCGTTTATAATAGTGATTTGTTTTCAAGGAGAAGACCGTTTTAGATGAAAAATATGCCGAATTTACGCACCATGAGAACATAGAGTTTAAGTACACGATTCTGTATTGATATATTCTAATGTAACTGAAATACATACACGAGTTTTGTTTGCAAAAGTACAGTCGAACTTCGGTTATTCAAACTCGGGTTGTATTTATTTACAAAGCAAACATCAGACGGTAATCTTAATGGTATTATCTCTATGAAACTGGACATATCAAAAGACAATCATTCCACGACCATTTCGTTAGGATGTACAACCGATAAGGTTTTAAATAACATTTAACAAAATGCTAAAGTGACCAACAACATGTTGGACTGTTCAAGCGACAGGTTGTTCGAGCGTACTTCGCTGTTCTGTTCGATCGATTCGGTTATTCTATCGATCCTATGTTCGAGCCACCTGGGTTTTACTGTCAATATAAAAATTGGTTTTGTAGTTGTGTTATATATAGCTTAAGTTATAATATTATCTGTGTGCTGTCTGCATTAGTGCATTCAAAGTCGGTGTCTGATTGTTTTCGTCGCAGTGTAATGGTTTGATTGTAGAGCCGTCTTCTGAGAAAGTAGTCCGGCTGGAGTCATAAATGAGTTATCTTTGAAGCATACCACCCACATTTGAGAAATCAGACACAATTTGATTAGTATGTACCCTTATATGATTGTAAATCATGTTAAAACAAATGTGTAGTATTTTTTTTACTATATTATGTTATTTGAATGATGCTATAAATAATATCCATTTAAGAAAAGGTTAAAAGGCTTTTTGAGGATAATGAGCTACATTTTCAGCTAATTACTTTAATCCATTTGTAAAACCTTTCTATTAAGGTAATTTGGAAAATCATACGCGGATTCTCAATCTCAATGCGCAATTAGCTGAATATTTAAATTATTTCGAAGTCATTAAATTGTATTGTCGTGAAAATTGGAATAACGTTCTCTAAATTTGCAGTGTAGGAATCACAGGAACCTTTGTTGTTGATTCCTTTTGAATACTTTTGCATTGTGCCGTATATAAATTATTAATTTCCAGTAATTCAGTACACGTACGTGCCTGGCAGTTTAAGATACGTTTTATTTTTGGAAATGATTACTTCTTGATAGCAATTAAAACCCAATAAAAACTTTAAATATTGTCTTTTCTGTGTTATCAACAGAAAGAAGCTGAAGTATCTGTCATGTTTTAATATAAAAAATAATACATTGGATGTTTAAACAATTATATATAGTTAAAGGTGTTAATATGTGTTATCATTTTGTTATCTTTTTATTATTATTTTGTTATCTTTGTCATCATTTTGTTATCATTTTCTGTTATAATTTTGCTCTGTTTTTCAGTTATCATTTCGTTCTCTTTTTCTGTTATCATTTTGTTCCCTTTTTCTCTAATCAATTGGTTGTCTTTTTTTTCTGTTATCATTTTGTAAAATAGGAAATACGTACACTTTTATCTCCTGACTTCGGACTAATGGCTTGTATTAATAAAATACTTTTTTGTTACCCTAGTTAAAAATTACTATAACTTTTAAATATCATAATGCATTTAATGGTTTTATGAATAAAATGTACATAATTGTACATGTATCTAGGGAAATATTTTATGTTATAATAAAATTTCTTAATTTAGGTCAGTAACAATAACTAAGATTATTTTTAATATGAACCCAGCTATACACGAAAACAGCAAAATCAAAGTCCAATACATTTCTACGTCTCATTGTCCATGACCTTTACCTTCTACGTACCGCTCGCCTAGGCCAATAATACAGCGTTAATGTTTTTATCAATGCATATAAATAGCTCCATACGTCGCCATTAAGAGTTCCCAAAAGGAGTTCAGGCACTTTTTATGACAGGTAAAACCATTCCCAACTTCAATTTACTTTCATCCGCCGCGTGTCCGAGCCTACTATAAAAGCACATATGCCATTGCAACGACATTGATTTGCGTAATTACTTAAAATAATCTAACATTTCTGCCTTTACTTTCAACATGTTTTTTAAATTTATTTCCAATTAGGGATACCTCATAAAAGGCAACTACAGGTATTACATAGACCCTTTGTCTTTGAGTGTTGCTATGAAACGGATCAATTAATGCCAGCGTTGGGTAAGGTAAAAAGCCGCAAATCGATGGACTCTCGCTAACAAGTCTTAGTTGCCTTGATTAACCCTGCAGGCGTTTTTATACCCGTCGTAAAGACAGTCATCGGAGACACTCTGGAGTCAAAAGTCCTCCTGTTTTTGACGGCCAATTAAACAACGACTGATCATCAAAGACACTTTTATGCAATTAAAGACGCTAATAGTAACAAGTATGAGTTCAATGATGATGTGTATCGCATGCTTGTAATGGAATAAGGTTTCATCTATCATTATATAATATTGTAATCTAGCACGCAATATCTGATTCTCTATCGGGTAAAGTCACTAAAGAATTTGGGTCTCTATAATTTTAGCATAAATGATGGAAACCCTGGGAAGCTCTTATATCCTGACAGTTTATTTCCTACACCGAAAGCTCTTAATGAAACTCATCTCTAATTTCTGTTGCCACCCTCTAAGCGGCGTCCAATACGGTGATTGTCCAAGTATGAAATAAATAACTTACATTAACATTTGAACAAAGAACACTATACAAAACAAACTCTGCACAATGTTTACTTTAAATATGAAAAAAAACTTAGCCGAGGCATAACAAAAACAGACCAACCCCAACAGTAACTGCCTTGAAACAGTCAGGCGGCACCAGGACCAAAAATGGTGCTTAAACCAATTTACAGAGCTATATCCTCGCACTTTCTAAAGGGTTTCGCTAAGATAAACAGTGAAGAAGAAAAGTTCAATCGAAATCGGAGAGTTATGAGTAGTGCTTAATGTAGGAGTAATGTTTAGAACGCCTACCATCGGTTATGTTAGCAGAAAGTTTCCGAAAATACATGAATATAGCTCTCTGAGCATTTTGCTTAAGTGCAACGTTGGTGTGGAGATTATTTTCTTTGACTTTTGTCATTTTATTTGGTAAATGTCTAGTCTCAACTTCCAAGGTCAATCAACGATGGTAGAGTTAACTTCAATTGCATAATCTTAAGCATGGATCTTATTCAAAGAACATATGTCATAACGATGATTTCTTCATGTGTGCTCATTATAATAACATTGCAGGTTTGCAAAACGTTAGCACAAACCAGTACGCTAACAATTGATTTCACTTTCAAGACCGTAATGTGACTCTTGACATAGGTTTGTAAAACAATAATTAAATGTTCTATCACTTGCTTGCATTCATACAAGTAGTTTAAAATTACAATACAACTGTCCTTTATGTTTTTCCGTAAGTTTAGCAGCGCCCTCGTCCGGATTTTATCTTAAACATAAATAACATTTAATATTGCACTTAAAAATAATTTGTCTTTGGTATATTTTATTATATTTTTGTTGAGAAACTTGTAAAATTAATAAACTTATATTCGTACAAACTGTCTATAGCCGTGATTCTGTTGCATTGGCACATGTAAGAGTAACGAACGATTACTCTGTGAAGCATTATGCCATTGTTTATTTGCATTACATTTAATGCTGTTTCTGCACCCATCGCCTAAGTAACTAGCTGTTTTTGTCTTATTTTAGTGGGAGGGATTAAACTTTAGTTCCCGTGGAGGAATTACGAGAAATCAAATGGAGTGGTTATTATCTTCTGTATTAATAAGGTTGTTATCTCTCTTAATGTAATTTCAGCATCATATGGAATTATACATGCTGTGTTATTAAATAGTGAATATTAAACTTTTGCAATATTTTTGTAAATTGATATTAATGTGACTGAATAGACAGCGTGTATGCAATTATCATGCGAAGCGGTTAATAGGCGCGTACCCAGCGAGTATATAAATTTTCAATTTCTTTTTAATAATTTGTGTATGTGTTTTAAATAATATTCTTATTAAAATAATTGCTTTCATGTGGACAGAAATTCACTTTTTACTAAACTCTTAATTGTCAGTAATTAGCTACTGAATTTTGACGTGCTTTTGATGGTGATTTTGTAATAAAATGGGATGAGACTCGTTGAAACTAATATTCGGATGAATTGCATTTAAAAAAAAGCCAGCACCTATTGTATACTAAATAAAATGTTGATAAACGATTCATTTAAAGCACGCGTTGAACATATTAACTCTAATAACTTTATAAAGACTTTTTCATCATTGAAGGATTTATATACAATTATGATCTACATGTATTTAAAAACAACTTTTGTTGCAGACACAAATATAAATGCTGCTGTTCCAAAAAATGCATAGGAGTTCGTGTTTGTTTCCAAATAATATGTGTAAACGATGTAACATCTTTGTTGCGTGATGTTTTAGTACTACTGTTCACTATGTTTGTTCATACCATCGTGTCAAGATGTGAAACAATATACATTTTATCCAGACAGAGGATGAATTTTCTCATACATTTTCTTATTTGCCATTAATTATCGGGTTAATAAGGCTACATTAAACGTCCATTCATAAACCGGCAATTTTATTACGCTATATCGATATCCCTGGATATGAACTGATCCCCAGGGAGTCAGAACGAGGCTCATTTTAACAAGGATGGCGTCGATCACGTGATCCTCAAAAACTACTTTAGGAATTTCGGTGTTTGATTAGATCAGAAATATAAAATGATGCGTATCAGTAAACGAAACCTTTTAGAGGCTACATATCACGCTACTATGACTCTGCATAACGGCGAATTTCGAAGATATTTATCTAGTTGTGGCTAGAAGAAATACGGAGACATAACTCTTAGGCGCTACGAAGGCATGACTATTATTTCGTATAAGCTTGTTTCATTTAGTTCTTCCAAAATAAACAATAACAAAACACTAACACGTTGTTCTTTCGGGATGGATTAAGCTTATATGAATATATATTAATTAATTGTCCAAAAAGCAAGATAAATTATTTTGTTTAATTTGAAGCTTAAACTTTATAAAAGCAATGTTATATCGTGGAAGTGTTATCATTCTGGTGTCATTTATTTCTGGATTATATGCAATATTTATAATTTTCCCAAAATCAGCTTAAGATAAATTGTTTTGTGTAATTTGAGGATTTAACTTCTCTATAAAAACAATGTTATATAATGGAAGTGTTATCATTCTGAAATCATTTATTTCTGGATTGTGTGCAACCTTTAACATACCTTAAATGTGCTTTTAAGCAAACGCAACTGACTGTGAGCCACGGTATTGGCTTTAAAAAGATGATATCACAGGTATCTCCCTAAATTTCTATAAAATATCATTTACAGTCGATACTCGTTTTCTCGACTTTTATCGGGCCTTAAGGAAATGTCCGACACACAAAAGGTTCGCAAGATAAATTCTTACCGAATGGCCGTTCGCCATTTTGTGTTGTTGTAAGATGTACACTCTCGTAATATTTACATTTTATATAGGGTAATTGTCGTATAAGACAAGAAATAGACATTTAACTTTTCATATTTTAATATACATCCTCATTTCATAACAACAACAACAATACATTTGATGACAATTTGTAACATAATATACAATATATAAAACAATGATGTAACGATTTATGCACACGAAATGTTACGTGCTAGCATTTGTAGACCACGTGCCATTCATCTACTTTGTGACTTTACCGATCCTTTGCCAATTCAATTGTATAATTATTCTTGATAAGAAAGTTCATTTTTACATATAGATTTATAGACTAAATAAGTAGCAACCATATCAGTATCCATGCAAGAATTGTTTAAATCTTAAAACAAATATGTTATATAATTTACCAATAATAATTTTGCTTAGAAATTGACTTTAAGAAATGCAAAGAGACGTCTTTGTGGGAATGGTGTCAGACGTCATTGACGACGTCATACAAACATTACCAATTGTTTTCTGTTTGTGTAATGTGAACAAAAATGAGAAAGTAGACGTGTTGTGACATCATCAACTGAAGAAGGCAAATGGCCGAAACGTTTTGAAATAAAAGTGTTTAAAGAGATTTGTTATATTCACTGTCCCAAAATGGATACAAAAAGTTAATGATTTATTTAGAAAATAATGCTTAATTCGAAAATAAAAGTATACACGGATCTTTTTAAACAAAGTCTTTGTAGAAATCACCATCTAACTAAATGCACCTTTTTCTTTCAAAAACATAGATTGGTTGTATTCGTGTAGCTTTGTTTTCAATGTACCAAAGACACTTATGGCTGTAAATGCTCAAGTCATGAACATCAGGAAAATATATCTTTAAAATATATATAAAAAATACTTGCATGATGCTTAAACTGAGTTGTTTGTGGTGATAATGATGTTTAATCAAGAAAGAAGGATTTCTAATTTCTGTTGCAATGACAGTAATGAATACTGCAATGATTAGAGACTCGATATTAAGCCATGACTTGGGCTAAGGAATGGTTGGTGAATACGAGCCTAACGTTATACATCATGGTTTCAAACATTAAACAGTATCCATGAATTTGATATTTTTCTGTTTGTCAAGACATTTATAAACATGAAGGAAAGAAACAAAACTTGATTCTTGTAAATAAATAATTAAAATATACACATGCATTGCTCGAAAACATGTTCATAAATAATGCAAGAACAGGTAATCTTATTAACAGAACGTTTTTCACTAATTTTTACCAAAATTGTAATCCATGATTTTTATTTTTTCCGCTTTTGACCCCACATCCCACAATTTAACCTCTAATTTTCATGTCGATTTTTATATCTTGTTATCTTAATTGCATGAGCTGTTTTGTATTAAATATTTGCATAATTGGATGAAAACATTGTGAGGTATGGAAAAGTATTCTCTCGACTCTCACAGACCTATGAAGGCAAAATATGACTTTCTAAACGAGTACATAATCCCAATATTGTGTCAGTAACATTCTTGTTGGTTGGTTGTTGTAAAGCAACGTGTGACTGATCTAATTAAACGCATTTTTTTTGCAGTTACCTTATGTGCCTTGCTGAAATTAGACACTTTTGAAATAAAATATAAACATCAAGTTAAGAATCGACGTGCAAGATGACATTTAACTTATATTGCATTGTTTTTAGTGTAATTCAACACAACGACCTACAATAAACATAAGCAGTCTAAATTGTATTGTTACAATATGCATTTACAACAAAAAACAAAATATGTACACCATATATTAGCTTCTTTCAGGTATGAATCTCTTAGATTATAAGTTATTGTAATTGCCTCATATAATTATACGCTTCTGTTGCGTTTTTTTGTATTATTAATATTGCGAATAAACTCGATACAATGTTATATATACACCGTAACCGCACTATGATTTACTATATCTACATTCAACTAGTCTATATACAACGAGAAAGGCTGAAATATCAGAAACAAATAAATGATTTATATACATTCACCACATTATAGAATGAACAATATGCTGATAATAAAAAATGGCGTCAGAATTCCTAGACATGGGCTTCACGAGAGTTATTGTCCTCTTGTTGGCAGTATAGACAAAGGTAACGACATTTTATGATACAGCTCTACGATAGTATACTAATGCAGATATAGTTTTCGGAAAGTACAAACCATTATATCAGAAATGTAAAAGATAATGCTTGAAAAAGAATATATGACAAAGTCCTATGAGCATTGCAACATATATCAAACTCCGAAAAAGCACAGAACAAAGGTATTTCACATGCAAGCCAAGCGAAAAGTAAGAACAAATTTGTGACGAGTCATTTAACGAAACGAGCAAACCCGACAGTTACCGCCTTGGAACGGTCAGTCGGCAAAATGGACCGACTGGGAGTCTCACAATACATACTGACTTATGGCTGTATATACATATGTAGGGTCAATCAAACTCGCGTTTTTATATTTCCTCTTGAATCATTAACATATATAATAGAAATAGAAGTTATCCGTCCGTATTTAAACAAAGAGCTATTAATGTTACATGTGTGATTCTTTTCATTTATTTCTGCCTTTGATCACATTGGTGAAAGACTTGAATATTAATGCATTTTCCATAAACAATATATTTCTTCCAGAAGTAGATCAAACAACCTGCAAGTTAATTCGGTTTTGTTTTCGCATTTGTTTATTTAATAGTTAGAACAAGTAATAAATCCCTCCTTTATCCATTACTTTAAAAAATTTCCGTTCAATCACATTCCACAATACGATGCCATGTGATCGTATTTGGCATTGGTTTTCTCACATCGGTTATGTCACCAATGTCTTAATAAAAAGAATAAAACCAGCACGATATAGCAAAACAACACAATCAATGCAATTTGCAATAACTTTAGCGCTTTTCTATGAAATCTTGCCATGTTACGATATTCCCAACATTTTGTCAGGTGCGCGTATGAGCCTCCAAGAGAAGAGAGTATGCCCCTGTGACGTTAATGATTACCAGCAATAATCGAATTGTTTGCTTTTTCTCCTTACATCGGTGTATACCTTTTCATTGAAGGACATCACTAAAAAAGCGCCTATTACTTGTTGTCATTTTCTAAATGATCGGCGTCATACTTAAGATCAAACGAAGTCAATGTTGTGTAATCGGACGAGCCGCCAAACGATGGCTTTGCCTGCAATGATAACACCTGCACGTGTATTTTTAACAAACCTTAATGGCATCCGTCACATACAGCCTATAGTACACGGATCTTCTGACTTGTGCCAATGAAACAACAACAGAACATGAAAAACAATGACTCAATAAATGCTGCTGATAGTGGTTTTGATGAATCCAGCAGGGATTTGAATCTCACTGTTAGCATTTTAATCAGGATTTCTGTTATCAGGTATATATATAGAACCTGTTATCTCGTATTGTCTGATTCTCAACCGGGTAAAATCGTCCAAATGCAATCATTTGCAAGTATGACTAGGTCTTATCTAGAGGAACTGACTGTCATAATGAAGGTACACAAGTGCTTTCTGGCGATGTTGATGGTTGTATTGTCGAACTTTTTTTAATAAATAGTGTTATATGCTATACTGATGAAAGATTATATTGGGGTCTGAATTTTCTGTGTATAAACTGAATAAGAATACATGACAAAGTCCTATGAGCATTGCAACATATACCAAAATTTGTAAAGGCACAAGACAAAGGTTTTCACATGCAAACCAAATTTAAAAGTAAGAACAAATCTGTGAGGAGTAATTTAACAAAAAGAGAAAACCCGCCAGTTACCCACTTGGAACGGTCAGTCGGCAATATGGACCGGTGTTTCCCATTTACTTAAGTCAAATGCGATATATAAAATTAATAACCATATTTATGGGATGGGATTGGAATTGCCGGCATTTTTTCTGATACTGTGCAGCGACATTTCTATCATTATAGCACAGGGGCACTCATGAGGTGCCCACGGACTGAACTCTGCCGGTCCATTATACTGACACCGACGAGTCAGGCGTAATGCTGTTCCCTTAGCCCCGAGCGTTAGGAGGGAAGCCACTAGTACCAACTTTAAAGTCTTTGGTTTGACCCGGCCGGGGTTTGAACCCGTGACCTCCTGATCCGCAAGCCGACGCTCTACCACCTGAACCATTACGGCCGGTCCATAATTATGATATATAAGTAAATATTTCAAATGGTGTATGACCGCATGCGAAGTTAACTATTCGAATCGAAACAAGCTTAAAACTTTTGTTTTGTTCACTCAGAACCACCGTGATGTTATGTTAAAATGGCTCTCCGTATGTTTTAGAATTGTTGGTTTCGAAACCAAACAACTGCATACATATTAAGGTCTTGATTTTGATGAGATGGTTTGAAAAGGGTTGAATGCCTTTGTAAATTTCATATGATACCAAAACGGTCATATACTTGAAATTAATCAGGTGTTGCACAATATATAAATATCAGTAGACTAAGGCATGAACATTAAGTGTTTTAAATGCTTTCTTATATATTATGAACACTTGATGTAAGAATGTATAATTATCGCAATGCAAGCTAACATGTGGCTATTTAGTTAGCACGTGTTGTTGTCGAGAAACTGCGACCCTAGGTCGCCGAGAACGGTGAGCCTAGTTCAAAAGTGGGAGCTCTTTTTCTAGCCCAATTCACCTTTCCGCGAGGTCTAAAAATAGATATTACACATTGTGTATTAGCATGGAATTAGCCAATCACATCGCGTTATTTGACACTTTACCTGCGTTATGCTGATTCTCACTTACACATTGTCCCAAAAACAATGATTTTGACAAGCGATCAGTTTAAATCTGTTTGAGCCTTTGGTTCAATTTAATAGCAACAGGGTTGTTTGTTGTTTGTAGCTTGCAATGAATCGTACGGTGTTGTAATCGCTTCTCTGTTTGCATCTCAATTTAGTTTATTGGATGAGGCTTGTCCATTTCTGCATCGATAGGTAAAGTCTCTCTGTAGTCAGCAACAACTTTCTTTCCTAATTTTGTGTCATGAATGCATCATTGGGTGAAGCTGTCTTAATCTTAATGTAAACATCTCCATTACAAGCTCTTTGCATTTGGGAGATATGAAATTAAAATATTATTGCGGATCTGTCAGATAATCTGTAAGATCTGTCACTTTAAACCAGGTTGTTTGTGGGCAAGGGGGCGGAGCTTAAACTCTATTTTTAGACTCACGGAAAGGTGAATTCAAGTGGTAAATGCTACTAAAACATCAAACATTGCTAGTTTGACAGTGCAAAAAACGAGGAGATTATTTGAATGAGTGTTTTTTTTATATTTATATGCATGTAAGTGGTTTCGTTTACGGCGTGTCCATTTCGTACAAGAAAGGTCAGCGTGACATTTTAAGAATGCTAATTTAAATTTAAATGAATTGAATAATAAAACGTGCCCATAGGCCAGTGCCAACTAAATGCAAATAGCTGTTTATTGACTTTATTTTGTTTAGGAGATGCTAAGACGTTTCATTTAGTGTTCATTATGTATATCCACCTTAAATTCTTTAGAGTTATTCATATAGATAGCCATAACGTAAGTCGAATAAAGCGCATGTCAGTGTCAACAATTTTCAATGAACGCTTAGCGTTACAGTTCCATAAAGTATTAAACGAAATTGTTTATATTTCAACAATTATAACATACAATTATTGCTTTTTGTTTCTTAAATCAGTGTTTATTATATTCTAAACAATAAAATGCAAAGTGCCCTTAAATAATTTTTATATTTAACACATGCTTGATTGACAATTTTGCGTAAATGCCTATGTGAAATCAAGAATAACAACCACAACGGAAACACAATCTTGAAAACTCAATCAATTTGACAGCAATTTTCAGGACATAACAAAAGCAGTTTCTCTGCAGAGTCGTGGTGTGTTGTTCCATTATGCATAACGTCGACAGCTGTTAGCAGCGGCGTCTGTACAAGTTTCCATTAAAACTACCATTATCGTAAATATATTGACTTTCGACACTATCCAATAAAATATTTCTCGGTAGTAATCACTTTATGATGTGAGACGTCATACGCGGTGTTAGTTTGTTGGTGTATGTATATCGTAGGGTAATTATTCTATGTCCATTAATTCGTTGTAGAAATAGAATTGTTTGTAATTTTGATTTTATGTAGCGAGTGATCAGCCGAACATTTTAATTTTAGTCAAGGGAGGTAACTACCACCAACCAGGTAAAAAAGTAGTGTTGTTGAATCACAAACATGTAAGCTTAAAAATACTTAGCTTTAAAAGTAACTTTGTCTTTTCACTGCTTAGATCAAAGTTAGAGTCCCTAACTGTGTATGTATATCGAGTATTAACTGTGATAGTGTTGAATGGATCTTGATTCATACCGCCCCCCCCCCCCTCCACACACACATCAACATTTTCTGGATCCGTCCCTGATTTCGCCAAACGTGTCAAGTGACAAGCTCAATGTGGTAGCGAGAAGGTCTACAACTGCATGATCTGCACATGCAACACAGGTTGTGTATGGCAAGACAATGTGTCGAGTTTGGTGTCACACTACTGTGAAGGTGTTGTGTGAAGTTGTAAACATTGTGTACTTGTATATGGATATTATTTAATTCCTGAATTGCAATTGATAAATACACATATCTAGCAAGAAACTATTTCTAAGTATATACAAGAATAACTAAGTTATTAGATGTGAAACTTTATTTCCTATTCAAGGTTATGAAAAGGAACTTGTGTCATTTTGTATTTTGAGTGACAGATTAACAATTCTTTTCATTGTGGTTTTTAAAGTGAAAAGAAAAATACAGGGCCTTCCTTGTGATGGCCAAGATGTGCTTCCTTGTGATAGCCAAGATGTGCTTCCTTGTGACGATCAAGATGTGCTTTCTTGTGATGGCCAAGATGTGCTTCCTTGTGATGGCCAAGATGTGCTTCTTTGTAACGATCAAGATGTGGTAAGTTTAGTTTATCTTTACTGTATATTGTATAATGGTATTATTTTATTTTTGTATTAGTTAAAATTTTGTTACCCAAATCAACGCATTACTAACTGGTATCTTCATTATATTCTACTACATGCTCTGTTGTTTTGTTTATTTGTTTGTTGTTTGTTTGTTGTTTGTTTGGTGTTCGCTGGACAATAACTGTTTCAAATTCGTGATGTAGATAGATATAAGTCAGTTATAGCACATAAATGTAGGGGCGCCCGTGGCGTAGTGGTAGAGTCGCCGACTGACCGCTTAGCCTCTCACCACGTGGGTTCGAGTCCCTGTCGGGGCGAAGGACGTAATGTGAGAAGGTCTACCAGCTAATCTTCGGTGCGCCGGTGGTTCTACCCAGACATTTGACTCCACCAAAATTGTATGGACGTCGCCATAATGATCAAAATTAGTCGCTGCGATGTATTTCAAAAACAAAAAACAAAAACATACCTGTACCTTTTATATACTGAACATTTTGAAACAACTAACATAGTTTGTAGGTAGTATTTTATTAGATAATTGTGCTACTTATTTATTTAGTTATATAGTTTGTAGGTAGTATTTTATTAGATAATTGTGCTACTTATTTATTTTGATGAATTAATTGTGTTATTTTACACGGTTCTTTTTTATCGGAGTCTCGAAATATAAAAAAAATCCTCCACCCGTCCTAGTTTTTAACCCGATAGTCGGACCGCATGAAGAATGTTTGGTAAGTTATCTAACTTACCTTTGTTATGAAAAAATAGCGCAGTCGTAGCGTGTTATGTCGTGAAGCAATACTGTCTTTGCTATCTTAAGCCCACCCCACCCCTCTTCCACCAAAACCCACCATACTTCCACCCCCCCCACCACCCGATATTCTTGAAATTTTCATTAATATTATATTTTTGTGTCATATTGCCATAATCAACCCATATTTTATTTTCATACAAACACATACACGCTTGCGCACGCATGCACGCACAGCAACTAGTGACATTAATTCAAGATTGAGAACATATTCAAGTGCATTTACACTGGTTCTAAGACTAACAAGAGAGTCGCCGTTGAAGTCCTGTTCAGCAATGGACCACTTTTGCCTAAAACAAACCCACCTAATACAGCAAAACCTTGTTGTTATTAAAAGATTTACAATGCCGACATATTTTCATGTCTTGCAAATATATTCAGTAACGAATTGACTTTGGACGCATGGGAAAAGGTCCGAGCACAAATAACAGAATAGAGTGTAACATTTGATTTGTTGATTGTACATCCTTGTAACAAATGCAAGTTAAATTAAACAAATCATACATACACATGGACCATTAACAATTTCATGTGACAAATAATGTTGTAGCAGCATTTTAAACTACAATCGTATTTAATTCTGATATTCACCAAAGTGGAATAATAACCGATGCATTAAAGCGCCGCACTTCACTTGTTTACAGAACAACATGGCGCCATCCATAGGACATTTCCAGGAACGATAACATGAGGCGCGGCGACAATAATTGTGATTATGTCTTTAAAATTACAATTTTAGTTCCGACTTGAAGCAATGATGCAAATTGCAATCTCAATATACTACTCAAAATTTGCTAAGGATCACGTTTTATAACGTATACTACTTTTATAAAGTTGTGGCGACATGCTTCTATTGCAAAGTGTACATATCAAATCATGAAATTTACGTATATGAAGCCTGAATACTTGTTTGTTTGATTTTGTAAGCAAACTGATTTTATATATTGATAATATGAACAAACTTTCTAATGTCCAAAAAGTGATCCTTAGCAAACTTTGTGAAGTATATATAATAAATAGTTGCACAAAGATATACAGGATATAAGCACATCAAAGCTTGCTTCAAGACTTGCAAGATCTTAACAAATTGATACTAATTAGGAAAGACATAGTTTAACGAAGTATTTAATTATGTTACTTTAACTTCTTTCTTTGATCTCATTTTTCTTCATGGTAATTAACTTACTGCCAATTTATCATTTATTTCGTTTTGTTGTGTCTCTATCTTATCTGTAAACTTTCCGACTGCCAGCTCCTTTATCTTACAATCCATTTTATTCAACTAAACATTTAAATATTTCTCATGCGTGATATATTAGACAAAGCATCATATATTTTCTAACTAAAAGCGTTCAAGAACATCCTGAAAGGTGACACAGATCGTTTTACTAGTGGCCCATTTGTAAGCTTTAGTCAACTGTCAATAATCAGCGAATGGTGAAATAGTACAGTCAGCAATGAGCTGGGAATGTCCGCTAAATGTCTTGAAAACTTTCGGAGAGACCAGACCCAAAGTGCGACTCGACTCCCCTGGACCATCTGGATTGGCCTCAATACCATTTTGCTTTTATACACAGCAGTCTGCGATAAATGTGGCACACAAACACATTGGAATTTGAAGCATTTTGTCCATGTGCCATAACAATTAAAATTAAGTTTCACCCGTTGAAAGAATCATTATGAGCAAATCATGTGTTTGATACTGTATCGGATTGTTTATCAGTGCTTTATGCCATCTGGCAGCTACTAAAAGTGCTCTAAGACCACAGCGATTAGTTCTTCTATGACTTAGATGATAAGAATTGTTTTCCCATATTTTCACCCAAGCAAGCGAGTACATTTCCAAGATTGTGAAGTGTAAGTGATGGTTTTCTTACTAGCCATAACTGGGGAACCTCAATACCAGCGTAATTTTCAACCACTGGCACACAAGTCGCAAAATCATTTACACTTCTTGGCACTTTTATTGCAACATATCAGCGTTTCTTTCATATCTATTATTTAGATTATGCAACGCAAGGGCATGATAATGCTCTTATGTGTTTAACTTTTTTCCAAATCTGAATGACCGATACTTGACTTACTCCAGCCGTTTTTTTTGCCGACTGTCCGTTCCAAAGCGGCAACTGTCGTTTTTCCTCTATTGATGCAATGTCTTATGTCAGTGTTGTTGGTATTTTTTTCATTTTACTGGTATGTTTATGCCATTGTCTAGTGTTTACTGTATATATGCTATTATTATTATTATTCTATTATTCTAATCATATGTTATTTTTCTACTCACTCAAGAGTTGGATACAACTTTTTGATATGAAATGACTATTTACGTTTATGTTTTAGTATATTATAAATGTCGTCGCTCACTACGATATCAAATTGCTTTAAATTAAATTTACTATTACAAAATTAACTTTCCGAAAATTTTAAATTTTGGACGTGAGTTTATGTGCCACATGATTACTAAAGACCTCGAAAAGTAATTTCTTTTCTATTTTTCCTAATATTGTTTATCCACAATATGTTTTCTGTGTTTTCTGTATCACTACACCCTTTGCCAAGTCATTTACTGCGTGTTTTTCATTTTTATTGCAAATCAGGTTTGTGATAAAGTAGTCCGGCGTGTTGCTGTAAAATATAATTCTCTTTGAAGATGATAGACCTAGTTACGTGGATTCTGATAGAATCACAGCTTTGGTGTGCCCTCTGTGATAATAATTTCGATATCCCGCAACATCAATATTTGTTTTATTGTCATGAAAATACATCCATGCCTTAGTTACGTGAATAGGTTCAAACAGTACTTTTAATCCGAAAAGCGACAACTCTTAATTTTACTACACGTTCTTACGACCGGTGTCGCTATATAAGTTTATTTATAAAATGACACGTTCACTAAACGACGAAATGGTGTAACAGAAAGAACAAGCCAGCAACAAACTAGTACAATAATGTTTTATTTTAATAAGCAATTAAATCTAAGGCGTAATAAAACAATAAAAAAGAAATCAGACAAAACTTCAGAAAGCAAAATAAATGTTAGCTTACAGCTTGTCCCTTTAGGAGGTGTCCCTTTAACAGTCCAATTAATAATCCAACGTCGAATAATTCTGAAGAGATTTCGGTAGAATGTGGAAACTGGATTTAAAGACGTTCAGCCTTATGTACATAAATTAAAGCATTTGTTAAAAACTCCGCATCATGATTTAAATAAACATATATGTTCATTAACTATTATAATCTATTTTCGATTTATACGAACAGCAAGTGCGTCATATCTCGTCTCGGTGTTTTTGTCACTGTTACATGAACTTGCTATGTGTTTACCTAAATATAGTTCAGTTTATACATTTCGTTAATGCTGTTAAACTAAAAAGAACTTTTCATTTATACGTTTTTCAATTTCTGTGACTATGAGGAGGTTTACATAAAATTCGAACACCCGAAATGGCAACGGTTAAACAAAGCAACTAGTTTAAATCACGTTTCAATACTTTTGTTTCGCAATTCTGCTTGTTTAAATAGAAAAATGAATAATATTTATTGGGGACATCTAAAGAACTTGCAGCATAGAAATACGAATTTCATTAAGTTTGCGTATGAATTCTCTCGTACGGTTTCCTTATTTTGTCATTCTTCATATTGCTACGAAGCCTACATTAAACGCCAATTCATTCATCGGCCATATGATTACGCTATATCGATATCACTGGATATGAACTGATCCCCAGGGAACCAGAACGAGGCTCATTCTAATCAAAATGGCGTCGATCACGTGATCCCTGGGGACTACTTTAGATATGGCGGTGTTTGATTAGGTCAGTAAAGATAAAAGGATGCGTACCAATAAACGGCGCCTTTTATGGGTAAAATATCATGCTAACCTGACTTTTTACAATACGACGAATTTAGGAGATGCTTTCCCTAGTTTGCGACTAGAAGAATTTTGGAGACGTTATTCTTAGACGCTGCGGAAGCACGAGATTAAATGGAAGGAGTTTTCATTTTTTTTAAATCAAGTTCCCGAAAATTCTAACAAGAGCTGATTTTATTCTAATTCTTGTTCGTCGAAACAAGTAAAGTATCACATTTTTTTCTGAATTTGCTAAGGAAGGGAAAATTTGTGCTTTTACAATTTGTGGCGCTGATATCTTCGTGAGATCCAAATAAGAGCTTGAAGAATGACCAGCAGTTTGCCGTTGATTTCGCCTTGTGTGTTTGTATATTATTATATATTATACATTATTTTAAAATGCGCAAACTCAATCGTCAACTACAGGCGTAATGATATATTATAGCGTTATTTTGTAGGTAGCGTATTATTAAGAATTGAATCTCAATTTGCTAATGTTCCTGCTTTATGAACGCTGGTCCCATGCGCGCAAATTCGTGAAGCGCGCTAGCGCATCATGGTTAATTGGCTCGCACAGCAAAAAATTAATTGAAAATTACGGTTGACCTAACCGTTCAGTGCTTTAAAGATGACACGAAACTTGTGCATATCATGATTAACTCACCACGGAGACAGTAAGCAAGATTCATCAATAAAACTTATCTAAAAAGAGATCAGGTCTCTATTCCTACAAGACTTTTCCAATTTGTGTATATGTACATACTATACAATTCTATTTATTTGCTGTCTCATTATATTCGTATACATAAATTGTTAACATATGAATTGTGCATAATGACTGACATCGTATAAATATATATATTTTGGGGGACATATAGTTCCTTTTTGACCGGGTGTATATTCATGTGAATAATATTTTGTCTATAACATAAATATTCACTCCACACCACTCCACTCCACTCTACTCCACTCCACTCGCCAATCTCCACCCCACTCCACTCTCCACCCCACTCTCCACCCCACTCTACTTTACTCCACTCCACTCTCCTCTCCACTCCACTCCACTCCACTCTACTCTACTCCACTCCATTCGACTCTACTTCACCCCACTCCACTCTACTCCATTCCACTCCACTATACTTCTCTCTACCCTACTCCACTCCACTCTCCTCTACTCTACTCCACCCGACTCTACACCACTCCACTCGACTCTACTCCAATCTACTCTACTCCACTCTTCGCCACTCCACTCCACTTCACTATACTCTATTCCACTCAACTTCACTCCACTCCGCTCCACTCCACTCTACTCTACTCTACTCCACTCCACACTTCTCTACGCCACTCTACTCCACGCCACTCACCTTTACTCTATTCTACTATACGCTACTAGGATGACAAGGTGTGTTTACAACGTAAAACAACAACAACAACAACAAAAACAATGTTTTTACATATCTATGACATGACATACCAAAGTAGTAATAAATCTTAAATCATAAATGTGTCAGATGGACAGTCGATGATCGCTGAAATGATGAGGGAGTGGAGGGAGAGAAACTTATTTTACAAAAGAAAATTAATTAAAAAACAACAACATAAAAAATCAACCTTCAGAACAAGCTTAATTATATAAAAACGCTCCCGGTGACATTAAGCTTGCTTAGATAGTATATTTATTGATAATTCAGTTTTCTATAATATTTACAATTCTTAAAACATTCTGTGAAATGCTGAAAGATATTTTGTTTGCTTACAAATATAAAATATATACATTATTGTTAATATGTTTGGCTCCTTATTATTCTGTATATTTACTAATTATTATGTTCCTCGGACGAAATTACATGAATATTGTATTGATTGTTTGTGTATTGATTTCTTATTATGAACATTTGCTACTATTTTGCATATTTCGCATATTTCAACCATTTGTGTTTGTGTTTATTTGTAAGATTTATCATTAAACGCATAATTAAAGCATGCAAACTGTTTTAAACTATTGCATAAGTTTCGCATATTATATGAAACATAAAATAACAAGGTCAAATGATGAAATTACGTTTAATTTTGGCATGATTAACGTCATTTACAATAACGATCACGGCGACGGTATATTTTCTAGCTCATTCGATTAAGAATACACATTTGTACTCAATGAATAACAAAAAAGCTATTTAGAGAAAACATTAGTTCCTTTCCTACAGCCTTCTCAAACCCTTTCCTCGTGCTCTTGGTATGTTCGAGTAATTAAACTGAAAATGTGTATTCTAATGAATCCATTTGGTCGGATTAACATCTAAGATTTTTAATTAATTGCTCCCATAAAAGCGCGCGGTCAAAGGGTCGCGTTGACCAGTGTTGTGGACGTTTGTGCGGAAGTTTATTAATTATTTTTCTAAGAAACGCCGAATTTTAGAAGAATTCTGATCAGATTGTAGACAGATTGATGTATGGTTGTTTAGATAGAACCAGGTTTACAAATGTTGCACGCCACTCAAGCAGACGTGTCGGACAGTTAAAGAAATGACGCAGTTCGGTCTGACCCCAGAAGAAACCCAGTGACCCCCACAAACATATGGTCAAGATGATATGAGTTCTATAGTGTGGTATGTGCTTTTCAACAAGGTTGCAAATACGCCTTTAATGCCGCGACATTCTGTGTTTGAATTCCCTGATTCTTTCGCTTCATTTGCGATTATTTCTCGAATGGATTGGAATGGCAAAGATTTCAATACCATTTCTAATTTTATTGGATGCACAGAAGCATTTTCTTTCGGTCACTTCAACGAGATTACTGCGCTTCTACAACTTCGCCACAATCGTCGCCAGTGTTGAACATATTGGCTACGCGCTGGAGCGCGACGGTTATATATGGAATGCTCACTGTAATTTGTCCATGGGAAAAGTTTGTTTTGCGGACTTTCTAAACCTGATAAAATAGGGGTCTTAAATCGGTTGACGGCGTTCTATTTTATATGCTCAAGAAAAAAATTCTGTCTGAACATTACTTATTTGTGAAATGTGAGGCTGCTGCACATGTGCAATTTCTGCGTGTGCAGTTTAGTTTTATAGTTAATTATAATAACCGTGCCACTTTTTTCTCTACATATGTAACATCTACATATGTAACACCTATATATGTAACATCTACATATGTAGCATCTACATATGTAACATCTTCATATGTAACATCTACATATGTAACATCTACATATGTAACACCTACATATGTAACACCTATATATGTACAATCTACATATGTAACATCTTCATATGTAACATCTACATATGTAACACCTATATATGTAACGTCTACATATGTAACATCTTCATATGTAACACCTATATATGTAACATCTACATATGTAACATCTACATATGTAACACCTATATATGTAACACCTATATATGTAACATCTACATATGTAACATCTACATATGTAACACCTATATATGTAACATCTACATATGTAACATCTTCATATGTAACATCTACATATGTAACATCTTCATATGTAACACCTATATATGTAACACCTACATATGTAACATCTTCATATGTAACATCTACATATGTAACATCTTCATATGTAACATCTACATATGTAACATCTACATATGTAACACCTACATATGTAACACCTATATATGTAACATCTACATATGTAACATCTACATATGTAACACCTATATATGTAACATCTACATATGTAACATCTACATATGTAACATCTACATATACAACATCTATTTTATTTTGTATTAAATCATTCTATGGTCTCAGGAATATAAGTTATACTTACTTTTTGTCGAGATTTATAGTATACTGAAAACATTTAAGCAAATAATACAACGTTTCAAATGTCTTTATTACTTGCTCCCATATTGCTTTTATCTCTTTACCTCTTCCACTTTTTGCGTCGCCTTTGATGCTTAGCATCAACGATTTTTCTTGTTTCACAATGTGATGATTCACCGGCCCGGTAGCGCAATCGGTAGTGCGACGGCTGCAGGTACGGGAGGCCCCGGGTTTGATCCCGGCATTTTTGCCGATACTCTGCAGCGACATTTCTATCATTATAGCACAGGGGCATTTATGAGGTGCCCTGGGACTGAACCCGGCCGGTCCATTATACTGACACCGACGGGTTACGACTAATGCTGTCCCCTTATCCCCGAGCGTTAGGAGGGAAGCCACTTCTACCAACTGTAAAGTCTTTGGTTTGACTCGGCCGGGGTTTGAACCCGCGACATCCCGATCCGCAAGCCGACGCTCTACCACTTGAGCTATTGCGACCGGTCGTTTTTAGGCGGTAACTGTTGGGTTTGCTCTTTTTGTTAAATGACTCATCACAGATTTGTTTTTACTTTAACATTTGACTGTCATGTGAATACCTCTGTCCTGTGCCTTTTCAAATTTTTGGTATACGTTTCAATGCTCATAGGACTTTGTCATATATTCTTATTAATAAGACTTTGTTATATTTTCTTATTCCTTTGGTACAAAAGAACTTCAAGACAATATTGACAAATTGATAATGTTTAATAAGTGTTTATCATAATATAGCACTGGCACAGAACAACATCGAATCGAATAAAAATAAAAGCTGTCTGCAAGAGATAGCTTATCTAGTGCATACTACTTCAATTATCCCCAAACCATAATAAAAGATTACCGGAATCTGTTCTCTTGATCGCAGAATTTAGACATCAAGGCGTCTGCTGCGTGGACCTAATTGATCATTTCGTACGCTGCATGAACCTAATTGATCATTACGTCTGCTGTGTGGACCTAATTGATCATTACGTCTGCTGCGTGGATCTTGTTGATCATTACGTCTGCTGCGTGGACCTAATTGATCATAACGTCTGGTGCGTGGACCTAATTGATCATAACGTCTGGTGCGTGGACCTAATTGATCATAACGTCTGCTGCGTGGATCTTGTTGATCATTACGTCTGCTGCGTGGACCTAATTGATCATAACGTCTGCTGCGTGGACCTAATTGATCATTACGTCTGCTGTGTGGACCTAATTGATCATTACGTCTGCTGCGTGGACCTAATTGATCATAACGTCTGCTGCGTGGACCTAATTGATCATTACGTCTGCAGCGTGGACCTAATTGACCATTACGTCTGCTGCGTGGACCTAATTGATCATTACGTTTGCTGCGTGGACCTAATTGACCATAACGTCTGCTGCGTGGACCTAATTGATCATAACGTCTGCTGCGTGGACCTAATTGATCATTACGTCTACTTCGTGGACCATAATGAACATTACGTCTTCTGCGTGGACCTAATTGATCAGTACGTCTGCTGCGTGGACCTAATTGATCATTACGTCTGCTGCGTGGACCTTATTGATCGTTACGTCTGCTGCGTGGACCTAATTGATCATAACGTCTGCTGCATGGACCTTATTAATCATTACGTCTGCTGCGTAGACCTAATTGATCATTATGTCTGCTGCGTGGACCTTATTGATCATTACGTCTGCTGCGTGGACTTTAATGATCATTACGTCTGCTGCGTGGACCTTATTGATCATTACGTCTGCTGCGTGGACCTAATTGATCATTACGTCTGCTGTGTGGACCTTATTGATCATTACGTCTGCTGTGTGGACCTTAATGATCATTACGTCTGCTGCGTGGACCTAATTGATCATTACGTCTGCTGCGTGGACCTTATTGATCATTACGTCTGCTGCGTGGACCTAATTGATCATTACGTCTGCTGTGTGGACCTAATTGATCATTACGTCTGCTGCGTGGACCTTATTGATCATTACGTCTGCTGCGTGGACCTAATTGATCATTACGTCTGCTGTGTGGACCTAATTGATCATTACGTCTGCTGTGTGGACCTAATTGATCATTACGTTTGCTGCGTGGACCTTAATGCTCACTACGTGGACCTAATTGATCATATATTATTACAAAAAGTCGCGAATCAGCAAAGCTTCAAAGTTCGTCTGGTATATGATTAAAAAGACAAAACGTTGTCTGACGAACGACAAAGTCGGACATCCGATGAGTCCTTTGATTAAAAGGGAGATGGAAATATAACCGAACAATTGGCCTTCACATGGGCATAACATGCTAAATTTGTATTGCATATTGTCCAAATATATCAAACAATTCATTTAATAGCTCAACAAAGTTGAAAACTCACCGAACAAAACTAACTTCCTAGCTGACCTGCGGTGTGTAAATGGTTTTTACGATACAAACCCCCAAATATACCCGACGGCGGTCTTTGTGTCTGATTTATACATTTGCTCATTGAACATTACCTTTTGGCAAAAAGATAAGCGAACCAGCCAGAGCATAGAATTCCACCCGTAGAATTGCACCTTGATGTTCGTTTGTGTTGTTTCAAGGACTATAACTCATGTCAGCCAGCTACTGGTTCCTCATTTGTCTTAACGTCAGGCCGGTCACCGGCTTCGTTTGCTCAGAACAAACAAATGGACAGCTCCAGTCAAACAAAGGGTGCATTGAGACGTGCCCTGGCTGGAAGAAGCCAAACAAAGGGTGTAATGAGACGTGCCCTGGCTGGAAGATACTTATCGTAAGACAACTTCCAGAAAATTGGAGATACAATTTTTCTCTCAGAAAAACGATTCGTTGTCGTCGATGTCAGCATCATCATCATCATCATCATCATCATCATCATCATCATCATAATAATCATTATCATCATCATCATCATCATCATCATCGCCAAATTTTCATTATCATCATCATTATCATGGCTCTTACATGTACATTTTTTTCAACATCAACTATTATTTCCACTTAAGAATAGAGCTTTTTCATTTGAAAGTGAAAAACTCATTTCTTTTTCAAGAATTTTGCAACTTGATTCCTGAGGACATATTTTATATTGATCATTTTTCGTACTTTGTCTCATTTCAATAAACCTTTCCTATCTATTCAGTTAAACTTTGTTATTGCTGTTACCCTGTCCACCAAAAATAAAACCAAGAATCGGAAACATAACTCTTCTTGCATTTCGAGAGTCTGTTGTTTATATTGTAAATAAATCCTAAATTACTTTCTATTTCCATTTTAACTGTCGAAGATTTACACAAAATCGTGACTTTGACTATGTTTTTAGGATAAACAGCTTCTTAATTGGCCGCTTGTGTTATTCTTCCCCAGACAGACATTTCCTGGTCGGTAAGACTCTTTGAAGTCTACAGTAAGTATCTCGAGACGATAAAATATGATAGGCACAGACTCTAATGCACTGGCACGAATTGTCATTGTCGCGACAATGTTGCTGTCGTCTGCTGGAGTTACTTGCAAAAACTCGTATATCGAAGAAAGATAGCAAATGCATTAAAAGACAACAGTAAAAACAACACCAAACACTGTATGGCATTCTTCTGTTTGAATTTTATGCAGTTTTGTTATTTATTTTACGAATGTAAAATTGAAATTATATTCCGTTTAAATTTAATGCATTTCTTGTTATTTATTAAATGAATTTTAAATTAGAATTCCAAGAAAATTGTAACCTTGTAACTTACTTCCTCAACAAACATAATAAAGCACAAGCATAACTAGTTTCCGAGTTTCTGTTTCTTATGTTGTTTGGCAGAGTAAAATGTAAAAAAGAAGAATAAAAGTACATTTTTTTACTGTAATGTAATTAATTACATGTATCCATGTCCGATTATCGCGTGGTTTAGTTATTAATCAATTATTACTAATAACATGCCTTAATAGATTCCGCGGAAACTCATTATAATGGAAAAGAAAATGCTTCTTGCTTGAAATGGTTACATTTCATGAGCTGTTGTTGATTTTGTTGAATCTATGGCTCAGAAATTGCACATATGATAAGACTTATATTTCCGTAGGTCAGACATAAAGGAAGTGAAATTTAAATTAAAAAGACAGTATGTCCTATGGATGAGTACTTATTACCTAAGACAGTAAAATATCAAATGACATCTTGCACATTGTTGGAATGCAGTTTGTCTACTGACAGATGAGCACGGTGATCTCTTTTTAAGAACTGCAAGAAATGACGCTTATAAACAACTAAATATTATTGGTGCAGCTCTGGAATGCGTTGCATCTCATCGAATGCAGATTTTTTTACGGGGACATATAGTGTAGCTGACAAAAACAGGAAATCGCAGCAGTTCTGTAAGACCTTTTTCAGAGAAAGAACTGAGAGTTCCGTTTTTAAACATTGCAACAATACTGTGTAGCTTGTAATTATAAAATGTAGCTGGCATCGATAGGATTTCGCAGCTGTTTGGCGAAGTATTGTTTAACAAAAGAAACCGAGTATACCGATGTTAGCCATGCAGCTTGTAAATACATATGCAGCAGAACAAGCAATCAAAGTAGCTAATACTCTACTTCCCAGAGTTATGGTTCGTTGCTGTCAAAATTTGATGTAACTAATCGACAGTATAAGAAAATGTTTAGTACCCAGAATAGTCGTTTCTTGTTTAAAGCGCATGCGCTTTGCGGCGACTTGGATGTATCGCGTCCGGTCTCTTTCTTGTTAAAGATAGTGTAAGACCACAAAGGTAGGAAAATAAGCACTTCAAACCAATCGGAACTCCTCTGGTAATTACGTCCTCGGGAAATCAACCCTCGGATATATCTGGTGCAATGATACTTACAGAAATCACGATCGTTTTGTTCGCCGGAAGTCGGAAGAAGATGCTTAAAATGTAGTTCGCACAAAACATAAGCAATGGCGTCGTTTGACAGCTGTGTCTTTGCTGCGCCGGGTAAACTTGGATGTTTTAAATTTGAAGCAGCCTCAAAGTGAAGTTTTACCGGCATCGCACTGTAGTGAGATGTAATCCGAGCTGTCATCTTTGTTTTGACACCTGTCACAAAAGAAGTCCCATTTAGGGAAATGACCGAGATAATCCGACTACCTACATACATCCGAGAGATTATTCGAGAATTATCCGAGGTGTTCCGATTGCACTTCAAACCAGCGTCGCTGCTGTGGTTAAGCAACGGTTAGTGAGGTTGATGATTGTTGGCGTGCTCCAGCCTGGGTTACAATAGTTTAGAAAGAAAATGCCGAAAACTCGTGTGTATAAATGTATATGTTTGCAATTAAAAGTTTATACAGTGTGTCTATCAGACCAGTCTGTGTGAAAGCTCTCATAGGCTTATGGGTACGGAGTAATTTTATAGATTGCTGACAACTGTTCTTCACAAAGATGTGATGCCTGTGTGTACATACGTGTACATAACATGATTTTTAAAATGTTAATTGCAAAACGGAACTATTTTTCATCGCGGAAGTATATATTCCTGAAACTGGCTAGCATTGAAGTGTCATAGCATAGACATGACTTAAATCGAAAAACATTACCGTCTATGCATATAACCTAGGTTATGAAATACCTGCATTTCGATACAATGTTGGCTTATAAAATTTGCCATCCTTGAGTCACAAGGGGAAAAGTAGCTTAGTATCGAAAACGGGTGTACAGCTGACGGTTAAAGGGCCGATTTCTCCTTAATCTTTAAAGTGAGATGAAAAAAGTAAATTAGATTTAGTTACACAACGCATACATTCCGTGAGATGTAATGAGCGCGATCTTAAGATTAAAAAGTAATAAAGGAAGTCGCGTGCCATATTATCCTTTTTTTATATATGACTCATATGGCGATCGCATCGGACCTGGTAGCGCAATCGGTAGAGCGTCGGCTCCAATTACGGGAGTTCCCAGGTTCGATCCCTTGCCTCGTCATACCAAAGTCGTCAAAAATTGCAGTGGTATAGCTCTCTTGCTAACGCCCCAGCAGATATAAGGATAGTTCCACGGCCCGGTGTCAGGATAATGCGACTTGGTGTGGTATCATGCCAGGTGTTCACGGCATGTTATACACAGTGAAGGCAGCACTATATCTGCTTCAAGTGGACATCGTCTCCAGATAAATGAAATACTGTTGGTGGGACGTTAAACCCCCCAAACACTAATAAAGGAAGTCGCGTTCCATATAACCTTTTTTATGTACGGCTTTGAAACCTGGATACTCCATGTACCAACACATACCAGATACCGATGCAATGTCGATCGCATGACTCGACTATGTATAGAGTAAGGACTGTGAAACCCCACGATCCTAGGACATAAATCGCCGCCATTATTACCCAGCTTATTGCGTTGCTGACCCGAGTTCGATACTCAATTAAGAAAATTGCGTGAACACAAAGAATAAAGTGTCTGTTTTATAGCATGTCCAAGCAACGAATGATCGGAAATCGCTCCCTGATTGCATGCTTCAAAGTAACTCAATGTATCGTTGAAATATTAAACTTCAAGAGGCTGTTGCATTGGATAAGATGTGTTAGTTGTTTTGTGTGATTAATTCCACGTATATTGGGTCATAATGCCTGCATCTGTTTTCTGTATTACCAGTTTTCGTGAGTTTGTGTCAATAATCAGGATATAATTGCAACAGAAAGTTATAAGGACTAACGCATATCGGTTTCTCCTCGCGTGAGAGTGTGGAGTCTACTTCTTCGGAGGTCTGGTCTATGTTAAGAACTTCTTCCGAATTATTGCTCGTCATGTTTGTTTCAATTTTAACTTTATAACGACAAAATTCTAGAGACGTCTCGAATTTTTGTAAAAGAATTCCATAAGTCATACTCCCACATGCCATACTCCCATATGTAATACTCCCACATGCCATATTCCCATATGTAACACTCCCATATGCCATATTCCCATATGTAATACTCCCATATGCCATATTCCCATATGTAATACTCCCACATGCCATACTCCCATATGGCATACCCTCATAACGCAATAATACTACGTCATACTTTCAAAAGTCATACTCCCATATGTCATACTTCCATAACTCATACTCCCACATGTCATGCTCGCGTACGTCATACTTCCATAAATCATTATTCCATAAATTATATTCCCATAATGTCATACTCCCATAACGTCATACTCCCATATGTCTTACGACTATATGTAATACTCCCATATGGCATAATCCCATACCATCATATGTCATACGCCCAAAAGTCATACACCCATACGCCATACTGCCACATGTCATACCACTATATGTCATACTACTGATTGCTATACTCCCATATGTCATACTTCCATAGTCATACTCCCATAATGTTATACTCCAATACGTCTTACTCACCTTATGCCATTATCCCATATGTCATACTCCCATATGCCTACCACCATACGGCATACTTCCATATTTCGTACCACCATATGTCATGCTCTAATATGCCATACTCCCATAATATCATACTCCCATATGTCATACTCCTATATGTCATACTCCCATACGCAATAATACCATGTCATACTTTCATAAGTCATACTCCCATATGACATACTTCTATAAGTCATACTCCCATATGTCATACTTCCATAAGGCATACTCACATATGTCATACTTCCATATGTCATACTCATATACGCCTGCTCCCATATGTAATACTCCCATGTCATACTACCATACGCAATAATACCATGTCATACTTTCATAAGTCATACTCCCATATGTCATACTTCTATAAGTCATACTCCCATATGTCATACTTCCATAAGGCATACTCACATATGTCATACTTCCATAAGTCATACTCCCAAATGTCATACCAACATATGTCATACTTCCATAATGTCCTATTCCCATTATAGCATACTCCCACAATGTCACACTCCCATATGTCTTACGACCATATGTCATACTCCCACATGCCATACGTCATACTCCCATAATGTCATACTCCCATTATGTCATACTCCCATATGTCATACTCACATAAACCAGACCCCCATAAGTCATACTCCCGTTCAAATCCCATAGCCTAGCCTAAATCTATTTATATTAAGTTTTTGTGCTTTGAAAGCCACGTGACGCCAATCGAAAGAATCCACGATAGGTTTTCGTTATCGCTATGTATATATATATATATATATATATATATATATATATATATATATATATATATATATATATATATATATATACCATGGGTTACTTAGCCAGAAAACAACAACTTCGTTCTCATGAATATATGCTTGAAGCATTTAATTGGCTCCGTGTCCATAACTGCACGAAATTTCAGCCAATGAAATGGTTACATTTTTTCTTAAAATGCGTTTTTATAAATAATAAGAAAAATATAAAAAAATATAATACAGTTCCCTATGGAACAATTTATGAACTTTGTGCGGCCATATTGACATTGACAAATAGGGTTTTTTACCTTCAATTGAAGAGTAGCGTAGATGTATTACGCATATTTATGGGATCACTGGTTGCTATGAATATTCATGAAAATGAACCTTTACCAGCCTAAATATCCTACGGTCACCAATAGATTACTATGAATATTCATGAAAATGAACTTTTACCAGCCTAATACCCCACGGTCACCAACTGGTTACTATGAATATTCATGAAAATGAACTTTTACCAGCCTAAATATCCTACGGTCACCAACTGGTTTCTATGAATATTAATGAAAATGAACCTTTACCAGCCTAAATATCCTACGGTCACCAACTGGTTTCTATGAATATTAATGAAAATGAACCTTTACCAGCCTAATTATCCTACGGTCACCAACTGGTTTCTATGAATATTAATGAAAATGAACCTTTACCAGCCTAATTATCCTACGGTCACCAACTGGTTTCTATGAATATTAATGAAAATGAACCTTTACCAGCCTAATTATCCTACGGTCACCAACTGGTTTCTATGAATATTAATGAAAATGAACCTTTACCAGCCTAAATATCCAACGCCCACCATGAACCAGAGCAGTATGAGTGAACGTGGGTTCTGACGATGCGTGACCCCTAGCGTGGTCCATGTCCAGGTGACCCCTAGTGTGGTCCATGTCCACGTGACCCCTAGTGTGGTCCATGTCTACGTGACCCCTAGCGTGGTCCATGTCCACGTGACCCCTAGCGTGGTCCATGTCCAGGTGACCCCTAGCGTGGTCCATATCCAAGTGACCCCATAGCGTGGTCCATGTCCACGTGACCCCTAGCGTGGTCCATGCCCACGTGACTCATAGCGTGGTCCATGTCCACGTGACCCCTAGCATGGTCCATGTCCACGTGACTCCTAGCGTGGTCCATGTCCACGTGACCCCTAGCTTGGTCCATGCCCACGTGACCCCTAGCGTGGTCCATGTCCACGTGACCCCTAGCGTGGCCCATGTCCAGGTGACTCCTAGCGTGGTCCATGTCTACGTGACCCCTAGCGTGGTACTTGTCCACGTGACCCCTAACGTGGTCCATGCCCACGTGACCCCTAGCATGGTCCATGTCCACGTAACTCCTAGCGTGGTACATGTCCACGTGACCCCTAGCGTGGTCCATGTCCACGTGACCCCAAGCGTGGTCCATGTCCACGTGACTTTTAACGTGGTCCATGTCCACGTGACCCCTAGCGTGGCCCCTGTTCAAGTGACCATTAGCATGGTCCATGTCCACGTGACCCCTAGCGTGGCCCCTGTTCAAGTGACCATTAGCATGGTCCATGTCCACGTGACCCCTAGCGTGGCCCCTGTTCAAGTGACCATTAGCATGGTCCATGTCCACGTGACCCCTAGCGTGGTCCATGTCCACGTGACCCCTAGCGTGGTCCATGTCCACGTGACCCCTAGCGTGGTCCATGTCTACGATATCTAGTCAGATATAAAGGCGACCAATGTATAAAAATGCGCGACTCTAAGATTCGTTATAATGAACTTCAAAGAAGGGTTCGCGGAAACTCATTTGTTCTAGTATGCATGTCACGCACTGTTATAAAAGCGAGGAAGAGTTTTGTCAAAAGCATAATTTAGCTGATTAAATGAAGAATGGTGAAAAAAATATTATCTATTTGTACTTAAATATCTATTCATGTTATTTATAGAATGCAAACGAAGATATTTTTATTCGACCAATTTTGAAAATTAAATTTATTTTGAAGGATGTATGGAAGTCTATTGATCATTGAAAGTAAAGTACAAAAATAAATCGTTCAGTAAAAAGATTCTGTTAAGACCCCACCTCACCCTGTTTTTATCTTTACATTAAACAAAAATAAGCTCTCAGCCTTTAAGTACATATTTTTCCATTTTAACACGTGTCTGTAATTAGACTATTGTCTTGCGTGTTCAATATTCTAGGATTTATTATTATTTGTCAGTTAAAATTGTAAATAGTTTAAATGCAAATGATGAGAAAAAAATGTATATTTTCTATTTTAATATTCATAAATAAAAAAAACAACAAACACTTGTTTATGTTTGTAAGAAAAACGAGCTTACTCCTGTTAGCCAGAAAAACGGGTCATTACGAGTTATCTCCCTTGGCATCAGCAAACAGAATATTTGTCTTTTATAACAAGAATGTTTTGCTCGTGATATTTAGCCCGAAATTCATCTTAATTTATCCATTTAGAAAAAAGATTTGAAAGTTGTTTGAAAAAAAGACAAAGAACAACAAAGTGGTATATATTTACATGTATTTAAATATCACATAACAAAACATATTTCAACAATTCTAACACACCGATATACGCAAGTCGTTCCGTTCATTCCATGCACAATTTACTTGTTTTGTTAAATAAGTTTGATTAAAATTTATATCAGTCTCATTAACACCGGCAACAATGTTGCATTTGTTATTGACTACGCACGTTTACATGGAGGCACCTGCTAATGAAACTTTTGAAAACGTTTTAAAAATTACTTGGGATCAACAAGCAAGCTTTTGAAATAGTTTGTGTTCATTTTTCGGACTTTTGCAGTAAAACATACCGTTAAGAAAACTTTTAATATGACAGGAGAGCAGTATCTACAACTAGACTGAATTCGAAAAGAGTTTTCTCCCCTCCTTAACTGGGTCTGCGCATGCGCAATGATTTGTAATGTAAAATGTATTAAGAACATTGACTATACACAAGCACTTAAAAAGCACAACCTTATGCTTATATCACACTCGAAATTTCATGAAACATAAATGTATTTCCTTTACTTTTGTAAATGTAAAAAAATCAGAGTGTCTCATGATTTCACCCTCAACCCTCTTTCGAATTCTGTATGATTCCAGACTTTGTAGAATCTAATTTAGAATCCTTCAGTTTTAAAAGGCACGAGTAATTCTAATAACTTAAAAAGTTAAAATGGATTAAATATAAAAAAATATGAGGAACTATCTACCCTGCAAATGTATTGGCTGTATTGAATGTGTTTGTATTTGTTCTTGTCTGCCCTGTGATTCCACCGAAACCAAATCCTGTTTGAGTTCCTTGTCCGGCTGTTCCCATCCCGACTCCTACGGTGGTTCCAGTAGCGCCACCTTGTCCACCGAATTGGCCACCAACTTGCGTGGTTGCTCCGAAAGGACCGCCACCAAACTGTCCTTGACCGCCGCCGAATGGACCGCCCCTTCCTCCAAACGGTCCGCCACCAAAAGTTGCACCACCTCCAAATGGACCACCTAGTCCACCAAATCCACCAGCTCCAGGCCCTTCAAAAGTGCCACCGAATCTACCAAATGGCCCAGGTCCGCCAAAACCTACAGGTCCACCTCCGAATGGCCCCGCACCTCCGAATGATCCGGGTCCTCCAAAACGTCCACCAAAGCCACCGGGACCACCACCGAAACCCCCAGGAACACCGCCGAATCCTCCTGCACCAGCGCCAAATCCACCAGCGCCATCAGCACCACCACCGAATCCCCCTGCAACCCCACCGACCCCACCGGCACCAGTTCCTGCATCAACAGCCCCGCCACCAAATCCACCATCGCCGCCACCAAATCCACCATCAGCACCGCCAACACCTCCACCAAATCCACCTGCACCAATACCAGTACCACCGGCGCCGCCACCAAAACCACCAGCGCCACCGCCAAAGCCACCAGCACCGCCAAAGCCTCCGGCGGCACCTCCGAACGGGCCTTGTCCACCAAATGGTCCTGCACCACCGAATGGCCTCTGTCCACCAAACGGTCCTTGGCCACCGAATGGTCCCTGGCCACCAAAAGGTCCTTGGCCACCGAAGGGTCCCTGGCCACCAAATTGTCCTTGGCCACCAGCGAGCTGTCCGCCCATTCCGAAAGGCCCTCTTCCACCTGCACCATTAACTTGTCCGCCAAACATTTGGGTGCCTGTCTGTCCTGTTGTGGTAATCTGTCCGCCGGCAGGTGTAGTCGCTGCAGTTGATTGTCCATTGAAAGACTGTCCACCAAACCCTTGTTGACCCCGTCCAGCCGCAGCGCCACCGAAAGCCGTTGCGCCAAATGGCAGACCACCAAATTGCGCATTTGGTCTCGTGCCGAATGGGCCTTGTCCGTTGTTCTGTGCGCCAAAAGCTTGTGCCCGTTGTTGGAATGCCGTCATCGGGTTGAAAGCCTGCCCTTGTCCCTGGGTTTGTCCCTGGCCTAAACCAGAGCTCGAAGTGGCAGAGGTTTGGGCGAAGAAACCCATGTTTGAGGAGCCTGTGTTTAAGTTGTTGCCGAAGCCGTTTTGCTGGAAGCCATTGTTGTTAGATGTCATGCCCGATCCTGCACTAGCACCTGAAGAAAGGCAATAAAGTATTGTAAACAAATTAGTCAAATAATTGCAAACAACGGTCAACTCATAGCATTTAGATTTAATTTTGTAACAAATTTAACAAATTAACTTTTTAACAAATGCCAAATAGAAATTCAGGTAAAGATTATTACGTTGTTAATAGTTTTAATATTTCAAGGTGATATTTTATAGGTAATGAAGAATTTTCACACAAATGCTAGTTGCTAATGTCATGCACAACCCCTACATAAGTACACACAACTGACAACCATCCCACCATGCAACATGCAATTTACAACTACGATCGTAATTGGCAAAAATGAATATGAGGAAGACTATGAAAAGAATAAAGAAACAAAAGAATGTTGATGGAAGAGGCGGCGGGCAATTGACTGCCAGGCCTCCGGCGTAGATAATGACAACAAATAAATTAATGAAGAGGATGATGGTGCTGCGAAACATCTAATCTTGCCATGCATTAGAATCTCGCTTGCTAGCTTCTATTGTAGGTTTGTTTTTGGGAGAAGATTAATGTTCGTGCGCCTGGTCAGCAATAGAGTGTCGAAGGATTCTAGCCTTCTCTGTCGTCGCAGCTTAGCCTAGTTGGGGATTCGACGTGTTCTTTTTGGTCGGTGCATATCATCGCGCAGTTAACTGTGCTAGGAGCGTCAAGTTTTCACAAAGTTGCGCAATATTCGCTTGGTCAGCACTGCCCATTTTTTTTACGCATGCGTGTTCGTAATCAATTTGTTGATACATGGCCGTCGACTATCTACATATGGGTTTCTTTTCCTTTCCTAATGCGTAGTTTTCACGTGCATAAGGAGAAAACGCGCTATGAAAGGACACACTTCTTTCAGTGTTTGCGCTGAGTTTGTCGCTGTTTTATCACAATATTGTAAACTACTTTCCCTCTATCAGCACGTACCGACACCGTCTATCTCTACATGTTCTGACTCACCACCTATTTGACCTTGAGACCCAGAACTTCCGGTGGTTGGTTGAACTGGTTGTGTCAACGTTGGCGATGCAACACCTTCCTGCAATGTGGTTGTTGGCACTCCGGGAGATTCGAAGTTGACGAAGGCGGCCGTATGGCCTTCAGGCAAGATTGGGATTTCGATAATCCGGATTCCATCTTGATCACCAAATGTTGACATTTCACCGTTACTTGTTGCCGTTGATGCTGAGAAGAATGACCCACGGGACGAGCTTGTTGGAGTGTTTGACGAAACACCAGAATTGTGAGATCCTGATATAGTTATCATATCTGAATTTGTCATGTCAATAAATGTAGGAATGTTGGAACCTGTTTGTGGCTGCTGCTGTCTGGATTGAGACAAATCTACAAGAATTGCACTTCGTGATGGAGAAATAGAAGCTGCACCGGTTGATGACGATGAAACTGACGTTAATGTTGAGGATGTGTCTAGAATGGATGGAGAACGGTCCGCAATCTCGACTGAAGCGATGTCTATAGACTGTAGTGAGAGGGAATTTGATGGTTTTATATTACTTATTGAGGATCCCACACTGTTTGATACTATTGAAGATGATGGTGACGAGGATAGTGAAAAATCAGCATTTGAATGCTCTGAAATTTGTCCATTGGGCAGAATTATTGGGGGAGGTGGATTAATAGGACTGTCGACAACCACAGTGTCGCCAATGACAGGAATGCCTCCACCACTAGAAACAGGCGAAGGTGTGGGGAATAAATCCGAACCTGAATCTCCAAATGATGATGATCCGAACGACGACTGACTGGAACTTCCTCCGAAATTGGTGAAGGATGAGCCGCCAGATGAAGGATTTGAAGCACCAAAAGAGGAACCAGCACTAGAACCATCTGAAAATATATAATAGTGTTTATGTGCTTGGTGAGCTTCCCTTGCGATCAATGCACCAGCCTACATATCAGATATGATCAATATCCATCAACCGAGAAGACCTCTTGGCTCCTGTGATCAACGACTCTTGTTGACACCTAGGACCAAGTCACGTCTCGGAGAGCGATCCTTTTATTTTGCTGCCCCGAGGCTATGGAACAGTCTTCATGTTAACCTCAGGGCCCTTTCAACACTGACAAGCTTTAAGAGGGCTCTGAAAACACACCCTTTATTAATGCTCATTTGCACTCATTTCTTTTATATTCTTATCTAAATGTTTTATCTGTCATTGCCAACTACTACTCATGTTTTATTTCTTGTCAATGTTTTAAGTTACAATTTTATATTTTGTTTGGTGCCTTTGAGCACTCTTGTGAGGAAGGCACCTTAATATATGGTTATAATAATAATGATAATAATAATTATAATAATAATAATAATAATAATAATAATAATAATACATTATAGTTTATTTTAAGGTATTTTGGTGCCGCTCTAGAGGGCGGTGCCTATTATGGAATGTTTTTACTATGGGGACGATAGTGTAGCTGGCAATAACAGGAAATCGCAGGTATTCTGTAAGACCTTTTTCAGAGAAAAGAAGTGAGTATTCCGTTTATTGAACATTGTAGCTTGCAACAATTATGTGTAGTTTGCAATTATAAAAATGTAGCTGGCATTTATAGGAATTCGCAGCAGTTTGGCAAAGTATTGTTTAACAAAAGAAACCGAGTATACCGATGTTAGCAATGCAGCTTGTAAATACAGATGTAGCAGAGGACAAGGAAAACAAACAAAGAAGCTAATATTCTACTTCCCATCAGAGTTATGGTTCGTAATTGTCTTGTTAATGTTTATGTAATTAATCGACAGGGTAAGAGAATGTTTAGTTCCCAGGATAGTCATATTTTTTTTAAAGCGCATGCTCTCTTGGATGTCTCACATCCTCGCTCTTTATTGTTAACTTATTTGAATGACTGCCTTATATTCAACAAGATATTCACAAAAGCATATTTTATTATTATATTTTTACCTTTAGTGGTATCAAATCTTCTGATGGCCAGGTACAGTTGAGTATTTTTAATTAACCGACAAACTACAGCATAAGGAGTAAAGGGTGTCAGTTGTGTAGTCAACCGCAACTTGTGCAATAAACCGCAACTTGTTCTAATTAGCGAAATGGCCAAAATACTTATATATATACTCATTCTGTAAAGACGTTTCTTTTCTTTTATGCTTACCTTGAACGTTAAAAGGTTCCGACTGTACGACGTAAAAGTTGTCATAATCTCTGACCACGGTAGCACTGAAAAATGAAAGCAGTAACGTAAGTTACAAAAGCTAGTAAGACAACCAGAAAAATGGTGTAGGGCGTAAGGTATTATTATGTCTATAAACATAGATCAATGCTTAACCTGTTAATAACTAATGTATATGTCGTACCACCCACTCATTAGGACTCACTGAAAAAAACATAATGGTAGCTATATTTCTAGGAATAAAGTTAACAACAGAACGTTCTTTGACTTAAATACATAGAAAACTTCACACGGCTTCCATAGTTTGGCGACAATATGACTACTAAAGAACACGATCTTCCCTTCAGGTAGAACTGAAACCCAACTATTATTTAGTGCTCTTTGTGATTTTCGGATTTCCGAGTGGCTATTTATAGATTAAGCGCCGTGATATTACAGACTGACTAATCAGAAACCTTGTTTCATTCCACTGTAGTGGTTTGATTTCTATGCTCTGGAACGCAAATCCATAAATAAAACAGCGAGCAAAACAAAAGTGTGTTTTTTTCAGGTGTATCGGCCATTTTGACTCCATGTCGTATGATATTTACTACCTGTGACAATGAGTTCCGAGTGTTTTACGAGGACTCTCTGACTCAAGTAAGCAAGGCTCTGATTGGCTGAATAAAAGGTCCCCAGAAGATGACCCGTAATGAGTCGGTATCAAATCCTAGCGTAGCGGATCGTGTGTGAGGTTGGAGCACTCTACTAACCAGATTTAAGCACCCTAGTCGGTCCTTTTGCCGACACACTGTTCCAAAACTGCTGGTTTTTCTGTTTTATGTCTCATCTCTTTGTTTTTGCCACTTTCACATTTACCCTGTTTGCCCTTATCTAGTGGCAGTTCAGATTTAAATATCTGTGTTAATTCTTGTTGGACCTTTTCATATTTTCATATCAGATTGAGTTTGGCGATAGAAGCGTCTAAGTTAGACGCCATTAAAATCTGTTCTACATTCTATAGCAATTCGCGAGGTTTTGGAAGCAAATGCCACCATGGCCAAACTATGATTGCCCCTCACCCATAATTATATATAGGTTAAAAAGCTATATTTATCAGAAAACCCCAAAACACTGGACCTGGTAGCGCAATCGGTAGAGCTTCGGCTCCAGGTACGGGAGGTCCCGGGTTTTATCCCGGGCCGCAACATACCAAAGTCGTTAAAAATGGTAGTGGTATAGCTCCCATGTGTTCACAGCCTGCTAAACACAGTTACGGCAGGACTATATCTGCTTCAAGTGGACACCGTCTCTAGATAACTGACATACTGTTGGTGGGACGATAAACCCAATAAACAAACAAAAATAAGTCAATTGTCGTAACTAGTAAGACTATTCTGCTTCTTTGAAAACATATACCGTCAATTCACCAGTCGGTAACGTCTAAATTTTATTTACGCCAAAATATTAATATTACCTTCAAAATAGGAAATATGACGCAAAACCATCGCTTCATAAGGGAAAAAGTCCATGTCGCATGTCTTATTTAGTAAACACGCTTTTAAAAAAAGAGCAACAACAACAACAACAACAACAAAACAACTACATAAAGCAAAACAGACAAAAAAAAGCAAAAACAGAAAGAAAGTACCAACAGCAGCAACAGAGTAAACAATGAACATCAATGAACACTTACACAAACTTGACGTTCGGGTCGGGTAAAGTTGCCGGAGGCTGCCATGTGCCGGATATGGTCTGCTTCGCTGCACTTGACGTGTGGGTCAAAATGTTACTTCCGCCAAACGCTCCACAGCTGCGAGTCTTAAATCATAACCATCATAATCGTCATCATCATCATCATCATCATCATCATCATCATCATCATCATCATCATCATCATCATCACAACCACCACCAGAATCATCATCGACGTGATCATAATCATCATCATTATAGTCGTCGTCGTCTTCATCGTCATCATCATCATCATCATCATCATCATCATCATCATCATCATCATCATCATCATCATCATTATACATATCATTATCATTATCATCATCATCATCATCATCGTCTTCGTCGTCGTCATCATCATCATCATCATCATTATCATCATCATATCATTATCATCATCATCATTAATGACAAAATTAATCTTTTGTAACAACACGATAATTAAATGTCATTAAATGCTGCAAAGAAAAGACATGACATGCATACTTATGAATCAAGATCAGTTTTCGCTCACGGGAGATAACTCACTTGGGACTGTCCAGTGAAATCTGGCTGGAATGATCCGATGATGTCCGACGGTCCGTCCGGAAGTTGTTTCCATGACTGCATAGCCTGGATGACGTAACCACCGAACCCCTGTGATGATGTCGACCGCAGAGTCACTAAAAGTAAAAAGCAGAGAACGTTAAGATACCATACAACAATTTTCATTGTGGGCATTTAAATAATACACATAGCTTCGAAAGAAACAAATAACAAATTTGAAAAAAAGAAACATTTAAAAACGATTTGTCTTACAAAAAAATCTAACTAACAATTCAGGGGTGCTAACTGTATCTATTTTTTCTCTGTGGTTCAACAAAGTTTAAACATGTTGAAGGTTGAAAATCGTGAAAATGTCGATTCAATGTTTTTTTCACTGTTTGTTGTGTTGTTGTTTGTGTAATGATCTATCGGAGTTTCGATTGGGCCTCGCTAAACGCAATCCGACAATGCCTACAATAATTTCGTCTACTGCAGGGCCGGATCCAGAAAAAATAGGGGGTGGGGATATGAATCAAGGCCCATTTAATTTAATCGCAGTAATTACTAAATGTATACAAAGTATGGGACCCTAACTTCGACCTAAGCAGTCAACAAACAAAATTTTCTTTAAAACGTATTATTTTTAAGCTTACATGTTTTGTGTTTTCACAACTCTACTGGAGGGTGCATCCATCCCTGATTCCAGGTCAGCCAATCAAATGAGTTTAAGAATTTCAACGTATAAATGGTTTGGACAATTATTTATCGTCAAAACAGGGATTCTTGGAACAATAATAGCATCCCGAGATTTAGCATGACGAAGCGCTATTGGATTTGTTTTGCTGTGATTATGAATGTCATAAGCGACATTTATTATCGTATTATTGACATAAGCGGTAATTATGGGCGGGTTAACGACAAGCACGTCACTTCTGAGCTGTCTGGCTTGGAATGTGGTTACCATAAGGAAGCAAGCGTATAGTATTTTTCTTACATTTCACCATTTCGTGTGTGTTTTATTTGAGTGCGGGTATTTTTATATTTCATATTATCCACAATTTGCAATCACGGGCTAAATACAACCAATTCACTCTGAAATTGCAGTTCTAAATTAATCATTTGATATCATTACTTTTATTAAAAAACAAAATGCACAAAAAAGATTTAAAAACACAAACAAACTAATGTCATGTAGTTTAAATGATAAAAAATGGAGATAAAATAACACTGATGATATTTTTCTCTTTGCGTAGTGATACAAGATCAGGTAGTGTCTGCTGTTTAGTAACATGGCCGTATTGGTTTTATGGTAAACTTATGGCTGTGCAGTGTAAATTGGTATGTACTAGCTTTGGATAATGTGTGATGGAGAGAGAAGTGGAGATAGAGAAAGAGAGAGAGAGAGAGAGAGAGAGAGAGAGAGAGAGAGAGAGAGAGAGAGAGAGAGAGAGAGAGAGAGAGAGAGAGAGAGAATGCAATTTCAACAAATTGCTAAGATTGCTTAAACTATTTTAATTTTTTTCTTGGTAATAAAATAACTCAACGTCTTTGTATTATGTATTTTGTTTATCTTTGAAATAACACCATTTCATCTAAAACCCGTATGTGGTTCTACCCAGGCGCTTGCCTGGTATCTAAATTCCTCCACCAATAACAGCTGGACATCAACGGTGTGACTATAAGTAGATAGTCTCCCCTGAATGCTCCCTAAATGCAAGTAGGTCATTTAATTCGGATTACTCGGTTTTCATGTTTATAATCTATGGAATGTATGTTGAATTTTATGTCCTTCTTTTAATACATAGATAAACCATCGTCAACAGACACCTACATTTTCTTGTTTAAATAACTTGTCCCGTAAGTATTTCAATGGATTTAAAGATTGAACTTATGCAAAGGTAAGACATTTCACTGTGTGTTATTGCGCCATCTGCAAAAGAACAAGCGATTAAGTCCAATAATTCCAACTAAAAGGACCTACCTACTATTTAGACTACCTTGGCATATCTAACAAGGGAGACAACTTCCATTTTACCAACATATTCCATTGTGTCGGTTGGTGTACAGCCACCCTTATCAAATCAATCCGTTAAATTGGAAGGCTTCGGCTTTTTATAGCCTTTTCTGTTTTGGCTGACATTTTGTTTGCATTCTTCTATGAAACACATGGTTCAATTATATCTGATAAATGCTTAATACTTAATGGCCTTGATCATTTGGGTTGTGTTTGGCATGCTGGCCAAATGCATGCGATACTATTGTTACAATTACAATGATAGTACTCTTATAGAAAACAGCAGAGCGTATTAAATGTGTGTTTCATTAAACGTTGTATCCGACTGTTTGCCTACATTAAATACAACTGAAATATCTAACCCCTGTTTTGGCAACGTTGGGCTTTATTTCTGCATTCACTCATATTTAAGTTTAAGTGAATGCGGTTTTAAACACTACCTGGACCTCAAATGTTTGCAAGTACAGATCACGAAAAGGTCGCCTTAAATGTCAATGCTTTCAAAATCTATAAATAAACACAATGGGGGATTTCTTCTAAAAATATATATTGACATCATAACGAATTACCCAGATGAAGATATAGCGTGATCTCGAAAGTAAACGGTCATGTAGTTTTCTTAGTTTAAAAATAGCTAACCGTGCAGCGTGGATCAGATAGGAAAACCAGATTTATAATGACGAGTGTAGTTTTATGCTTGACTTTTCACTTAGACGTAGAACATGAGAAAATTTCATTTTCGTTGAATCTTTCATGTAACAACAATTTATTTGGATGTTTGTGAGATAAAAATGGTCTAAATTATCGGATTCCAGATTTAAAGCAGCATACCTGTGTATAGTCCATTCCCCGCCGGCGTGACATCAACGGCATACGGCCCCGCTCTTGGTCCATTCGCTACTGGAGTCCCCATATTCCTGTGTCCACCGGGAACATATCTGCCACATATGTTTGCCGGAGCTCCTGTCGGGAATGCCGTCGCTGCCCCGACAAATAATAGAATTGTCAGCAATTTGGCTACACGTATCATACCTGTGTTGTTTCACGTTTTTCAAAAGTAATATGAACGTGGAAATTTAAGGATTTTGGACAAAATTTGCTACTTGTCGATTTCACTCATTACAAAATTCTGAATAACGACCACTTCCTTGTAATAAACGTAATGTAAGTTGCCGCCTTATGTAACACCGCTAACGTGGCGTTTACGTAAACGTTTGCTTCCGACGTTAATAATCCAGTATGTTGTCTCTGTTTTCTTAGTATATTCCTCTGTCTCCTGTTAAAACAAATGGTATCTTCTACAATTCTGCCGGAAAATGTATTTAAGCTGTCAGATCCCCGGTTTTGTATATTCTGCCGGTGAGCATTAGCCGGTCGTGTGTTTTCTATTGATCGAAATCGTCATGAAGAAAAAAAAAAACGTCATTGATTTCCGGGGCCCGCGGGCAGTGCTACATTAATCGCCGTTAGAGGTCGCGTCATTCGTGACAATCCTGAGCTGAGATGGACAGGCGGGCGATTTCCGGCCGAGATGACCAACGCTGGTCACCCACAGTATCATCACGACGTGATTGATTGCTCATCTACATAAAGTTGATGACTATTTGTATTCCCTTGCCATCATTCAGCGATGTGAGCTGTGAAAGCCATGTTTACTGTTTATTTCACGTGGGTGATGTTTATTTCACATGTATTCTGTTTATTTCACTTAGCGTCAATCATTTATGACAATTTCGCGCCAACTGATTACGTAACGTGTGCATTAAATGATATTTTTTGACGTTGAAGAAGGGAAAGCGTCATAGTGTAGTTATTCGTTAGGATTATGAATAGCCGCTGTAAAGAAATAATTACATGTACATTAATTGCACATTAAGAAAACGCGAGAATTTTGCTATAGCTTGATATTTTTTAGATTTATTTATAGACACAATAGGACATACTTTACGAATAGTTTTTTTTTTAAGTCAGTTATTACATCAATTATTTCAGTACACCATTTTCAATTATTGTACATGCATCGATTGTTAGCAGTGAATGCAAGGTTACAGTTCAGGGAAAAGCAGCCGTCCTAACAAAGTTTAACTATTCATCATATGTCTACCACAATATGCGAATCGATGGAGCCACACAGTTAAAATCCCGAAATAGTACACAATCATAAAATTCTCACAACAGAATTCCAGTCTGTTTAAAATGGATGTGATTGTGACTTTAAAGTGTAACAAAAATGAACTACTTTAAACATAAACCACCATCTGAAGCGCGTAGAAATACAGCATCATGTGAAATGGGCTAGTGTACGTTATCATCACATGGCAGTCACCTCCCCATCATCTAGAGCGCGTAGTTTAGCTTAAACCTATTTATTCGTAGTTGAATGGGAAACAAGTTCTTTTAACATATATCAATCCCTCTCTACTGCCCACTTCCTGGGTAGAACCAGTACTCAGGTACTGAGTACCTGGAGCAATGTGCAGTTAATAGTCTCGCTCAGGGAGTAACATCGCGTAGTCAGTTTCAGGGTTCGAACCCGGGACCGTCTTTTAGAGCGCGTTTTCAGAGAGTGTAGAAATACAGTGAACCTGGGTACGTGTATGTTATCATCACATGGCAATCACCTCCCGGGTCTTAGCCTTCTGTGAATTATGTCGACTATATTGAACGCAGAGTTGTAAAGTTCAAGATGGGGCGGTTTATCTGATACAAAACTATGCACGACAGTTTATAATCCAGGTTTTATTGTCTTAGTTTGTGGCGACTTTTCGGAAGTTGAGAATACCCAATACTTGCAGTGCTTTTATTGATTAGTAAACTTAAAAAAAAAAAAAAAAAATATATATATATATATATATATATATATATATATATATATATATATATATATATATATATATATATATATATATATATATATATATATATATATATATAATCTACCGATTGCGCTAACCAGGTCCGGTATTACATAAAGTATATATATATATATATATATATATATATATATATATATATATATATATATATATATATATATATATATATATCTCTCTCTCTCTCTCTCTCCTCTCTCTCTCTCTCTCTCTCTCTCTATATATATATATATATATATATATATATATATATATATATATATATATATATATATATATATATATATATATATATATATACTTTATGTAATACCGGACCTGGTAGCGCAATCGGTAGAGAGTACGGGAGGCCCCGGGTTCGATCCCGGACTGCGACATACCAAAGTCGTTAAAATGGTAGTGGTATAGTTTCCTTGCTAATCCTCAAGCAAATATGAGGGTAGTTCCACGACTGGTTGGCCCGGTGTCAGGATAATGTGACTAGGTGTGGTATCATGCCAGGTGTTCACGGCATGCTATACACAGCGAAGGCAGCACTATATCTGCTTCAAGTGGACACCGTCTTCAGATGACTTAAATACTGTTGGTGGCACGATAAAACCAATACACAAACAGATACTTTATCTAAAATATGCTTGTGACTGTGAGTTTCTTACTAAGATAAAACGACTTGCTGGTCGTTTTGCGAAGTACCACGACACAGACCAACAACATGATCAGCACTTTATATGCATTTGAATAAATCCGTCACTTTTGACTTAGTTATTGTCAGATATTCAGGAAATATTTTTCAGTATCCATCGTGCCTCTACAAAAATTCTGCATTTTCAATTAAATTTTAAAAGAAAACGCAGATTTGAAGATAACTAAGTCGCTTTGTGGTTTCAATTTGTTGTTTTGTTTGTATTTGCCGTCCTTATGGTGTAAATCATGCTATTCTATTATAAACATGTGTTTTTTTTTTCTTGTTTTCCCCCAATTTTTGCATATATTTTCGCAATTTTATTTAAGATCCAGAATTTTTTTTTAAAAAAGTAAATTTTAAGAAAACAAAAAGGAACCAAATTTGTTGACTACAATTCAATTTATCATTCCAACGCGCCAAATTATTTTTACATAGAGGCCGGAATGCCCTTAACAATGGTATGCAATACAGTCAATGTACACATTGAAATGTTTATACACGATCATAAGATTAGTGGTAGATAAGAACTGGCCATTTAAAGGTGGTATCCGACAGTTTGGACCCAAAATATTTTCATTAAACATCTTTTTTTAACTATTGTTACCTGAACAGATATTACAAAATGCTGTTTATTGGTGTCTTACACCTGTCTGAAAAGTGAATCATACTGTCACAATGATCATTTCAAACATGTATTTCCTATCTGAGCCACGCTGCACAGTTAGCTATTTTCAAACTAAGAAAACCACGTGACCATTTTCTATTGAGATCACTCTATATCATCATCCGGGTAATTCGCTCTGACGTCGGTAGCTATTTTAGCAGAAATCCCCATCGTGCTTATTTATAGATTTAGAAAAAGAGAAAATTAAGAGTGAATTCTTAACATCTAGTACATTCTAACAACGGAAGCAGTGTTAGAAATCGTACAATTAAGAATGAGGTTTTTCTTTAAGAAATTATGCAAAGATTATTAAAAACAGGGGTAATGTAGAATTTATTGTATTAAGTATAAGCAAATTGTAGGATACATCCTTTAATTAACGTGTACTTACAACATATGCACAGTCACGGACTTAGGGTTAAGTATTGCGATTTTAATTACATCGTTTTAAGCGGAGCTTGATTTGCTGTCGGATATATAATCAAAACGGTGAGCATGAACACTTTTATATATTTACGGTTGATAATGTTTTTTCCTTCAATTTGGATGAAGTGTCCGCTATTTGGTGTTCCTCTGATGCATTTGTTCTGTGAGAATTTCATTACACATGTAGTTTATCCAGTGCTGTGGTATGTATAAAACATATGAGTTTATTTGTTTGTTTGTTTGCTGGGTTTATCGTCCCACCAACAGGATTTCAGTTATCTGGAGACGGTGTCCACTTGAAGCAGATATAGTTCTGCCTTCACAGTGTATAGCATGCTGTGAACATATGGCTTGGTACCACACCTAGTCACATTATCCTGACACCGGACCAACCCTTCGTGGAACTACTTATATATATGCTAGAACGTTAGCAAGGTACGCCGGAGAGTTCTGCTAAAACTAGATATCGATATCACAGTGAATTAGTGTTGTAACTCTTTTAAACCGCCTTTATTAGCCGGTTGTTCTTTTTAAACAGGACACCGCTATGATTTCTTTGATACCGAGACCCTCCTTCAACTGACATTTTTATTGGCAACAAATCAAACATACACCCCCACCGAAAGGTTACGCATAGAACAAAGATCTATCACATCTAATGATCAGTCGAAACAGAAAAACACATTGCTAGTTATAAATAATAACCGTCACCTTACACATAGGCTGTGACGTTATTGCGTTTCACGTCGTATGAGGTCAACATTAACGTAAACGGCCAACGTCGCTTGCCTTGGCAGTGCATCTAAGTGACCCTAAAACAGAACAACGCAGATGTGACATTATTTACAAAGGTCTGTATCTTTTGTCATTTGTTACTCGCCTTCCAAGTCCAAAGAGATATTTGGAGTGTTGACACTGTCAAAAAAATCTATTTATTTAGAGGCTAAATGGATAATGATTTCCAGTGTATTTTTCTTATAAATTATAGCTGTAATACCTATGGATGATGACTGTTCTGGTTTTTATTTGCGTGTGCATGTGGGTGTGCGTGTTCGTGCATATGTGTGTGCGTATGTGTTTTCATGCGTGTGTTTGCGCGTCTGTTGTGTGCGCGCGTGTGTGTTCGTGTGTAGGGTGAGTTGGTGGGTTGGTGGGGCGGGGGCGGTGTGAGAAAGAGCGTGTGTATTTGTGTGGATGTTTTAAACTCGAACCCAGCCGGAGATCATACTCGATCAGAAATATTCATGTACTATTTGCAGTTTTCAAGTTTCTTCTTATGAAATAATCGGTAATTGGTTATTGATTGATTGATTGAACTAATCGTTAATGGATTGAACCTGTTTAATTACGTTGTTTACAGTAAGAATTCTGGGGCAAGGCCTATTGACAGCAGACGCAAAATTTAGTGATCAATAAGTTGAGTGAACCAGACGTTAGCCAATCAAATCTAAGTATGTTTACAAGCGGAAGTTAAGTATAGACAGTGTTTATAACATCTTAGGCCACGCACGTCATTTTTCCTTTAAACATCTCAATCAAAACGAGGTTGATGTGTAATTACCATTGAATGTCAATAAGTCAAACATTTTGAATCTATTTATTACAAGTAATTTGATTGGTTATTCAGTCCACTTGACTGATGTCATTAGGTGTACTTCCGGTCTAAAATAAACTGACAGCATTTTATTAATCGCACTATGGCAAGCAGATTATTCCGGATTTCTTGGGTGTAAAAAAGCACTACATTATCACAAGTTTAGGTGGACGTTTTAATTCACGAATATGTGTCAAACATATTTTGTTTATTTTCAATTACATGGATGACAACTTCTGGCGATATTGCCTTGAGCGGCGGAAAGTGACAGATGTAACATTTTGTCCAAGATGTTGACAATAACTTAAATATTTGCTCGTTACAATGTTATTTACATATATTATACAGAGTAATTGTCTTAGAAATGTTTTTTTTTTGTTTTGTGTGTGTGTGTGTGTGTGTGTGTGTGTGCGTGTGCGCGCGCGCGTGTGTGTTTGTGTGTGTAAATCGGGACAAGTTTCAGCTTTAACTTGTCTATTCGATATAGAATTAAAATTATAACTATTTATTACAATGTAAAGTCGATTAACATATTTGTGCTCTTTTTGTTGTATATCGCTCAAACACAATTATCGTCATATTGGCGACGTTCAGTTAACTTTTTGTGGAGGAAGACCCAGACTTATGCCTAAGTAGAACCACTGAAGAACCTCGCACCGCATTAGGAAAACCTCCCCAGATATAACCGCCCCGACCGGGACTCGAACCCACGCGGTGCAATTCGCCTTATTTTTATAATTGCACAAACTGTTGAATTATTCATGTGCATAATGATATTGGAAAACTGTTAACAACAATCTTGAAGTAAAAAAAAAATCCAAAAAACATCGCCATTACAGCGCTATAAAAATCTTTTTCATACCTGTACATTCCCAAATATAAGCAATATTTACTGTTCTCGCAATCTATTTTTTGTAGGGAAGAAACTAAAATCCATCAAGAATTTCCAGAGAAATTAAATTATATGGCATGTGATGCCTACATTTCCCTTTGCGAGCATAAGAGAAAATCGCTTATAAATGTTCGTATCTGTTTTTAAAGGTTGTGTATGACAGTTTTGACCAAACATATTTTCATTAAAGATCATAATACACCATTGTTACCCGAACAGATCTCCTAAAATGTTGTTTATTGATGTCCTACACCTGTCTGAAAAGTGAACCATAACGTCACAATCGTCATTTTAAACATGTATTTCCTCTCTGAGCCATGCTGCACAGTTAGCTTTTTTCAAACTAACTAACCCACGTGACCACTTATATTAACTTAGCTTATCCACGTCACCCCTTGTGACGTCGATGTCTATTTTTAGCAGGAATCCCAATCTCTCGTATTTATAGATTTGAAAAAGAATGAACATTTAAGTGTTGACTAACAGGTTTTACTGCTCTAAAATTGAGATACTGTTGAAAATCGTCAAAGCTTAGATTAATGTATGATCTTTTTCTGCAGAAATTATGTACAAATACCCCAAACAAATGTCAGATATTGTTACATATATAAGATATAAGTGAATGCTGTCTCAGGGTTACTGAAAAGTTGTATGTAGGACTAATTACGGACTGCCAAACAAGTAAAATAGCAATTACAAAACACACAATTTTCATTTATCAGAAGAAATTCAGTATCACAGTCCGTACTTTAGCGGGTATTTTTGGTCAACTTACATCTTTTATTGAGTAATATAAAATTACTCACAGATTCAAAGAAATCGTAGCTGCTTTTTACTTCAGACAGAATGGATAACTTAAAAATACGGCGGGCTACATTGGCCGACAAGCAGGCGGTGCTTGACGTCAGAGATGACATATATGATGGGCGGGATTATCTCCCTTGTTACTATGGTAACTTCATCGCATCTAAACAACACAAGAGCTATGTGGCGGAGATTAACGGCGAAGTGGTAAGTTGGCCGGCAATGTTGAAAAACTGAATAATAAGTGCATTTCATACATAATTATCTTACTTAAGTGTGTTTATAGTCTCTTGAAAATAATCTCTTTAAATTAACATAAACAGTGTTTGCATTCTTCTTATTTTTATACAAAAATGGAACTTTTGTGAAGCTGTTTTAACTTTTGAATGAAAATACATTAATAGTTTAAATGATTAAAACATGATTTCTTTCTCTATGTATTTGCCCTATAATCAAAGCTTTACAATGCCTTCCGTGATGCGTTGTTTCGAAGTGCATTATCAAAGCTTGCAAACGCGAATAAATGTTTTGTACGAACACAAATAATTATTATATGATAATAATTGGCCTGATATTAATCTCACCCTTGTTCAGATTGCATTCTCTGCTGCATTCACTGTTGACGAGGGACAGACCGTTGTGACACGTGCAGGACGGGCCAGTGCAAACTATTCTGGAGGCGGGTATTTTAAGCGGCTCAAGGCGCATGTGCTGGAACAAAGCGGATCAAATGTCAACGCCTCCGTTCTGGTGGACGCTAATCCAGCAGTGAATAAACCGATGTTTCTTCAATACAACAACCTAGTTACTTGCAGGGTATGGGTGTTTGTTCTGAAAATGATTTAGGCACATCTCCGTAAAATGGTATTGCTGAGACTTCCAGCTATTAAAATTATCAGAATCTATGAAAATTTCTCTGCTTGGAGATAATGTCGGATAATTTAAACAAAAAGATGAAACAATGCAAATTAAAAAAGAAAAACGTAACTCAGCTACGCAGGCATTTTTGATGTTAATTTACCCTGTATTCAGGGTTTGCAATTAGCAATAAGAAATACGTGTTAAAGTTTGGAGTATTTGAAAGAAACAACATTACAATATTTTGCATAATATTATTTCCTATTTATATTACTGTTGGATGATTAAATACCTGGAACAAAAAAGAGTAGAAAAAAATGAACATCACAGTATCGCCTTGACGTCAGCCAGTAAAAAGATTCCATTATAGACCTAGATTCGGATTAGAACCATATGTTCATAGTATGAGGAAGTATGGCTGGCTGGCTTTTTCACTTATTGCTAAAATGGAACTGCTTTTAAAAAAATAAACATCCCCACTATGGTTGAAGAACTGAGCAAAGAGTTAAAAAAGAGGATGTGTGGATCGAGAGTAGAGCGACAGTGAGCGAAGAGTTAGTGGAGAGTAGAACGATAGTGAGTGAAGAGTTAGTGGAGAGTAGAGCGACAGTGAGCGAAGAGTTAGTGGAGAGTAGAGCGACAGTGAGCGAAGAGTTAGTGGAGAGTAGAACGATAGTGAGCGAAGAGTTAGTGGAGAGTAGAACGATAGTGAGCTAAGAGTTAGTGGAGAGTAGAACGATAGTGAGCGAAGAGTTAGTGGAGAGTAGAGCGACAGTGAGCGAAGAGTTAGTGGAGAGTAGAACGATAATGAGCGAAGAGTTAGTGGAGAGTAGAACGATAGTGAGCGAAGAGTTAGTGGTGCGTAGAACGATAGTGAGCGAAGAGTTAATGGAGAGTAGAACGATTGTGAGCAAAAAGTTAAAAAGAATATGTGAATGGAGAGTAGATCGAAAATGAGCAAAAAGTTAAAAAAGAGAATGTGTGAATGGAGAGTAGAACGATAGTGAGCGAAGAGTTAGTGGTGCGTAGAACGATAGTGAGCGAAGAGTTAATGGAGAGTAGAACGATTGTGAGCAAAAAGTTAAAAAGAATATGTGAATGGAGAGTAGATCGAAAATGAGCAAAAAGTTAAAAAAGAGAATGTGTGAATGGAGTGTACAGCGATAGTGAGCAAAGAGTTTTAGGGGAGAAGAGGTATAGTGAGCAAGGGGTTTGAAGATATAATGTGCGGAATGGAGAGTCGAGCGATAGTGAAATGAGAGATTAAAAAAAGAGAATATGTGAATGGGAAGTAGAGCGATAGTGAGCAAAAGTTTTAAGGAAGGGATGGGATGGGATGGGATAAGCCGGCATTTTTGCCGATACTGCGCAGCGACATTTCTATCATTATAGCACAGGGGAACTTATGAGGTGCCCAGGGACTGAACCCGGTCGGTCCATTATACTGACACCGACGAGTCAGGCGTAATGCTGTCCCCTTAGCCCCGAGCGTTAGGAGGGAAGCCACTACTACCAACTTTAAAGTCTTTGGTTAGACCCGGCCGGGGTTCGAGCCCACGACCTCCCGATCCGCAAGCCGACTTTAAAGGAAGAGTGTGTGACTCGGAAGTAGGGCGATATGAGGTAAAGAGTTTAAAGAGAGCATTTGCGAATGGAGAGTAGAGCGATATATAATATAATGGTCTTATTTGGGAGTGAAGGTTGTTCCTTACTTAGTTCTTTGGTCTAATCTAGTAAATGAGATCAAAACAGAAAAAAAACAAACGATCTCGTCTAATCGTACATTCTGAAAGCATGATCAAAAGCGAGAAATTTCCGTCGGACAGATCCTTCAAAGTTAAATGTTAATTCTACCAAAATGAATACAACAATCTGGGACAATCCGTCAACGTCAACATTTTTATTGCCATTACATATGTTTATTAATTTGATTGACGTTGTTTGTTTTTCTATCCCTGAACCTTTGCTATAGTTTCAAGACTAATATGGTGATTATTTTTCTTCAGCCGTTCTTCAGATATGTCATTAAGCCAGACACAATTCAATTACTGAAGGATTTCACTCTGGTACCCACACTTAACGCTGAGGTATTGAGGAACTACATAAACGACGATAGTTTCAGGAGCTACTTGTTTCCCGGCGGAAGGATAATTGTTGACTGGATTCCGTTTCAGCTTATGGAATCCAATGTCGATCTTATACGTGAGACCTGGATGAACCTATTTATTGTTTCAAACGTCACAAAGGTCGGAACCGGAAATGTTAAAGGCGTGTTGTTATTGGGTGCCAAATTTTCGCGCATGAATACAGATCATTACAATTTAGACGTTTATGGCACAGACATACCAGCTTTCAGAGAAGTTATAGCAGCATTTCTAGCAGATATTGTAAACACACCTAGTGAAAACATTGACATCTTAATGCTGTATGAGTCAACAGTTGATGCCAAAGCTATGGAAGATGTGATGAAAGATTTTGGACTGATACATCTGGACTGGAAAGATCCTAAGTCTGGGTTACCGTATTCAAAGCAGTTTGTCTTTGAAAGGATGACCGAATCGCCATCTTCATCAGTCGATTGATTACCTGATATTGGTATGAAAACAACACATCAATGTACCACTAATTTACTCAAATAGATTATTCTGATATATGTACATTGTGAACAATTGGCAAAAATAAATGCATGTTGCCCGAAAGAGGGGAGTGGGTGGCTGGTGCAACCGTGACCGAGAGGTAGAGTCGCAGACTTGTTAACTCTACAGACTCCCCTGCATCCACAGCGTGGGTTCGAGTCGCCGTCTTGGCGAAAAACTGTAAATATGAGACCCAGACTTATGCCTAGGTAGAACCACTGTAGAACCACGCACCGCATTTGGAAAATCTCCCGAGATATAACCGCCCCGACCGGGACTCGAACCCACGCGGTGCAATTCGCCTTATTTTTATGATTGCACAAACTATTTGACAGTTAAGTATTAACATATTGCCTTCGTCATCACATTTTTTTCTGATATTAATTGAAAATCTAATTGTTTGTCAATAAATGTTGCAACTCCTCTTGAACAGCTACTACCATTATTAAAATAAACATTAAAACCAAACTCTCTATATATTTGCCTGGTGTCTTCATTTGTAAAGTGAGTATCTTGCAAAAAGTAGATGTGTCCTTTCTTGCTTTTCAAATAATTAAATACATCAATCCTTTTACTTTTGTCTCTAAGACCCTGGGCATTCATGGAGAGTTTATCTGTCATTTAACAGTATGTGGTACTATACTACTATGCAGAGGTGCTGGCTTAAGATAATATAAGAGCAAGAGAAGCTGAAGTACAAGCAGATTTAGAACTGACTCAGTTAATGCTTCTAAGAATGAGGTAACCAGACAAGTTTGATAAGTTTTAGTGTTATGGATTTTATACACCATACTCAAAATAATCAAGTCTCACTACCATTGTGGAGGTTTGACCTGTACCTAATTTTTGATAATCAACTAAATATGCACAAAAATCAAATACATGGACCAATTATAGATGTAATAAAGAAAACAAACAGGTAAAGACCTCAAATATGATAAGATAATGTACTCAAAATCACTATTTACTTTTTTTATTGAGAAAATTCAAAAAATTCTTTAACTCATATTTTATTCATATACATGTAATGTATTTTTGTAAAGAATTAAACACACTTTTACTCTTTGTCACTTGGGATGGTCTTTATCTGTTATGGAATTTCAATACAGAAACTAGCAATAAAACCCTACCCAAATCTTAAGAAGATAAACAAAAAATACAACATACATAACAAAGATCAGGTATCATGTTGTAACACAAAATCTGCCACAGAACAGTTATCAGGGGCATTTTAAACTAAACCATATTAATATAAAATTAATAGTGTTTCAAGTATGCAACAGTTAATTAAAAAATAACTAATAGCTTGCATGTTATTTAACTCATTTAATTTATTGGTTTAGATTTTCATATGAATTGGTACCGTTTTATATATAATATATGTGTCCGATAAATATGATTACCAAATGGGGTACCCTATTAACTGTTCAGGACTGATTTTGCGTATTCGTGTTAAATAGAAATGCCACTTGTCATGTTTCATAACTTACATGTTTGCATAGACATAAAGATGTAATTTGAGCAGGAGGATTTAGTGATCAGAGTTTCGTTGTTATTACGGATGTAAACAGATATCCCGCTGGTTTCCGGTTCAATACCAGCTCAGTGGTACACTGTGGTTGCGTGTTTTACTTGACCGGGCCGGGTCCAAGTAGATCCGCAAACGCGATTTGCTGGTCAAAGGGTATGGCTTGTTCTATTTTTAGATGTATACGCTAACTGGGTTTTTCCGCATAAACAAAACATGTCACTGTAAGCAGATGTAAAGAAAAGGAAAAATGTAACACGTATCAGGAATTATATGACCCTCTTTGTAGTTCAGATGGCTTCTTTAAACAACGCGCAGAGCGACATTAATGTCTGTTTGGTGGCTTATCGGGATGATCTTCCCGTTCTTTAGTGAAGCAAAGATCCTCCCCTCATTAGACCATGCGCTGACAACATTTGCAGAACTCGATACGGACTCCAGCAATTTTGCGTTCTTAAAGGTGAGATCTTCTCTAATTATAATAGATTTTCCTTTCAATTTCCGCCGTAGACTAACTGTTTGAAGTTTGTGTGTTCTGGCGACGAATTTGCAGATCACAGGTCTATTACCTTCGGGCGAAAACTTTCCCATTCTGTGGGCTATATCGATATCCCTTTCTTGTATCTGCATCCCAAGATCACCGTTTAGCACTTTGAGGACTTTTTCTATGGTAGTCTGCCACGACTCCCTCCTGTCTGGATCGTGAATTCCATATATTCGTATAGAATTTCTTCGAGTGTATTGCTCCAGATCATTTATTTCCAAAGATTGAAGATGTGATGCGTGACCGAGCTCCCTCATTTTTTCTTTAAGTTTTTTATTTTCTTCCTCCAGACTCAATTTGCTTTGATTTAAATTTTCGACCGCAATTTCTGCATCAAAGAGTTTTCCCTCCAATTCTGTTGTCCTTGTTTCAAGGCTGTTCATAGTTCCTTGTACTTTTTCTAACACTGTGTATACAGTTTTTAATTCTTTTTGTATTTTTGCATTAATGTCTGCTTTTATTTCCTCGAGTTTCTTGGTAAATATTTCTTCTGTAATTAGTTTGCCTAGTGTTTTCTCTATGTAGTCCTGCGATGCAACTTTATCCAATCTATTTTGTAAATTCTGCAGTATTTCAGTAAGGTCATTGACTCCTGTCTCTGTTGGTTTAAACATAGTGTCTATTTTTGTCTGTGTTGGATTGCAGCTTGCGGCACCTGTGGTTTCTTTTGATGCAGTTTTCTTTTGTTTTGGAGTGTCTGATACTTGCTCAGGGCCACTTGAGTCCTGTACCTTTTCATTTTCTAACTCACTATCGTTTCTTGCCTTTCCTTGGCGTTTAGACTTTGTTCCCGTGACAGGCATATTTATTTTTATTAGAATTAATAGAGTTTATTTTCTTGGTAGCAGAAACAATATTTATAAATATTTATAAGTAGCTTACTGATCGACTATATCACCAGCAGTCTATTGCACACACGATGGGTCAACGTTAAGTATATTCTACACCTGTGCACCTGAGCACTCCAGCTGTAAACACTGACACTGCTGGTAATATAAATGGCTGTTCGGGTTCGATAAATCTTATCTATTTTAAAAGTGAAGCAATATCCTACCTCCTGGTTGATCCTACCACACTCCTTTTTATTTTCCAAAAGAGACAAAAACACCGATTTGCAAGGATTAAAGTAGTAATAATATGTCCTATACACAATACACAATACTCAATGCGCATAACAAAGCTTTCGGGTTCCCGCGTTGTGTCCACATATAACCAACCGTGAAAAAACGATATTTGTTTAAATTAGCATATTTGATCACCCTCAAACTCTCCACAATGGTAGATGTGTTGTTTAGCAAACCATTCCTTCACAAAAACTACACATTTTCGTTCAGAAAAAGTAAGTTATTTAATTTTTTTATCTCCACTATTTACCAACACGTCTACACACCAATCGTGACCTTGACCTTTTTCCTAATTAACATAAATATAATAAGTGAATAAATTATATTATTCGAATAGCAAACACAGTACACCTTGCATGCTGATCCGAGTCTACTCTGATGGTAAAAGCTTGTTTCTTTTGACTTCACTGTTTGGCATCTACTTTTCAACCAAATCCTAAATTCGCTCAATTTACATTTCTCTGGCGCTCTTGGAAGCTGGGCTCCAGGAATCTCATTCACAGAAATCTGAATTAAAAATGAATATATATTTAAACATATATATATATATATATTATATAGTTTTTTATGACTTAGTTTGTGTTGAACTGATTTTGTGATTCACATAAATCAAAAATATTTTTAAAGACACTTATTTCCCAATATTACACAAAATATCATTTAACTATTTGGGAAAACATTATGATAATTCTTGGGAAAATAATCTTATCACATGGTGTACTGGCAGTTTCCATACTTCTTACAATATGTGAACAGCTTGCACCAGCCTGTAAACTGTTTTTGTTTCCATTATTTTATTACCATACATAGAGGATTTTTATTTTACTGTGTGAATAATATTCTATACTAAAATTCTCATTAGTGGATTTCCCCCAATAAAAATTAGAGATTTGTTTTCACACATCTTACCAGGAGCCAAACAGACCATCATGTGGTAAGAATCTTCTGTGATTTTTTACATTAATACTGGTTTAACCCAAGAGAAAGCAATCCATATAACATATCAATAATGATCAGTATAAGATTGTTAGGGAGTAACAACCATCAACTGATGGCCCTCTGAAGCAGGTCATTATAGATTTGGGCTTTAATGAACCAGACTTATTTAAAACTGAATCACAAGCTATATTTTCCAATTAACAATTACCACACAAGTAATACTAGACTAAATGATTGAGCATAGGCCCATAGCCATGCTGAGGCGCACACAATTTGAGCTGTGACAAAAAGTCACATTTTAAAAGAATAATTTTCGAGGGCAGCCCCAGCTTTCCCCATCATGCCTAGAAAATCATGCCTCAGTGATTCTGTCGTTCTTGATGCAGCCCTGGAGCACTGACAAAAAGTCTAGGAAAGTGATTTCAGAAGTATAAAGTGACAATAAATGATATTAATAGCATACCTTCTCACAACTGCAGCTGCATGATGGTGAAGCTTTTGACTATGCTGTCACTTAAATTCAGAGTTGGAATCTCGCCAAGGGGACTAGCCATGATCAGGTGACTGATATTTTATGTCTTTCTTTTTTTCTGAAAAAATAAATATTCTGTTACTTGTATAAAATTGTAAGCATGAAGAATTTCGCGATAGATACAAGCCTTATCGATGCAAATTTTACAGTAATTGCAAGTCAGCATATGATATGATTGTTCAAGATCTGAATTCCATCATTTGTCTATTTTTCTTCAATTTCAAACCTATCACTGGAATATAAACATTTGCACATTTAAGACCAAGATTGTTACTATTGTACTGTTTAGCAAATTAATATTTAATAAAAATGAAATGAAACAGCTCTTTTGAATCTTTTTTTCAAATCCAAATTCACAAGATCAATCATTTTTTACACCAATTAAAACCTGGGTGGCATGACAGCATAATTGTTAATCTCTTAAATAGTTTCATGCTTTAAAAATCATCTCATGTTCGTCAATAAATGTTTATTGTTCTTGCAATTTATATAAAATATAAAAACACAACAACAGCATTTTCCCTAATAAGTATATTACAAAACGGGTTTATATTCAAACGTCATGAATATAACAAAATAATGTTTAAATAAGAGAACTTAACTACAAAATGGGGTTTCCTCTTACAATAGTGCAATATTGACTTAGAAAATTAAATGACAAATATAAATACCGGTAGATTCAGGAGATAAACGCAGATTTGTATGTTTGATTTTTAGTTTTTCTAAGGCTATGCAGTCAAACACAAGGAATTCTTTTATCAACCAGGCAAAATCTGAAACAAAACTTATCGAAACATACCATGTTGACGTTCCTTCGGCAGAGCGTAACATGTACGAGGTAGACACAGAGGCTGTTAAAATACTATCTATGTTCCATCATGTCATGAATATGGCATACTTACCAGTAAACACGATAGGGGATGGTATTTGTCTGTATAGAGCGGTTTCACAAGCAATTAGTGGTTCACAAGAGCACCACATTCTATTAAGACTTAAAACAGCTTTAGAAATCATTAACAATATTATGTCAATGTGGACTTCTACGTTGGCCCCTGTTTGAATTTCATTATTTAAATTGGGAAACCAAAAGTCTACCCGAGTTCGTTAGGTTGACTAACAAACTAGTGGACGGTCAATTCATGAGTTAAGAAGTACACTATTGGCTACTGGAGAATTTCGCCTTGCTGCATCGCACCAGCATTTTCAGGTTTCAAAGCTACAGTGGATTGCTATGACAGACCAACAAAGAAATAATTTGTACAAAAAGTACCGATCTTTTGTAATAAAGGCAGATAGGATTGCCACATCCTCAAATGGTCAATCTTCTGTAGTGGCACCGCGCACAGACGGAAAAAAAAACAGGTCAAAGAAAACGAAAAGTAAATGTACGGACAGTGACAATGCCATTAAAACAACACAGTGATACCCATTTCATATAATTACAATAATAATGGAATATATAATATATATTATCAGTTATTACAGTCCTCGTCAACATTCTTTTATTATTTAGGGCAGTTGAAACATTAAATTTTATTCCTTAATGCAGTAAACATAATATTCTTTAAGTCTATTTCTATTTATTTCATGTATGTATTGGAATGCGGATAGGACGCTCAGTAGTCTAAACGGCCCACGCATTAAACATGCACCTACAAAAGTCCAATGCAATACTGTTATCTTTTCATGTTGTTATGACTGTATTGCATATATGAGTTTGACATCACTTTACAGAGCCTTCTATACAGAATCAGCTAATAGGTTCAGTTTAACTAAACTTATTTGTTTACATATGTTTAGATGTCTGTATATAATTGTTTTTGTTGTTCTTTTACAAATATAACTAGATGTCTGCATTGACAGTCGGATATGACAATCAGTTGAATGGCTCTCGCACCGGCTATTCAACTGATTAAATATGAACCGACATTAACACCAGATTCTCATCATGTGGTTATTATTTGTATTCATTTTATAAAACCATGCTATCTTTTCACTGCCTTTTTTAAGTTTATTGTGTTATTTTCTGCCCAGCTATTCCTGATATGAATTCATTAATGTATTTTGATTGTATAAGGATATACGAGGATAAAATAAGTAAAACAACGGTTTATGAATGGCATAAACGATTTTCTGAGGGGCGAACAAAACTAGAAGATAACGAAGGCAGGGGACGAAAGCAGAAAATGCACACGTACATGTATATTTCGGCAAAATAAAAGGACAGTATTTAAGTATATATATATATATATATATATATATATATATATATATATATATATATATATATATATATATATATATATATGTATATGTATTTATTGTCTTCTTCTCGAACTTAAATGTTGTTAATTGTACTTCAATGTTTTACAACATTGCATTGATATGTTTTTCAGAATGACTTCAGACAAAAAAGGCATAAGTAATAGTTTCTCATGTATACTATAATGCTTATGCATGTGTTTATTGCTTTACACAATAAGTGTTTTACAATGTTCTAACTATACCGAACATATCATATTAACTATTAATGAAAACAGTAAAAAAAAAAAAAAAAAAAATAACATGCACACAAATTTGTCTTTCTTTCTTTTTAACAACCATTAAACATTTGTATTAGTTAAAACAACCACAGTATAATAAAATTCATGTTACCAATTAAATGGTATTGGTCATGTTTGTGTACTTCTCACTGCATTTGTAAAATATCTTATAACTATCAAAAGCTTATTTCTATTACAATGAATCTTTGGCATTTAATTCATATACTTTTATTTCAACATATTTACTCAATAAAACAGCCAATTATGCTTTAATGTCAATTTATTAAGTGTATTTTGGTATTCAAAGTCTCTTTCGGTATCTTTCGGTAAACAAGTGTCTTTCGGTATTCAGTAGGACCCCTATGTTAAAGGTGGTATCCGACAATTTGTCTATATCAAATACATGTAATGATATATTACCCTTGCTTTGGGGAAAATGCATTATATGGGCATAATTTCAGCAAAAATTCATACTTTAGTCTAAGTAAAGACAATCTTCAACACTACCTATATTGGTATACAGTACAAAATGGAAAAAAATACTTAATGTTCATTCTTCCCAAATATATAAATAAGCATGATAGAGGTGTTTACTAAAAATAGATATCAACGTCAGAGCGAACGTTATCTCATAACTAATCTAAAAATAGGTATCTCTGCAGCATGGATCATGCGTGTTGTGACTGTTTGTTCTAAATAATAAGCACATCCTCGTAAATATGTTATTGTTGCGATTTCCAGCTATTATATTATCAGAATCTATGCAAATTTCACTGCTTGGTGATAATGTCGGATATTTTTAAACAAATACATGACGCAATGTAAATTTTAAAAAATCTCAAATCCACCAATCACCTGTTTTGGGTGTTCATTTTCGCTGTCTTCATTGTTTGCAATAAGCAATTAGAAATACGTATTAAAGTCTGGATTTTTTTAAAGATTCTATTAGAGATCTAGACTTGGCTCTGAACAATGTGGCCAAAGTATGAGCAAATATGGCTGGCTGTCTTTTCCACTGATACATAAAATGGAACTTTAAATGGAGAGTAGAGCGATAGTGAGCGAAGAGTTAGTTGAGAGTAGGACGATAGTGAGCAAACAGTTAAAAAGAATATGTGAATGGAGAGTAGATCGAAAATGAGCAAAGAGTTTAAAGAAAGAATGTGTGAGTGGAGAGTAGATCGATAGTGAGCAAGGAGTTTATGGTGAGAATATGTGACTGAATAGTACAGTGATAGTATGTTTAAGGGGAAATGTGTGAATGGAGTGTACAGCGATAGTGAGCAAAGAGTTTTAGGTGAGAATGTGTGAGTGGAGAGTAGAGCTATAGTGAGCAAGGGGTTTGAAGAGATAATGTGTGGAATGGAGAGAAGAGCAATAGTGAAAAAAGAGTTTAAAAAGGGCATGGGCGAATGGAGAGTAGAGCGATATATAATATAATGGTCTTATTTCGGGTTGAAGGTTGTTCCTTACTTAGTTCTTTGGTCTAATCTAGTAAATGAGATCAAAACAGAAAAAAAAAAAACGTCTCGTCTAATGGTACATCCTGAAAGCAGGATCATAAGTGAGAAATTTCCGTCGGACAGATCCTTCAAAGTTAAATGTTAATGTCTCGATAATGAATACAACAATCTGGGACAATCCGTCAACGTCAACATTTTTATTGCCATTACATATGTTCATTAATTTGATTGACGTTGTGTTTTTTTCTATTCCTGAACTTTTGCTATAGTTTCAAGACTAATATGGTGATTCTTTTTCTTCAGCCGTTCTTCAGTTATGTCATTAAGCCAGAAATAATTCAATTACTGAAGGATTTCACTCCGGTACCCAAACTTAACGCTGAGGTATTGAGGAACTACATAAACGACGATAGTTTCAGGAGCTACTTGTTTCCCGGCGGAAGGATAATTGTTGACTGGATTATGTTTCAGCTTATGGAATCCAATGTCGATCTTATACGTGAGACCTGGATGGAGCTATTTATTGTTTCAAACGTCACAAAGGTCGGAACCGGAAATGTTAAAGGCGTGTTGTTATTGGGTGCCAAATTTTCGCGCATGAATACAGATCACTACAATTTAGACGTTTATGGCACAGACATACCAGCTTTCAGAGAAGTTATAGTAGCATTTCTAGCAGATATTGTAAACACACCTAGTGAAAACATTGACATCTTAATGCTGTATGAGTCAACAGTTGATGCCAAAGCTATGGAAGATGTGATGAAAGATTTTGGACTGATACATCTGGACTGGAAAGATCCAAAGTCTGGGTTACCGTATTCAAAGCAGTTTGTCTTTGAAAAAAATACCGAATCGCCGTCTTCATCAATCGATTGATTACCTGATATTGGTATGAAAACAACACACCAATGTACCACTAATTTACTCAATTAGATTATTCTGATATATGTACACTGTGAAAAATTGACAAAAATAAATGCATGTAGCCCGAAAGAGGGGAGTGGGTGGCTGGTGCAACCGTGACCGAGAGGTAGAGTCGCAGACTTGTTAACTCTACAGACTCCTCTGCACCCACAGCGTGAGTTCGAGTCGCCGTCTTGACGAAAAACTGTAAATATGGGAAACACCGCTGGTTCTACCTAGACAATTTTGTCCGAGTGTCCCTGCCCCTGCAGCAATTAAGCTGGACTTAAATAAACACCAATTCGTCGATGTGCTGTTTTCTAAAACAAAACTTGTAACCGGGGGGTTGGGGCGGACAAACCCCCCCCCCCCGGACAAAAAGCCCCCCCTCGTTAAAAATGACTTGTGGACAAAAGCCCCCCCCCCCCCATCATTTTTACAGATAGGACAAAAGCCCCCTCAATAAATTTTGAAGGTAGGACAGAAGCCCCCAATGAAAGATTTCTAATAGGACAAAGCCACCCCACCACCACTTTATCTATGCACTATCTTGTACTTTATAAACAGTGATATAAATATTCATAAAGTCAGATCAGATTTATAAAATATATACATTCATGTTCCAGTAGCAAAACAACGTGTTATCATTTTGTAGCAGTACAAGTAAACTTTTTTCATTTTATTATATTAACGATATTTGTGCGCGGTATAGTTGATTGTTTCTCAACTTTCCATAAGGAGATTCTAAACTTCGTTTAGGGAATTATGAATTGTACCTCGGCGCAATTGTCATTATATATCAACATTGTTTTGTCTTATTGTTTTTGCACTTAAAACATTTTTTTTATAATCAACACAAAGAGGATTTCATGCACTGTATTTTACTCGGACTTGTTGAAATTAATCCTACCAAAGTAAAACATGATTCACACAAAGGTTCAATGTTTACTGTTTTATCCTGGCATTTGTGCCTTGTTAAGGCAATTAATTCTGTAGTTTTTGTTAAACCTATAAGTATCATATCGTCTTTACGAAAACAGATGATTCTCAATCGCTAATAAAAATCAGGGTATGTAATTGCAACGAAACTATAACATCGCCATTACAGCGCTATAAACATCTTTTTCATATCTGTATGTTCCCAAATATAAGCAATATTTACTGTTTTCGCAATCTATCTTTTTGTAGGAAAGAAACTAAAATCCATCAAGAATTTCCAAAGAAATTAAATTATATGGCATGTGATGCCTACATTTCCCTTTGCGAGCATTTGAGCAAATCGCTTATATATGTTCGTATCTGTTTTTAAAGGTTGTGTATGACAGTTTTGACCAAACATAGTTTCATAAAAGATCAAAATACACCATTGTTACCCGAACAGATCTCGCAAAATGCTGTTTATTGATGTCCTACATCTGTCTGAAAAGTGAACCATAACGCCACAATCGTCATTTTAAACATGTATTTCCTCTCTGAGCCATGCTGCACAGTTAGCTTTTTTCAAACTAACTAACCCACGTGACCACTTATATTTTAGCTTATATACGTCATCCGTTGTGACGTCGGTGTCTATTTTTAGCAGGAATCCCAATCGCTCGTATTTATAGATTTGAAAAAGAATGAACATTTAAGTGTTGACTAACAGGTTTTACTGCTCTAAAATTGAGATACTGTTGAAAATCGTCAAAGCTTAGATTAATATATGATCTTTTTCTGCAGAAATTATGTACAAATACCCCAAACAAATGTCAGATATTGTTACATATATAAGATATAAGTGAATGCTATCTCAGGGTTACTGAAAAGTTGTATGTAGGACTAATAACGGACTGCCAAACAAGTAAAATAGCAATTACAAAACACACAATTTTCATTTATCAGAAGAAATTCAGTATCACAGTCCGTACTTTAGCGGGGTTTTTTGGTCAACTTACATCTTTTATTGAGTAATATAAAATTACTCACAGATTCAAAGAAATCGTAGCTGCTTTTTACTTCAGGCAGTTCGTATGGATAATTTAAAAATACGGCGGGCTACATTGACAGACAAGCAGGCGGTGCTTGACGTCAGAGATGACATATATGATGGGCGGGATTATCTCCCTTGTTACTATGGTAACTTCATCGCATCTAAACAACACAAGAGCTATGTGGCGGAGATTAACGGCGAAGTGGTAAGTTGGCCGGCAATGTTGAAAAACTGAATAATAAGTGCATTTCATACATAATTATCTTACGTAAGTGTGTCTCGTGAAAATAATCTCTTTAAAGCAACATAAACAGTGTTTGCATTCTTCTTATGTTTATACAAAAATGGAACTTTTGTGAAGCTGTTTTAACTTTTGAATGAAAATACATTAATAGTTTAAATGATTAAAACATGATTTCTTTCTCTATGTATTTGCCCTATAATCAAAGCTTTACAATGCCTTCCGTGATGCGTTGTTTCGAAGTGCATTATCAAAGCTTGCAAACGTGAATAAATGTTCTGTGTGTACACAAATAATTATTATATGATAATTATTGGCCTGATATTAATCTCACCCTTGTTCAGATTGCATTCTCTGCTGCATTCACTGTTGACGAGGGACAGACCGTTGTGACACGTGCAGGTCGGGCCAGTGCAAAATATTCTGGAGGCGGGGCTTTTAAGCGGCTCAAGTCGCATGTGCTGGAACAAAGCGGATCAAATGTCAACGCCTCCGTTCTGGTGGACGCTAATCCAGCAGTGAATAAACCGATGTTTCTTCAATACAACAACCTAGTTACTTGCAGGGTATGGGTGTTTGTTCTGAAAATGATTAAGTGACATCTCCGTAAAATGGTATTGCTGAGACTTCCAGCTATTGAAATTATCAGAATCTATGAAAATTTCTCTGCTTGGAGATAATGTCGGATAATTTAAACAAAAAGATGAAACAATGGAAATTAAAAAAGAAAAACGTAACTCCGCTACGCAGGCATTTTTGATGTTTATTTACCCTGTATTCACGGTTTGCAATTAGCAATAAGAAATACGTGTTAAAGTTTGGAGTATTTGAAAGAAACAACATTACAATATTTTGCATAATATTATTTCCTATTTATATTACTGTTGGATGATTAAATACCTGGGGAACAAAAAAGAGTAGAACAAATGAACATCACAGTATCGCCTTGACGTCAGCCAGTCAAAAGATTCCATTAAAGATCTAGATTTGGATTAGAACCATATGTTCATAGTCTGAGAAAGTATGGCTGGCTGGCTTTTTCACTGATTCCTCAAATGGAACTGCTTTTTAAAAAATAACATTCCCACTATGGTTGAAGAACTGAGCAAAGAGTTAAAAAAGAGGATGTGTGAATGGAGAGTAGAGCGACAGTGAGCGAAGAGTTAAAAAGAGGATGTGTGGATGGAGAGTAAAGCGATAGTGAGCGAAGAGTTAGTGGAGAATAAAACGATAGTGAGCGAAGAGTTAGTGGGGAGTAGAACGATAGTGAGCAAACAGTTAAAAGGAATATATGGATGGAGAGTAGTTCGAAAATGAGCAAATAGTTAAAAAAGAGAATGTGTGAATGGAGTGTACAGCGATAGTGAGCAAAGAGTTAAAAAGAGGATGTGTGGATGGAGAGTAGAGCGATAGTGAGCGAAGAGTTAGTGGAGAGTAGAACGATAGTGAGCGAAGAGTTAGTGGGGAGTAAAACGATAGTGAGCAAACAGTTAAAAAGAATATGTGAATGGAGAGTAGTTCGAAAATGAGCAAATAGTTAAAAAAGAGAATGTGTGAATGGAGTGTACAGCGATAGTGAGCAAAGAGTTTTAGGGGAGAAGAGGTATAGTGAGCAAGGGATTTAAAGAGATAATGTGCGGAATGGAGAGTAGAGCGATAGTGAAAAGAGAGATTAAAAAAGAGAATATGTGAATGGGAAGTAGAGCGATAGTGAGCAAAAGTTTAAGGGGAGAATGTGTGACTCGGAAGTAGGGCGATATTAGGTTAAGAGTTTAAAGAGAGCATTTGCGAATGGAGAGTAGAGCGATATATAATATAATGGTCTTAATTGGGGGTGAAGGTTGTTCCTTACTTAGTTCTTTGGTCTAATCTAATAAATGAGATCAAAACAGAAAAAACGATCTCGTCTTATCGTACATCCTGAAAGCAGGATCAAAAGTGAGAAATTTCCGTCGGACAGATCTTTCAAAGTCAAATGTTAATTCCACCATAATGAATACAACAATCTGGGACAATCCGTCGACGTCAACATTTTTATTGCCATTACATATGTTCATTAATTTGATTGACGTTGTGTTTTTTTTCTATCCCTGAACCTTTGCTATAGTTTCAAGACTAATATAGTGATTCTTTTTCTTCAGCCATTCTTCAGATATGTCATTAAGCCAGACACAATTCAATTACAGAAGGATTTCACTCCGGTACCCAAACTCAACGCTGAGGTATTGAGGAACTACATGAACGACGATAGTTTTAGGAACTACTTGTTTCCCGACGGAAGGATAATTGTTGACTGGATTCCGTTTCAGCTTATGGAATCCAATGTCGATCTTATACGTGAGACCTGGATGAACCTATTTATTGTTTCAAACGTCACAAAGGTCGGAACCGGAAATGTTAAAGGCGTGTTGTTATTGGGTGCCAAATTTTCGCGCATGAATACAGATCATTACAATTTAGACGTTTATGGCACAGACATACCAGCTTTCAGAGAAGTTATAGCAGCATTTCTAGCAGATATTGTAAACACACCTAGTGAAAACATTGACATCTTAATGCTGTATGAGTCAACAGTTGATGCCAAAGCTATGGAAGATGTGATGAAAGATTTTGGACTGATACATCTGGACTGGAAAGATCCTAAGTCTGGGTTACCGTATTCAAAGCAGTTTGTCTTTGAAAGGATGACCGAATCGCCATCTTCATCAGTCGATTGATTACCTGATATTGGTATGAAAACAACACATCAATGTACCACTAATTTACTCAAATAGATTATTCTGATATATGTACATTGTGAACAATTGGCAAAAATAAATGCATGTTGCCCGAAAGAGAGGAGTGGGTGGCTGGTGCAACCGTGACCGAGAGGTAGAGTCGCAGACTTGTTAACTCTACAGACTCCCCTGCATCCACAGCGTGGGTTCGAGTCGCCGTCTTGGCGAAAAACTGTAAATATGAGACCCAGACTTATGCCTAGGTAGAACCACTGTAGAACCACGCACCGCATTTGGAAAATCTCCCCAGATATAACCGCCCCGACCGGGACTCGAACCCACGCCGTGCAATTCGCCTTATTTTTATGATTGCACAAACTATTTGACAGTTAAGTATTAACATATTGCCTTCGTCATCACATTTTTTTCTGATATTAATTGAAAATCTAATTGTTTGTCAATAAATGTTGCAACTCCTCTTGAACAGCTACTACCATTATTAAAATAAACATTAAAACCAAACTCTCTATATATTTGCCTGGTGTCTTCATTTGTAAAGTGAGTATCTTGCAAAAAGTAGATGTGTCCTTTCTTGCTTTTCAAATAATTAAATACATCAATCCTTTTACTTTTGTCTCTAAGACCCTGGGCATTCATGGAGAAGATTACAAGTTTATCTGTCATTTAACAGTATGTGGTACTATACTACTATGCAGAGGTGCTGGCTTAAGATAATATAAGAGCAAGAGAAGCTGAAGTACAAGCAGATTTAGAACTGACTCAGTTAATGATTCTAAGAATGAGGTAACCAGACAAGTTTGATAAGTTTTAGTGTTATGGATTTTATACACCATACTCAAAATAATCAAGTCTCACTACCATTGTGGAGGTTTGACCTGTACCTAATTTTTGATAATCAACTAAAAATGCACAAAAATCAAATACATGGACCAATTATAGATGTAATAAAGAAAACAAACAGGTAAAGACCTCAAATATGATAAGATAATGTACTCAAAATCACTATTTATTTTATTTATTGAGAAAATTAAAAAAATTCTTTAACTCATATTTTATTCATATACATGTAATGTATTTTTGTAAAGAATTAAACACACTTTTACTCTTTGTCACTTGGGATGGTCTTTATCTGTTATGGAATTTCAATACAGAAACTAGCAATAAAACCCTACTCAAATCTTAAGAAGATAAACAAAAAATACAACATACATAACAAAGATCAGGTATCATGGTGTAACACAAAATCTGCCACAGAACAGTTATCAGGGGCATTTTAAACTAAACCATATTAATATAAAATTAATAGTGTTTCAAGTATGCAACAGTTAATTAAAAAATAACTAATAGCTTGCATGTTATTTAACTCATTTATTTATTGGTTTAGATTTTTATATGAATTGGTACCGTTTTATATATAATATATGTGTCCGATAAATATGATTACCAAATGGGGTACCCTATCAGGACTGATTTTGCGTATTCGTGTTAAATAGAAATGCCACTTGTCATGTTTCATAACTTACATGTTTGCATAGACATAAAGATGTAATTTGAGCAGGAGGATTTAGTGATCAGAGTTTCGTTGTTATTACGGATGTAAACAGATATCCCGCTGGTTTCCGGTTCAATACCAGTTCAGTGGTACACTGTGGTTGCGTGTTTTACTTGACCGGGCCGGGTCCAAGTAGATCCGCAAACGCGATTGGCTGGTCAAAGGGTATGGCTTGTTCTATTTTTAGATGTATACGCTAACTGGGTTTTTCCGCATAAACAAAACATGTCACTGTAAGCAGATGTAAAGAAAAGGAAAAATGTAACATGTATCAGGAATTATATGACCCTCTTTGTAGTTCAGATGGCTTCTTTAAACAACGCGCAGAGCGACATTAATGTCTGTTTGGTGGCTTATCGGGATGATCTTCCCGATCTTTAGTGAAGCAAAGATCCTCTCCTCATTAGACCATGCGCTGACAACATTTGCAGAACTCGATACGGACTCCAGCAATTTTGCGTTCTTAAAGGTGAGATCTTCTCTAATTATAATAGATTTTCCTTTCAATTTCCGCCGAAGACTAACTGTTTGAAGTTTGTGTGTTCTGGCGACGAATTTGCAGATCACAGGTCTGTTACCTTCGGGCGAAAACTTCCCCATTCTGTGGGCTATATCGATATCCCTTTCCTGTATCTGCATCCCAAGATCACCGTTTAGCACTTTGAGGACTTTTTCTATGGTAGTCTGCCACGACTCCCTCCTGTCTGGATCGTGAATTCCATATATTCGTATAGAATTTCTTCGAGTGTATTGCTCCAGATCATTTATTTCCAAAGATTGAAGATGTGATGCGTGACCGAGCTCCCTCATTTTTTCAAGTTTTTTATTTTCTTCCTCTAGGCTCAATTTGCTTTGATTTAAATTTTCGACCGCAATTTCTGCATCAAAGAGTTTTCCCTCCAATTATGTTGTCCTTGTTTCAAGGCTGTTCATAGTTCCTTGTACTTTTTCTAACACTGTGTATACAGTTTTTATTTCTTTTTGTATTTTTGCATTAATATCTGCTTTTATTTCCTCGAGTTTCTTGGTAAATATTTCTTCTGTAATTAGTTTGCCTAGTGTTTTCTCTATGTAGTCCTGCGATGCAAATTTATCCAATCTATTTTGTAAATTCTGCAGTATTTCAGTAAGGTCATTGACTCCTGTCTCTGTTGGTTTAAACATAGTGTCTATTTTTGTCTGTGTTGGATTGCAGCTTGCGGCACCTGTGGTTTCTTTTGATGCAGTTTTCTTTTGTTTTTGAGTGTCTGATACTTGCTCAGGGCCACTTGAGTCCTGTACCTGTTCATTTTCTAACTCACTATCGTTTCTTGCCTTTCCTTGGCCTTTAGACTTTGTTCCCGTGACAGGCATATTTATTTTTATTAGAATTAATAGAGTTTATTTTCTTGGTAGCAGAAACAATATTTATAAATATTTATAAGTAGCTTACTGATCGACTATATCACCAGCAGTCTATTGCACACACGATTGGTCAACGTTAAGTATATTCTACACCTGTGCACCTGAGCACCTGAGCACTCCAGCTGTAAACACTGACACTGCTGGTAATATAAATGGCTGTTCGGGTTCGATAAATCTTATCTATTTAAAAAGTGAAGCAATATCCTACCTCCTGGTTGATCCTACCACACTCCTTTTTAATTTCCAAAAGAGACAAAAACACCGATTTGCGAGGATTAAAGTAGTAATAATATGTCCTATACACAATACACAATACTCAATGCGCATAACAAAGCTTTCGGGTTCCAGCGTTGTGTCCATATATAACCAACCGTGAAAAAACGATATTTGTCTTAAATTAACATATTTGATCACTCTCAAACTCTCCACAATGGTAGATGTGTTGTTTAGCAAACCATTCCTTCACAAAAACTACACATTTTCGTTCAGAAAAAGTAAGTTATTTAATTTTTTTATCTCCACTATTTACCAACACGTCTACACACCAATCGTGACCTTGACCTTTTTCCTAATTAACATAAATATAATAAGTGAATAAATTATATTATTCGAATAGCAAACACAGTACACCTTGCATGCTGATCCGAGTCTACTCTGATGGTAAAAGCTTGTTTCTTTTGACTTCACTGTTTGGCATCTACTTTTCAACCAAATCCTCAATTCGCTCAATTTACATTTCTCTGGCGCTCTTGGAAGCTGGGCTCCAGGAATCTTATTCACAGAAATCTGAATTAAAAATGAATATATATTTAAACATATATATATATTATATAGTTTTTTATGACTTAGTTTGTGTTGAACTGATTTTGTGATTCACAATTTTTAAAGACACTGATTTCCCAATATTACACAAAATATCATTTAACTATTTGGGAAAACATTATGATAATTCTTGGGAAAATAATCTTATCACATGGTGTACTGGCAGTTTCCATACTTCTTACAATATGTGAACAGCTTGCACCAGCCTGTAAACTGTTTTTGTTTCCATTATTTTATTACCATACATAGAGGATTTTTATTTTACTGTGTGAATAATATTCTATACTAAAATTCTCATTAGTGGATTTCCCCCAATAAAAATTAGAGATTTGTTTTCACACATCTTACCAGGAGCCAAACAGACCATCATGTGGTAAGAATCTTCTGTGATTTTTTACATTAATACTGGTTTGACCCAAGAGAAAGCAATCCATATAACATATCAATAATGATCAGTATAAGATTGTTAGGGAGTAACAACCATCAACTGATGGCCCTCTGAAGCAGGTCATTATAGATTTGGGCTTTAATGAACCAGACTTATTTAAAACTGAATCACAAGCTATATTTTCCAATTAACAATTACCACACAAGTAATACTAGACTAAATGATTGAGCATAGGCCCATAGCCATGCTGAGGCGCACAAAATTTGAGCTGTGACAAAAAGTCACATTTTGAAAGTATAATTTTCGAGGGCAGCCCCAGCTTTCCCCATCATGCCTAGAAAATCATGCCTCAGTGATTCTGTCGTTCTTGATGCAGCCCTGGAGCACTGACAAAAAGTCTAGGAAAGTGATTTCAGAAGTATAAAGTGACAATAAATGATATTAATAGCATACCTTCTCACAACTGCAGCTGCATGATGGTGAAGCTTTTGACTATGCTGTCACTTAAATTCAGAGTTGGAATCTTGCCAAGGGGACTAGCCATGATCAGGTGACTGATATTTCATGTCTTTCTTTTTTTCTGAAAAAATAAATATTTTGTTACTTGTATAAAATTGTAAGCATGAAGAATTTCGCGATAGATACAAGCCTTATCGATGCAAATTTTACAGTAATTGCAAGTCAGCATATGATATGATTGTTCAAGATCTGAATTCCATCATTTGTCTATTTTTCTTCAATTTCAAACCTATCACTGGAATATAAACATTTGCACATTTAAGACCAAGATTGTTACTATTGTACTGTTTAGCAAATTAATATTTAATAAAAATGAAATGAAACAGCTCTTTTGAATCTTTTTTTCAAATCCAAATTCACAAGATCAATCATTTTTTACACCAATTAAAACCTGGGTGGCATGACAGCATAATTGTTAATCTCTTAAATAGTTTCATGCTTTAAAAATCATCTCATGTTCGTCAATAAATGTTTATTGTTCTTGCAATTTATATAAAATATAAAAACACAACAACAGCATTTTCCCTAATAAGTATATTACAAAACGGGTTTATATTCAAACGTCATGAATATAACAAAATAATGTTTAAATAAGAGAACTTAACTACAAAATGGGGTTTCCTCTTACAATAGTGCAATATTGACTTAGAAAATTAAATGACAAATATAAATACCGGTAGATTCAGGAGATAAACGCAGATTTGTATGTTTGATTTTTAGTTTTTCTAAGGCTATGCAGTCAAACACAAGGAATTCTTTTATCAACCAGGCAAAATCTGAAACAAAACTTATCGAAACATACCATGTTGACGTTCCTTCGGCAGAGCGTAACATGTACGAGGTAGACACAGAGGCTGTTAAAATACTATCTATGTTCCATCATGTCATGAATATGGCATACTTACCAGTAAACACGATAGGGGATGGTATTTGTCTGTATAGAGCGGTTTCACAAGCAATTAGTGGTTCACAAGAGCACCACATTCTATTAAGACTTAAAACAGCTTTAGAAATCATTAACAATATTATGTCAATGTGGACTTCTACGTTGGCCCCTGTTTGAATTTCATTATTTAAATTGGGAAACCAAAAGTCTACCCGAGTTCGTTAGGTTGACTAACAAACTAGTGGACGGTCAATTCATGAGTTAAGAAGTACACTATTGGCTACTGGAGAATTTCGCCTTGCTGCATCGCACCAGCATTTTCAGGTTTCAAATCTACAGTGGATTGCTATGACAGACCAACAAAGAAATAATTTGTACAAAAAGTACCGATCTTTTGTAATAAAGGCAGATAGGATTGCCACATCCTCAAATGGTCAATCTTCTGTAGTGGCACCGCGCACAGACGGAAAAAAAACAGGTCAAAGAAAACGAAAAGTAAATGTACGGACAGTGACAATGCCATTAAAACAACACAGTGATACCCATTTCATATAATTACAATAATAATGGAATATATAATATATATTATCAGTTATTACAGTCCTCGTCAACATTCTTTTATTATTTAGGGCAGTTGAAACATCAAATTTTATTCCTTAATGCAGTAAACATAATATTCTTTAAGTCTATTTCTATTTATTTCATGTATGTATTGGAATGCGGATAGGACGCTCAGCAGTCTAAACGGCCCACGCATTAAACATGCACCTACAAAAGTCCAATGCAATACTGTTATCTTTTCATGTTGTTATGACTGTATTGCATATATGAGTTTGACATCACTTTACAGAGCCTTCTATACAGAATCAGCTAATAGGTTCAGTTTAACTAAACTTATTTGTTTACATATGTTTAGATGTCTGTATATAATTGTTTTTGTTGTTCTTTTACAAATATAACTAGATGTCTGCATTGACAGTCGGATATGACAATCAGTTGAATGGCTCTCGCACCGGCTATTCAACTGATTAAATATGAACCGACATTAACATCAGATTCTCATCATGTGGTTATTATTTGTATTCATTTTATAAAACCATGCTATCTTTTCACTGCCTTTTTTAAGTTTATTGTGTTATTTTCTGCCCAGCTATTCCTGATATGAATTCATTAATGTATTTTGATTGTATAAGGATATACGAGGATAAAATAAGTAAAACAACGGTTTATGAATGGCATAAACGATTTTCTGAGGGGCGAACAAAACTAGAAGATAACGAAGGCAGGGGACGAAAGCAGAAAATGCACACGTACATGTATATTTCGGCAAAATAAAAGGACAGTATTTAAGTATATATATATATATATATATATATATATATATATATATATATATATATATATATATATATATATATATATATATATGTATATGTATTTATTGTCTTCTTCTCGAACTTAAATGTTGTTAATTGTACTTCAATGTTTTACAACATTGCATTGATATGTTTTTCAGAATGACTTCAGACAAAAAAGGCATAAGTAATAGTTTCTCATGTATACTATAATGCTTATGCATGTGTTTATTGCTTTACACAATAAGTGTTTTACAATGTTCTAACTATACCGAACATATCATATTAACTATTAATGAAAACAGTAAAAAAAAAAAAAAAAAAAAAAAAATAACATGCACACAAATTTGTCTTTCTTTCTTTTTAACAACCATTAAACATTTGTATTAGTTAAAACAACCACAGTATAATAAAATTCATGTTACCAATTAAATGGTATTGGTCATGTTTGTGTACTTCTCACTGCATTTGTAAAATATCTTATAACTATCAAAAGCTTATTTCTATTACAATGAATCTTTGGCATTTAATTCATATACTTTTATTTCAACATATTTACTCAATAAAACAGCCAATTATGCTTTAATGTCAATTTATTAAGTGTATTTTGGTATTCAAAGTCTCTTTCGGTATCTTTCGGTAAACAAGTGTCTTTCGGTATTCAGTAGGACCCCTATGTTAAAGGTGGTATCCGACAATTTGTCTATATCAAATACATGTAATGATATATTACCCTTGCTTTGGGGAAAATGCATTATATGGGCATAATTTCAGCAAAAATTCATACTTTAGTCTAAGTAAAGACAATCTTCAACACTACCTATATTGGTATACAGTACAAAATGGAAAAAAATACTTAATGTTCATTCTTCCCAAATATATAAATAAGCATGATAGAGGTGTTTACTAAAAATAGATATCAACGTCAGAGCGAACGTTATCTCATAACTAATCTAAAAATAGGTATCTCTGCAGCATGGATCATGCGTGTTGTGACTGTTTGTTCTAAATAATAAGCACATCCTCGTAAATATGTTATTGTTGCGATTTCCAGCTATTATATTATCAGAATCTATGCAAATTTCACTGCTTGGTGATAATGTCGGATATTTTTAAACAAATACATGACGCAATGTAAATTTTAAAAAATCTCAAATCCACCAATCACCTGTTTTGGGTGTTCATTTTCGCTGTCTTCATTGTTTGCAATAAGCAATTAGAAATACGTATTAAAGTCTGGATTTTTTTAAAGATTCTATTAGAGATCTAGACTTGGCTCTGAACAATGTGGCCAAAGTATGAGCAAATATGGCTGGCTGTCTTTTCCACTGATACATAAAATGGAACTTTAAATGGAGAGTAGAGCGATAGTGAGCGAAGAGTTAGTTGAGAGTAGGACGATAGTGAGCAAACAGTTAAAAAGAATATGTGAATGGAGAGTAGATCGAAAATGAGCAAAGAGTTTAAAGAAAGAATGTGTGAGTGGAGAGTAGATCGATAGTGAGCAAGGAGTTTATGGTGAGAATATGTGACTGAATAGTACAGTGATAGTATGTTTAAGGGGAAATGTGTGAATGGAGTGTACAGCGATAGTGAGCAAAGAGTTTTAGGTGAGAATGTGTGAGTGGAGAGTAGAGCTATAGTGAGCAAGGGGTTTGAAGAGATAATGTGTGGAATGGAGAGAAGAGCAATAGTGAAAAAAGAGTTTAAAAAGGGCATGGGCGAATGGAGAGTAGAGCGATATATAATATAATGGTCTTATTTCGGGTTGAAGGTTGTTCCTTACTTAGTTCTTTGGTCTAATCTAGTAAATGAGATCAAAACAGAAAAAAAAAAACGTCTCGTCTAATGGTACATCCTGAAAGCAGGATCATAAGTGAGAAATTTCCGTCGGACAGATCCTTCAAAGTTAAATGTTAATGTCTCGATAATGAATACAACAATCTGGGACAATCCGTCAACGTCAACATTTTTATTGCCATTACATATGTTCATTAATTTGATTGACGTTGTGTTTTTTTCTATTCCTGAACTTTTGCTATAGTTTCAAGACTAATATGGTGATTCTTTTTCTTCAGCCGTTCTTCAGTTATGTCATTAAGCCAGAAATAATTCAATTACTGAAGGATTTCACTCCGGTACCCAAACTTAACGCTGAGGTATTGAGGAACTACATAAACGACGATAGTTTCAGGAGCTACTTGTTTCCCGGCGGAAGGATAATTGTTGACTGGATTATGTTTCAGCTTATGGAATCCAATGTCGATCTTATACGTGAGACCTGGATGGAGCTATTTATTGTTTCAAACGTCACAAAGGTCGGAACCGGAAATGTTAAAGGCGTGTTGTTATTGGGTGCCAAATATTCGCGCATGAATACAGATCACTACAATTTAGACGTTTATGGCACAGACATACCAGCTTTCAGAGAAGTTATAGTAGCATTTCTAGCAGATATTGTAAACACACCTAGTGAAAACATTGACATCTTAATGCTGTATGAGTCAACAGTTGATGCCAAAGCTATGGAAGATGTGATGAAAGATTTTGGACTGATACATCTGGACTGGAAAGATCCTAAGTCTGGGTTACCGTATTCAAAGCAGTTTGTCTTTGAAAAAATGACCGAATCGCCATCTTCATCAGTCGATTGATTACCTGATATTGGTATGAAAACAACATATCAAGGTACCACTAATTTATTTAAATAGATTATTCTGATATATGTACACTGTGAACAATTGGAAAAATAAATGCATGTAGCCCGAAAGCGGGGAGTGGGTGGCTGGTGCAATCGTGACCGAGAGGTAGAGTCGCAGACTTGTTAACTCTACAGACTCCCCTGCATCCACAGCGTTGGTTCGAGTCGCCGTCTTGGCGAAAAACTGTAAATATAAGACCCAGACTTATGCCTAGGTAGAACCACTGTAGAACCACGCACCGCATTAGGAAAACCTCCCCAGATATAACCGCCCCGACCGGGACTCGAACCCACGCGGTGCAATTCGCCTTATTTTTATGATTGCACAAACTGTTGAATTATTCATGTGCATAATGATATTTGAAAACTGTTAACAACAATCTTGAAGTAAAAAAACGCCAAAACATCGGCATTACAGCGCTATAAAAATCTTTTTCATACCTGTACGTTCCCAAATATAAGCAATATTTACTGTTCTCGCAATCTATCTTTTGTATGAAAGAGACTAAAATCCATCAAGAATTTCCAAAGAAATTAAATTATATGGCATGTGATGCCTACATTTCTCTTTGCGAGCATTAGAGCAAATCGCTTATAAATGTTCGTATCTGTTTTTTAAGGTTGTGTCAGACAGTTTAACCCCAAATAATTTTCATTAAAGATCATAATACACCATTGTTATCCAAACAGATCTCGCAAATGCTGTTAATTGATGTCCTACACCTGTCTGAACCATAACGTCACAATGTTCATTTAAAACATGTATTTCCTATCTGAGCCATGCTGCACAGTTAGCTATTTTTAAACTAACAAACCCACGTGACCACTTATATTTTAGCTTATCCACGTCATCCATTGTGACGTCGATATCTATTTTTAGCAGGAATCCCAATCGCTCGTATTTATAGATTTGAAAAAGAATGGACATTTAAGTGTTGACTAACAGGTTTTACTGCTCTAAAATTGAGATACTGTTGAAAATCGTCAAAGCTTAGATTAATGTATGCTCTTTTTCTGCAGAAATTATGTACAAATACCCCAAACAAATGTCAGATATTGTTACATATATAAGATATAGGCAGACTGACGAATACCACCTTTAAAACATTCCCTTTTATGTAATTAATGTACACACCCTTAACGGACCTGGTAGCGCTGAATGTAGAGCGTTGATTTTTTGTACTGACGGTCCTGGGTTCAACCCCGGGCCATGACATACCAAGGTTATAAAACGTGTTTATCTTATAGTTCTTTTGCTGGCGCCCCAAGCACAATAAGTTACTTGCATGACAGGGCACTCGAGTGTCAGGATGTTGTGACTGACTGTGGTATCATGTCAGATCTTCACGCTGCGCTATCACATTGTAGGCAGCACTATATTTGCCTTAAGTGAATGCTGTCTCAGGGTTAATGAAAGGTTGTATGTAGGACTAATAACGGACTACCAAATAAATAAAATAGCAATTACAAAACACAAAATTTTCATTTATCAGAAGAAATTCAGTATCACAGTCCGTATTTTAGCGGGGTTTTTGGTCAACTTACATCTTTTATTGAGTAATATGAAATTATTTACAGATTTAAAGAAATCGTAGCTGCTTTTTTACTTCAGGCAGTTCGAATGGATAATTTAAAAATACGGCGGGCTACATTGGCAGACAAGCAGGCGGTGCTTGACGTCAGAGATGACATAAATGATGGGCGGGATTATCTCCCTTGTTACTATGGTAACTTCATCGCATCTAAACACCACAAGAGCTTTGTGGCGGAGATTAACGGCGAAGTGGTGAGTTGGCCGGCCATGTTGAAAAACTGAATAATAAGTGCATTTCATACTTAAGTGTCTTACGTAAGCGTGTTTAAAATCTCTTTTAAGCAACATAAATAGTGAGTTTGCATTCTTCTTATTTTTACACAAAAATGGAACTTTTGTGAAGCTGGGGTAGCTTTTGAATGAAAATATATTAATAGTTTTAAATATGAACATGATTTCTTTCTCTATCTATTTGCTGTATAATCAAAGCTTTATAACGCCTTCCGTGATGCGTTTTTTTCAAAGTAGGCCTACATTATCAGCGCTTGCAAACGCGAATAGGCCTACATGTCCTGTGTGAACACAAATAATTATTATATTAACAAAATGATATTATTCTCCTCCGTGTTCAGATTGCATTCTCTGCTGCATTCACTGTTGACGAGGGACAGACCGTTGTGACACGTGCAGCACGGACCAGTGCAAAATATTCTGGACGCGGGGCTTTTAAGCGGCTCAATGCGCATGCGCTGGAACAAAGCGGATCAAATATCAACGCCTCCGTTCTGGTGGATGCTAATCCGGCAGTGAATAAACCGACGTTTCTTCAATACAACAACCTAGTCACTTGCAAGGTATGGGTTTGTTCTGAAAATGATTAAGGGACATCTCCGTAAAATGGTAATGCTGAGACTTCCAGCTATTGAAATTATCAGAATCTATGAAAATTTCTCTGCTTGGAGATAATGTCGGATATTTTAAGCAAAAAGATGAGGCAATGCAAATTTTTAAAAAATCTTAACTCCGCTACGCAGGCATTTTGGATGTTCATTTACCCTGTATTCATTGTTTGCAATTAGCAATAAGAAAAACGTGTTAAAGTTTGGAGTATTCTTGAAGAAAGAAATAACATTACAATATTTTGCAAAATATTATTTGCTATTTATATTACTGTTGGATGATTTAATACCTAGGGAACAAAAATAGAGTAGAACAAAGGGACATCATAGTATCGCCCTGACGTCAGCCAGTCAAAAGATTCTATTAGAGATCTAGACTTGGATTAGAATTATACGTCTATAGTCTGAGAAAGTATGGCTGGATGGCCTTTTCACTGATTCCTAAAATGGAACTGCTTTTAAAAAATAACATCCCAACTATGGCTGAAGTACTACGTGCAGGTAACGTATGAGAATAGAGAATGTGCGAATGTAGCGTAGGGTGAAAGTGAGCAAAAAGTTTAAGAAGAGCATGTTTGAATGGAGAGTAGAGCGATAGTGAGCAAAGAGTTTAGGGGGAGAATGAGTGGAGAGTAGAGCAATAGTGAGCAAAGAGTTTAATAGGAGAATGTGTGAGTGGAGAGTAGAGCGATAGTGAGCAAAGAGTTTAATAGGAGAATGTGTGAGTGGAGAGTAGAGCGATAGTGAGCAAAGAGTTTAAGAGGAGAATGTGTGAGTGGAGAGTAGACCGATAGTGAGCAAAGAGTTTAAGGGGAGAATGTGTGAGTGGAGAGTAGAGCGATAGTGAGCAAAGTGTTTAAAGGCATCTCAAAACCCTCATATAAGTGACCCCCCTCCCACTTATTGCCCCACCCAGCATGTGAGGGCATCTGTTTTCTGATGATATAGATCATATTGTAAACAACCCACATTATCACTAACAATAATATTTGTGGCTTTGTGTAAAACTAGCCTACTGTCTCACATCCATACTAGCAGGTAATTTAGTTTTGCATTAACACATCAGAGGTTTTACTGTGACAGATTAGTACTATGTTGGCTAAAGCCTCCCTGCAGTGATGACCAGCAATTAGCAGGTCTGGTCATAGCATGTGGGGGCCTGGCTCAGAGGGATACCACATTCCTTTCGAGATGCCTTTAAGAGGAGAATGTGAGAGTGGAGAGTAGAGCGATAGTGAGCAAAGAATTAAAAGAGAGTGTGTGACTGAAGAGAAGAGCGATATTGAGCGAATAGTTTAAATAGAGAATTGTTAGAACGTATTGTAGCGTCAAAGCGAGCGATGAATTTAAAGACAGAACGTAGAGTAGAGTGATAATTTCATGTACATGTTACAGGGTTGTATCGGGGGAACCCCCACACCCGTTTGGGAGAGAGAGAGAGAGAGAGAGAGAGAGAGAGAGAGAGAGAGAGAGAGAGAGAGAGAGAGAGAGAGAGAGAGAGAGAGAGAGAATAATGTGAAAGAGTAGTTTGAGAGCAATGTTGTCTAAACTTGTAAATGATCTCAAAACAGAAATATTATCTCGTCGATTCGTACATCATGTGAGCAGGAGCAAAAATGAGGACGTTCGGTCAGATAGGACCTTCGAAGTCAAATTAAAATTCCTCCACGATGCATGCATAAATCTCGGACAATCCGACAACCTTTTATTTCCAGTACGTATTTTCATTAATATGCTTGACTAAGTTCCTTCCTTTTCGATGTCTGAAATTTTATTGTTGTTTCCATTATAATATGGTTCGGATGATATTGTCTTGAGAACGTAGTATTTTATTTTCTTTCTCAATATCTTATTGTTTATTTTCAAGTATATTAACTTGAAAGTTACAGACACATAAAAATAGCTAAATATAAAAATAGATAAATAAAATAGACCGTGTTTACCGAATTCGGACCCGTATTTTATCAGGTTTAGAAAGTCCGCAAAAGAAACTTTCGCTATGTGCAGTATATTCAGTGAGCATTCCATATATAGGCGTCGCTCTCCAGCGCTTCGCCAGTAAAGGGACATTTACCTCTAGGTGAAAGGCGAGGGTAAACAAATTCATTCGTCGTCTAAAGGGACACTTCCATCAAAATCGACTTGTATATTAATGGGACACCACCACTAACATTCGACAAAAAATCAGTAGAATAGAAAAAAGAACAGCCTCTTTTTTAATCTCAGCGAGACGATTAAATAGCATGGAAACATATTTTCTAACCTTCGGCGGAACTTGGGAAGGATCATAAAAGTTATTAAGCATAGCTTATTCAATGTTGCATACCGACGTTTCGGGCCAGTAGACCGTAGCAATACTCAGGTATTTTAAATTTGGGCAATAAAAGAGAAAAAATACGTATATTGAAGTTATATAACTCGTTACGGGTCAATGAAGCAAAGCTTTTGTAAGATACCGAAATTGGCATGAACATAGACAGATTTAAATATTTTTGAAAGAAACACTTTGTATACCTGTTTGCTTTAAAACATGTTATAAGCGCCATTTTATAAATCGATGTGTTTATGGATGACTAAGTAAAGACAAGCGGGATTTAAAAACTATCACCATCTTTTAACAAAAGATAGGTAGCTAAACATGAAAGTAAAAATTGTAAAACTTTTTTTTCCGAAGACGACCGTTAACTAAAACTAACTTCAAACTAACTTCAAAAGACATCAATAACCACGGAATCTTTAACATATATAAATGACTGTAATCACCTTTTTATATATTCGTAGAGGTTTTAATTATTAATACTAAAATGTGTTGTTAACGCATAATTAGGTACTAAGTTAACAAATCAATCAAAGAGCTGCAGGTCCTGGGTATTCACAATTTCAGAAATGTCGCAACATACTGAGACAATATAAACCTGGTTTTATAAAGTGTCGTGCATAATTTTTGTGTGTTAAATAATCCGCCCCGTCCTTAAATACAACTCTGCATTCAATCGGGTTGACATTTTAGCAGGGGCAATTTTATACTAAACCCAACATTGGGCGATTGCATTATGATCTTCTAAACCTGTAAAAGGTGATATAGAAGTAAAACAACAACAAACAGCGCCATTACGACGCCATGAACATCTTTTTCAAACTTGTAGTTTTTTTCCAAATGTAAGCAATATTAATTCTTTTCGCAATCTCGTCTTTATTGTCGGAATAAAACCTAAATCCAAAAAATACTTACCAGGGAAATTAAACGATATGCCTTCATTTCCGTTTGGAAACATAAAAACAAGTCGCTCGTGTACGCTCGTATTTGTTCTTAAAACATGACCGTTTATGTGATAAACATACAGACCCGGTCACGAACCTGGTAGTGCAGCCGGTTGAGTGTTGGCTTTTGGTACGAGAGGTTATGTGTTCAAACCCCGGGCCGTTACAAATTAAAGTCGTAAAATTTCTTATAACTCCCTTGCTTGCACACAAAGCAAAATATGCTACTTCCGACACTAGGTTTGCTGGTCTTTGTATACTATGATTGTATATGGCGTCACTGCAGGTGTTCACGTTGTGCAGTCACATTGTAGGCAGTACTAAATTTGTCTCAAGTGAATGCCTACACCGCGTTTCTGAAATGTTTGTAGGAATATTAACAGACAAGAAAATAAGTAAATTAACTATTCGTACATAAATGTTGGGTTCTCACACAGGACATGTGTATACAATTTTCGTTTATCAGAAGAAATTCATTATTACAGGCCGTACTTTTGCGTTGTTTTTGTCAACTCCGATCTTTTAATGAATAGTGTACAATTGCAGATCCAAATAAAGAGCAGTTTCTAATTACTTCAGGCAGTTCGTATGGATAATTTAACCATACGACGGGCTACATTGGCAGACAAGCAGGCGGTGCTGGACATCAGAGACGACATATATGATGGGCGGGATTATCTTCCTTGTTACTATGGTAACTTCATCGCGTCCAAACACCACAAAAGCTATGTGGCTGAAATTAACGGCGAAGTGGTGAGTTGACCGGCAATGCTCACTGACTGATAAGTGCATTTCGTACATAACAGTCTTACGAAGGCGTGTTTTCACGTTAGTTCGCATTGTTGTTATTTCTGCAAACATACACACACACCAACGTGTAACTTTTGTGAACTTGAGGTAAATTATGAATGGAGATACTCGTATATACAAAATTACTTGTTTAAATGTTAATCTGAGTTCTTTCTTAATTTAATTTTGCTTACGAATTAACGCTTAATAGCGCATTTCGTGATACGTAGTTTTCGAAGTAACTTATTAAAGTGCGCTTGGGAACGCGAATACATGTTCGGTGTTATACGGTAAAATGATTGGCCTGATATTATTCTCCCCCTTGTTCAGATTGCCTTCTCTGCTGCATTCACTGTTGACGAGGGACAGACCGTTGTGACACGTGCAGCACGGGCCAGTGCAAAATATTCTGGAGGCGGGGCTTTTAAGCGGCTCAAGGCGCATGCGCTGAAACAAAGCGGATCAAATGCCAACGCATCCGTTCTGGTGGATGCTAATCCGGTAGTGAATAAACCGATGTTTCTACAGGACAACAAACTTATCACGTGCAGGGTATTGGTGTTGTGTTTTTGGTGTTCATATTCGCTGTCTTCATTGCATGCAATAAGCAATAAGAAATCCGTATTAAAGTTTGGAATTTTCTTGAAGATTCTTTTAGAGATCTAGACTTGGCTCTGAACAATATGGCCAAAGTATGAGCAAGTATGGCTGGCTGGCTTTTCCACTGATTCCTAAAATGGAACTGCTTTTAAAAAAATAACATCCCCACTATGGTTGAAGAACTGAGCAAAGAGTTAAAAAGAGGATGTGTGGATGGAGAGTAAAGCGACAGTGAGCGAAGAGTTAGTGGTGAGTAGAATGATAGTGAGCGAAGAGTTAGTGGAGAGTAGAACGATAGTGAGCGAAGAGTTAGTGGAGAGTAGAACGATAGTGAGCAAACAGATAAAAAGAATATGTGAATGGAGAGTAGTTCGAAAATGAGCAAATAGTTAAAAAAGAGAATGTGTGAATGGAGTATACAGCGATAGTGAGCAAAGAGTTTAAGGGGAGAAGAGCGAAAGTAAGCAAGGGGATTAAAGAGATAATGGGCGGAATGGAGAGTAGAGCGATAGTGAAAAGAGAGATTAAAAAAGAGAATATGTGAATAGGAAGTAGAGCGATAGTGAGCAAAAGTTTAAGGGGAGAATGTGTGACTCGGAAGTAGGGCGATATTAGGTAAAGAGTTTAAAGAGAGCATTTGCGAATGGAGAGTAGAGCGATATATAATATAATGGTCTTATTTGGGGGTGAGGTTGTTCCTTACTTAGTTCTTTGGTCTAATCTAGTAAATGAGATCAAAACAGAAAAAAAAACGATCTCGTCTAATCGTACATCCTGAAAGCAGGATCAAAAGTGAGAAATTTCTGTCGGACAGATCCTTTAAAGTTAAATGTTAATTCCACCATAAAGAATACAACAATCTTGGACAATCCGTCAACGTCAACTTTTTTATTGCCATTACATATTTTCATTAATTTGATTGACGTGTGTTGTTTTTCTTTCTATTCCTGAACTTTTGCTATAGTTTCAAGACTAATATGGTGATTCTTTTTCTTCAGCCGTTCTTCAGATATGTCATTAAGCCAGAAATAATTCAATTACTGAAGGATTTCACTCCGGTACCCAAACTTAACGCTGAAGTATTGAGGAACTACATAAACGACGATAGTTTCAGGAGCTACTTGTTTCCCGGCGGAAGGATAATTGTTGACTGGATTCCGTTTCAGCTTATGGAATCCAATGTCGATCTTATACGTGAGACCTGGATGGACCTATTTATTGTTTCAAACGTCACAAAGGTCGGAACCGGAAATGTTAAAGGCGTGTTGTTATTGGGTGCCAAATTTTCGCGCATGAATACAGATCATTACAATTTAGACGTTTATGGTACAGACATACCAGCATTTAGAGAAGTTATTGCAACATTTCTAGCAGATATTGTAAACACACCTAGTGAAAACATTGACATCTTAATGATGTATGAATCAACAGTTGATGCAAAACCTATGGAAGATGTGATGAAAGATTTTGGACTGATACATCTGGACTGGAAAGATCCTAAGTCTGGGTTACCGTATTCAAAGCAGTTTGTCTTTGAAAAGATGACCGAATCGCCATCTTCATCAATCGATTGATTACCTGATATTGGTATGAAAACAACACATTAATGTACCACTTATTTACTCAAATAGATTATTTTGATATATGTACACTGTGAACAATTGACAAAAATAAATTCATGTAGCCCGAAAGAGGGGAGTGGGTGGCTGGTGCAACCGTGACCGAGAGGTAGAGTCGCAGACTTGTTAACTCTACAGACTCCTCTGCACCCACAGCGTGGGTTCGAGTCGCCGTCTTGGCGAAAAACTGTAAATATGGGAAACACCGCTGGTTCTACGTTGACAATTGTCTCCGAGTCTCCCTGCAACAATATAGTTGGACTTAAATAAACACCAATTCGTCGATGTGCTGTTTTCTACAACAAAACTTATAACCGGGGGTGGGGTGGGGCGGACAAAAGCTTCCCCCAGGACAAAAAGCCAACCCTTCGTTAAAAATGACTTGTGGACAAAAGCTCCCCCCCCCATCATTTTTACAGATACGACAAAAGCCCCAACAAATTTTGAAAGTAGGACAGAAGCCCCCAATGAAAGATTTCTAATAAGACAAAGCCACCCCACCACCACTTTATCTATGCAGTACACATACCTATCTAGTACTTTATATACAGAGATATAAATATTCATATAGTCAGATCAGATTTATCAAATATACATTTATGTTCCAGTAGCAAAACAACGTGTTATCATTTTGTAGCATTACAAGTAAACTTTCCCATTTTATTATATTAACGATATTTGTGTGCGGTATAGTTGAATGTTTCTCAACTTTCCATAAGGAGATTCTAAACTTCGTTTACGGAATTATGAATTGTACCTCGGCGCAATTGTCATTATATGTCAACATTGTTTTGTCTTCTTGTTTTGCACTTCAAACATTTTTTATAATCAACAAAAAATGAATTTCATGTACTGTGTTTTACTCGGCCTTGTAGAATAAGCTTACAAAAGAAAAACATGATTCCCACAAAGGTTGAATGTGTACTGTTTTACCCTGGCATGTGTGCCTTGTTAAGGAAGTTAATTCTGTAAATGTTGTCAAACCTAGAAGAATCATATCGTCTTTACGAAAACAGATGATCCTCAACCGCGAATAAAAAGTCAGGGGATGTAACTGCGACAACACTATAACCCAGAGTTATTGGCGAGTTATTTCCCTTGGTAAAGTGCGACTATAAGTATGTTTTATTTTCAAGGTGTCAAGAGTTTTCATACGTCCTGTTGAAAATTGTAAAGACGAAATAAATAGATCCGTCTTACAAGAGTATATTTCAACTGCCAAATTAAACAGGAAATGCTCTCTACGATAAATAGGTAAATAAGAGAAGGCCCTATCAAAATTTACACAGATATTTAAATCTAAACTACCTCTAGACAAAGGCAAACATGGTAAATGTAAATGTGACAAAAACACAGAGACAAGACATAACACACAAAAAGAAAAACCAACAGTTACCGCCTTTGAACGGTCAGTCGGCAAAAGAATCGACTGGGGTGTTTTAAACATGGTTTGTGGAGCGCTCTAACCTCGCACTTCCTGAAGGTTTTTCCATCAAAGAAACAGTGTAAATAAAAAATATACCGTCAAAGTGAGACAACCAACAGCAAGCACCTGCATTGGGAGTAAAACAGATAAAATGAACAAAAATTACTAGTAATAAACTAAACTATCAACATATAACAATATGTACAGTATATAAAAGTTGTAAAAATCACAGAGTACAACTTCTCCCATAACGTATGAAAATAAGCACACATTTAATACAAAAAAAAATATATATTTTAATACGAAATAGATAAAAAAATATATCCGCACCTGCATTTATCAGCAAAGGTATTTTGACAATAGTCGTGTTATATGTGAAAATATAATGGGTAAACCTCTTTTGGAAAACTTTCAAACAAATGAATGCAGTAAATCAATTGTACTCCGGTATCTTTGGAGAAGCGTACAATAAACATGTAACGTGATCCACTGTCGTCCTTTGTTTTAGAAACTCTGCCCATTTTAATAGAATGTCGGTTACAAGTTTATTTTTAACCCAACTTATTGTTCGTAAATCTTCTGATATTCTTTGAAAGTACTTTAAAAATGGCGAAGATCATAAGGCGATAAGATGTCGTAAAAGTGAAAAGTTTAATTTTGCACACAAAAGAATTCCGGATAATATGGATGCTAGGTTCGAATGAATGTAAGTTTTACAGTTATACTACTATTTTTATTTAAAGTACGAAACTATTTATGACAAATACACATGTCTTGTGCATAGACTCGTATATGCAAGTTTCAAATTGTGTTCTAAGCTGATATCAATAGCAGATAGTTAAGAATGTTTTTGTTTTTACAATGGTAGTACAGTTGTTCATTTTAAGTTAAAACATACATCTTGACTTTTAAAGGTGGTATCCGACAGTTTGGACCAAAATATTTTTTATCAAATAACCAAACAAGTCATTGTTACCTGAAAAGGTTATGCAAAATGCTGCTCATTGACGCCCAAGATCAGTGTAAACAGTAAAACATAAACCCCAATTCCTCATTACAAACAGGTATTTCCTAGCTGAGCCACGCTGCAGAGATAGATTTTTTTTAAACTAAGAAAACCACGTGACAAGAGGTTATGTTATACCGTCATCAGGGTAGTCCGCTTTGACGTCGATATCTATTTTTAGCAGAAATAAGTATCGTAATAATTTAGAGATTTGGAATGGATGAACGTTTAGAGTGTTTTTTAAAGCAATTCATACTGTATAACAAAATAATTAGTATTTAAACCGTATTTACTTAAAAATTACGAAAGTGTGAGTTTATGCAGAAATTATGCCCAAATTCCCCAAATCAGGGGCAAGGTATTGTTACATGAACTTGATATAGGCAAACTGATGGATACCACCCTTAAACCGCAGTGTCGTTTACGAAATCTCTTAAAGACTATGAATAGTCCGTTATTTGCTTTGCACCCCCTTAAATGAACGACAACGCTCCATTGTAAAGTTACTTTTGTCACTGTTTTAATTAACTAATTGACTTCCGATTGCTAATTCAACCAATTGTTCAGTTTATGAACGATTGTGCTTTTCGCTTTATTTAAACCAGTTAAAACGAATAATCAGAGAAAACGTGTATACCTCAGGGATGGATGCACCCCCCCCCCCACCCCCATCCCACACCAACTAGATAAAAGTGTAGAATTGTGAAAACACATAAATGTAAGCTTAAAAAATAATAAGCTTTTAAAGTAATTTTTGCCTGTTGACTGCTAAGGTCGAAGTAAGGGTCCCTTACTGTAAATTTATATCTAGTATTTACTGCGTTAAAGTTGACTGGATCTTGATTCATACCCCCTCCCCCCACCACTGCCACACCACCAAAAATTTCTGAATCCGCCACTGGTATACACAATTGCTCCAGAATCGATATCATCCTCCAATAGTTCAAACCCTTAAAATATTATTTTTATTCTAGCCAAACCTAATCATGTGGCATATTTGCTTCTAAAAAATAGAAAAAAATTTGCATGTCATTTTTGGAATATTTACCAATATTTCCAACAACAATAATAACAACAAAACGCAATACCGAACACGTGATCACTTTTCACGCCAGTTTGCGAGCGATGAGCCGGGACGATGACCGCTTCACTGTTCTGACCCAGAGCGACCGCCAGTCACTGACTTGGAACACACCTCCCAGTCGACGTAGGACCATCCCCACGTTCAGCAATTCGCTGTCGAGGGCTGACGTCAGAGAGCGACGTTGTAGCACCTGCAGGCGTGTCTTCAACAATATTCACGATCTGAAGAAGCACGTAGATTTGACGCACACAGGTAAGTGACGTAGGTTTTTTTAAAAAATAAATGGAAGTAACACCATTACGTTCGTTATCGCAATGTTCAGCTACGTTGACGGAGGACGACCCCGGACATGATTGTAAAACCACCGGCGCAACGCTGGCTATCTGGAAGATCTTCCCGCATTTAATCCTTCAAACTCGCGCGGTGAGAGGCTAAGCTTCAGTAGGTTTTTGTTTAAAATGGGGGAAAATAATGAGAGGTAATAGCTTCAGTTGGAAATATTCAAACGGTAACTTGGCCAAAGACATTCCGCTCAGAATTCCCTCCTGTTCTTATGTAAATTGACTTTACTCTGAACTTTTTAAAAATAACTTCTTACCTTCCTTTTGGGTAGGTACTTGGTATATAGCTACTACTTTTTAATCTTTTGAAAAAAATATAAATAGGCGCATAAAATGGAATCTCACTGATTTAAATAAGAATTTATTAAAAAGTTGTGTTTTTAATAAGGGAAATTAAAACTAAAATTTATTAGGGATTAGCCGGCATTTTTACCGATACTGCGCAGCGACATTTCTATCATTATAGCACAGGGGCACTTATGAGGTGCCCAGGGACTGAACCCGGCCGGTCCATTATACTGACACCGACGAGTCAGGCGTAATGCTGTCCCCTTAGCCCCGAGCGTTAGGAGGGAAGCCACTACTACCAACTTTAAAGTCTTTGGTATGACCCGGCCGGGGTTCGAACCCACGACCTCCCGATCCGCAAGCCGACGCTCTACCACCTGAGCTATTGCGGCCGGTTAAAATTTATTATATTTTTTATATAAAGTACAGTATATGAAAATTACCTTCCGACAAGCGAGATAACTAAACAAAAAATTTCGAAAATGGAGAATACACAGAGACTGTAAACGTTGATAATCAGTGGGGATCCGTTCTTTACAACTGTCATCGGTATCAACGTTAAAATATAAATTACTAACCGCTGTAGGATATATGCTAAACAATAAAATTCCGCTGATCTGTGGTGCGCCGGTGGTTCTACCAAAAATCATATGTCGGGAATCATCCTTCATCTGGACTTCGGCAATATGATAAAAATGTGTAGTTGCTATTTAACCAAAACAAACAAACAAAAATAAAAAAAAAACAGCGCGTGTAATTATCAAAGTGATTTTATTGTCGCACCTTACGTAAAATCAAGGAACTTTGTTCTACATGGATCAACGAGAATGGAAAATATTAAGGCAATTCCCATTAACACGCAAAATCTATAGGTCTATACATTTATGATTATCAACTCTTGTAGTATTGAGATCAACATTAGGTTAGTTTCCCATAACTGGTTGTTTTAACGGTGGTACCCAAAAGCCATTATAAAATACAATAAACAAAACCTTACCGCTGTATTGGGGGAACTTGGGCCTAATTTCTGCATTAAATTATGGTTTAATCTTAAAACGCTACTTCCGTTGTTAGACAGTACAAATCGCAAAGAATGTTCCAAATCTATAAATAAGCACGACAGGGATTTCTCCCCAAAATAGATACCGACGTCAGATCGAATTACCGCGATGATTGTAACAATCGGAACTCCTCGGGTAATTCCGTCCTCGGGACAATCATCCCTCGGCTTTATCTAGTGCAATGATACTTATGAAATCACGATCGTTTTGTTCGCCGGAAGTCGGGAGAAGAATATGCCTAAAATGTAGTTCGCTCAAAACATGAACAATGGCATCGTTTGACAGTTGCATGTCTGCTGCGCTGGGTAAATTAAACGTGGATGATTAAAAATTGAAGCCGCCACAAATTGAAGTTTTACAGGCTTCATACAGTAGTGAGCTGTCATCTTTGTTTTGACATCTGTCACAAAAAAAAAACAGTCCCATTTAGGGAAATGGCCGAGGTGATCCGACTACCTACATACATCCAGAGATGATTCGTAATTATCCGAGGTGTTCCGATTGTGATTGTTAGTGATCTCAAAAGTAAGTGGTCACGTGTTTTTTTTTAGTTTAATTATAGGTATCTGCAGCGTGGCCCAGATAGGATTTTTAATGACGTGTGGGGTATAATGGTTCATTTTTAACATAGATATAGGACATAAAAACAGCATTTTCGGGATCTATGCAGGAAACAATACTTTTATGACCGATTGAGAAAAAAATCTGATTCAAACTGTCGGATACCACCTTCAATGCCACGTTGTCATACTACAAAAAATTCATATCTGCGTTTACACGTACAACTGAACGTAAAAAGATATTTTAATTACTTGTTTACTTTTTAATAAATTTAATAAATGCTGAAACTTTATTTGATGATTGTTTATACATAACATATTTTTATTAATATACAATAGTACTTTATTTTCAAGGAATGAAACCTGTCGTCTGCGAGATCTGCGGGAAACGGTTTGAGCGGGAATCTCACATGCTGTCTCACTATGAGATGCACAAAGAACCTCGTCTTCAGGAGTTCGCCATCTTGACCAAACGACGCCAGGTCAGATCTGAACCGCCATTAAGTCCTTCGCAGACGACAGTCGGATCCTTTCATGGCGTTCCGAGGAAGCTTCGAGACTTTAATGTTCCAGAGAGTACGAAATCATTCGGGACAAAACAAACATTTCATATCAGTGAAAAAAAGAAAGAAAGACGCAAAGGTGCACCAGCATCGATCGAGGATGACTACCAGGGCTCGGGAACAGAAATTGAGAAAAGTTCAAAGATGCTTCCGGATTTGATTCCTAAATTTCCTTTGCCAAAACATGCTCAAACTAGATCTAAATCCATTACAGAAACTGACACCAAACCCGAACAATTTCCAAAAGTTAAGCAAAGTCTACCGCGTATTGACCCAGAGAGTATATCTGTAATAGACTCTGTTACTGGGGCGAACGTTGCCATAGAAACCAGCCAAAGATCAGGTTTTGTTGCTCAAAGTGAAGACAGCTTCATGAGAAGCCGGATGAAGGAAATTGAACTGGCAGGATATTCTTCTCGCCAAAATTCTCGACAACCCGGAAGTGGGTCGCTTTTACAGAATTTAGAGAATTCCAGACAGAAAGCAATGAACAGATTGTCGTCTGGTTCTACCATGATTTCCCGCGCTGAAAGTATGGTCGGAAATAGGAATTCTGGGACTAGACTGAACTCATCGGCATCAAATTTTACAGCGCGATGAAAACAATGACAATGTTTTGCTTTGTTTTAACATAGTATACCTTTGATTTTTTCATTCAATCTATAAAAGGGCTAAAACTTAAAAACAAATATTCAACTTTATTATTTATTCAGTTAACATATAGATACACACAGATGCATTAATCACTTTGACATGGTGTATATATATATATATATATATACATGTATTGGTATATATCCTTGAAATTCTAACTCTTAATGTGTCAAGCACTCGTGGCCTTAGTTTGGTGCATGTTATTCAATTAAATCCCCAAAAGATCGGACCTGGTAACGCAATCGGTAGAGCGTCGGTTGCAGGTAAGGGAGGTCCCAGGTTCGATCCTGGGCCGCGACATACCATAATCGTAGTGGTATAGCTCCCTTGCTGACGCTCAAGCAAATATAAGGGTAGATCCACGACTGGTTGGCCCGGTGTTAGGATAATGTAACTGAGTGTGGTATCATGCCAGATGTTCACGGCATGCTATACACAGTGAAGGCAGCACTATATCTGCTTCAGTTGGACACTGTCTCCAGATAAATGAAATACTGTTGGTGAGACGATAATTCCCCACCCTTAAAAACAAATTCCTAAGAGGTGCGCATCAGTTTAAGTAACTAGTTTAGTTGTTTCAAATATGTCATGGTACGAATCCCGTTTAAGGTATTTTTAAGGGGTCAGCTTAACCAGGTTAACCCGGATTTAAACATTTGTGTATTTTTATTTATTTATTTATTTTTTTTTTTTGGGGGGGGGGGGGGGGGGCTGTTCTTCATAACATGTATGTGGTTGGCATTTTTTAAATAAAATAGAGAATTCATGTTCACAAATATTATGGCACACCGACACTTGATACGGCGTTGCAATATTACCAGTATAAATATTTTTGAAAGCATTGTCTCTCTCTCTTGAAAGTAATATAGTCCGGCAGCTAGATATGGTTACCGCGCACCCCCACCACCGAAGACTTTTTTATGGATACCAACATATTAGTAAGGGTGACTAGAAATAGAACCTCTAAAGTACTAAACAATAAACTAATTTGGGCTATATGAAAACTAATAGTTTCCATGGCAACCATCATGAAGTTTTGATAGGAGAGTATGTTTAGAAAAATCTTTTTTACTTTTCCAAAAATGGTGATAGCAGTATAAAACTGGTACTCAATTCAATGTTATTGAATGGCCATTATGGTCATGTGGCAAATATGCAAATTAGTGGTTATATATTTTATTTTTTAAAACAATATATATATATATTATATAAAAACAATATTCAAACAAATTCAAAACCTTTGAATATATATATATATATATATATATATATATATATATATATATATATATATATATATATATATATATATATATATATATATATATATATATATACTCCAAGTTGTATAACACATGTTGGTCTAAGTTTCATATGATTTGGTTCATTTTGTGATTTTTTAAAATTTGTTTTCGTCCAGGTTTTGCTCGTTCAACCTTCATGCCTAATTTGGCTAGAAGTCTGTCTATAACTAACCATAACGTTGAAGAACATTTTTTGTATCGTTCTTTAAGTGTCAGAAGAGATTGTGCGAACAAAAACAATTTTAATATCCGCATTCATGAAATTCCTGTAACAAAAAAAATCAACATGTTGTTTGCTTGTTTTTTTTTAAATAAAAATATAAACACCTTTTCGTATTCAATGTGTTCTTATTCTTATATATTAGGAACTGTGATAATTAAAATAACATAAATTTTACACCATGCTTTTTGTTTTGCTTATAAAGGTATAATATTTACATTTGTCAATGGTGTTCCACTTGATCGTGCATGAGCATTTCTTGTTTAAATTTGGCAGATGAAAATTCCATTTATAGATGGATCGATTTATTTCTTGCTTAAAATTTTAAACAGGACTCTTGTCTCGGTAGAACCAGCGGCGACCCCTGGTCAACAGGAAAACTTTCCCACATTCACAGAATTCGCCCAGACGGCGATTAGAATTCACGCAGTGCTCCGTAGAGGAGCCAGAGGGACACATTACAAGCCCTCGACTCAACCCTTCGACCATGGTTGCCCCTCTTCACAAGCATTTTCTTTGTCGATACACTGAATATATATGTCCGAATAATATGTTTTATCATATTCATAGTATATTTTTGTTTTGAAATCCTCGAACCCACGCGGTGGGAGGCAGAGGAGTCTGTCGAGTTAACAAGTCCGCGACTCTACCTCTTGACCAGGCTTGCCCACCCCCATCCCCCACCTCTCAACACGCCCCACTTGGGCTACATGCATTTATTTTTTGTCAGTTGTACATATATCGGAATAATCTATTTTATTTTAGTAAATCAATAGTATATTGATATGCTGCTTTTAATACCAATATCAGGTAATCATTCGATTGATGAAGATGGCGATTTGATTATCTTTTCAAAGACGAACTCCTTTGAATATGGTAGTCCAGTTATATGATCTATCCAATCCTGTTGTGTCAGTCCAAAATCGTTCATCACATCCTCCAAAGCTCTGGCATCCACTGTGGATTCACAAACCAATAAAATGTCAATGTTTTCACTTGGTGTGTTCACAATATCTGCTAGAAATGTTGCAATAACTTCTCCAAAAGCTGATATGTCTGCGCCATAAACCTCCACTTCGTAGTGATCTGTATTCATACGCGAAAACTTGACACCCAATAACAACGCGCCTTTAACATTTCCGGTTCCGACCTTTGTGACGTTTGAAAAAATAAATAGGTCCATCCAGGTCTCACGTATAAGATCGACATTGGATTCAATAAGCTGAAACGGAACCCAGTCAACAATTATCCTTCCGTCGGGAAACAAGTAGTTCCTGAAACTATCGTCGTTCATGTAGTTCCTCAATACCTCAGCGTTGAGTTTGGGTACCGGAGTGAAATCCTTCTGTAATTGAATTGCGTCTGGCTTAATGACATATCTGAAGAATACCTGAAGAAAAAGAATCACCATATTAGTCTTGAAACTATAGCAAAAGTTCAGGAATAGAAAGAAAAACAACACACGTCAATCAAATTAATGAAAATATGTAATGGCAATAAAAATGTTGACGTTGACGGATTGTCCTAGATTGTTGTATTCATTATGGAGAAATTAACATTTGACTTTCAAGGTTCTATCTAACGGAAATTTCTCACTTTTGATCCTGCTTTCAGAATGTACCATTAGACGAGATCGTTTTTTTTCTGTTTTGATCTCATTTACTAGCTTAGCCCAAAGATCAAGTAAGGAACAACCTTCAACCCTAAATAGATCCATTTTATTATAGATCGCTCTACTCTCAATTCACAAATGCTCTCTTTAAACTCTTTGCTCACTATCGCTCTACTCTCCATTTACACATTCTCTTTTCAACTCTTTGCTCACTATCGCTCTACATTCCATTCGCACATTCTCTCTTTTAACTCTTTGCTCACTATCGCTCTACTCTCCATTCATAACACATTCTCGCCTTAAAGTCTTTGTTTACTATCGCTCTACTCTCCACTCACACATTCTCCCCTTAAACTCTTTGTTTACTATCGCTCTACTCTCCACTCACACATTCTCCCCTTAAACTCTTTGTTCACTATCGCTCTACTTTCCATTCACACATTCTCCCCTTAAACTCTTTGTTTACTATCGCTCTACTCTCCACTCACACATTCTCCCCTTAAACTCTTTGTTTACTATCGCTCTACTCTCCACTCACACATTCTCCCCTTAAACTCTTTGTTTACTATCGCTCTACTCTCCACTCACACATTCTCCCCTTAAACTCTTTGCTCATTATCGCTCTACTCTCCACTCACACATTCTCCCCTTTAACTCTTTGCTCACTATCGCTCTACTCTCCACTCACACATTCTCCCCTTAAACTCTTTGTTTACTATCGATTTACTCTCCACTCATTCTCCCCTTAAACTCTTTGCTCACTATCGCTCTACTCTCCACTCATTCTACCCTTAAACTCTTTGCTCACTATCGCTCTACTCTCCACTCACACATTCTCCACTTAAACTCTTTGTTTACTATCGCTTTATTTTCCACTCATTCTCCCCTTAAACTCTTTGCTCACTATCGCTCTACTCTCTACTCACACATTCTCCCCTTAAACGTTTTGCTCACTATCGCTCTACTCTCCACTCATCACAAATTCTTCCCTTAAACTCTTTGCTTACTATCGCTCTACTCTCCACTCACACACTATCCCCTTAACTCTTTGCTCACTATCGCTCTACTCTCCACTCACACATTCTCCCCTTAAACTCTTTGCTCACTATCGCTCTACTCTCCACTCACACATTCTCCCCTTAAACTCTTGCTCACTATCGCTCTACTCTCCACTCACACATTCTCCCCTTAAACTCTTTGCTCACTATCGCTCTACTCTCCACTCACACATTCTGCCCTTAAACTCTTTGCTCACTATCGCTCTACCATCCACTCACACATTCTCCCCTTAAACTCTTTGCTCACTATCGCTCTACTCTCCACTCACACATTCTCCCCTTAAACTCTCTGCTCACTATCGCTCTACTCTCCACTCACACATTCTCCCCTTATACTTATTGCTCTCTTTCGGTCTACTGTCCATTCACACATTCTCCCCTTAAACTCTTTGCTCACTATCGCTCTACTCTCCATTCGCACATTCTCTCTTTTAAGTCTTTACCTAATATCGCCCCTACTTCCGATTCACATATTCTCCCCTTCTCCCCTTAAACTCTTTGCTCACTATCGCTCTACTCTCCATTCACACATCCTCTTGCTAATTCTTTGCTCAGTTCTTCAACCATAGTGGGGATGTTATTTTTTTTTAAAAAGCAGTTCCATTTTAGGAATTAGTGAAAAGGCCAGCCAGCCATACTTGCTCATATTTTGGCCATATTGTTCAGAGCCAAGTCTAGATCTCTAATAGAATCTTCAAGAAAATTCTTAACTTAATATGTATTTCTTGTTGTTGTTTTTTTGCATACAATGAAGACAGCGAAAATGAACACTCAAAACAGGTGATTGGTGGATTTGAGATTTTTTAAAATTTACATTGCGTCATGTATTTGCTTATAAATATCCGACATTATATCCAAGCAGTGAAATTTGCATAGATTCTGATAATACAATAACTGGAAGTCGCAACAAATAACATATTTACGAGGATGTGCTTATTATTAAGAACAAAAATTAACAACACCAATACCCTATACGAGACAAGTTTGTTGTCTTGTAGAAACATCGGTTTATTCACTGCCGGATTAGCATCCACCAGGACGGAGGCGTTGACATTTGATCCGCTTTGTTCCAGCACATGCGCCTTGAGCCGCTTAAAAATCCCGCCTCCAGAATATTTTGCACTGACCCGTCCTGCACGTGTCACAACGGTCTGTCTTTCGTCAACAGTGAATGCAGCAGAGAAGGCAATCTGAACAAGGGGGAGAATAATATCAGGCCAATCATTTTACCGTATAACTACGATCATGTATTCGCGTTCCCAAGCGCACTTTGAATAAGTTACTTCGAAAACTACGTATCACGAAATGCGCTATTAAGCGTAAATTCGTGAGCAAAATAAAATTAAGAAAGAACTCAGATTTACGTTCAAACAAGTAATATTGTATATACGAGTGTCTCCATTCATAATTTACCTCAAGTTCACAAAAGTTACACGTTGGTGTGTGTGTGTGTGTTTGCAAAAATAAGAACAATGCGAAATAAAGTGAAAACACGCCTTCGTAAGTCTATTATGTATGACATGCACTTATCAGTCAATCAGCATTGCCGGTCAACTCACCACTTCGCCGTTAATTTCCGCTAAATAGCTTTTGTGGTGTTTGGACGCGATGAAGTTACTATAGTAACAAGGGAGATAATCCCGCCCATCATATATGTCGTCTCCATCTCCGATGTCCAGCACCGCCTGCTTGTCTGCCAATGTAGCCCGTCGTATGGTCAAATTATCCATACGAACTGCCTGAAGTAAACAGAAACTAAGACATTTTACGACTTTAATTTGTAACGGCCCGTGGTTTGAACCCAGAACCTCCCGTACCAAAAGCCAACACTCAACAGTCTGCACTACCAGGTTCGTAACCGGGTCTGTATGTTTATCACATAAACGATTATGTTTTAAGAACAAATACGAGCGTACACGAGCGACTTCATTTTATGCTTCCAAACGGAAATGAAGGCATATATCATTTAATTTCGCTGGAAAGTCTTTTTTTGGATTTAGGTTTCATTCCGACAATAAAGACGAGATTGCGAAAATAATTGATATTGCTTACATTTGGAAAACTACAAGTTTGAAAAAAGATGTTCATGGCGCTGTTTGTTGTTGTTGTTTTACTTCTATATCACATTTTACAGGTTTAGAAGATAATAATGCAATCGCCAAATGTCGGGTTTGGTATAAAATTGCCCCTGCTAAAATGTCAACCGGATTGATTGCATGGTTGTATAATTTAGGACGGGGCGGATTATTTAACACACAAAAATTATGCACGACACTTTATAAACCCGAACATTTCCGAAATTGTGAATACCCAGTGCTTGCAGCGCTTTGATTGATTAGTAAACTTTAGTACCTAATTATAAGTAAACAACAGATTTTAGTATAAATAATTTAAAAACCTAAATACAAATATACAAAAGGTGACTACAGTCATTTATATATATTAAAGATTCCGTGGTTGTTGATGTCTTTTGAAGTTAGTTTGAAGCTAGTTTTAGTTAACGGTCGTCTTCTGAAAAACAAGTTTTACAATTTTTACTTTCATTTTTGGCTACCTACCTTTTGTTAGAAGATGGTGATAGTTTTAAATCCCGCTTGTCTTTACTTAGTTATCCATAAACACATCGATTTATAAAATGGCGCTTATAACATGTTTTAAAGCAAACAAGTATACAAAGTGTTTCTTTCAAAATATTTAAATCTGTCTATGTTCATTTCAATGTCGGTATCTTACAAAAGCTTTGCTTCATTGGCCCGTAACGCGTTATATAACTTCAATATACGTAGTTATTCTCTTTATTCCCCAAACTTAAAATACCTTAGTATTGCTACGGTCTACTGGCATGAAACGTCGGTATGCAGCATTGAATAAGCTATGCTTAATAACTTTTATGATCCTTCCCAAGTTCCGCCGAAGGTTAGAAAATATGTTCCCATGCTATTTAATCGTCTGGCTGAGATTTAAATAAACGTGGTTCTTTTTTCTATTCTACTGATGTTTTGTCGAATGTTAGTGGTGGTGTCCCATTAATATACAAGTCGATTTTGATGGCAGTGTCCCTTTAGACTACGTATGAATTTGTTTACCCTCGCCTTCCACCTAGAGGTATATGTCCCTTTACTGGCGAAGCGCTGGAGCGCGATGCCTATATATGGTCTACTCACTGAATATACACACTGAATATACTGCACGTAGCGAAAGTTTGTTTTGCGGACTTTCTAAACCTGATAAAATACGGGTCCGAATTCGGTAAACACGTTCTATTTTATTTATCTATTTTTATATTTAGCTATTTTTATGTGTCTGTAACTTTCACTTTGAAAATAAACAATAAGATATTAAGAAAGAGAAAGCATACTACGTTCTCAAGGCAGTACTATCCGAACCATACTAATTTGTGTAATGTAAAGTGATGCACATGTGCACTTCTTGCTTGTACACTTTATTTTTATAGTTAATTATTATACATTTGCAACTTTTTTTCTACATATGTAACATCTACATATGCAACATCTGAAAACCTATTAAATGGTGTCGGATTTGCTTTTTATTTTGTTTTAAACCATTATATGGTCTCAGGAATATAAGGTATACATACCTTTTCTCGGGATTAATAGTATACTGAAAACTTTCAAATAAAAACCATAACGTTTCAAATGTCTTTGTACTTGCTCCCATATTGCTTTAATTTATTTACCTCTTCCACTTTTTGCGTAGCCTTTGATGCTGCGCATCAACGACTTTTCTTTCGTTATAATGTACAGTGGATATAGCAAACGTCATGTTTGCAGCAATACCTTCGGGTGTATATTGCTCTGTTTTGGACCTGTTGGATATTTAGAGGAGGAGAGACGGATGTGGGTGGAAAGAGGAGAGAGGGGGAAAAGAGGATGGAAGTATAAAAGAGGAGGAGAAAGAAGGAGTGGAGGAAGAAAAAGTTGACCATGCGTCTAGACTCGGCTTGCGGATCGGAAGGTCGCGCGTTTAAACCTCAGCCAGGTCAAACCAAAGACTTAAATGTTGGCAGTAGTGGCTTCCCTCCTAACGCTCGGGGCTAAGGGGACAGCATTACGCCTGACTCGTCGGTGTCAGTATAATGTACCGGCCGGGTTCAGTCCTTGGACCTCCTCATAAGTGCCCCTGTGCTATAGAAATGTCGCTGCACAGTATCGGCTAAAATGCTGGCAAATCCCATCCCATCACTAGGTCTAGACTATCAATAACTTCCATTTCTGCTAACCATAATCAATGAAAAATGGGTGTTTATACAAATAGGATATCTCTGTAAAGAATCCCCCCTTGCATGTAATCTATGTTGTCATTTAATTAATCCTATAAGGATTGTTACCTGTATTTTCGGTCGATCCTGTCAAGTCTGGTCAAGGCTGTCATGTGAAGCCATTACTGTCAAGTCAAATAAGTACTGTCAGGTCAAGTAAGTGCTGTAAGGTCAAGTCAGTACTGTCAGGTCAAGTAAGTACTGTCAGGTCAAGTCAGTACTGTCAGGTCAAGTCAGTACTGTCAGGTCAAGTCAGTACTGTCAGGTCTAGTCAGTACTGTCAGGTCAAGTCAGTGCTTTCAGGTCAAGTCAGTACTGTCAGGTCTAGTCAGTACTGTCAGGTCGAGTCAGTACTGTCAGGTCAAGTCAGTACTGTCAGGACAAGTCAGTACTGTAAGGTCAAGTCAGTACTGTCAGGTCTAGTCAGTACTGTCAGGTCAAGTCAGTGCTGTCAGGTCAAGTCAGTACTGTCAGGTCTGTACTGTTAAGTCTGTACCTTCAGGTAGGTCCTGATAAGTCTGGACGAGTCATTTCTGTCAAGTCTGTACTGTCAAGTCAGTCCTGTCAAGTAAAGTCAAGACTGTACTGTCAAGTCTGTCCTGTCATGTAAAGTCAAGACTGTTCTGTCAACTCTGTCCAGTCAAGTAAAGCATGTAGTCAACTTCAGTCAAGTCTGTACCGTCAAGGCGGCCCTGTCACATCTGGACAAGTCAGTACTGTCAAGTCAGTCCGTCCTATTAAAGTCCTGTCAAGAAGGGTCAAGTCCAGTCCTGTCAAGTCCGGTCAAGGCGGTCCTGTCAAGTCCGGTCCTGTCAAGTCTGGTCCTGTCAAGTCCGGTCAAGTCAAGTCCGGTCAAGTCGGTCCTGTCAAGTCCGGTCCTGTCAAGTCCGGTCCTGTCAAGTCCGGTCAAGTCGGTCCTGTCAAGTTCGGTCCTGTCAAGTCGATCCTGTCATGTCTGGTCAAGTCGGTCCTGTCAAGTCGGTCATGTCAAGTCTGGTCATGTCAAGTCCGGTCATGTCGAGTCCGGTCCAGTCGGTCCTGTCAAGTTCTGTCCGGTCAAGTCGGTCCTTCAAGTCCTGTCAAGTCGGTCCTGTCAAGTCGATCCTGTCAAATCCGGTCCTGTCATGTCTGGTCAAGTCGGTCCTGTCAAGTCCGTCCTGTCAAGTCCGGTCCTGTCGGTCCGGTCAAGTCGGTCGTGTCAAGTCCTGTTCGGTCAAGTCGCTCCTGTCAAGTCGGTCCAGTTAAGTCAGGCCTGTCAAATTCGGTCATGTCAAGTTCGGTCATGTCAAGTCCGGTCCTGTCATGTCTGGTCAAGTCGGTCCTGTCAAGTCCGGTCCTGTCAAGTCCGGTCCTGTCAAGTCCGGCCAAGTCGGTCCTGTCAAGTCAGTCATGTCAAGTCCAGTCGGTCCTGTCATGTATGGTCAGGTCGGTCCTGTCAAGTCCATCATGCCAAGTCTGGTCAAGTCAATTCGGTCATGTTAAGCATGATAAAGTCCTTCATGTTGAGTTCGGTTCTATCCTGTCAAATCAGTTTTGTCCGATATGCTCAGTCATTAAGTATATTAGCTTAGACAGTCCATTTGTAAGTATTAAGTAAATATTAATTGTCCGACGTATAAGTTACGTAAAACAAAGTCTAAGTATAATAAATCCAATACAGTGTCTTAAATTGTGAATAAAATAAACAGAAATTTGTAAAATATATCTGATTCTGTGATAGACTAAGTAAAGCAGCTCTAAGTGAACGGAAATTATGACAGTTTAAAGTTGGTAATATTATTTGTCTAAGTGTAAGTAAAATATGTCACAGTCTAAGTAAAGTCTGTGAGAAATTGTCAGTACAAGTCCAAGTAAAGAACGTGTCAACGTAGAAAAACGTCTATCAAACAAGACAAGACATGGTTTAATAAATGTATTTTATAATCATCATCATCATCAACATCATCATCATGGTCATCATCATCATCATCACCATTCTTATCATCATCATCATCATCATCATCATCATCATCATCATCATCATCATCATCATCATCATCATCATCATCATTTTTATCAAGGTCACCAGCATCATCATCATCAGCAATAACAATAACATCAGCAGCAGCAACATCATCAACATCACCATCGTTGTTATAGCATTGTTGACGTCTTGATTAGCAGCAGCAGCAGCATAAAAAAACGAAAAGCACTTTCGGCAGTATAATTACTATCGTCAACGGCAACAACTTGATCAACATCATTATCATAAACAACAACAGCATCAAACTCATCATCAACAGCAATAATATAAGTAATATTAAATATAATTTATGATTTTTACTAACAAATATTTCCTTTTACAAAACATTACAATATCAACAATAATTTAATTATTTTCATCGCTTTAATAACAATCCCTGTCAGCGACAACATTAACACCAATGGAACCATTAGCATCACAAACAGCAATGATGGAAACAGTAGCAACATTTTTTTACGGTTGTTAAAATTCTATGTACCTATTTTTGCTAACTTAATATTCAACTTTAAAAAAATGTAAACTGTACTTTATAAAAACAACAACAACAAAAACAAAACAAAAACAAATAAAACAACAACAACAAAAAAATAAAAATAGAAACAACTACATTGTTATACATTGTATTTCATACATTTCCCATAACGTAAATCTTATTTTATTATTTATTATATATTATAATTGTTGCAGGATATATCAGGGTACATTTAAACCTGACTTGAAGATTATATTTAAAATAGTAAGAACATATTTTTAACCTTAAACAAACAATAGCATTTGGAAATAGCTATATTACAAAAAAGGCGACCAGTGATAAAAAAACAAAACAAAAACATAAATTAAAAAAGAACCGTCATCACTTCATTGCAATCGAATTATCGTATCGGAAATAATATGAAATGCTAATTTCTGTTGTCGACTGAACTCAATACCCTTCGTAAAGTCTATCGGTCATCTTCGTTCATTTCCGCCAAAATACCGTGGATGAACTCGATCATTTTCGTTACGTCTACCGGTCCTCTTCTTTTATTTCCGCCAAAATACCGCTAAAAAATTGTAAGACGAATTTATTTTGCAACAAAACTTGCTCACTGTCATATTTTCAGAAATATGTGAGACAAAAATAATAATAAAGACAACATATTTGATTGCAGGTAGTGTACATATAGTTGACTCTATCCCGGCAACGTTTATTTTAAGAATGAATTAATTTCAGCATATAAAGTGTCAGCGTTATGATAAATAACTTATTTAAATGAATTTTAATAAGTTGTTTTCTTTCAAAGAAGGCGTCTTCATGACAAGAGTCATATATTTCTTGTCGGTCTCATATAAAATTGGCAGTCATATATACAGCGTTGTTATTAATTATAACATTTTTTTCTGGCAATTCCCTTGAACTGAGACAAATCATTGTTTTCGCTATAAAATCGTAACATTTAGGCTAGACATTAGGAAGGAAACAGGAATTAATTTTGTGGTACCAAACGGGTAACAACAGGCATAAGGAGGGAAGCAGATATAGTGCGGCCTTCACTGTGAAAACATACCATAAAAACCAGAAATAATGAGGTAAGTAGATATAGTGCTGTCTTCACTGCGGTAACATACCGTAAAAACTGGACATAATGAGGCAAGTATATATAGTGCTGCCTTCACTGTGAAAACATACCATAAATACCAGAAATAATGAGGCAAGCAGATATAGTGCTGCCTTCACTGTGAAAACATACCATAAATACCAGAAATAATGAGGCAAGCAGATATAGTGCTGCCTTCACTGTGGTAACATACCGTAAAGACCGGACATAATGAGGCAAGTATATATAGTGCTGCCTTCACTGTGAAAACATACCATAAATACCAGAAATAATGAGGCAAGCAGATATAGTGCTGCCTTCACTGCGGTAACATACCGTAAGGACCGGACATAGTAAGGCAAGCAGATATAGTGCTGCCTTCACTGTGATAACATACCGTAAAGACCGGACATAATGAGGCAAGTAGATATAGTGCTGCCTTCACTGTGAAAACATACCATAAATACCAGAAATAATGAGGCAAGCAGATATAGTGCTGCCTTCACTGTGAAAACATACCATAAATACCAGAAATAATGAGGCAAGCAGATATAGTGCTGCCTTCACTGTGAAAACATACCATAAATACCAGAAATAATGAGGCAAGCAGATATAGTGCTGCCTTCACTGTGGTAACATACCGTAAAGACCGGACATAATGAGGCAAGTATATATAGTGCTGCCTTCACTGTGAAAACATACCATAAATACCAGAAATAATGAGGCAAGCAGATATAGTGCTGCCTTCACTGTGGTAACATACCGTAAAGACCGGACATAATGAGGCAAGTAGATATAGTGCTGCCTTCACTGTGATAACATACCGTAAAGACCGGACATAATGAGGCAAGTAGATATAGTGCTGCCTTCACTGTGATAACATACCGTAAAGAACAGACATAATGAGGCAAGTATATATAGTGCCGCCTTCACTGTGATAACATACCGTAAAGACCGGACATAATGAGGCAAGTAGATATAGTGCTGCCTTCACTGTGATAACATACCATAAAGAACAGACATAATGAGGCAAGTATATATAGTGCTGCCTTCACTGTGATAACATACCGTAAAGACCGGACATAATGAGGCAAGTATATATCGTGCTGCCTTCACTGTGATAACATACCGTAAAGACCGGACATAATGAGGCAAGTATATATAGTGCTGCCTTCACTGTGATAACATACCGTAAAGACCGGACATAATGAGGCAAGCAGATATAGTGCTGCCTTCACTGTGGTAACATACCGTAAAGACCGGACATAATAAGGCAAGTAGATATAGTGCTGCCTTCACTGTGGTAACATACCGTAAAGACCGGACATAATGAGGCAAGTATATATCGTGCTGCCTTCACTGTGATAACATACCATAAAGACCGGACATAATGAGGCAAGTAGATATAGTGCTGCCTTCACTGTGGTAACATACCATAAAGACCGGACATAATGAGGCAAGTAGATATAGTGCTGCCTTCACTGTGGTAACATACCATAAAGACCGGACATAATGAGGCAAGCGTATATAGTGCTGCCTTCACTGCAGTAACATACCGTAAAGACGGGACATAATGAAGCAAGCGTATATAGTGCTGCCTTCACTGTGATAACATACCATAAAGACCGGACATAATGAGGCAAGTAGATATAGTGCTGCCTTCACTGTGGTAACATACCATAAAGACCGGACATAATGAGGCAAGTAGATATAGTGCTGCCTTCACTGTGGTAACATACCATAAAGACCGGACATAATGAGGCAAGTAGATATAGGGCTGCCTTCACTGTGATAACATACCATAAAGACCGGACATAATGAGGCAAGTAGATATAGGGCTGCCTTCACTGTGGTAACATACCATAAAGACCGGACATAATGAGGCAAGTAGATATAGTGCTGCCTTCACTGTGGTAACATACCATAAAGACCGGACATAATGAGGCAAGTAGATATAGTGCTGCCTTCACTGTGATAACATACCATAAAGACCGGACATAATGAGGCAAGTAGATATAGGGCTGCCTTCACTGTGGTAACATACCATAAAGACCGGACATAATGAGGCAAGTAGATATAGTGCTGCCTTCACTGTGGTAACATACCATAAAGACCGGACATAATGAGGCAAGTAGATATAGGGCTGACTTCACTGTGGTAACATACCATAAAGACCGGACATAATGAGGCAAGTAGATATAGGGCTGCCTTCACTGTGGTAACATACCATAAAGACCGGACATAATGAGGCAAGTAGATATAGTGCTGCCTTCACTGTGGTAACATACCATAAAGACCGGACATAATGAGGCAAGTAGATATAGTGCTGCCTTCACTGTGGTAACATACCATAAAGACCGGACATAATGAGGCAAGTAGATATAGTGCTGCATTCACTGTGATAACATACCATAAAGACCGGACATAATGAGGCAAGTAGATATAGGGCTGCCTTCACTGTGGTAACATACCATAAAGACCGGACATAATGAGGCAAGTGGATATAGTGCTGCCTTCACTGTGGTAACATACCATAAAGACCGGACATAATGAGGCAAGTAGATATAGTGCTGCCTTCACTGTGGTAACATACCATAAAGACCGGACATAATGAGGCAAGTAGATATAGGGCTGCCTTCACTGTGGTAACATACCATAAAGACCGGACATAATGAGGCAAGTAGATATAGTGCTGCCTTCACTGTGAAAACATACCATAAAGACCGGACATAATGAGGCAAGTAGATATAGTGCTGCCTTCACTGTGGTAACATACCATAAAGACCGGACATAATGAGGCAAGTAGATATAGTGCTGCCTTCACTGTGGTAACATACCATAAAGACCGGACATAATGAGGCAAGTAGATATAGTGCTGCCTTCACTGTGGTAACATACCGTAAAGACCGGACATAATAAGGCAAGTAGATATAGTGCTGCCTTTACTGCGGTAACATACCGTAAAGACCTGACATAATGAGGCAAGTAGATATAGTGCTGCCTTCACTGTGGTAACATACCATAAAGACCGGACATAATGAAGCAAATAGATATAGTGCTGCCTTCACTGTAATAACATGTAATAAAGTCGAGACACAATGAAGCATGAAGATATAGTGCTGCATTCACTACAGTAACATACCAACGAATCGAGACATAATGAAGCATGAAGGTATAGTGCTGCATTCACTGTAGTAACATGCAGTAAAGACCAGACATAATGAAGTAAGTAGATATAGTGCTGCCTTCAATGTAGTAACATGCAGTAAAGACCAGACATAATGAAGTAAGTAGATATAGTGCTGCCTTCAATGTAGTAACATGCAGTAAAGACCAGACATAATGAAGTAAGTAGATATAGTGCTGCCTTCAATGTAGTAACATGCAGTAAAGACCAGACATAATGAAGTAAGTAGATATAGTGCTGCCTTCACTGTAGTAACATGCAGTAAAGACCAGACATAATGAGGCATGAAGATATAGTACTGCCTTCACTGTAGTAACATGCAGAAAAGACCAAACATAAGAAGGCAAACAGATAAAAAACTTTCATCAGGTAACTAAAGGACCAAATTCCATACATAAAGTTCTGTGATAACCTACCGAAACAATGTGACATGATATTTGGATCAGATAAAGTGTTGCCTTCACTGTTATAACATATCATAGCGACCTTGCATGATACATGAAGCAGATATTCTGATGGTTGTAACAAAACTATAATGAAGATGGGGTTGTGTTGAGGTTGTTGATGGTAGATGTTGTGGTGATGATAAGGATGTTGATAATACTGATGATGAGGTTGTTGTTATTGTTAATTGGTGATGCTGATTGGTGGTGGTAGTGGTGATGAAGGTGATGGTGGTGGAGATTGTGGTGATGAAGGTGATAAAGGTGATGGTGGTAGTGTTGGTTGTGATGGTGGTTGTGATGGTGGCAATGAAGGTGATAAAGGTGATGATGGTGGTGATGGTGTTGGTGGTGGTGGTTGTGATGGTGGTGATGAAGGTGATGGTGGTGATGATGGTGGCGATGAAGGTGATAAAGGTGATGGTGGTAGTGCTGATTGTAATGGTGGTTGTAATGGTGGCAATAAAGGTGATAATGGTGATGGTGGTGGTGATGGTGGTGGTGGTTATGATGGTAGTGATAACAGTGATGGTGGTGGTGATGGTGGTAGTGATGGTGGTTGTGGTAATTGTGGCAATGAAGGTGATAAAGGTGGTGGTGGTGGTGATTGTGATGAAGGTGATGGTGGTTATGGTGATGATGGTGGCGATGAAGGTGATAAAGGTGATGGTGGTGGTGTTAGTGATGGTGGTGGTGATGAAGGTGATAAAGGTGATGGTGGTGGTGATGAAGGTGATAAAGGTGATGGTTATGATGGTGGCCTGTGTTGAATACTACTGAAATCAAAGAATGCTATGGAAAAGTGCCTGACCTTTTATGTACAGAATATACATGTTCGCCGTGAATTTTTAAAATTCAAAAACAAAACAACAACATAAAGACAAAAACTTATCCAAAGACCAACAGTGTTTTGCCCTTCAGTGTTTATTTAAGCAGGTCAGTTTTTCATACAGCGGTCAAAATATCAAGTTTTATCTATAGTTTTATAATAGAATGAACCCTTCGTGGATCCGTTCCAGTTCACACCGTTTCGTGTGAAACGGTCAAAATTCTCGAACCTAATTTTTCAGAGGCTTCAAATAATTGGTTTCACGCCCTGACCACAACCGCTGCTAAGCATATTAGCTAGGCGCATATATATAGTGTTGTTTCATCAAATGTGTTTGTGTGTGCATATGTTTCTCGTGTATTTTGCTACATTTGGAAACAAAGTATGTCATTTGAACAGAAGCTCTTTTTACAATGAAACATTTTTTTATACTTGAATTGGACCTAGGACTGGCAACATCATTTCCCTTTGTAACTGAATAGGTCAAATTTAGGGTCTGGATCCGCCCCTGCATACAGGCCAAATAAATAATAGTAATCGGGCTGATCTGTGTCTGCACTATTTTCTTTGCGCGGTAAATTAATACCAAGGTGATAACGCGTTACGTAATAAACATAGTACATCAAGCGAGAAAATAATGTGGGTCGGACAAACTTGTTAGTGTAACGACAAAATAGCAGTATTTCTCACAGCTGTTTACTGCTGGATGGATTTTGGATTTAGTAGATTAAGGTGAGAGCTTGCAATACCTGTCTGTTTACTTACATAAATTGATGAACGTAATAATAGGAGGCGTTGTAAGATAAACCTCAAAACAACACGCATACTGACATAATCAATCATAGGCGTGGAAATGTTTAACTGATTACTGACCAATTTAGTTTCGATCTGTTATCAAACATTTAAACCCGTCTTGAGCATTCATGAGACGGCTCTACATAGAAGTTAAAGATAAAAATATCCAAACAAATTATTCAGGCCATGCGCTTTTTGTAGCAAAGGTGGAATAAAAATGACTAAACAAGTTACTTACATTTCTATCCTTTCTCCTCCTCCCTGATCGAGAATAAACACAAGTACACAATATGTTTACAGTCTAAAATATCTAAACACATTCTTAAATACATTTTTTTGAAAATTAAAAATTTGAAACCTGATTCGACTTCTCATTTCAAACACCAGAACACATTTGGCGCAAAAACGCGGTCCCGCCTTCTTAATGCGCGCGTATTTTACCTTTACCACCTTTGAGACGATCAACCTGATTGGTTAGATGTGTTCAGACACTGTCGTATTTTACCGGAATTTCTCAATGTTAAAAAAAGATATCATAATAATAAAGTTGATTATTTTCTCAAAAGTATTTGTATAGCTTTTTTACAAATTGGTATAGTATAGTTATATTCAATTTAAAAAAATAGAACTTTTCTAATCATCGTAAACATTTACTCAAACTTCGTCAATGTTCGTGAATACTCGTATTAGCGCGATCACTCGGGTCACCCCGGCTTTATCTACGAAACTCTTTTTTTGCCAAAATGGGTGAGGTGTTCCGGTTTTGTCGCGATGCGCTTTTTTACATTTTCCGTAACAAAGGGCAATATATGTAAACCAAAAGACAGCATTTTCTGTTCAAACATATGTCAGTGGAAAATGATAAAGTGAAATAGAAATTGTTTATATAATTAAGAATCATATTTTAAATGCGCCGGTGATGGGCTTTTTTTCGTAAATAAATTGCACAAAATAATCACAATGCCAGTAAAAGCTATTTTCTATAATTTTTATTATATGTACTAACTTTCAAGTTTGATCTACCATTATTACAAGTAGCAGAATTCGGATAACAATTGCCAAGTACTTTTGTAAATGACGTATATCTACGTAATTCGTATTTTCGTCAGAAAAGATCGTTTGTGACCGCCATTTGCTTTTTTCATTTACCGCAAAAAAGGAAGTAGTTATAAGTCGACGACAGCGTTTGTTTTTTTTTAAAAAAAATAATATTTTTAACTCAAAATTACACTGAAAAAAAAATGAAATAAAAAATCTCATTTTAAATGCAATGGTGATGTTCATTGTCTAAATAAATTGCACAAAATAAACACATTTCCCGGAACAGGTATTGTTCATATTTTCTATAACACTTAAGGTTTAATCTACCGTAATTACAAGTATCAAGTTTAAGAACAAATTGTCAAGTGTTTTCGGAGGGGGGGGGGGGGGGGGGGGGGGAGGGGTTTTACCTGTTATACGTGGTGGGCTGCGATTCCCTCATTTCTTAGCTGACTCAAGACCATGTTTAGGACTGCATATTAGAATGCATTTGATTTAAAATTATTTTACACTAGTATTTCTTGAAAAAAAGACGATAAAATGTTAACCTCATTCTTTATGGATGTTGTTTTTATCTCCACTGTTCAAACTTCGGACTGGACCCGAAATAATAATTAAAAAAACACAATAAAAACTGAAAAAAACTGTTACATATTTGCAGAGTTTTCTTGGAAATATCCCCCCTCCCCAAAGGAAACTTGGCAATCACTGTTACATTGTACATGCTTTTTCCTGACGTACTGTTTGTCAGTCCGCATGGAACAGACAACACGGAATGTCTTCTTTACACTTCAATTTCTCCGCCTAGAGTTGTTTGAGACGCTTAAGTTATAAATAATGTACGCGATTTCAATAATATAACTGCCGCGGACATACGGACAGTATAGTGTTATTGTTTAAAATATAACAGCATAGCAAAACATTAAGATCAGCAAAAAATATTTGAATGTTTTGAAGTAAAAGGTATCCATATGCTTTTCAGTTTAACATTAGTGTGACATAATTGTTGATTGTCACATGATTTTCTTAGTTTAAAAAAAGCGTGGCTCAGATAAGGAATACCTGTTTGCAATGACGAGTGGGGATTTATGCTTCGCTGTTCACACAGATCTAGGGCATCAATGATTAACATTTTGCAGGACCTTTTCGGGTAACAATTACTTGTTTTGTTAGTTGATAAAACATCGTTGTTCCAAACTGTCGGATACCATCTTGAAATTGTGTTTAAACATTGATTTATAGCGCCAATCATTAATTGTGAGATAAGGTCTCTAGAGAGAGGCAAAACAGAGAGAGAGAGAGAGAGAGAGAGAGAGAGAGAGAGAGAGAGAGAGAGAGAGAGAGGGGGGGGGGGGAGGGAGGGAGGGAGAGAGAGAGAGAGAAGGGGACAGAGAAAGAGAGAGAGAGAAAGAGAGAGAGAGAGAGAGAAGGGGACAAAGACAGAGACACAGAGAGAAAAGGAGTGCGAGATCTACTAAGGTATTACTAATAACATATAGAAAACGATAAGACAAACAATTAGTATTAGAAGGATAGGGTGTAGGCTACACGAGCAAAGAAGCTTAATTTATTCAGGAAGGAACTAAAACAAAAACTGATTTACATAACGTACTTAAATTAATATTGGTAAAATGCAATTTAAAACCTTTGATACAGCTGTCTAAGACTCTAAGAACAATATCAAATTGAAACCTTTGATAAAGCTGTCTGTAAATCAATATTTCATAAACACTAGCCTGCATAGAACGACAGAAATGAAAGACGAGAAGAGTGTGACAAGGAATAAAGCATTTAACTGGTTACCTCCCTTTACATATAAATCGTTCACATTCTGCACATACGTGTCTAGCTTTGTCTACACAAGTACGCTTAACGGCAATGTTGAAGAGCGGTCTTCAGGCCAGGGTCCAGAATTTGTTCGGGTTGGGGGTTGTGGGGGTGTTATAGAAAGGGGTAGACATAATCTCCGCCGGAGAAAAAATCCATTCCGTTCATTTTAGCGGACAAAGTGTCTTTAGCTTAGTTTTGTATTTGGGTTTTTACGGCACATCGACACTTTATATAGGTCATACGGTGCCGAATCTTTAGCTTAAATATTCTACACTTGCAGCAATTTCAATTTTATGTGGTTCGTATTGGGGATGGAGATTGGGCGAGTTTCGGCTTGTTTTTGCAAAATGCGGTAATCAGTATTGTCCAATTGAGTCCTTATTGACTTTTTATTAAAACTAGTGGTATATAAAAGTTTCTAAATTACATGCTAACTAAATCTTCCGATTTCCTGATGAGCCTAAATATGCGATCTATGCAAAGAGTACACTGGATATTTGACCAAAATAAAAAAGGACCATAGAAACACAGGCTACGATGCAATGTTCATATGACTAGCAATATGAGCTACATGTAGTTACTTAGGCAAAGAAAACAGAGCTAGACCAAGAAACTGCCCACACTGTAATCAAGAATAATCATTTGAACACATGAGCACTATTAAGTTGTATGCAACACGAAACAGCCTGAATGTTTTGGGAGAAAACAAAACAACTTATGCGGGTCGTAACACATTAAATAGGCAATCGGAACACGTCGGAAAATTCACGAATCATCTCTCGCATGTATGTAGGTTGTCGGCAATCTGATCACCCCGGCCTTTATGCTATGCAAGAGACCTCTGACATAATAAGGCGCCATCTTGGATCTACTTTGTGTGTCTTAGTTTTAATACTGGGTATTTAATGTTGACTTTTCAATTTTCCGTAAATCATATAGATTGTATTGATAAAAAAATCGTTGTTATTGCAAGATATACTCAACTAAATGATATATATATAATTTGTTACTTTCTCGCGAACGGACACTGTTTCATAACTCAGGCGACGCACTTTGGTGTATTCTAGAGCTATGTACGAGGTGTATTTTACGAACCATACGGAAATACCCGAAGTTTTACGATTGAGGTTGTCGGATCACCTCGGCCATTTCCCTAAATGGGACTACTTTTGAGATAGACGTCAAAACAAAGATGGCAGCTCGGGTGACAGCTCACTATAGTGCGATGCCTGTAAAACTTCAATTTGTGGCGGCTTCATATTTAAATAATCCAATTTTAATTTACCCAGCGCAGCAGACACGCAGCTGTCAAACGATGGCATTGTTTATATTTTGTCCGAACTACATACTAGGCATAGTCTTCTTCCGACTTCCGGCGAACACAACGATCGTGATTTCAGTAAGTATGATTGCACCAGATACATCCGAGGGATTATTGTCCCGAAAACGGAATTATCCGAGGAGTTCCGATTAAGTAAATAGGATGACTATTCTATTAAAGGAGCGGAATAGTCCAGTGGTAGGACGTACGACTCTGGATCACGGGATCCTGGATGACGGGATCCGTGGTTCGAACCCTGATTAGCTCGCCGCTAATTTCCTTGAGCAAGAATTTACCTCAAATTGTTCCACTCCACCCAGGTATATGGGTACCTGCGAGGGTTATTCGGGTCAGTAATATGACTTGGCTGCACCATATGTCGGCTGCCATTGTACAGGAAATACGAATTCATCCAATGACCAGAGTGTAAACTGTAAAGTCGGCTGAGCGAGCACTAGTATTTAAAGAAGACTTTAACTTGGTATTACCTAAATTACCTTAATCGGGAAATCCCGTTCTACATCACCAATAAGACATTTGGATTTGTTAAAATATGACAGCGCAAGCAAAATTAACTAAATTAATATTTAAAATCTGTACACTTTAAGATACTTGGCTAAACTTATAAGCCTTAACTGCACATACTATCGAGCTAAGATTCACAAAAAAGGTGAGCATTACATCAAACTAAGAATTTCAGCTGACATCCGGTGCGCAGGACCTTCAAACCAGAAATATGTTTACGTTTCTATTTAGTTTTTGTTGATTAGCTGATTAAGTTATAATTTTTACTGTGGTTCTTTTATTGCAGTTCTACGATGATTGGACCATGGTCTAGTGGCCGCTTCTCCACTTTGGTCGCATTTCTTCGCCATTCGGATTTCCGTCATTAAAATCATACAAATCTATACCAGAAAGCAACCGAGCTTCCGGAGTTTTGGCAATGTCCGGTAACTCTTTCGGGTACACAACATCACGAGGACTAAATGGCGGTATGTCAGTATCGAAAAGCTCAATACCTTGCGAAGACCAATGTGTTGTCATCCGAACGTCGTTGTAAGCTTTTTTCTTAAGCTGTATATCTTCCTTGTTTGCCCATATTGCAGGCGTCATTGACACAAAGACACAATAGCGCCATCTGCCCGGATTTTTACGGCCTTTAATTGGACACGCATTCGCGTGAACAAGTCTGGAATCCCAAAGCACAATGCCGCCTTTTGGCATGGGCACTCTCTTTATTTGCAAACCTTTCTTCCTGAACCATTTTACTTCTTCATAACTCAGTGGGTAATAGCTGTCTAAGTCTGCCCTGGCGCTTGCGGGAGAGTTTTCGTCATAGAATTCTTCAAATAGTTTGTGGGATCCTTCAATGACTTGAAATGTCCAGTCGTCCTCGAGAATTTCTTCAAGAGTGACCGCCCCTTGGTAAGCATGAAGCCCTTCACGAACAGGCCCTTGGTCCAAATGGAGCCAAAGCTGTCCCGGCGAGAAAAATGGCTCCTCGCTTTCTTCCGGTGGACGTCCGATTGCGATGGCATCGATACTTGACAAAAGCTTGTCTGTGTTCCAAAGTTGCGCAAATATTTTCTTGGACTTTAGGCGAACGGTCCATGTCGGCTCCATGTTGCCAGTGTTGTATGTCTGAATAAGAGACTTCGTTGAATACGGCCATTTTCTTTCTTTAAATTGCGACAGCCAACATTGATAAAGAGAGACCGCGTGATCGCATTCTTCGTTTGAAAGAACTTCCGGTATAACTGCGTACCCTCGTTCTCGAAGGTCAGTAAGTGTTTTATCTGTAAGCATATCTGAAATTAAATACAAGAAAAAGTTGATGCAGAGCATCAATGTCGCCGGAAATTATATATCAGAAAGCTACGCATATTTAGTATAGTAGGACTTAGCACCACTTACATTTGCTTCATTTGTGAAATAAAATGTTCCAAAAAGCTTATGTTGTTAACAGAGTAAATTTGTAAGTGTGAATGAAACTTTTTAAATCCTAGGGCAACACAACAACATCTGTGAACAAACCTACTCAACAAATGATTACTGATTATTTCAAAAGAAAACAATAAGTCTTTTATACGAAAACAAGTTTAACCATGAATATGGCACTGAAGAGATTGCGGTTGAATTAGTGCAGTCCTGCAATTTGAAAATAAGAATTTGACAATCGATATGCGTTAAAGTTTACTTGTTACTTTTTCATAGTTCCTAATTTATTGTATCGTTTATGAAGTAGTTAATTAGAAGACACGACAAAACAAACGGAACACTTTAGTATAAATGTAACAATGTGTTTCTAATAGCTGAAATAGAATAATAATTTCCGTTTAAAATACGATCGCTTCTTAAAAGCTGTGACGTTTCCCCTTGGCATTTTCAAAACTAATTATAAATGCGACCCAATAACTTTACCATTTGTTTCACTTCTTATGAATTTATTTGTTTACTTGGGAGTGTTGGAAACAGGGATGGATCCGTGGGTGGGTGGGGTGGTGTGGGGTGGGTGTTGGGTGGGAGAGGGGTGATACATCTCTACCACCAGCCAGGTAACAGAGTAGAGTTGTGAAAACACATACATGTAAGCTTAAAAAATACTGAGCTTCAAAAGTAATTTTTGTGTGTTGTCTGCTTGGTCGAAGTTAGGGTCGCTAACTGTGTATATATATGAAGTATTTTCTGCGATAATGTTGAATGGCTCTTGATTCATACCCCTACCCCACCAAAGTTTTCTGGATCCGCCTTTGATTGAAGGCTATAGTTCTTGAAGACTAAAGCTAGCTCGCAAGCGAAATATTTTAGTATATACATGTATATGCATTGTTTTATCATCTGTTCAATATATAAGTTTAATAACGACATCAAGTGAAAGCAGAAGTTAATATTGACAGAGAGGGTAGACATTTACAACGAAGAAATAATTATGTCCAAAACATAAACATGAGATTGGTACTTTTAAGTGAATAAAGAACGAAAAATTACGATGTCAAAGCAAGGAAACGAATAAAATAGCCTAAACACACTTACGAACCTGCATTGTACGGCAACGCTTGCATTTAAACTACACCCCGTCCAAGGTTTAACCAATATCTGTCGAGATAAGACCTTGATATATAAAGCGTATGGGTATTTTTTTTATTAATGTCTATAAATAGATATGACTGACGTGCGAATGAATTCATTATAGTTCATTTACAAGAAAATGTTTACGCAACGCAGTTGCATATAAGTGAGTCTTTTATGCCAATATTTACATAATTTATTAACAGACATTATAAATTGAAAGAACAACTAATATAGTATATTTGCAGGTCCTGTTTTAATTAATAGATCACAATAGTTTACCTAACAACTTAAGAATTCTTTTCCGAACTGTGGGTCTATGCTTGTCTTTGTCATCTTCACTGTTAATTCGTATCGATATTATATAACCATGGAACAGGTGAAATTAGCTACTTATTTTCTATCAGAAAGACCCAGAAAAAAGTCAACTTCTGCAACTTGTAAGAAGGTTCTGCTTAATATAAAACACATACCGCCAAATTTCCAGTCGGTAACCCCCAAATTTCAATGAAATATATTCTTCCGGTAAAGTGGATCAGTCCATTATTGTTCACAGGTGTTCAATGATTTTTGGCCTTCTTTTAATTCTACAAGGTGTCAGCTTCCTTTCGACACTAAAAGATTAAAATTATCTTCAAAATAGGAAATTTGATGCCAGGCTGCTATTAAAGAGCAAAAGTCCAATGTCAAAGATCCTACTTCCGGTAGGTATTTCTGTAAGCAACCCTTCATAAACCCGATAAAATACGGCTCCCAATTCGGTAAATGGCGTTCTTTTTTATTAAAATGTCTAAACCTTGAACATAATTGTACATAGATTCACGGTACGCCCTTAAATAGTCATACTTACGTAAATAATTAGAAATGCTTCTCGATACGTCCTTCGATATTCAGACTGCAGGTTAATAATAGGTAAATAAAAAAAGGTAAGTGAGATTGTCTATCGGCAACGAAACCGTCCATAGCAAAAAAACAACCACAACAAAAACAAAAACAAAAAAAAAAAAAACAATAAAAAAGAAAAAAGTAAAAAAAGCGACTGACCGTTCCTAAACTGTTGGTTTTTGTCAATATGTATAACGCGTTCTCTCAGTGTTTTGTCGCATTTATATTTATCTTGCATTTTCATATTTTTTCTCGTGCAAGTTAATACTTCAATATGTTGTAAGTCTTATAGAGTCTTGTCATTTTTCGTATAGAATAAAAAGTTAAAAAAGTAGATAATAAAGAAAGTTGAAAACTGTAAAATATTGTTTTCTTATTCGACGATTTGGTGTATCATTTATGGAACAGACAATTTTCGATCCCGGGCCGCGACATACCAAAGTCGTTAAAAATGATAGTGGTATAGCTCCCTTGCTAACGCTCAAGCAAATATAAGGGTAGTTCCACGACTGGTTGGCCCGGTGTCAGGATAATGTGACTGGGTGTGGTATCATGCCAGGTGTTCACGGCATGCTATACACAGTGAAGGCAGCACTATATCTGCTTCAAGTGGACACCGTCTTCAGATAACTGAAATACTGTTGGTGGGACGATAAACCAAATAAATAAATAAATATATTTTTCGTAGATTCAAATGAGGAAAACAGCTTAAAACTGTAAATGCGCTTTTATTAAGAATTGTAAGACACTAAAAGATCTCAGACTATTTTAAATAAAATACATATATATATATATATTATTTATATTTGTCTGTGGTGATCTTTTACTCATGAACTAATTGTGTTTTAAGCGATTTCTTTTCAGTTGGTAAAATTTGCATTCATTGTTTCTTAAAAAGGAACATTTTTTGCAGAACCACAACCAATCAAGGAATAATGTTGTGAAAACACATACATGCAAGCTTAGAAATACTAAGCTTACAAGGAACTTTTGTATGTTGATTGTTTAGATCGAAGTTAGGGTCCCTAACTGTGTATGTATATCCAGTATTTATTTTTTTCGTTATACTTTCTTTCAAATTGTATGCAGGTAATTTCAACTTAGACGCTAATCTTTGTTGATAACTTCACCTTGTAACAAAGTACATCTTTGTATGTAACTTATTGTATGTAGGTAACTTCATCTTGTTAGCCTCCAAATATTGTAATAAACGTGTGGATTATTATTATTGTATCATTTTGTCATACTAGTAACATAAAATGAAAGTGAGTTTAAGTGGTATAAGAGTACTGTAAACATTTATCATTCTACGGCATTAGTAGATTATGATACATGATTCGGGAATACTGCGATAAAGTAGAATGGATCTTAATTCATACCTGCCCCCCCCCCCCCCCCCACACACACACACACGCACACGCACGCAAGCACGCACGCAAGCACGAACGCACGCACGCACGCTCACACACACCAATTTTTTTCTGGATCCGCCTATGTGAACAGGTCGCTTTTCTTCGATTTTTTATTAGATGAACTATAATTCAAAAGTAACCAAATTATAGTAACTAATGGTCGGCTTGCGGATCGGGAGGTCGCGGGTTCGAACCCCGGCCGGGTCAAACCAAAGACTTTAAAGTTGGTATTAGTGGCTTCCCTCCTAACGCTCGGGGCTAAGGGGACAGCATTACGCCTGACTCGTCGGCGTCAGTATAATGAACCGGTCGGGTTCAGTCCCTGGGCACCTCATAAGTGCCCCTATGCTATAATGATAGAAATGTCGATGCACAGTATCGGCAAAAATGCCGGCAAATCCCAAATCCTACCATTCATTGATACATTGCTACCATCCTACTTCGCAGAGTTATCGTTCGTTACTCTCACATCTACCCCTGCAACAGGCTCACGGCCAAGAAAGTCAAGGTTCTTGATAAAGAGGATTGTTATGTTTTAGAGGTTGGTGTAAATTATGCGCTATGAGTTTAAATCAAAAAAAAGATTTTGTCTGAAAACGTTTAATTACTTTAGTAGTTAGTAATAACTATGGAATTATTTTCTGTATTTTTACGCAAGGCATATAATTACGCGACTGTAAACTAGAACACTATATAACATTCACGTAGATCCAAAAATAAATTGTTTGCTTGCTGACATCATTTAATTTAACAATTTCCAAATATTTTATATTTACTCCACTTGTGTTCACAAGCTAAGTATGTAGCCGATTTGAAACTCTAACGCAGACCGGCGCTCTGCAACGGTCACCTATCCGTACACCAGCCACGGTAAACATTGCTTGACCGCGCAACTTTGGAAGCCGCTTAAACCACGTCGCTAAGTAGTTAACCCAGCAGCGAGGCTGGTTTGAAGTTCTTATATTTCTACCTCTGCAGTCGTTACATTACTCTCCTCCTCCGAGACATGGTCTGGGAAGTTCTGTGGGCACGCAAATCCAGTCCGGCAGTTGACTCTATCCCACCGCTGCCACCAATGTAACGCATATATATATATATACAGTGCATCAATGAACGGCATTTTGCAGGACCGTTTCAGTTACCAATGACTTATTTGGTTTATTTGGAAAAAACAAACAAACACTCTTTGGACCAAACTGTCGGATAATTAACCCTTGACAGGTTGTTAACTTAGTAGCAGCTGGAAATTTTAGAAAATTGAAATGCGCAGATCTTGGAAAGTAATTTTAAAACGGATTGAGATAACATCCTACCAAAGATAATATCATTTAATCAGCTGTATTTAGATATAGCTCAACACGTTTTGACGCTTGAAACTGTTTAAAACGTCATAATCGGTGCCTAAACGCAAGTATGAGGGAAAAATATTGTTTTTTGTTTGTTTGATATTTTTGTTTGTTTTTGTGGGGTTTTTTCAGTTACCCGACTTATTTGGTGTGGGACAAGTCTTAAAGTACACTATTATATTTAAATCAGAACTTCTTTTATAATTCCATCCACGGTTATCTGATGGAGGGATATGTACAGAGCTGCACGTTTTTCTAAACTTTGCATGTATGGTTAGATACACAATGGTTACTGCGTGTTCTGGGTTGCGTGTTACCGCATAGCAGCCCTCCATCGGTCTCTGTCGAGAGCAAGGGTAGGATGCAGGCAAACCCCCATGTTTCTGGGTTGCACGTTGCCTTTAAGCAGCCCTCCATCGGTCTCTGCCCAGTGCAGGGGTATGATGCCGGCAAAGCTGCGTGTTTCTTGGTTCCACGTTACCTTATAGCAGCCTTCCATCGGTCTCTGTCCAGAGCAAGGATAGGACACAGGCACACCCCCATGTTTCTGGGTTGCACGTTACCTTATAGCAGCCCCCCATCGGTCTCTGCCCAGAGCAAGGTAGGAACAAGGCAAAGCTCCATGTTTCTGGGTTGCAAGTTACCTTATAGCAGCCTTCCATCGGTCTCTGTCCAGAGCAAGGGCAGGACACAGGCAAAGCTCCATGTTTCTGAGTTGCACGTTACCTTATAGCAGCCTTCCATCGGTCTCTGTCCAGAGCAAGGGCAGGACACAGGCAAAGCTCCATGTTTCTGGGTTGCACGTTACCTTATAGCAGCCTTCCATCGGTCTCTGTCCAGAGCAAGGATAGGACACAGGCAAACCCCCATGTTTCTGGGTTGCACGTTACCTTATAGCAGCCTTCCATCGGTCTCTGTCCAGAGCAAGGGCAGGACACAGGCAAAGCTCCATGTTTCTGAGTTGCACGTTTACCTTAAAGCAGCCCTCCATCGGTCTCTGTCCAGAGCAAAGGTAAGACACAGGCAAAGCGCCATGTTTCTGGGTTGCACGTTACCTTATAGCAGCCTTCCATCGGTCTCTGTCCAGTGCAGGGGTATGATGCAGGCAAAGCTGCATGTTTCTGGGTTCCACGTTACCTTATAACAGCCTTCCATCGGTCTCTGTCCAGAGCAAGGATAGGACACAGGCAAAGCTCCATGTTTCTGGGTTGCACGTTACCTTATAGCAGCCTTTCATCGGTCTCTGTCCAGAGCAAGGTAGGAACAAGGCAAAGCTCCATGTTTCTGGGTTGCAAGTTACCTTATAGCAACCTTCCATCGGTCTCTGTCCTGAGTAACGGCAGGACACATGCAAACCTGCATGTTTCTGGGTTGGGCGTTGCCTTACAGCAGCTCTCCATCGGTCTCTGTCCAGAGCAAGGGCAGAACATATGCAAACCTGCATGTTTCTGGGTTGGGCGTTACCTTATAGCAGCTCTCTGTCGGTCTCTGCCCAGAGCAAGGGCAGGACACAGGCAAACCTGCATGTTTCTTGGTTGCACGTTGCCTTATAGCAGCCTTCCATCGGTCTATGTCCAGAGCAATGGCAGGACACAGGCAAAGCTCCAAGTTTCTGGGTTGCACGTTTCCTTATAGCAGCCTTCCATCGGTCTCTGTCCAGAGCAAGGTAGGAACAAGGCAAAGCTGCATGTTTCTGGGTTCTACGTTACCTTATAGCAGCTCTTCATCGGTCTCTGTCCAGAGCAAGGGCAGGACACAGGCAAAGCTCCATGTTTCTGAGTTGCACGTTACCTTATAGCAGCCTTCCATCGGTCTCTGTCCAGAGCAAGGGCAGGACACAGGCTAAGCTCCATGTTTCTGGGTTGCACGTTTCCTTATAGCAGCCTTCCATCGGTCTTTGTCCAGAGCAAGGGTAGGACACAGGCTAAGCTCCATGTTTCTTGGTTGCACGTTGCCTTATAGCAGCCTTCCATCGGTCTCTGTCCAGAGCAAGGTAGGAACAAGGCAAAGGTCCATGTTTCTGGGTTGCACGTTTCCTTATAGCAGCCTTCCATCGGTCTTTGTCCAGAGCAAGGGCAGGACACAGGCTAAGCTCCATGTTTCTGGGTTGCACGTTACCTTATAGCAGCCTTCCATCGGTCTCTGTCCAGAGCAAGGATAGGATGCAGGCTAAGCTCCATGTTTCTTAGTTGCACGTTTACCTTATAGCAGCCTTCCGTCGGTCTCTGTCCAGAGCAAGGTAGGAACAAGGCAAAGCTCCATGTTTCTGGGTTGCACGTTACCTTATAGCAGCCTTCCATCGGTCTCTGTCCAGAGCAAGGACAGGACACAGGCAAACCTGCATTTTTCTGGGTTGCACGTTGCCTTATAGCAGCCTTCCATCGGTCTCTGTCCAGAGCAAGGGCAGGACACAGGCAAACCTGCATTTTTCTGGGTTGCACGTTGCCTTATAGCAGCCTTCCATCGGTCTCTGTCCAGAGCAAAGGCAGGACACAGGCAAACCTGCATTTTCTTGGTTGCACGCTGCCTTATAGCAGCCTTCCATCGGTCTCTGTCCAGAACAAGGGCAGGACACAGGCAAACCTGCATTTTTCTGGGTTGCACGTTACCTTATAGCAGCCTTCCATCGGTCTCTGTCCAGAGCAAGGGCAGGACACAGGCAAACCTGCATTTTCCTGGGTTGCACGTTGCCTTATAGCAGCCTTCCATCGGTCTCTGTCCAGAGCAAGGGCAGGACACAGGCAAACCTGCATTTTCTGGGTTGCACGTTACCTTATAGCAGCCTTCCATCGGTCTCTGTCCAGAGCAAGGGCAGGACACAGACAAACCTGCATGTTTCTGGGATGCACGTTACCTTATAGCAGCCTTCCATCGGTCTCTGTCCAGAGCAAGGGCAGGACACAGACAAACCTGCATGTTTCTGGGATTGCACGTTACCTTATAGCAGCCTTCCATCGGTCTCTGTCCAGAGCAAGGGCAGGACACAGGCAAACCTGCATTTTTCTGGGTTGCACGTTACCTTATAGCAGCCTTCCATCGGTCTCTGTCCAGAGCAAGGGCAGGACACAGGCAAACCTGCATTTTTATGGGTTGCACGTTGCCTTATAGCAGCCTTCCATCAGTCTCTGTCCAGAGCATGGGCAGGACACAGGCAAACCTGCATTTTTCTGGGTTGCACGTTGCCTTATAGCAGCCTTCCATCGGTCTCTGTCCAGAGCAAGGGCAGGACACAGGCAAACCTCCATGTTTCTGGGTTGCACGTTGCCTTATAGCAGCCTTCCATCGGTCTCTGTCCAGAGCAAGGTAGAAACAAGGCAAAGCTCCATGTTTCTGGGTTGCACGTTTCCTTATAGCAGCCTTCCATCGGTCTCTGTCCAGAGCAAGGTAGGAACAAGGCAAAGCTCCATGTTTCTGGGTTGCACGTTTCCTAATAGCAGCCTTCCATCGGTCTCTGTCCAGAGCAAGGGCAAGACATATGCAAACCTGCATGTTTCTAGGTTGGGCGTTACCTAATAGCAGCTTTCCGTCGGTCTCTGCCCAGAGCAAGGGCAGGACACAGGCAAACCTGCATGTTTCTTGGTTGCACGTTGCCTTATAGCAGCCTTCCATCGGTCTATGTCCAGAGCAATGGCAGGACACAGGCAAAGCTCCATGTTTCTGGGTTGCACGTTTCCTTATAGCAGCCTTCCATCGGTCTCTGTCCAGAGCAAGGTAGGAACAAGGCAAAGCTCCATGTTTCTGGGTTCCACGTTACCTTATAACAGCCTTCCATCGGTCTCTGTCCAGAGCAAGGATAGGACACAGGCAAAGCTCCATGTTTCTGGGTTGCACGTTACCTTATAGCAGCCTTTCATCGGTCTCTGTCCAGAGCAAGGTCGGAACAAGGCAAAGCTCCATGTTTCTGGGTTGCAAGTTACCTTATAGCAACCTTCCATCGGTCTCTGTCCTGAGCAACGGCAGGACACATGCAAACCTGCATGTTTCTGTGTTGGGCGTTACCTTACAGCAGCTCTCCATCGGTCTCTGTCCAGAGCAAGGGCAGGGCATATGCAAACCTGCATGTTTTTGGGTTGGGCGTTACCTTATAGCAGCTCTCCATCGGTCTCTGCCCAGAGCAAGGGCAGGACATATGCAAACCTGCATGTTTCTTGGTTGGGCGTTACCTTACAGCAGCTCTCCATCGGTCTCTGTCCAGAGCAAGGGCAGGACATATGCAAACCTGCATGTTTCTAGGTTGGGCGTTACCTTATAGCAGCTCTCCGTCGGTCTCTGCCCAGAGCAAGGGCAGGACACAGGCAAACCTGCATGTTTCTTGGTTGCACGTTGCCTTATAGCAGCCTTCCATCGGTCTATGTCCAGAGCAATGGCAGGACACAGGCAAAGCTCCATGTTTCTGGGTTGCACGTTTCCTTATAGCAGCCTTCCATCGGTCTCTGTCCAGAGCAAGGTAGGAACAAGGCAAAGCTGCATGTTTCTGTGTTCCACGTTACCTTATAGCAGCTCTTCATCGGTCTCTGTCCAGAGCAAGGGCAGGACACAGGCCAATCTCCATGTTTCTGAGTTGCACGTTACCTTATAGCAGCCTTCCATCGGTCTCTGTCCAGAGCAAGGGCAGGACACAGGCTAAGCTCCATGTTTCTGGGTTGCACGTTTCCTTATAGCAGCCTTCCATCGGTCTTTGTCCAGAGCAAGGGCAGGACACTGGCTAAGCTCCATGTTTCTGGGTTGCACGTTACCTTATAGCAGCCTTCCATCGGTCTCTGTCCAGAGCAAGGATAGGATGCAGGCTAAGCTCCATGTTTCTTAGTTGCACGTTTACCTTATAGCAGCCTTCCGTCGGTCTCTGTCCAGGGCAAGGTAGGAACAAGGCAAAGCTCCATGTTTCTGGGTTGCACGTTACCTTATAGCAGCCTTCCATCGGTCTCTGTCCAGAGCAAGGACAGGACACAGGCAAACCTGCATTTTTCTGGGTTGCACGTTGCCTTATAGCAGCCTTCCATCGGTCTCTGTCCAGAGCAAA